>JARHVA010001564.1:600000-1335000 GCA_037957365.1 Torreya grandis | reverse complement strand
TCCCTGAGCTAAGGACTAAAAGAAAAAAAGAGGAACATTAGTAAGCTTCAAGGATTTGTTGATAAAGCACTTTCTTATTTAATTTTGGGGGTGTTTTTAAGGGCCATCCTAAAAGTGATTTCATATGGAAGCTTATTATATATATCTTTTTATTAAAAATGAAAGTAACTCTCCCTCTCTATTTTGAGTGTCATAATTGGAGGAAGAATATAAAAAAGAAGAAATGATCTTTTGAAAAAGTTATGATGAATATTGAATTGAAAAACTGAATAAGTATGTCAAGTTTGGTTTCCATCTCTTGAGGATGAAAACCTTTAAAAAGTGTCATAGGTTTGAGAACGAAAACCTCCATTCCTTCTACTTGAAAAACTATATTCAAGGGTTGTGAGCTTCAAATTACATGTGTTCATGCAAGTGGATCTACAAATATGTTTTTAGACACCACCTTCATTGAAGAAATATTGCAACTTCTATCAAAAACATGTTTTTAGTAATTTCATAGGTTTGGAAAGGAGCGAATCATTTTTGGGAGCTTATTCGTGTTGCAAAAGACCTTCACAAGGGATGGAAACTTGCCTAGGAAACTAAGCGAACCACTTGGAGGGGTAATTGGATGTTGAAGAGGGTTGCACATTATTTTATTAAATTTTCTAGCCAAGGTGACTTGATTGGAGATGGAATTTTGAGGGTTTGAGGTTGATTGGGAGTGTTTTGCAATGTATAAAATATTGTTCATATTTTATACCACTTATTTACCTTGGGCGACTTGTCCTAGGAGACCTTTGGAGGCTATTTGGAAGAATTTTGAGAGAGTAAAATATTTTGATTTTATTTTTTATTTTTTTAAGTTAGGGCAAACTAGTTAGAGAAAAAAATTGAGCATATTAGATGGTTTTTATAATCCATTTGGTAAAGTACAGGTTCTTTATTTTTTTATTTTTGTGACAAATTATCATAAAAGTTTGAAAGGAATTGGAAAGGAAAGACTAGGGTTTCATTCTAAAAAAATTGTCATTATTTTATGAGTGGGGCGATTCACTTGTGAAGCATTTTCTGAGAATTATAAGGTGTTATTAGGCCCTAAAATGTGGACAAATAATATTATAATTATGTGAGTATTTTTAGCATATTTTTAAAAGTCCTTTGACATAATTTTATGAGTGAAGCCAAGTGATAATTTTGATTTATTTAACATAGTAAATTTATGCACATGGGTGACTTGTCTTAAAGGGTTTTTGGAGGCTTTGGAGGGCTAACATTGGAAATATTTCATTCTAAAATATTTATATATTTTATCATCATTTTTTATGAGTTTTGCAAGGGTTTGAAGGTTGAATTAACAAGAAAAAATACAGTTGTACTTTCAGGAAAAAAATTAAAATATTGCAAGGATATTTTTTCAAAGTACATCCACTCATTTCTCACACATAAACAAGTATTACAATAACAAATTTAGGGTTTATGTATAACATATTATGTAGATTTATGGTGAAAATTCAGTGGATATATACTTCAATATTTGTATTTAATTGTGCAACATTAGCACCTAGAGTTTGTTTCTATTTGGAGGTGTTTTGATCATCTACATATCCGCTAGGAGTTGTTGATTTAAATATTTTAGAATTCAATTATTTGGAGTGTTTAAGGGGTTTTTTGGAAAACCATATATTTTCATCATTGTCCTAATTTGAGGACATTACAGTGATATCAGAGTCATATATTGGTTATTCTATAAGACGAAGGATTGATACATGAGTGGAAACAAAAAGGTTAAGTATTATTTGAGGAGTAGCATGAGGGAAGCAAGGCTTCCCCCAATTGGTTCCCCTAAGTAGGACTGAGCTACGAGTGACATGGAGCACCAAGAGACAGAGGGTGAGAGGAGAGACAATTCACTGAGGAGAGGTTTGAGAAGTATTCTCAAACTCAAGAGAGGATGATAGTTGTGATGGAGGGTTTTTTTGTTCCCTCAATGAGATGGGTGGCTTGAAGCCACTCAATGGTGATATTAGTGCCTCAGGGAGTAGGCCAGATGCATATAAACCCTTTTCAAGGAATGGGGCATCCACACGTAGACCCACATAACCTACATTTATTTCGAGGGAGGAGCCCGCACCAACGAGGAATGGGTTATTCAATCCATGCGAGGAGTTAGAGAGAGATATGGATGAGTATGTTACATTATCTAAGACAATTAGGGGAGATATGACATTTTTCAAGTTTTTAGCTTGGAAACAGGGATAGAATGGGTCCAAGATCAGTCAGATGCAGAGAGGCAACCAGGGAGATCTCCACCATGCATTGGGGAAGTTATATCTTTCTATTTTTGATAGGTCACAGAGGAGTTCGATTAGGGCTTGGATTTAAAATATGGATACCTTCTTTTCACTTTGACTAATGGCAGAAGGAAAGGCCATCCAGTTCACCACCTTACATTTAGAGGGAGTAACCCATGATTGATGGTATCATGGTTTGATCACATGGAGGTATCAATACATACACTCCTATAAGAAGGTCAGTAAGAGATTGATTGAGAGGTTTGGTAGAGAAAATCTTGAGCTTCACTTTCATGATTTAGCTCAATTGAGGTAGAGGACTTCAGTGGATGCTTACGCCACAGAGTTTTAGAGACTTTCAGTCATGGTAACTGGTATTTTAGATATGAGATTGGTGGTACTATTCATAGAGGACTTGATTGACTCCCTAAGGGGATTGGTAAAGGCTTTTGATCCACCTCCATTAAGGGAGGCCATTCATAAGTCCTAAGATTTGGAGTCTTCTACTCTAAGGGGCAAATTTTCACCTTTGGGACAACCAAAGAGTACTCTTTCCCACCTACTAGGCAACAAAGAGGTGGCAGTTTGGGGCAGTGCAAGAGTAGCTTTTCAGGACCACCTAAGGCTAATCATGTGAGTCCTTTGAGATCAAACCAACCAGGTTTGGGGCAATAGAAGGAGCTACCATGTAGTAGCTATGATATGAAGAATGAGCTAAGAATGAAAGGTCTTTACTTCACATGCAAGGACCCTTGGGAGAAAACCCACAATTGTTGTGGCAAGGGACCGGTTCACTACATCCAGGTTCTTTTCGATGAAAAAAATGAAGAAGTTGGGATAGCCAACTATGAGGAGACACACTTTGGAAATAGAATGAGAGGAAGAATTGAATGATACTTTGGCATCACTTTCCGGGGCTCCTAGATATTACCCCTTTAGATTTAAGGGTTCATTGAGAGATATACCTATTACCATACTTATTGATAGTGGGGAAACTCATAATTTCATTGATAGGAGATTGGTAACATCATATGGATTATAATAAGTGGAGTTCAAAGGTTTTAAAGTTATAGTAGCGAATGGATTCACCATCCCTTGCACAACCAAGATTCCAAAGCTTAGTCTCACTTTGGAAAAACAGGTGGTTGAGAATGATTTTTATGTGGTAGGCATATGGGAGACTAATATGGTCCTTGGTATTCAATGTTTACACTCACTTGGTGAATATACATAAAACCACCAAACCATGGAGCTCAAATTCAAGATAGTAGGCAAAGAGATTGTTTTTCATGGTTTAAGTGATGGAGAGGCCCCCTCTTCCAAGGCCAATAAATTGTTAGGAGGATGTATCATGAGCATGAAGGGAGTGGAAAAGAAGGTTTCCCCTAGACATAAAACGCAACCCCTTCATCTAAATTTTGAGCCTTCTCAAAAGCATTTGGTAAGCATTTCAAATTGTCATTGTTGTCATATTTTATTTAAGGGGGATGGAAAGAGAAATGATTTCCAAGGGCAACCTAAAACATGCTTGGGGAAGCACCCTACTTACAAAAAGGAAAGTAGTGTGGTGTTAAGGAAAAGAGAACACCCCATAAGTTTTGAAAGAATGAAAGTGGTTAGTAGATGTACAAAGGGTCCAAGTGACAAAAAAGGAAAGCAATTCTTATTGCAAAGGAAGGACAATTATGGTGGGAATCACCTATGGAACATGAGAAGCATAAAAAACCATTTATCTTGCACATGGCAGCGAAAGGATAGAATAAGAAAAAGTGGTAAAAAGTCTAAAATTTCTTGTTTCCAATTTCTTGGATTAGAGAAACAAATTCAGCCACATGAAGAAGGAAAAATTAGTGATTTATTATCATTTTCCAGCCTACATTTGGAAAAATCGGTAGCAAGTTACATTCTGAAAAAGATCACATAGTGAAATATGATTTTAATGATCAATTACATCAGTATATAAGAGGCAAAAAATCTGATTTTTGTGGTAAAATACAACCAAGGGTGCAATCTATAAATGAGTATGAGAAGGAATACTTTTGGTTTAGTCCAATGGGGAAGGTGCAATTCCATGATGAGGATTGGCATAGGCTTTGGTTTAATCAAAAATACATCTTTCCTATACACCAAGGGAGTTGTAGAAGACTCGCGCAAAAAAAGTTGTGCATAGGTATGTGGTATAAAGAAGCCTTATTGATTAATTTCAAAATTGTGAATATTTTCCTTGAAGACACATCATACACTTTGGGATACTACATCAAAAGCAATCAAGAAGGGCATGTCTTTTGGGGTTATAAAGGACTCTTGGAAGATGATTATGACCTCTTGAACCTATGGGGGCAGCCCATAAGGTATGTGTTTGGCAAACAAGGAGTTCAATTTGAAGATTCTTTGCAATGGAAAATCATTTCAGTGAAAATATGCATTTTGAAGGAGGTAGGGGCAGTGCCATGGCTTATTTAATTGCTTGAGGACAAGCAATTTTGGATAGAGAGGATTGCAATTTCCCCCCTTTTTAACTAGTCCTTGGGATGAGACCCTTAGCTTGAACATTCCCTAAAGCTAAGGACTAAAGGCAAAAAAAGGGGAACATTAGTAAGCTTCAAGGTTATGTTGATAAAGCACTTTGTTATCTAATTTTGGAGGTCTTTTTAAGAGCCATCATAAAAGTGTTTTCATAAGGAAGCTTGTTATATATATATATATATGAAAAGTAACCCTCCCTCTCTATTTTGGGTGCCCTGATTGTAGGAAGAATATAAAAAGAAAGAGAAGCTCTTTTGAAAAGGTTAATTTTCTTATATATAAAAGAAAGTAACCCTCCCTCTTTATTTTGGGCGTCACAATTGGAGGAAGAATATAAAAAGGAAGAGAAGCTCTTTTGAAAAGGTTATGATGAATATTGAATTGAAAATTTGAATCAAATATGTCAGCGTGGTTTCCACCTCTTGAGAACAAAAAGCTTCAAGAAGTATCATAAATTTGGGGACGAAAACCTATATTCCTTCTACTTGGACAACTTTATTCAAGGGTTGTGAGTGCCAAATTGCATGTGTACATGCAAATAGATCTAGAAAGGTATTTTTAAACATCACCTTCATTGAAGAAATATTGCAACTTATATCGAAAACATGTTTTTCATAACTTCACAGGGTTAGAGATGATCAAATCATTTTGGGAGTTTGTTCATGTTGTGGGGACCTTCCCAAGGCGTGGTGACTTGCCTAGGGAGCTAGGTGAACTACTTGGAGGGGTCATTTGATGCCGAAGAGAGTTGCACATTATTTTATTGAATTTTTCAGCTAATGTGACTTGATTAAAAAGGAGATTTTAAAGGTTGGTTGATTGAGAGTGTTTTGCGGTGTATAAAATATTGTAAATATTTTATACCACTTTTTCAACTTGGACAACTTGCCTTAGGAGACCTTTGAAAGTTATCTGGAAGAATTTTGGGTGAGTAAAATATTATGATTTTATAACTTATTTTTATGAGGTAGGGCGAACTAGTCGAGAAAAAAAATTGGGCATATCAAAAGGTTTTAGACGCCGTTTGGTATGGTACAATTTATTCTTTATTTTTTTATTTTTGTGGTAAATTATTTTAAGGGTTTGAAAGGAATTGGACGGGAAAGACTAGGGTTTCATTATAAAAAATGACATTATTTTATAAGGGGGCGATTCACTTGTAAAGCGTTTTCTGAAATTTATATATTGCTATTAGGCCCTAAAATGTAAACAAATAATATTATAATTATTTGAGTATTTTTGACATATTTTTCAAGGTTCTTTGACATCATTTTGTGAGTGAATCCAAAGGAGAATTATGATTTATTTAACATTAACAAAATTCTACATATGGAAAACTTGCCTTGAAGGGTTTTTGAAAGCTTTGGAGGGTTAACATTAGAAATATTTCATTCTGAAATATTTCTATATTTTATCATTATTTTTGATGAGTTTTGCAAAGGTTTGAGGGTTAAATTAACAAGGGAAAACACAATTGTACTTTCAAAAAAAATTAAAATATTGTAAAAGTATTTTTTCAAGGTACATCCACCCCTTTCTCACACATAAATAGAGATTTATTATAACAAATTCAGGGTTTATATGACATATTATGTAGATTTAAGGTGAAACTTTGGTGGATATATGCTTCAGTAGTTGGATTTAATTATACAACATTGACACCTAGAGTTTGTTTCTATTTGGAGGTGTTTTGAGCATCTATATATCAACTAGAGTTTGATGATTTAAAATTTTCAAATTCAGAAGTTTAGGGTGTTTTTTGTTAGGAAACCCTCTTTTTTTATAATTGTCCCAATTTAAAGACATTCCATAATGGTTGTGATGAAGTGAGTATATTCACTTCTAATTCTAACCTTAAATTTGACATCTATTTGACCATCACTCATATTTTTCATTTCAAAAACGCTGGTAACATTATTATTCTACCTATAAAGAAAAACAATTAATTTTCACAATAACATTGATATATATAGGCAATTAATTTTTACAATATTTCTTATATATTATTTGATGGAGTAACCATACACTATGAGAAGAATCTGGTTGATACTTTGGCCATTCAATGAAGAGCCCTCCACAATTGATATGACCCTACACCGCAAGGCGCAGCGTCTTCACAAAGGTTTTACAAAGCTCCTTACCATCGAACAAGTGTGAAAACCATATGCAATCGTTGCTACACGATGGGCTAATTTTAATAGTGAAAATCCACAATTTTCTTTCAAAGCAAGACTACTATAAAATTACATTAATCTTTAAAATTAATTTTGATGTTATATAAATAAATTAAAATCTATAAAAAAAAAAATTTTACTATTAAAAATAAAGTGTGAAAAAAATTTAATTAAAATAAAATTTTAATTAAAATAAAATTTCAAAATGGTAAATTTTAAAAAACACAACATAAAATCATAATAAATATGTAATATTTTTATTTAAAAAAATAATAATATTAAAATTAAAATAAAATATATTAATATTAAAAAGATAAATATATATAAAATATGTTAAGAAATTTATTTTTGAAATGTCTTTAATAAAAAAAAAAATTATATAAATAAAATAGGCATATATTTTACATAAATTTATCTATAATATATATTATTATTAAAATATTCATATAATACTCTCCTTTTTCATTTTTTTTTTTGGGGAAGAAAATACCTGCTCATATATTAATAACCACACTTATATCGTGCTTATGTTGGTGTCTGCGCACCATATATATATATAAAATTAATGCTTATGAACCATACGTTTCACGACTCATACTAAATGGAGAAATAAAAAATAAATTGTACACAGAGAATATGCGCCACCCCCGATCCATCCCGCATATTCTTAAGAGCTTACGTACAAGTTAACAGCGGAATATTAAATGTTTGCCGATAATTCCTTGTCCAACCTTATAAATATAGAGAATCTTTCTCTAAAAACTGACGCAATAGGTGATGGGCAATTGAAAGGGTTGTGATTAATGGAAATTATTGTTCATTGAAATAAGAAAATTTAATAGAAAGGGATGATCTTGGATTTAAATCGCACGTAAATTCCATGTAACGAATCCCTCAATCTTTAATTAAGAAAAATCTCAAAATTAAAATGTTTATAAAAAAGAAATAATAATAATAAGGTGCAGGTAGAGTAGTTATGAACTGTAAGAGGTTTGGTGTGAGCAGATTTGATGCTGTTGAGCGTTCACAGCAGAATTTCGCTAAATGTCAACCACCAGCTAACTCCATTCCCATTCTCGACACGTAAAATGTAGGAGCTGAAAGGTACAAATGACAAGATGGAAGCCCATCCCATACACCATTGAATTCGGGTAACACTTCCAGCTTTGGATTCAGGTAGGCTTTTCCCTACAAATGGATGTTTTCTCTGTAAACTCTGTTGCCAATAATGGTGAATTGTTTTCCTTAAAGAGTGATTTGGGAAGTGGATTGATATTTAATTTGTATCGTCAATGTTGTCTCAGCTGGTTCTTAGAGGTCTTTTTTTTTCCGGTCTGGTTCTGCGGATTTATTGTGATTCTCAATTGCGCTGGACGAGTGCTTTTGAGGCTCTAATACTGCAACTGGTGCCACATTATAGTGCTAAACAATAGCCCAGAGGGGCCTAATTTCTGAACTAGTTGTGGATACTATTGAAGGTTACAGAACTGAAGGTGTTTTGTGAAATGTGTTTTGGATGAGTGTATTTTGAATGTGTAAGTATTCATAGCCTTTTCTGAATTGGGTTGTTCGACTATCAGTAGTTGTGGATTGGGTTGTTTGGTCATCAATATCTGAGAGTTGGCTTGTCGGCCTATAAGTATTTGTGAATTGGTCTGCTGGCTGGGTTTCTCTAAAGCTTTGTTCAGTTTGGAGTCATATGGGAGTTAGATTTTTGGTGTTTTATGCTGTAGTTTGTAAAATCTCTGCTCCGTTTGAAGAAAAACAACGAATTGCAAGTCTTGTAGAAATTTTAATTAGTATTTGCCAGACCGGTTTTGGGGTTAATTATTGCCATAAAAAAATGGTTTTACAGAATTTGTAATTTTTTGTGAATTACGTAAAAATGGTTTTACAGAATTTGTAATTTTTTGTGAATTAGATTGATAGTTTACACAATTTTTCAATTGGATTGTGTATACTGTATATTATTTTTTGTGAATTAGGTTGATCACATCTTATTTAATGTTTTGTAAATTGGGTCACGAGTGTTTTTTAGAATATAGGGTGATTCTTGGATTGAGTTGTAGCCAGTTGTGCTGCTTTATATCAATATTGCTCTGAAAGGGAATCTTGGAAATTCAAGCGTGTATGACTTGAGTGTAATTTCAAATTTTGTGAATGAGAGGTGACTACACTTTTTCTTGAAAATAACAATTTTCAGCTGTTTAGAATGATGATTTGTTTTGGAAAACCGTGTCTTAGGCCCCTGTTTGAAGAAATTTCAGAGCTGAATTATGGCTACCCAAGTGGTAAAAGATGAAAGAAGCGGTGCTGAGACGTACCATGGTGCGGAAATGTGTTACCAGAAGTCTTTGGAGCTGTTGGAAGAAATGGGCCTTCCCAAGGGATTGCTTCCCCTGAAGGATCTTGAGGAATCTGGCTATGTAAAGGAAACTGGCTTCGTGTGGCTTAAACAGAAGAAGCCATTTGAACACTACAACAAGAAAATTGGAAAGACAGTCGTTTATGGTACTGAGCTTACTGCTTATGTTGAAAAGCATAAGATGAAGAAAATGACTGGAGTGAAGAGCAAAGAACTCATGTTGTGGATACATATTACTGAGATGAGTATCAATGATGCCTCTAGTCAGAAAATTTACTTTAAAAGTTCCCTTGGTATTGGAAAGTCCTTTCCTATTGAGGCCTTTCAGTTAGAAGATGAAGAATAGGAGGGAATTTTGGTTCTCTTTAAGAAGCCTCAAGTATGTTTATGTCTGTATCGGCAGACAATTCAATAAACAATTATCAGTTAAAGATTGGTATCTTATATCCTGCTTGTTTAATCTGAAAAACATTTCATGATTATCATATTTTCATTTTCCTGTATTGTAAAGAATTGATGTCTTTTTCCTGCTTTCTGCAACTTTTCATGTCATGGATTGAGTTTTACAATCACTGGACCTAAAGATTTACAGGTTGTTGATTGTTTTCCGAAATATATTAAAGTAAAATAAATTGGTTTACATGCCCTATCGGAAGCAGGGGATGGTGTGGATATCATCTTATAGAAGATCTCATAGAAAAACTTTTGTTGCTTTCATTTCCTTTTGGAAGCCTTGTCCTGTGGTTTGAATTCTATTTCTTTGTTGCAAGCACTCACCCACTCTGCACGTAGATGATGACACGCAAATTTTTTGGATATTTATTGTGTTATTCTTGATTTTTGGCACTTGATCAAAGCATGAAGTGATCGTTGTCACCTAACCTGCGGAGAGAGAGAAAAAACAGCTCTGTTTATTTGCAGAATATTGGCGTATTAACAGTGTGACTTCCATTTTTTTGTTGAAAAATTTATGTCTAGGTTATAGCTTGTAGTCCTTTGATTGGTTGAATTAAGATGTTTGAGAATCAGTCTTTTCAGGGATGGTGGCAATGCATAGCAAAACTTGTTTGTGTGCTATGTTTGTCAGTTAAAAGTCAATTGCAGTTGCCTATGAGGTAGGAGGTTGAGGAGTTGCTTGTGGACTTCGCTAAATGTTGTGCCTCTTATGATACAAGTAGTAGGTGGATTAGCAGATCCCCATTATGACTTTAACTTCAGTAAAGCTAAGAGAGAGCTACTGTTCTTCATTTCCTGCTAGGCCTGAACATTGGTTGTTACTGATGATTAATTATTTGTGAACTGGTTAGGCCAGTAGACAATCAATCGTAACTTTGCCACCTGCCAGTGTACATATATTGATTTAAGGTCAACCGCTATACATAAGAGGAGCTTTGTTGCTACTCTTGTTACAGGCGTAGCTGTACTTCTGTTATTTTTAGCCCCTTTCTGAATAATATTAGACGACTCTTCAAGGTCACGGCATGTGTTTACATGTAAGGTAAATTTCTCATCAATAAATGAGATATTATTGCTTTAACCTCTTCTAGTGAAAATTTTACAAAAAAAACTTAGTAGTCCAAATCAGAATATGAGAGCTATATTATTTTAACTTTTTAAGGAGAATTTGTGAGATCCTAAGTTGGTTTAGGCATCTGAGTAGACTCTTGTGGATTTCGTTTCTGAATCCTGATTCATCTCAGCGCTAATTAATTTGAGTGTAGGAATTTAGTATAGTTTTTGAAATCCTTTTATTGCAGTCTGAATATATCAAGTTGGCATTCACATGACCTGAAGAAATTACAATGATTTGGTTCTTTAGTCCTAGAATGTGGTGATTACGCGAAATAAAAATTTTGCATCAATAAAACGGAGACGGTTGCAAAGCCAATTTCTCAAAAGTGAAGTGACAATTTTGGAGAACTTTTGTCATAACAGGTTTTATATTGGGCAGGGCATTAAGTATCCGATCTCTCAATGTGTAATTTATTCTCTAATGACAGATTGGAAAATCAATTACCATCAGCAGTCGAATAGTGATGAACGCTAACATGTATAGGAAGAATTACTCTTATCAGAATGTTCAGTACCATCTACAATATTTCCTTGAAATTTTAAAATGAAATATATCCTTTGGAGCACAGTTCCCGTAGACAACAAAATGTCTACTCATTGGATATCAGGATGTGAGTAGTTCATTTGGCCAACAGATATACTTAAAAGATGCAGATATAGTATAACTCAATTATTTTTCAGGGAATTTACATTTGGGATATGGATCTTGATTTAGAATTATGGATGGCATTTTGTTCTTTATAACAGTACAGTGGGAGGGATTTGGATCTTTGCATTTATAGAGACCATCCTAGCATTTGATCATCTGTGCTTGTTGGCCTCATGGGTCTTGATTTGTCTTGGCCCTGATGCAATATGATTGACTCAAGTAGATCTGTCTGTCAGCGAAAGCTGATGTTGGATTCAATCATATGACAAAGCTCATGCTTTGGATTCAATCATATTACAGCTCATGCTTTGGATTCAATCATCTGAGAACAGATCATAACTATATCGTTGACTGCATATAGATTAGAAATTAGAAACAGAATAATTATGGCACAAACAACTTAGATTTTTGTATAATAGTGCTCAAGAATCTAGTTTTGGCTGTGAAGTTTCTGCTTAGTTGTCAACAACAAACAACACCATAAAGTGATGTTTTTCCGTAATAGTTTCAGTGACTAGCAGTTGCCCCAAAGGTGAGTTGATGTTTTGGTAAAGGGATTGTGTAATGAAAATGAGTGTAAATCAGCAGTTGTAATTAATTTGCAAAGCGTAAATACTAACCTTGTATCAAATTAATTGAACTTCACTGTTAAATTATCACAATGGATGAAAAATGATATTATTTGGCAACCTGTCGATTTAAAATGAAAAGGACCCTTTCCCTTTCAGAAATTGATAGAATGTTACAAATATCTCACCATTGGAATGGAGAAAGATTTGTAATTGAACTTCACTGTTAAATTATCACAATAGATGAAAAATGATATTATTTGGCAACCTGTCGATTTAAAATGAAAAGGACCCTTTCCCTTTCAGAAATTGATAGAATGTTACAAATATCTCACCATTGGAATGGAGAAAGATTTGAACTGTTCATCTTCTTTTTCAACAATAGTTGCCTCGCCTTGCCTTCCCTATCCTCCCCTATTTTATTATATTATTATTAATATATTAATTAAATATTAATATTATACAAATTTATATATATAAATAAAAATATTATACTTATATATAAAGTAAAATAATGATACATGGTATTATATTTATATTTATATATTTTTTAATAATAAAATTATTATTATTACTATTTAATATAATATTTTAATAATACATTATTATACAATAGAATTATATTTTATAATATATTAATAATGTGTGTATATAATATTAACAAAGAAAACTATTAATATTATAATATAAATATTATATTATAATATTAAATTATTAAATAAAATAGTTATATATAATATATAATATTTTATTAAGATGCTGACAATGTTTTATTTGATGTGCATATAATGTAGTTAAAATTGAATGACATGTTTTATTTACTCTCCATCACATTCCATTTGCATGCCTTTGCGTCAGGGGATAGGTTTCTTTTGTCATGCTTCCAGTTGATTGCTTTTATTTGCATTCGAAGAGCTGTGTATTAGGAATTGTTGCAGTTGGACGCACATCTACAAGCTAGATTATTGCATGTGCTCCGAGGTCGTATTGCTGCTGCATTTTTGAATTTATATTTCACATTATTTTCATTAGCTTTCCTGTACACTACGGTTTTAATAACCGCTCATAATTTGTATGTCTGTAATGAAGATTACTTCTATTTTATGTCATTTTAGGTAATTGTCCTTGATCAGAATGGCCTTGGTGGATACATCCCATATCTAGCCTTGCCAAATGCAACATGCCCAAATCTGCAGAAGTTCGACTTCAGCCGTCATCTTATAAAGGCACTATACTCACTTTCCTTAACCAATTCAGGAGTCTCCAAGACTTGTACCTCAGCAACAATTGTTTATCTAGAACAATCCCAAAGGGCCTTGACAAAATGAGCCTCACGACACTGAATTAGGCATAAAATAATCTCCCTAGTCCTATACCCAATTTTTCACAGAATTTTAGTCAGAATGATCTTTTCGGCAACAACCCTTCTCTGTGTGGGAATCCTCTCCAACCCTGTGCAGGGGACCAATCACCAAATCATGGGGTGGGCATCATTCTAGATTGAGCCCTGGGTCTGTGGATGGTATTGTCATTGATGTGATGGCTGCTATGGTAATTGCAGTATCTGTTTGTTTGCTTTGGGTACATCTCAGGGTAGGAAGATAAAAGGAGATATTATAAATGAATTTGAGGAAGAAGAGACTGGGGAGGGCAGATTGGTGTCGTTTGAAGGGGGCAAACATCTCACAGTTGATGATGTTCTCAATGCAGTTGGAATCATTATTTTGGTAGAATCAGGCATGAAAACCTGGTTCCTCTAAGGGCATACTATCATGGTCAGAGAGGGGAGAAGTTGATGGCCTATGATCAAATATCCGAAGGCAGTTTGGTTGATCTTTTTCACAGTCCAAGCAGGGATAATTTGAACTGGCCTAGGAGACTCGAGATTTCTCGTGGAGCAGCTAGAGTGTTGGCCTATCTTCATACAACGCTTGAAATACCCATACATCTAGGAATGTTTTGCTTGAAGAATACTATGTAGCCCATCTCACAGAATATGGATTGGACAAGCTCATGAGCCCCTCTGTTGCAGCTGAGATGATGGAAGTTGCATGCCTAGAAAACATCCAATCAAATATACCACCACCTTGCAAGTTGTGGACCCATTTGCAATGGGTGTTGGTCATGTAAATCCAACAGTTGCCCTAAATCGAGGGCGGGCTGATGTACGGTATAGGCCCCCTGGTGTACGATATCCTCTGAAATACCTTGTCATTATCCCTCACCATCACCACTCAAATCACTTTGAAAACTTTCACTATTTCCAAGTTTTGTATGTCCTTGCCATTTCTTCGAAGGGTTTGAGTATGACATTTTTTTATGTTCTTAACCCTGATGTAATTGCTCTAAGTGTCAATATATTGGCATCATGGATGAATGGAAGCTACAAGATAGACTCTAAGACCTCAAAGTCTTGTCCCAGTATAAGTGGCATTGCATTGTTGATTCGAGTTGCACATGAGACGTGGAGCCCTGCCGCAATTAAATAATCTCTCATGATGTCCCCGTTCATCCTTGACAATAGAAAATGGCCAATCAAATATGCCGCCACCTTGCAAGCTACAGACCCCTTTGCAATGCATGTTGGTCATGTGAATCCAACAATTGCCCTGAATCTAGGTCTGGTGTACATAACAGCTTGGAGTTAGTCAATCACATAAACAAAACAGAAGCCATTGTAGCCACCCGACAGGTTACCTGGTACTTTTCACTTTAACCAAAAGGATTGTAGACTTGTTGCAACTTGCAGAGAAGTTTCTGACACTTCAAACACTATACAAAAGGATAACTAAGATTCTGCATTCTTGCAAAATTTTGGGTATGTCCACTCTTCATATCCTTAAGTTTCCAAGTTATCACTATGTTGCATAGGCTTCAATGCATGACAGATTCTTTCTTTGATCAAAATAGGATTCCATTCTTGGCACTTCAATCTTCTATGCAACTTGCCAAACAAAGTTGCAAATCTTGTTGGTATGCAAGAGTTATGGTTCTCCTCCAGAAGCTAGATATTGATATAGAAAGACGACCTCCTCTTGGGTTTTCTATTAACGCTCCTCGGCTCACTAGACATGAAGTCAATAGAGGTATTTGTGAAGAAATCAATAAATCGTATTGTTGACGCAGAGGATTGCACCCTTGGCAGGAGGCCGACCTCCTGTCTTCACGCAACAATGAAAACTCCCCTCTCACCTGTGGGACTGGCAAAGCTGGAGGGGAGAGTCTCTAGGTAAGGGCTAACTCCCTTTGATGCATCTGATTTGTTCCAGTAAGTGCTAACATATATATATATATATATATATATATATATATATATATATATATGTATAATGGGGGGGGATGAAAAGGGAGAAAGATTGCAAGAAAACAAACTACTCTAAAGGAGGTGATGCACCAAAATGATCCGACCTTCTCACACTCACACTTAAAATCAGACAAACGCATACATACACTTCAAACTGGCAGAAGGACCAGGCTGCAAGAAGCTTGGCAGGGAGGCTTTAATGAAAAATACAGAAAACAGAGATTCACCAAAGGTGCTGTGAAAGGCACACTGTATAGTAATTTCTTCTGTTTTTGTACTTTCAAATACAGCTCTCCTTGTCAGCTGCAGAAATGGCACCTTATAGACACCAGGTATGTTGGTGTTGAACCTGTAGAAGCATCAAGAAGCAATGACTAAACACAAACTAACACTCAGACATACACAGAGATATCTAACCAGGATAGAGGTAAAAAAATGCGTTTATTGATTCAAGTAAAAATTTCCCAGGGCTACGCCTTACAAAATGTGGAAGATCATTTTTCAAATGACAAGTCTTCATTATATAGAGGAAGAAAAGAGGCCCTTTGGCGCCCCTTTTTAACAAGTGACCCATGCGCCTTCCGAGCATTGGGATGAGGAAATCGTCTGAATCTAACGTTGTGTCGGCTCCTGTCAGGATTTGAATTTATGAGCTACACCGTTTGACTGCTCTCCAATGCATTTTGAAGAAAACCAATCGCATCGACTACTGTTTGTGCCTCTTTGATGATCGCATGGTAGGCACTGTGTCAACCACTGAAATAACTTCTTGAATCGGCACCTTCTTGCGTCACTTGGATCGCTTCGTCTACTTCTGCGTGATGGCCATTCTGCTGTCAGGATTTGAATTTATGAGCTGCACCGTTTGAATGCTCTCCAATGCATTTTGAAGAAAACCAGTCGCATCGACCACTGTTTGTGCCTCTTTGATGATCGCACGGTAGGCACTGTGTCAACCACTGAAATAACTTCTTGAATCGACACCTTCCTGCGTCACTTGGATCGCTTCGTCTGCTTCTGCGTGATGGCCATTCTGCTGTCAGGATTTGAATTTATGAGCTGCACCGTCCACCTGTTCTTTGTTCTTTGGGCTTTTTGTCCTTTTCTGCTCCTTCAGCCATCAGTGGCGATCTTCTGGCGGGTCGCTGCATTCCTTGGGCTCCTTCCATGATTTGGCGCTCAGGTAGTTCAAAAACAACGGCTACTTCACTGTGTTAAATTTGACAGCTTTCGAGATGTCACCCCTGGACTCTCCTTCGGCTCTTTGACGGGTCGCTCTTTCGGGTTTTCTGCTTCGGGCCTTTTTTCGCGGGCAAAAAGTCTGCGGGAATTGGCTGCGTTGATTTCCTTTGTTTATCCCTCCCGGAAGGGAAAAAGCCCCTCTGCTTTTAAGAACGGTCCATCATCCTTGGCGAGAGCCCCCCGCAAGGGCACATACCCTTCGGGCGAGCTTCTTCCTTCGGCCCTTCAGTGAATTCCTTCAGACTTTGGTGAAATTCCGATGACTTGCCTCTTTGGCTCCTTTTGAAAAGTTATTTGCCCTCCGCAAGGGCTCTTAAACCCAAGGCTGCCCTCCGCGAGGGTACCTATCCTTCGGCCTTGGGACGCACCCTTGAACCAAGCCGTTGAACCAACCCGTTGAACCAAAAAATGGTTCAACGGTTCAAGGCTGCACGCCGAGCCGACTGAACCAAGACGATAATCTGTTCGTTTGAACCACTTGTTGAACCGTTCGCTTGAACCAATTAGCCGTTGAACCTGCGTGTTGAACTGGGGCACTGAACCAAGTGATTGAACCAAGCGATTGAACCAGTTCAACGGTTCAATGCTGCGCGCCGATAAACTTGCCGAAGTGTTGAGCTAAGCCGAAGCGTTGAACTAAGTGATGGACCAAGGCATTTGAACGTCGTCGATGAACCGAGGCGTTGAACTGAAGCCTTTGAACCAATTCGTTGAACCAAAAAATGGTTCAACGTTGCGCGCCAAGCCCCTCTGAATTGTTCGCTGAGTCCCTTTGTTGAACCGTTCATTGAACCGAAGCGATTGAACCAAAGCGTTGAACCAAAGTCTTGAATTGAAGCTTTTGAACCAACCCGTTGAACCAGTTCAACGGTTCAAGCGACTATTGAGCCAAAGACATTGAACTCTTTGTTAAACCAAGCGATGAACTTGAAGATTGAACCAAGGCCTGAAAATGAAGCGATGAACTTGAAACGATGAGCTAAGGCTTGAACCAAGGTCGATTAAACTAAACCATTGAACCAGTCTGTGGAACCAAACCATTGAACCAGTCCATTGAACCGGTTCAACGGTTCAACACTGCGCGCCGAGCCAAGTCCTTGAACTAAACGCTGAACCTGAAGCCACTTGAACTTTTTGTTGAACTTTTCTGATGAACTAAGCGTTAAACTTAGCTGTTTGAACCAAAGCCGATTGAACTAAACCATTGACCCAGTCTGTTGAACCAAACCATTGAACCAGTCCGTTGAACTTTGCCGATTGAACTTTGCGTTGAACCAAAGCGTTGAACCGTTTCAATGGTTCAATGGTTCAAAGACGCCAACTTTCTTTGTGAATTTCTTCAGACGAAAATCCGAAAAAGATTTGTAAAATCTTGCCATTTTTGACTGGTTCTTCAACTGCCGAAAGAAAACCTGCAGAGTCCGTAGATTTAGACCTGCAGAGTCCGTAGATATTCTGCAGAGTCCGTAGAAATGAACAGATTCATGCAAAATTGAAAAATGAAATGGCCTAGAACAGCAGGGACAGAAGGGGACCAATTTTTGGCCTGTTGGGCAAAAAATGGTCAACACGTACTTAAAAGTTACATGGTTTAATCCCAAAGAGTCTTTGAAACCAAAACTTCTTCATTATTTCCAATTTTATTCATGCTTTCATGAGGATCGAAATAAAACACCTGGGTACATGAAGTTGTTGCCATCACATGTTTAAGGATTCCTTTAAGCTTAGTTTCACGTTTATTCTCATCAACTCCGAATGAAATCTGATCATAACCTCCCACAAGATGAGCCTACATGCCAGTTATGTTTTCTAGAACTTGAAAGTGAAGAGAATTTTAGATTCAAGTGCCCTATCTTCTATGAGATTTGTGGAAGATATCATTGTTGTTTTAGAGATTCCCATGGATCCTTGAGGAGCTTCATTCAATTTGCGGACCAGAAATGTTTAGCCTTGTTTATTCGTGAAACATTTCAGCTTCAACAAAGAACACTCAAATTAATGTCTTCACACACAAAGAATTTCAAAAATATCAGTTCTTACTTCCAAGTAACGGACATAAGGAACCTCAAGAGACCACGTGTTCAAAGAACTTGGTCGAAATCTATAAGTGAATGCACATGTTATTGATTTGAAGATCTAAGGCCCTCAAATAGTAGGATAGTTGTTTCGCAATAATTTTGTTTCTCTTTTTGTAAATTTTGGAGATGCTTTTGGCCCTTCTTTATTGTACCAGATTCTTGTAATATGTTCTTCAGTCCCATCAGCTGTTCTTGGCCTCTTTTGGACATTAAAATCTAAAGACCACATGTCTAGAAAACTTGGTCCAGATCTGTAAGGCAACACACATTTTACTGGTTTGAAGATCTAGGACCCTCAAATAGTAGGATCACTGTTTCTCATTAATTTTGTTTCTTTTTTTACATCTTTTTGGAGATGCTTTTGGCACTCCTTTATTGTACTGGATTCTTGTAATATGTTCTTCAGTCCCACCGGCCATTCTTGGCCTCTTGTGGACATTAATATCTAAATTAAATTAAATTGAATTCTGTCAAACTTTGATGTCATCATCATCCAACGTGACAGTGTGACAAGAGCGGCAGCAATGACTGTTTTTCATCTTGGAAAATGTGCACAAGTTGCACACAGATGCTGTGCCTACTGCCAGGCTATATTGCAGTGGTGGTTTTATGACATGTAACAGACAGCTGTTTGGCATTATATCACAGGCACCAAAAATCAAATCTCTTGCAGTAACAGCTGTCAAACGGCATTTTTATATGCCGAGACAAATCTATGCAATGGCCTTGCCAATTTAATGCCTCCGCATAAAAATATATACATCTATGAAACTTCCAATTATGCGTGTCTGACATGATATAAGGGTTTTACTGGTTAGTTGCCTCAGGTTACACACTTCAAATTCAGAATTCCCCTCCACCAGCTTTCTACACTTAAATCATGGCTAACTAAGACCTTTCATCGACCATCTAAGTTGGAAATACAGAGTTTGCTGGAACAGGGGGCACTTACGACATGGAAGGGAACTTGATTATTGGCTCCTCAAGGCGGATTGGTTATGCTAGAAACTGAGTTATCCAAGGGAGGACAAAGTAAGGGAATCAAGGTGAATGACAATGATGTTACAGATGAGGTGCTCGGAGGGAAGGGAAGGGAAGGGAAGGGAAGTGAAAGTAGAGGTGAAGGACCTGAGTTCTTCCACCACAAGGAGGAATGTTTTTACCCTTTGTCAAAACCAAGAGGGAGAATGTGAAAGAGGCTTTGGTGGAAGTAGAAGTGTCTTATTACATGCATGCTGTTTTTTTTTGACACATTTTGCAATTTCCTTGTGAATTTGGTGCTTATTCACAGCTGCAGAGAGAATACAACTGGATTAAAATGGAGTTGTGAAAGTTAATCAGAATCATTGCTAGTTGTCTTGATGCCTGGGTAGTCTATTTCTAAGTATGGTTATTGTATTATATTAGGATTAACTTATATGTTAAAGCCTGTGAATAACCAAAAAGGTTAATTGTTGCAGCCGAGTTATGATGATAGTTAAAAAAGAGGGAGTTCACCAAATCACTCCGTAAACAACATAAAATCAGGAAACAAGGAAAAGGGGTAAAACAATAACATTAAAAGCTGGTCGGGAAGGATAACCAGGCTAAAAGCCTCCATCCTAACAAACATAATTGAGAAGAAGCTAGAAATGAGAGTAGCTTCGACAGCTTGAATGTTGGCCTTTGTAATGTGAAAAGAGTGGTTTGGCTGCTCAAATGTCAGTGCTGCGGAGTTATCCCCTAATTAATCTCTCATAAGGGAGTTTCTTTCCCTTTTAAAGTCACTTGTATGCAAAGGCAAGGATTGGATAAGAAGATTACAGGTTCAATTAGTCTAGACACTTTTGTTTAAGTAGTTTATATGTGCAAAGTCATCCCATGGATGAAAGGTACACGCATCTCTAATCCTCACGACATACCAAACCTGAAACAGAGCCAAAGGGAACCATGAACAAGCAATGATATCCACCTTAAATCTCCTACTACACTAGAAACCTGAAGATAGCATGATCCCCTGTTTCTAATTCACATTGGCAAAGCCAACATATCCTTGGGTCTTTTGGGATGATCTTTTTCCCTCAGAAAGATGATGAGAGCCTAGGTAAGATCTAAGTCAAAAAAGGAAACATTAATACAGCTCTGACATGAACCTGGAGCCATTTTCCATCTTCAGATATGCATTGGATCAATGATATGTGTCAAATTAATGTTTGTGGATCAGGTTTAAGGGTACAAAAGGGTTTGTCCATGTAGCTCTCAAATAGGTCTCTTTTATATCTCACATCCTAAATGCCTCCTCTATTAATATGCTTATTTAAAATACTGGTATCATTGATAAAGAACAATAAAGGTGGATGCTTATCTATGTCTACTGCCAGGGTTTGAAAAGATGAGAAACTTGGGTGTACCAGCTGAATCTGTGACCTTAATTGGTTAACCTCGTAGAAGGCTGTACAGGAAGGAATGGGTATTTTAAATTACCTGAATGTGAAATTGCCAAGCAGCAAAGACTATCGAGAAGGGTCATCGTATGAAAAACAAATAGTGGATGAAAAACAAATTCTGGCAATAGAACTGCATGAGAAACTGTACTCTTAGCATGAATGGACGTGGAAAGTCAAGAACCGACCACAATGCATGACCATCCAATCTAGCACAACCCAATCCCCAAAATTCAAAACCATAAAACAATTGTTAAAATAAAAGTAGTATGGAAGATCTACAGTTCGGTTTGATGAACTGGATCGAGGATTCAAACATTAAAGACAGTGGGCCAAAATTACCAAACTCCAACTCTTACTATATCTAACGTTACCAAACAGTGGGCCTAAATATGTGCTAATTATACTAAGGTACTGTCCATAAAATCAATGGATAAAGGAAATCTAAATAGTCAAAGTTTCTAGGAATGGAACCCAAGCATCGTAATCACTTGTTTGTTGTCTGCCATGCTTAAATGCACAGAGTAACATTTCCAACTATCCCGTTGATCCAAACTAACTTATCATTACACATGTTCATGATTTCCTTATAATCAACAGAAACACATTATTCATATGTTTGCATTTCCCATACTTCATAACAATGTAAGATAACTACAAACCAAGGTAGCAACTTTAGTATTGAATGATTTATAAGGTGGACCTCAAACATGGAAAGGAAAAAAGGGTTCATAAAAAAGTTACGATAAGGATGGAAAAAAAACTGTAAATTACATCTATAAAAAATACAGTCTTTTTCTAAGCCCTGGTGCAATGGAGAGATCCAGAGCTAATAGGAAAAAAATATAAACACTTCCACTAAATAGATCACCTGTGTTTGGTAACCTTGCTGCAAGCCATAGAGTCAATTCTTATCACCACCAATCCAAAACAATATTGACCTATTAAATAAATTCCAAATATACTAAAATTCGTTGAGATTTCTGCAAATTTTCAGGAAAATACAGCACTTTTGGAACAATCAAGAAGAAAACTATTACACAAACTATAACACTATAATACCAAATATGCAAAAGTTATACAATCACACCATCATAGTAAAATATGGAAATGCTTCCCAACCTTGTAACACAGATACACACCCAGGTCCATAATTATATCATATGCCATATCCCATACATAATATATATGGAGAGAGAGGGAGAGAGTCTCATATGCCTCTGTTAAGCATGCTCTCATACCTCTTCATGGATATAAGCCTCTCCATCTCCATCTTGGACTTCTGTTTTCCTATGAAATCCTCTGCATACTTGTCCACCTCCTCATCCGCATCCTTTTTCTCTCCTTCAACTTCATTATAATTACCAACTTTAGCATGGTGTTCATCACCAACTTCAGCAAAGGTTATCTTCTTCTTCTTCTTCAGCAGCTCAGGATCATGCACGACGCCATGGTTGGTATTGGGATCCTCATTGTCAAAGGAAGAAGGACGCCCTCCTCCTCCTCCTCCTCCTCCTCCAACGGAGGACTTAATGTCATGAATGTGAGAATAGGAAGAAGAATTGTCCTTGTGGGAGGATTCTTCTTCACTGTTCTTAGACATCCACCCACCAAACAGCCATGAACGAGTCTTACCACGACCACTCTGCTGAGAGGGTTCGGGGAAATGCTGTTCTCTTCTTGGCATGACTTCAACACCCACAACAGAATTTACCTTCAGCAGCTAACTAGAAAAACAAAAACCTTACGACTTGCTTCACTTGGTGAGTGGTATATATATATAATGTTTATACGTCTATCAAACTTAGCTTGTATTCTAAGCAATGAAGAATGGAAGAAAGCACAAAACTATGAGTTGTTTTGGTGTTCCTCCAGATTCGCACGTGAACGCTGCTCTCTGTCCGTCCGCTCCGGGTGACGTCACATTCGCCATTCGTCTTTTACAATTAATTGCTTGTCGGTTGGTGACGTCACATTCGCCATTCGCCTTTTTACAATTGTTTGTAGAAATGTTTTGCATTGTGCCATTCGACTATCTAATTTTCCAATTGATTGGGAGGAAGTTCAATTTACGTTTTCGCAGATTCCCATAGAATGAATTGCCTCTATGGGGAAATGTACTGGGTGAAATGTGTTTATTTTCATCTTTCTTTTATCTTTTCATCATTTTTAATTACTTGTTTAATTATTTTTCATACTTTCAATTTTTATTTTCAACACTCTAAGGTTTTGATTTATCATTTTTGGACTATATTATCTTAGATCCCTTAAATTAAAATAGAACTATGATATTGAATAAAATAATTTTGGTATGTTGAAAAATATTTTATGGTTTGTAAAACCATTACAAAGATGTTAAAATTTGACATTGGGATAAAAAGAAAGTACTATTATCTAATTTTGTAACTTCTATGATATTTCAGATTTGTGAAGTTTGGGATGAAAACATAACTTGAAAAACTTGTAATAAAATTGAGTAATGTAATAATAATAATAATAATAATTTATAATTTCAAAATTAAAATTAATGTAACTCACTTTTCTTCCTCACAAATGTTGGTATGTTTCTTATTGAAATTTGAAACCTTAAAACAATAAATGTTATATACAAGCACAACCTAGCAAAAATAAAACAAGATAGACTTTCTATCATTACTCAACAATCATGTGTAAAGCATCTTTGTTCAAAAATAAGATGGAAATAAGAGTGATAAATTATTAAAATTTTGGGATATCTATGATGGAATAAACTTCATGTGATGTAGACTAATTTTTTTTGGAAAAACAAATATATCAAAGACAAAGAAAACTATCTTACATAAAGATATCATCAAGTCTAATCTTGAACATTCATTATATCCAAGAAAATTTTCCATCACCAAGAAGAAAAGTATGATTGTAAAACTAAGAAGTAATTTATATGTGTTTTATAATAAAACTAGTAAATGAACACGAAAATATATTGATTTTTTTTTTTTAATAGTCTAAATCTTTATTAATTTAATTTTTTTATTTAAATATTTATTGTATCAATTTTTTATACAAGTAAATGTGATTGTTAATTATGTCAAATTTCTTTTGTGAATTAAAATGTTAAAAATAATCTCTCTTGATTTTATTTCATTTTAAATTTAAATATATTTTATTTTAATCAATATTTTTTTATAAACATTTTAAATTGAAAGAATTTAAAAAACTTTATAAAATTTTAATTAAAAGTTCAAAAAATATATTAATAATAAAAAATTTCAAATCATTTTTATAAAAAAATTATTATATTTTTCATAAACTTAATTCTATATTAAAAACCAATATAATTTAAAGAACATTAAAAATCAACATCAACTCTCTCTCTATATATATATATATATAAATAAATATATAATTGCATGAAGTATAAGTCCAAGGCAATATACCTATATGACAATGGAGGATTTTATTCCGTAGTAAAATAATTATAAAATATTAGTGCGAAAAAACGAAGATATTATGTAATATTTATATTTGTTTTAACATTACTTCCATTCATTGTTTAGGTCATTATTTTACCTAAGGTTAAAGAATCACGGGCACACATTTCACTTGAGTTATTAAAGATAATCGCATGTTAAATATTTGGGCATCAATAAAGACTTACTATTATGAGTGTTAACTAAGTTTTTTTCCTTTTTTTTTTTAAATTAATTAAAATGATTTAGATTTTTTTATATTTAATTAACTCACATGAAGTCTGTATATTCATTTTATGTTACGATAAAATGGTATATTCCAATGTTAATAGCTTCGTTTTGAATGGTGTTGGTTTGGGGAGGTAGTGGTACAGAGTGGTTTGGTAGCACAAAAAGCCATTGATTGTTAAATGTAGGAAACATACGTGAGGCGACTTGCATGTCCTATCTAAACATGGAGATAAATGCATATTTGCAATTTGTTGAAAGCAATGAAGGGCTTTATGAGTCTCTTGAAATCCTTGACTGAAATAGAATGCGGTTCCGCTTGAGTTGAAATCGCTGAGATAAAAAGAATGGTGACGGTGTTGCTCTTGCGCTGAGTTAAAGAAAAGAAAAGAACTTGATATGGCAACAACATTAATGTTGTTGGAGGAAACACTGCTTCGAGAGGTTCGAATAATCTTTTGGCGTATGTATCGTTGTATGGATACAGAAGGCCCCTTGGGGCATATTCTTTTCTCAGGGAGTTGTCTTCATGTTCATCCAATAGAAATATTTTTGGTTTGCAGCAGGTCACATGTTCGAAACACGGGAGAAACATTTTAAGTGCCGAACCTGTGGCTCAATTAGCGCCTACTCTAACAATTGAATAACTTGATATGAGTGGCTTGTTTCACACAAAACCTTAATCACAAATTTGAATATGTATCAACTAGGACGGTGACCATATCCCTGCATCTCAAGCAACAAATTAGAAGCCATTTCTACATTTTTCGCAACACAAAAGCCCTGTATTAATGCAGAATAAGTGTTTTTGTTCAAAAGTATATTCTTCCTCATTTTTTTTGGGACCTAAAAAATGTCATCAACTTTACTAACATTATAGAGAACAAAAATGAATGTGACACATGTGGGATCACTTTGCAAATTCTGTGTTTTGATCCCTGCATCAATGATCTCTTGCATTTCATCCAATTTACCATTTTTCTCAAATGATTTGACAAGGTTGATAAACATATGTTTAGAAGGGGTAAAGCCAGTGGCTATCTCGTCATCTAGGACTTTGTGAGCTTCACCCAATTTTCTCGCTATGCAAAGGGCACTGATAAGTGCATTATTGGTCACATTACATGCAAAAAAACCCATTTTTGATATTCCATTGAATAAATCCAATGCAATATTTAACATGCCTCTTATTTGGCAAAAGAAACAAACCAGTGCACTCATGGTCCAATTATCTGGAAAAAAAAAGCTTCTTCTTCATCTCGTTTGACAAATTGTAGACCTTTTCGAGCCTATTTTTTCTCACATTGTAAACTTTCTCAAGCCTATTTTTTTCAATAGACCACTTACCAGCACATTGTAGCAGGGATCTCCAAGAGCAAAACCTTGTGAAGCCATCACTGCCACAAAATATTTCAATGCATCATCCACTTTTTCCTCCCTCACAAGCCCTCTGATCCACACACCGTATACTTTAGACATTGAATTTACTTGTCCCTTTTTCTTGATTTCTTCAACCAAAGTCTAGGCTTCATCGATCCTCTTTCCTTTGCAAAGTGCACCAATAAAAATGGCTACTGTAGATCCATTCTCCCTTATCTTCCACAACAACTAATCAACAAATGTTATGTGAATAACTCAACAATTGTAGGGCCATTGCCATTCATACGATAGATCATACCCTAATCTTGCACAACAACTAATCAACAAATGTTATGTGAACAATGTAACAATTACAGGGTCATTGCCATTCATACGATTTATATATTATATAAGATAATATTTATATATATTTAATATATTATATATTACTACATACTAGATATAATCGTAAAAAAAAAATGCAATTGCTAATCTACTTTGATTGAAAGTATGGTATTACATTTTATTAATTTAAAATATAATTATATGTTGGAATAAAAGTTAAAATATATTAAATTGGAGATAAAATTTGAAAAAAAATATATTATGAAATATATTTAATAATAGAAATTTAAGTATTCATAAATTAATTAGTTCAATATATAAATAATTGTTAAAAAAAAAAAAAAATTATAAATATTATTAAATTTATTAAAAATGGAGGAACAGGTGATGAATGTAAAATTGTTTCAAACAATTTTTTTAGAGATAAATGTTAAATATAGATTTTCAAAAAATTGTAATATCACGAAATAACTTTATTACATCTCCTGATCCTATAGACTATTTGATCTCATAAATATTATTAAAATCTTTCTTTCATTTATTTATTTATTTATTTTTCTTTATATTCATAAAAAATAATTAAATTAAAAAAAATAAAAATTACACCTTTAGATCCCCACCCACCCAACCAACCAATCGCATGAAATGGCTAAACTCCATATCCACGTATGGATGACAATTAACAACGTGGAGGTATTTAAAAATCTAAAAAGCGGCGCCACAATCCCTTTATATTTTATGTTTATCCTTATCCTTATTCTGCATTTACTTTGACACCAAACAATAAAATAATAATAAAATCAAGAAATAAATCTTTTGATTCGATCGGAAGGAGGCCAACTTTGGACTGTTAATGGAAGGAAGATAATAGCATAGTGACGGCAGCAACCCCTTTCTTTCTTTCTTTCTTTCTTTCTTTCTTTTGGATGGATTCATCTACTCCTTCCTTCTTTCTGTTTAGAATAATTTCCGGCGGAAGATCTTATGCTTTTTAAATCCCACTTTCCTCATGTCGTATGAAAGGCAACTAGCATTTGTCCGTCCTAACGCTGTAACTTATGCTTTTTAAAGTTATGTTATTAAAAGGGATGTAATTTTTCATTTTGTTAAATTGTGATTTTGTAAAAGGAAAGAATTTAAATCAATAATTGTATTACACTTGAAATTCACGATTTTTATACACGATGTAATATATAATATTAATTTATATATTTAATAAAGGTGTCAACGAAAAATGAGGTGTTATATTTCTTCATACAGTATGGTAATGAGTTGTGCATGGAAGACACATTTCGTTTTATGGTGAGTTTTAGCAATGACGAAGTGTGGGGAAGGGCAAGGCCATATAGAGCATGTAGATGGTGAAAGATTTTAAGGTGAGTTAGGTGGTGATGGTGAGAGGCAATAACAGAGTATTTCAAGTGATGGACTGGATGAAACTAGGTAGATACGTGTTCAAAGTTTGGTGACATGTCACATCTATCAATACAACCTATTACATAGACAAACATAAACTACAAGATAGACTCTCAGATCTTAATGTCTTATCCCCACATCAATGGCATTACATCGCACATTAGACATGGAGCCCTGTTGCAATCAAATCGACACTCATGACATTTTCACCACCCTTGACGATAAAAAAAGACCAATCAAAGATGACATCACCTTGCAAGTTGTAGACCCCTTTGTAATGGGCGTTGGTAAAGTAAATCCAAATTTTACCTTAAATCTAGGTCTGGTGTACGATATGGGCCCTTTGGTGTATGATATCACCTAAAATACTTTGTCATTACCCCTTACCATCATTACTCGACTCACCTTGAAATATTTTACTATTTTCATGTTTTGTATGGCCTTGCCCTTATTTCTTTCAGCGGTTTGAGCATTGTGTTTCCATATGTTCTTAACCCTAATGTAATTGCTATAGGTGCCAATATATTGGCATTATGGATGAATGGAAGTTACAAGATAGACTTCAGGAGCTCAATGTCTTGTTCCAACATCAATGGCATTGCATCATTGATTCGAGTTGCACATTAGATGTGGAGCCTTGTTGCAATCAAATCGGTTTTCATGACATTCTTGTCCAGCCTTGAAATAGAAAATGATCAATCAAAGATGTTGCCACCTTGTTTTGATATAACTAACAAGAATCGTTATGTATTGTTGTTATATTGACTTGTCAATTTAAAATTTAACATAGTTGCGTGTGTAGGTGTAAATTATATGGAATAAGTGTTATCCATATATAGTATTACATAAATATATATAATATTAAATTAAATATGTGATATTTATTTAATAATATTTAATAACTGCATAATACAAGCTTAATGCTTTGAGAAACAATGTGAGATGCAGTCAATGGTCATGGCATTTGAGTGAGGTATGACTGTCGATTTATACTCTTTCTCTTTACAAAACCCTGCATTACCAAAATAAAAAATAAATCCCTTCCAGTATAACTTGCAACTTTGCGGCAACTAGTAATAAATATTTTATGGTAAAGGCAAGTGCAATCTATAAAGTTTAGTTTTATAAATAAAAAATGTGTTTTACTTAATTAATTTATCAAATAAAATTAAATCTAATAATGGTCCAGGCATTTGTATTGTAAACACCAAAAAGTGGTTACAAGGTATTTATTTAGTATTTATCCATATTTACTTAGCACACTTGTTTATACTAGTCAATTTAATTTAAATTGGGTAATATGGGTTATTTGTTGACTTCCACCTTGCTAATTTTTTTAATATATTGAAAGGGTTATAGTCCAACTAGTGAGGATTATAGTTTGTTATACCATCCACCAAGGTACATATCCCTCTAGAAATCTAACATAGAGATTCAAATATTTAGGACCATAATCATTTCCTAGATGACTTTGACAGATTGGATGCCCCTTCGTCACGACTACTTAGTTGAAGAAATGCACAAATTTAGGTGTACACTTACTCTTCAATTCTAATTAGTTTTATATAATCCAAAACATAAGCATAAATGCCAATGTATATGTAATTCTAAGCTTTTCAATTGAAAACAATAAAATTAATATATGCATATTTTATTTTATTCTTAGTTTATCTTGTTCACCACTTTTTTATCATTATTTTATATGTATTTTAATTATGACAAGAAGAATACTTTTATCTTATAAGTAATCATAATGAAATATTGGGAAACTCAGTTAGATTTTTCAAGGTCAAAACCAAGGAAACAAAACTGTTAACTTATTTTGGGCACGTCTACACTCTTGTCTAGAATGACAAAGGGGGTGCATTGTCTACCTCATTGAAGTGCATGGCCTCGATAAACTTCTTTAAATTTATTCAATTTTATAATTTAAAGACACATTTCTATTATCACCTTATGACCTACTATCAAATTGTAAAAATAAAAATAAAAAAAACATAAACCCTATATATTTTCTCTATTTTTAAATTTAAAATATTTAATCAAACTTATTACTATTTTGTGAATATTATTTACCTCTAATCAAAAGTAATGAATATTTATGTTGCAATTTAGTGTAAACTCATTTATTCATATTACACTATCTTAGTTAGATGGATTCTCATGTTTCCTTGTTTAATCTTTGCCTTGCACAATGATATTGTTTTCATTTTATTTTTACTTTTGTTTTTGTGCTTTGGGTTTGTTACATCTCAATTCATTGCTAAGCAAACTTACTAGATTCTTCGTGGATATCTATAGTGACAAATTTGAATTTGGTTATTTTAAATTAAACTTTGAGATATATATTATTATGGGATAATAAGATATTACTTAGGTTATATGTTTATATTATTACGAACTAGTTGTAGTGTACGAGCATGTTGATTTGTTATTTAGTTTTAATTTATGATGTATGTATATCATGATGTTATGATCTAACTACCTACTTGTTGTGAGGTTAATGCATGAGAACTCATTTTTTAGATCATGATAGAGGGAGAACATCTTCAGAGAGGGTGACATAGATAAAGATGTCAGAGGACGATAGAGAAATCGGTTGGAACCCTACACACACCACAAATAACTAGCACATGTTAGATGCATAATAAGTGGTTAGCATAATATGTTTTGATGTCATTTGCATTAAAAACGAACTTATACATGGTTTGATAGTATAGTTTAATGGATTATGCATGATTAATTATTTATGATAGCTTAGATTTATGCTTAGATAAATTAATCTTGTATGACTAGTGGTTGGAACTACCATATGTAGACTAGTCGACATACCTTAGTAATGCTATAAATACAAGCTCGTTATCATAATGATATTCAAAAATATCATTATTAGGCTTAACAATTTATGTTTATTAGATAACAACTTAATATAGATAGTTATCATCATCAGAATTATATTATAATTAACTATTTAGGTTAGAAAAATAAAAAGAGAAAATAAAATAAATAGAATATGATAATTTATATTTTAGGAAAAAAAGGAAAAAGAATAAAATTCTTTACAGTATAGACAAAATATAAATAAAAGAGAATCTTTGAATAAAATAAAGATATTCATAAGAGTCCATTTCATGCTCAAAGACACGATAATGGCTAGCCACTTGTTGGTTTGGAATCCATCCACATGGTGAGTGGAGAGGCCTCTAATCATGGAAAGTTTTTTATGTCATTAAATATGATCACCCTGGGGCAATCATTCACCAATATACTTGAAATATATTTAGGGTTACTTTGATATATTGATATACATGGATATGAATATTAACACCTTAATATGTAATATATATCTCCAATATTAATGCTAATCACATATATAATATTAACATAATAACCATATATATATATATATATATATATATATATATTAGGGATATTAAGTATAATAAAGTAATTCACAGTGTCACATATTAACACCAGATTACATAGTAGTATGCGTATGTAATAACTTAATAAATCAAGCAATATCCTCAGCTAATAAGCTAGTGATACCACTACATGAACTTGTTATCATATGTATAGCGAATAAGTGTAATGTTTCCATGTATTCCCCATTATTGACTTAAGTAACATATAGTTCAGTATTTGTAATATATATGTGTGTGTGTGTGTGTGTGTGTGTTACTTAAGTCAATAATGGGGAATACCTGGAAACATAACACTTACTCGCTATACATATGATAACAAGTTCATGTAGTGGTATCACTAGCTTATTAGATGAGGATATTGCTTGATTTATTAAGTTATTACATACGCATACTACTATGTAATCTGGTGTTAATATGTGACACCGTGAATTACTTTATTATACTTAATATCCCTAGATAAAGGATTTAAATTATGGGATTTTGTATATATGTGTAAGAGGACATATAAGTGACATAATGCCTTTGCGACAACATGACATAGTTTATATATATTATAATACCTTGCAAATGGTTTATAATATGAATGTATTCCATTTTGATTAAATATGTTGATACATATGTTCCTTGAATAATTAATAATATGTTTAACAATTGAGTAATCGGAAGCCATGCCAAGTCCATTTATTTAATGATGGAATGTTAGATACCATGTGTGATTACACCCCAATCTGACTATAAATATATAGGTCGAGGTCATATGGGGCAAGGGATATAAATATGCATATAGTAATGAGAGTTTGAGATGATTATTGTAGATTATAGTATTTCTATGTTGTTAAGTACTTGTATGCGATACATAGTGCAAATACAGTTATTATGTACAAAGGTGTATATATAGGAAGTATATCTTCATATGAAATTAAGTATACAACATAAATACATGTCTTTGTTAGGTCATATGCCTAAGATTTAGTTAGAAGTATGGTTTTATTTAGTCATCAGATGTCCGAGGGACCGAAACTATAACCATATTAAAAGAGTCTCATAGAAACAGAATGAGAAGTTTATAATGGGTTTATGAGTTCTCTATTTATATGCAAATATTATGACTTACTGTTAGTTTATATATTTAACATTGAATACTTATGTGCGGTACATATTATGAGAGTGTTAATTTGTATAAATTTTTAGTCATATTTAACATATAGTAGTGTATCATGATGTAAGCCTGTAAGTTATGTTTCTTTTATTTGCTAGTATACAATTTAATCATTAGATATACCCGATTGGTATAAACTATACTAGCTTGCCTAATATTTAGGATTGTGGGTTTTTGATTATTGAATTTATGGAGATGGTTGTTTGTGATTGATAAGTGTGCTCATGTAAAGTGGTATATAATAGTATGGGATGCCATAGGGTACTACAGTACAAATGTAAGTTATACTTGGGTGGTACATACTATAATTGTTATGTCTAGACTCACACCTATATATGATTACTTAAATGTATGTGTGTTGGCTATTGCTATGAATAACATTTTTTATGACAATTAGTAGAACTTTATGTATATGTGCATACAACTTTTGAGTTTGTAATGAATGCTGGGATAGAATATTATGTGTTTCATGGAAACTGTGGCTTGCTTTATTATGTCTAGTTTCTTGAATAAAAGCTTATATTTCCATGTATTTAAGACTAATTTATTATGATTGTTTGTAAAAAATTAGTAGTTATGTTTAAAACACTAGACTATGATAATATGGGTTATCATAAGGTGTGGTATGTTTGAAAACTAATTATGGTAGTCGAAAGCTTTAGTTAAATGTGTATTTTATCTAAATGGTATAAATTGTAGTCATTATTTCTAGTATGAGATAGATAATAACGTAAGATTCATTCATACATTTGATGGAATAAATGTATGCTTTGATTACTCCTATGTTTAGCATATTATATGATATTATTACTAGTAGGATGTAAATTGCATGAATCTTGTGGTTAAATTATGTTTGATCAATCTTTCTTTGTCGATACTGAGTAAGGATTGAGATGAACTTTAGTGGATTACTAGCATTACAATGCAAGATGAAGACAATCCGATCAAGTGGTGTGTATAAATTTGATTGATCTATAAATCATTATTATTTATTATTATTAATACTTTAGCCAAAGTATGTTAGTTGAGACATTATTATTTCATGAGTATGATTTACATGTTTGTGTGATATCTTGTAATAGAATGGGTTTTCTATGATATATTGCATGTTTAGTTTTATAAATCACACAACACATGGGTACTTTCTTGTCTCTTTGGATTCTTATGTCATCACTATCTACTCATCCATGAAGGGAGGGCCATTCATTGATGGGATTAGTATGAGGGATTGTTGATCCATGATTGGTGTGGAAAAGTTCTTGGATGATGCTCTCCATCTCAACAATAGCACTACTTTTGAGATGACACTTGAGATTGCCATAAATTATTAGGTTATTTTAGTTAATTTCAACTCTAATGCTGAAGACTATCCCAACAAGCTAGCATGTTGGACCTATCATGCAAGAGTTAGGTCTCACGTGCTCACCTGAAGCGCATAGTAAAGGACCAATTCTCAAAGGTTTTGTAACATAGTAATGTATGTTTGTTCATCCTTCGTTATGCAGCTCTAAACAAGGTTTATATAGTAACACAAACATACTACTACTATCTTTCTTGTCTCGGATGTAACTATCATTATTACAAGGATCACCATTATTATCTTATGGTAGTAACTCAGAAAAGAAAAAATTACCAATAATAATAAGAAGAAATAAACCATATCCATTTCTAGTTCTTAGTGCATTTCATCATTCATAACATGATTTGTTAAAAATTGATATCTCCCATTAGATGCTTAATGAATTACAAGGTAAAGATCCACTATCTATTCTCAAAAAGACCATCATCGCAAAATATTACAATAGGGGTATTTATACTTATTTTTTCCTGATCAAGTATTACTATCATTAATGTAAGAGAAAATGGTGCACAATCTCCTAACAGACTAAGAGTCATGACACTTTACAATAAGTTTTTCTTGAGGACCCAGGGCTCTGTGCCCTAGATCCTTGCTCCATGCTATATATTAGTGGTCGTGTGTTCTATTATTCATAGATTGGTACAAAACCTCTGATCAAAAAGGTCAAAGTATCTGATATGATTCATTCTTCTAACTACTCCTACTTGCCATGTGTTCCCCTAGTCTTTCATGTTCATTTTGAGTCTAATGTTCTTGGGTTCTCTGTGACTAGTTCTCCTTTGATTGGGTCCTCTCACATTGATTCCTTATTCACCATCATCCTCTCACACCATTGTCCTCTTGATCCCAATAGGTTCTGCACTATGTTAATTTCATGCTTAGCAGTTACCTAACATGGTCTTCCAGTGTCATGGCTCTTCTATGCTGTGCTAGTTCCATGCCAAAATAAGACAATACTTAGTCAAAATTATGGAGCCAACATTGCCCCACACTATTCCCTTTGTCCATATCGAACTAAGCCATGATATAATCTTCTAAAAACTTATGCCCCTTTTGCTCGAGTTCCTTCTTTAGACCATCCCAATGGGATAATGCCTCAAGGACTTTGAAAATTATTCCTTCGATGGCCTCTATCAAAATTTTCAACTCCTTAGGTTGGGTTAGAATCTCAATATTTTTCACCTATTTATCCAAAGCTACACTAGCATACTTTTGGATGTCTTTTAGTACGCATACCTCCTTATCAACCTATCATCAAAGAGTGGAAAAACTTGCATTTAGTTGATGATGATGGTTATTAATATCCTCCTCCATCATTTCTACATCTTTAAATGATTTTACACGCTCAGTGTAGTCTTTTATTAGAAGTGTATCATCAGTTAACTACTACCTTAGGACCTCTTCAGCTTGGAGTTGAGCCTCCAAGAATTTATTAGGGCATGCCAGGCATGCAAAAATGCCATCCAAAATGGGGACAAATCTCTCCAAGGTGCACTTACAGATGTCAATTACCATGGTGAATTATTCAATTTCTTTCCCTTTGTCTCTTGGTGTGGGTCGCTTCTTGCATTTCTTGAGCAATAGTTTGACCAAGGTCTCTAATTTTCTAATAGCATCCCCATCTAGAGGTACCCAATCTGCAAGTGCTAGATCATCCTTCAAAATTGTTTTACAAAAGGTTAAAACCCTTACCTTTGCCTCTGTGGCCTCTTATAGATTTTGTTTCATTAAGACCACTTCCTTGGTGAGCACTTGCTTCTCAGCAAGCACATTATTTTACATGTTTACAACTTGGGTATGCTTTCTTTCTATTGTGTGTGTATCATAATCTAAAAAAATGTTTTGGTGCATTATTTCCATACCCAGTTTCAAAAATGTAGTGTTTGCTATTAGTGGGGTGAGCCTTTTTGGATCAACCCTCATTAAGTCTGGTAGTGTTAGAGCATCTGAGCCTAGACAGATGCTATCTAATGGGAACTTAAACTCAAGCTCCTCATTTTACATCTCAAGTAGGAAGGACACTTATTTCTTGGTGTTTGGAGTTTCATCCCTTAGATGAAAGTGTGGCTAAAGATAGAGGTTCTTGTCTTCTATACCAAACTAGTACCATTTGAGTGCAGTGATTACTATTCTTTCTTCCTTCTCTTCTGACTTATCTGGTCCCTTTCCCTTGGTAGGATCCCATTCAATCTTAGCCTCCTATTGGCTTCCTATGGCCATCTCACTAGCTCCCTCATCATCCTCATTATATTCTATTTCAGTTTTACATATGGTATCAGTGGATGTAACCTTGTATACTAGGGATGGAGTCTTTTCAAAGTCCAATCTCAAGTTATGTATCTACACCTAAGGGGAATCTTAATGGGGTGCTCACCTTGGAAGCTATTGTGGGTCAGATCCTGTGGTATTCCTCAAGAAAGATGGAGGTGGAAAAGGTGGTGTAGAGGTGGAAGTGGAGGTAGAAAAGGTTATGGAGAAAGTGGGGGAGTGGGTTGAGGAGATAAAGGGTCATGGGTGGATGAGTGTGGAGGAGTAGAATGAGGAGGTGGAGAAGCATGAGGAGATGAAGTGTGAAGAGGGGATGGAGATGAATGAAGTGGTGAAAGTGCAGGGTGAGGTGGAGGCAAAGGTGATAAAAGATGAGAAGAGATGGGTTTTTAGGGTTGTGCCTCTATCATCCTTTGCTTCTTTTTGGGGGCCTGGTGCCCACTCAAACTTGCGCTTAGGTCTGGTCACTTCTTCCTCCTTAGATGTAGTGCTTGGGGGATTCTTTCCTTGGGGTCTCTATCTTCAGGGTACTAATGAGGGCGTAATATATAAAATAACTTGTGAACTTGCTCGCCAACCAAGATATCCTTGACCTTTATATCATTCAAGTTTGTTTCTAATCTCTCCACATAGGCCCTCTTGCCTACATATATGTAAAATTTTTAGAGGGTGTGAAGCTCTGTGTCTATCCTTTCAGCCTATAAAATGATAGGTTGTGGATCATATATCTGATTAACAAAGTATAGAAGTACTACGTGAAGAAGGCATAGGGAAATTCGAGCCAACCAGAGAATTCTCTAGATGGATTTATATGGATTCACATGAAAGATAAATGCTAGTTGACAAAGAACTATGCCTGATCTACAACCATAGTGGGCAAGTCCTTTGGGATGTGCCACTCATTTTCAAATGCTTCTTTCATCCCATCAAACCAATACTTCATCTTTACCTTATATGAGGGGTGATATGTTGGGAATAAGTAAATGCCTTTTAGCACTCGGTGGGGGACTTGTGAGTGGGAGGGTATACCCACTTTAATGAACCTGAACTATAATCTGTCACTTCAATTTCATCAAAGACCATTAATAAGAGGATTGTTTCTTAGGGAAACCTATACTTGGGCATCTTATGGGCCTTCACTACATCTTCAGTTATTTTTTGGACAAAATATAGTGCCCAATTGTACTTTAGTACTTGTGAGACTTGGTGAGCAATATATAGGTGTACCATGTCCACCTCCTTCCAATGATCGGTCCCTCTAATCTTTATAGAAATGATTTGCACCATGACTCAGAGGGAAATATCTTGTAGTTTCTTGATGTGCATTGTGTGCCCCTACTTTTGATATATTAGCACCATGGCAATCTTCTATATCTCCTCTATGTGGACCAAATCATTGATAGCACTCAAATTCGAGCACTAAAGTCCTATGACTTTGTTGATTCTCTTTGGGGTGATCTTCATGCTTCACCCCATGAAATACATATAGTCCTTATGGATGCACAAAAGGAAAAACTATACCACCTCCATAGGTTTACCAAAATATGGTAGCTCAAATAGTTGAAAGAGTCCCACGTTGTTTAGTTGGTTCTTGATCGATAAATTATAGACCACTTGATTCCTTGTTTCAATGGTCTTAACCTAATAGTCATTCTGGAGCTCGACCTTATTTCTCAATTGGCAATGATTATAGTCAAAGACTATGGCTATCTAGACTTTAGAGATCCTGTTATCCATGTATAATACCAAATTTGGGTATTATATTTCTTCTATCAATAGAGAGGGAGGTGGGGATGATAAGACTTTTTACACCGTCGATGTTTGTGCATATTGTCCTTTCCTCACCATCTCTTCTTATTATGTGCATTTTCCTACCCTTTTCACATTCTATGCTTGTTCTGGTCTCTGCTCTTGGTCCTTTAGAGTTTCTTCTCTAATGGGAAACTAATCTTTTCCACTCACTCTTCTTCCTCTAGTATAGTTGGTAGATTTTTGAGTCTTTTGGCCTTTTTCTTAGGTTGTATTACCCTTCAAGGAGCCCAAAGGTTAACTCATAGAGATCCCACATTCCTAAAAGAATACATGGTTGTAATCAAATTTATTTTAGCTTTTTGATCTTTAACAGTTTGTTAATGGCAGACCTGTAACCTGCAAATGTGAAAACTTCCACTTCGCTCTTCCAATCAGGCTAAAAATCCCTCTTCTCACATGGTTAACAATCTATGTGACTTGAAAAGAACATAAACACTTTGATCTATTTAAGAATTGAATAATTCAATTTTGGTGTGGTCACTTGTTTTTTAGCTTTGGTTCATCACTCATTCTTAGCACTTTAAGAATTCATGCATTGTAAAGCAAAAAATGACTTTACACTTCTTATTTATAGGATCTATGGGGGGGGGGGGTTTACCCTTATTAATTACTTCCCTCTCCCTATCACTTTGGATCGTAAATGCAAATATTTTAATGGCTACCATATTTCAATCCTTGCCCTACACAATTAATGCCTTAATAGTTTTTCCCACCACATCCTTGGCAGGCTTCTCACCATAACTATCCTTATTACATTAATTGCTCATGCTTTTATTTGAAGTTGGTGACAATTGTATCCTTCCATTTCGATGCGGTGTAAGATAGCTTTGCCTTTTTAAATTTCTAATATATGGTGAGAACCTTACCCATTAGTGCCTTAAATGGCTCCCATACGTTAATAACTAGCATGCATATACAACTTGTGTGCCCAAATATCCAACACACCCATTTACTTGCATGATTTTTATTTTTAACCTTACATGTGACTTCTTACCCCACACTAAAATGGTTCATGGTCCTCCATGAAAAGAAAACATAAAAACACAAAATATCATATTGAAAGAGTTGCGCACAACAGAGGTAACGCTTTTATTGAAAGCAAGAAATACTAATCTAATGACATAAGCCTTATTGATTATAAAATTTTTAGTTATTTTGATGTGAAATATACTTGAAGTCAACTCCCATTATAGTGTCCTCAGAGGAACTGACCATCCATTTTTTGTAATTGACATGCCCCTGTAGATCGAATACTATGTATTATAAATGGGCCATCCTAATGGATACAAAGCTTTAAAGGGTGGCAAATGAATTTAATGTCATGTAACAAGACCTTCATTCTTGGAGAAAAAATCTTTTTCTTGATATGGTGATCATGCCATGCTTTTTGCTTGTATTTTTCTAAATCCTGGCTCCAATGAGTGAGGAACTGGGTCTCATCTAATTGCATTAAAATATCCCAATGCACTTTCAAGGGTGTTTCATCATCAAATTATCTTACACATGCAATACAAAGAGATGGTACCAAGAACTCTACTGGCATCATTACTTCCTTCTCATACACCAAGTTGAATGGCATGCTTTTCTTAAGATGCTTGTATGTAGTTCAGTAGGCCCAAAGTAATGTAGACACCCTATCATTCCAGTCAGTATAGCCAACATTGTGGATTTTTGTTAAAGTGGTACTGAGGATCTTATTGAAAGCTTTAGTAGTTTCATTGGCTTACAAGTGGTATGGTGTTATCTTGTAGTGCATGATCATGAACTCAGCCAACAAGATACGAATCATTTCATTCAAAAAATGGGTTCCTTGATCACTAGTAAAACTCATGGGACACCTTAACCATGTTATATTAATCTCTTAGATGAATCACATATAGCTATTGTGGTATATTCATTTATCAACGTTGCTTCCACCCAACACATGAGGTAGTCCATTACTATAATCATGTATCAAGAACTAGTTTATCATCTTATTAGAGTGATGGGCCCCACAAAATTGATAGCCCATTTTTTGAATAGTTTTTGAGAAGGGACGGGTCAAAAATGCATAATATATCTTCTATTAGGTATACCTATGTGCTAGAAGATGTTGCATTGCCTAACATATACCTTAGCATCTTTGAATAGAGTTGGCTACAAAAGTCCAGCTAGCAACACCTTGCACGCAATAGCCTCTCCAACATACTATCCTCTGTTAATACCTTCGTGAACTTCATGTAGTACCTTAGGCCACTCATGTTGCATTACACAGTGGTGAAGCACCTATTATGATCCATTTTATAAATATCTCCTACTATGAGATGATAGGGTACGACGTGGACTGCAAGTTTTTTTTTTCTCTTATGAGGTGAGAGAGTTGAGTGCAGAACCAGTGTTAAAAAATACTTCAATATCTTTCAATTCTTTAGGTACTCGAGTGACTCAAAAGAGATGTACATTAAGAAGATCATCCTCTAAGGCATGTGGGGGTTCACCGATCTCAATCCAAGATAAATGATTAGGTTCATAGTTAGTCTTCCCTGATTTCACCATGCCAAAAAATTGGAATTTTTAGAACAAGACAATTTAGAGGTGAATTCTTCAATGTAGTACTGGTTTGTTGACAAGGTATTTCAAGGCCTCATGATCTGTATAAAATGTAAAATGAGTGGCTAGAAAATAATGCCTAAATGTTTGTAAAGAATAGACCATAGAAAAAGCTTCTTGTTCTGTAGTGGTATAATTTCTTTCAACTGGTGTCAACTTCCTACTGGAAAAGTAAATGGGGTGATCTAAGTGACCATCACCTGGTTATGTAAGGATTGAATGATTAACCATGCCATAATCATCAACATGGACATGAGAAGGCTTTGTCCAATTAGGTAATTATAGGATAGGAGAAGTAACCAAATTTTCTTTGAGTGTTTCAAAAGTTGCATGTAGACACCAAAATTACGTCACACACATGTGCATAAATCCCTATGTTAAAACCCCCTAAACCCATTTTAATAATACAAATTAATCTCCTTAACCCATACTTTTACCCCTAACACATTTAATTAATTTAAAATACTTAATTAAGTTAATTAAAAACTCTTATTGCCACCTTACCTGGCCACCTTGCCCTATGACTAATTCTCCCTTGATGAGTCACCTCAAGACCTGGTCCCCTCATCCTAACTACCCAAGACTTATTCCCACTTCCAAACTAAATTCTTAAACAACTACCTCCTTCCTAACCTCTTATTTTTTCCTTTTTATAATGGGTGTCACACTTGGCACACACAACAATAGAAAATAAGCCAAAAATTGTAAGGTTTACCTATTCTAGTACCACTGACGACGGTCAACCCACGACCGACATTAGCAAGATCATCAACGTCAACAATATAAGCTAAAATCTACCCTGTAGTTTAGGTAAAAAAAATTAAGAAAATTGATTCTTACTCTCATTCAGGCTCTCAACATTCTATTTTTGACATCCAGGCTTACAATCACCCTACGTAAGTCAATCATAATCAACAACTAAGCTCTTGAGGACCAATAACACCTACTTGTTCTCTCTGTTCAAGCACTTAGGTTTGGACTTCCTGATAGGGACCATCAACTTGACACTTATCATTCAGGGACCACCATAGCTAAGTACATCACTGATACTGTATGTCATTTAAATATTTATTCTACTATTTATTTATATCTATTTTTCATTACTTTACATACTTTTGATCGTACCCCCGTGAGGGAGTTACAAAGCTTCCTTGCTTGTTGTCTCTTTAGCTGACATACCAAACCTCTAACTAGACTTAACCAAGACATAATCTCACTCTCATAACTCTCTCAACCTCCCTGACTTGATCCAAACCATTTCCCAAATCTGAGAAAGCCTTCTGCAAGTTATCAGATAATTATTTCCCCTACTGACCTTGGTAGCCTAACCGATATCAGTCACTCTCCTACCGACATCCGTGACTGTGGATTCCCTAACCTCTATAAAACCTACCTAGATAACTTCTAAAACACAAAGTACATCACCTACACCCTGTCACTCTTTAATGCATATAGGTTGTTAATAATGATAAATTTATCTCTCTTTCACTCTCTCTTTACCTCTCTTTCAGTTATTTATTATTCTTTTGTCTCTCAAAAGTGGATTGTCATCTCTAGGGAAGTTTCACACTTCCTAGAATAAGCACGTAGCTTGGCAGCCCACTCATTTATCTACTAACAAACATCTTGTGGTAGTGTTTTATTACTTGTAGGTAGTCCTCCCCAGCTAAAGAGGAGTGCTCAGAACATATAGATATGACACACAAACAAAATCTAGGTTCATCCTAATCATTTATCCCCATCCTTCTTTCTATTTTCCTTTAGACTTAAAATAGACAAAATTTAGTGAAACATTTTTAGCATGCCCAGTGGGACCCTAGAGTTTTCCTTGGGTTCATTTCTTGTTTTAAACATTCATATAGGTGCATTATAGTAAAAATTTCATTTCTTGCACTTATTCCTTCTCTTTTCTCTTAAAAACAAAACAATTAATATCTTATTCTTTGTTTAAAAGGCATTAAAACTAAAATTTTCTTTCTTTTCTCATTGCCTCTAAAAGCAATTTGTCATTTTATTTTACAAAAAAAAAAGAGAATCCCTTCTTTACTTCCTCTTGCATGCACATTAGGATAGTTAAATTCATACTCTATTCCTATTTCCTCTCTATTTTGATTCGAATCTAAACATTTTAGATTTGGGTTTAAAACTTATTGCATTTCATAGTTTTCTTGTTGCATATTAACTCACCTAGTTAATTACAAGCATTTTGAATAAATCGTAGTACACCTATGTTACACAACCAAATCACATTCACATAAACAAGCATCTAAACTCACCTGAGAAAAGGCCCATCAGATTTCATCACCTGGTGGATCACCTTACCCTACCCAACTATCCTACTTGGATTTAACCACCAAGGGGAGAACCCACTCCATTCTCTAGTAGAGTATAATCTCTAGATAGAAGGTATATTTTGGCTAAGCGACCTAGCTCAGCTCTAGGTTCATGAAGTGCAGAGAGCAAGCTCCTATAACAAGCCACATACCTGGTCTAACACAAATTTCTTCTTGAGCACCAAAACTAACCTAAAACTAGCTCTAGATTGCTTTCTAGTAGCTTCGATAACCAAATTCTCTTCTCACTATTTGATTAAGGCATAAGCCAACACAAGACTAAAAATTAATCTCTATGACTTAATAGTTGCTGGCTGAATGTTATTTTTTTGCTTTTCAATTGCCTTCTATATTTTTGAGTTGGTAAGGATGCTTTTTTATTGATTCACAAAATCAATACTATTTTAAAAGCTTAGTTTGTATAACCTATTACCTCAGGTTTTTTGAGTGTTATTCCTTCTTTCACAGACCTTTTACATCCACTATTTTACCTATTTTCAACCTTTGATTTCTTAGAACATCAAATTTTCCATTTCCTAGGATTTCAAAGTGACCAACATCAGTTAACCCTACCAGTATCGATAGACTTTACCTATCGACATTGATTATTCTACTGATGTCGATGAAATTTTCCTACTGATATCGGTCATCCTTACCGACATCGATGACTGTGTAGTTTCATCTGCTCAAAATAATAAGCTAAAATAACCCATTTACCTACACTCAAACTTGGATTTTCTTTATTTTATTTCAAATACAGGGTAGTAAGACTATTTAGACCACCTCTTACATGGCATTGACACGAGCTTATGCCAAAATTCTTACCGATTATGCAAGCCAACAACCACTTCTACCTTCCCCTCTCACTTTTGATTCTATCATGGAGCATACTTCAGATACAGAGCATACTCCCAACCCTAACCAAATTCCCATTGTGCCTAAGGGAGATCAAGATTTTGCTAAATTTATTGATCATAATGTGGCAACCCTTCAGCATTACCTTGCTATGAGCCGAGCCTGTAATTATTTGGGTGACCCAATCTATGGTATGCCAACCTCTTTAATGGAGAAAACCTTAGTTTTAGTTACCTCCACTATTTTCCCCATGGTTACCCAAACCACCACTTTGATGAGTAACCCAACTATAAAAAATATCCAAAATGTGGCATCTCCAACCACCCAATCCCACCTAAACACTGGTGTAACTTCCCTACTTTCACAACTACAACCAATTTAGCCAAGTCACACCCCATTTCAGAATTTAGTGGTACCTATTCCATCCACCCTCATGCCTATAATTACATAAGTTAAGACTCACCCTTCATCCATTATAACCATGCCAATAATTCAACCTATAGAAACAACAACCAACCAAGGCATAGTCTCCAACCCAATGGGACAAGTCCCTTTTCTTTTTGCACCTCAACCTATGACTCATTATCCTTATGTTTCCCTTACACAACCTCAACAAGCTATGTCATATGATCCATCTACTTCCTATCATCTTCCCTATAACTTAGGAGGAATCCCCCAAACTAATCCCCCTCTAGACTTCATTAAGATGCTAATGGACAAGATGTCTAATCTAGAGACATCTATTTCTGGTTCAAAGAATGTATTATCTTATGATCAGATATGCAATGAACCAATCCATATTTCTATGCCTATTCACCCTCATCCAAGCCAATGGGAACTCCCTAAATTTACTCATTTTGAGAGTAAAAATGACCCACAACAACACTTGTGAGCATTTAGACATGCTTGTTATTTAATAGGACATGATGATGCGTTACTAATTCGCACTTTCCCTATGTATCTTTTAGGTGTTGCCTTGGATTGGTATAACTCTATGCCTCAACACTCCCTTTTCTCAGTTACCCAACTTGCACAAATATTCCTAGACCATTTCTCTATTAACATTTCTAAAAAGGTTTCTACAACAAACCTTTATTCTATTTGACAATTTGATGATGAGTTTATTGTAGATTTTGTCTCTCATTGGAGTAGCTTGATCAATAAACTCTCCTTCTCCTTACCCCAACCTAGGGTTATTGATATTTTCTCAAGGGCATGTGATAAACACATCTCATCCACACTCTAGGTATAAAATTTTTGCACATTTGATGAAGCTTTTACAATGGCACAAAAAATAGAGGTTCGTGCTATTGATGAAGGCAAAGTCAAGTTGCACAGTAAGAATCCCAATACCAAGACAAATGAATCCTCTTTCTCTAAAAATTCTCCCTATAACCAAAAGGCTAAAGGCTCCACCAATGTGGTGGTCATTAGGTCAACCTCTTCCACAACCACAAACCAATCGAATTCTTTGACTTCTCAAAATTGGACCAAGAAATTCCAACAACAGTATTAATAAAGACAATACACTCCCATTGGGGAATCATATACATCCATCTTAGATAAATTATTACAACAAGGTATCATAACCCTTCCTCAGATTAAAATTTCTATACAGTTTGACCCTTCCCATCCTATCCCAACCTGGTATAAGGAAAATGAGTTTTACGGTTACCATCGAATTAAAGGCCACAACTCTAATAATTGTAAGACACTCAAGAACATTGTTTAAGATATGATTGATAGAGGGGAGCTCATCTTGGATAATTCTAACACACATCCCAATAAAAGTATGGATGTGTTCAAGCACCCTTTTCTTAAGCATTCACCAAATCAAAATATTGTCCAGTCCACAACTAACTCAGGTGATCATAATATCTATATGGTTAATATGGTTTTTCCTTTATCTTTATTTTAACTTGCCCCTCAATAGGAGACACCTATTTCATCGACTCCTCCCCCACATTCAATGGTATCTATGTTTCCCATTCTTCCTCCTCAGGTAGAAGAGCCTATTTCACCCATTCCACTCCCTTGAGAGGAGGAACCTTTTTTGCCACTCCTTTTGCCATCTGATGAGCTTGTGATGCTAATTTTTTTGCACTAATATTACCTATTATCTTACCAATTGAAGACCACACCCTACTTGTTTCTCAACCACATGTTGAAGGGAAAATCATTCCTACATTATACCCTCTTGAGGAACCTTCTTTGTCTACTTCTCCTCCACCTATAGAGAGTGGTACCGCACCCACTTTACCTTTGCTCCTAGAAGAGTCCATATCATCTACTCCTATAATAGACAAGATACCTATTATGCCTACTCCAATTGCACCACTCTTACCCCTTATTTTACCTATGGAGGATCATAATTTACCTGTGCCTCACCCATATGTTGAGGGAGCCATAATACCTATGCTTTATCCTCGTGAGGAACCTACTTCACTTACCTCCCCTCCACCCATGGTAGACCAAGTCTCTTCTCCTATCTCTGTCGAAGAAGATCCCATTGTGATTATTTCTTGTCTTTGGCCTAAAGTAGTAGAAACCAATAATTTACCTCTTTCCTAAACACTGTAGCTTACTAAAGAGATAACTGTAAGGCCTACTTCAACTTCATCAAAACCCTTCTCATGTTTGGTGAAAAGTCTATAATTTATTGACTCCACGAAGCTTGCCCATGTGGCATTTTGGGGCCAATTTAAGACTCCGTATCCAACACAAGGAATGTTGACCTTTACCTCCAATCCCCTTACTACCCTTTACCCTAAGGTATTTAACAAAGCTAGAGATTCTTCACCAAACACACTGGAAGTTTAGACATCTATGTCAGAACCCTCACCCTTGTAGGAATTTATTACATTAAATCAGATCAAGCCCTTAGATGTATGCCCCATTTTTAATTTAATTCATCCATAGGTGAAATTAGATTTAACTCCTCAACCACAAGTTAGAGTTTCTTACCCTAAATTATAGAAGAATGTTAAGCCTCATAGATCTCATTGATCCCTTCTTCAACCCTCAACTTTACCATCCATTTTGTGGCTGCACCCTTCTACTTTAGTTGGAATATCATCTAACTAAGCCAAATAAAAGGTTAAGATACCTACACTCATACCCTTGCCATCTGGTAGGCCTCACACATCTGACACTATGAAAGTGACAATAAAACATGTAACTCTGCCATCACCAAACAAGACACCACGTAAAATTACCTTTCTAATACTAAAACAAAAGGTGTCCACTCCTATTAGTATAACAAGCACAAGCCCACTTGTAGGCTCTCAAAGCTTTTTCTTATGTCAGTTATTGCAATATTTGGTAATAACTCTTCCTCCCTTTAATCTCTATAGTCCTATTGGTTTGATGATACATAAGTGCTTATATCAACATTCACCTAGACATGATACTGAGAATTGTAAAGCCCTCACAATGATTATTCAACAACACTTTGATGTTGACACTCTCTTTAATGATACTCCCATTAACCTTCCCATAATTCCACCTTTGGAATCTACAGTGCCTCCTACTATTCCACCTAAATTCAAACCCAAAGATGTTATCATAACCCCTTTACCACCTCCATCACCAAATTTTCAAATCAACACAGTTGATGTGGCCACACAATCACAAAACCAAAAAGATAAAGCTAAGGAAAAGGTCACTACACCTTGGACCCATCCCTTCACCAAAGACACTCCCCCTACTAACCCTAAGATTTCCATCTTGGGTGTTCCTAAAATAACATCTTCAGACGTTATCCAAAGCTCAATGGTGAAACAACTTCACTAAACTCCTATGAAAATGTCTTTGTATGAGTTAATCCAAAGCTCATCCCAACACCGTCAAGCTTTGACTAGTGCTTTGAAATTAATTGAGGTACAATCAGATGATCCCTAACCTCTTGCATCTTTAGTTGGCTCCCTTAATTCTATCTCCCTGATTTCTTTTAGTGATTCAGAAATTCCACTTCAACACCCTGAAGATCAAGATTCTACCCTTTTTATTACTGCATATATTGATCAAACTCATATCAAGAGAGTTATGATCAATGAGGGAGCTAGTATTAATATTATTTACACCCATGCCTACAAATAACTATCCCTTCCTAATAATTGCATGCCTCAAATTGATGTAGTACTCCATTCCTTTAATGATACTACAACTACTACGGTGGGCATTATTGTCTTACATATTCATGTAGGTCCCCACATAATTCTTGAGCTCTTCTATGTTGTGAAAGGAGAGTTCCAGTATAACATAATGCTTGGATGACCTTGGATACGTGTTATGGCATGTGTACCCTCAACTTTGCACCAATGTGTCAAGTTTGAACATGATGGACAAGTACATGTTATACCTACTAACCCACCTCTATTTAAAACATGTAATATGATCTATAGTCCCAATGATGTTATCATCCCATTGAAAACATCATCTTCCTCACATGATGCTTTTGAGGCTTCGACAAGATCTTCTCCCATGGTTACATAGATACCAACAACACAAATTCCTAATAAGGATCCCATGGAGGAGACCTTTCAACATTTATCACTTGGTGAATATCATTTGTTGACGCTTGACATGTTCTATACTCCACAAGAGTATGGAAGGCTTCACATGCACCCCAATTATTATCCTTGAATTAGGATGGTCATCCCTTATGGACCCCCTAACCTTTGAACCAATTTCACATATGGGGGAATTTATCAATCTCCCACTGTCAACAATCCATCTTCTTCCCCACAACCATTTAGTTGTGACTTCTCTTTCTTGAGTAACCCTAGATTTACTCACACCTATCTCTATAGGTGTGCTTGGAAAGGATTTGGTTTGGGTCATTATGAACAGGGTATCTATATGCCTATTGAATATCCTACTAGTAACACCATTGAAAATGCCAAAAAGAGGCATGAGGTGGGATATGATGAACCAAATAAACTCACTAAAACCTCCCATGAACCAATTGTCAAAGAACCAGTCTCTCCTTCTCCACTATCACCTACAAAATTGGAGGTATTTATACCTCATAATTTTTTTTCTTTTCAATAAATGCCATCTATTTGGGGCCTCTCACTTATCGTTAGGGTAAGGAAATAAGGTCCCTTCTTCTCATTCATCCTAAAATAATTGATGAAGATTCTCTCACTATTAACATTGTCTAATGTCAAGATGATGATGCAATTATCATCTACATGGGTGTAGATGATTCCTATATCTAATGATCGCTCCCATCCAAAATGCAAGTTATGTTAAATGAATCAACCACTAACATTAACCTGCCCTCCCATGATAACCCTCACATCCTCAAGATTGGCCAATCTTTAGATTCCTCTAAACAGGCTAATTATGCCACATTTCTTAATGACCATAGCAAATCCTTCACTTGGTCTTACAATGACATGTCTGGTATTGACCCCTCTATCATCACGTATAACATTATCACCAATCGAGATGCTAAACCTATTAAGCATAAGCTTCAAAAAATGCATCCTCCTATCACTCTCCTTATCAAAGAAGAGCTCCAACACCTCCTTTTTGTTAACATTATCCAACACATTGACTACCCATAATGGATTTCTAATATTGTTCCTATCACAAAATCTACCAGGGGAGTTTGTATTTACATTGATTATCATGATTTAAACCTCATTTATCCAAAAGATGATTTTTCATTACCGAGTATCGACCAACTTGTTGATCTAATAGTCGGCCATGAGATGCTATCACTTATAGATGGATTCTCTAGATATAATCAAATCCTGGTCACTCCTAAGGATCAACACAAGACAACCTTTATTACCCTATGGGGGACTTTCTGTTATCAGGTCATGCCTTTTTGCTTAAAGAATGCTGGTGCAACCTACCAATGCCCCATGAGCTACATTTTCCTTGATCTCCTACACAAAATTATGGAAGATTATGTTGATGACTTACTTAGCAAGTCTAAACTTCATCTAGAACACTTGAAAATTCTCCATATTCACTTGTCTCTTCTAATATAATGTTTGACTAAACCCAAAGAAATGTGTCTTTGGTGTTCTTTCTAGTAAACTCTTAGGTTTTATTATTTCTCTCCATGGTATCGAGGTTGATCTTGCTAAGGTTAGAGCAATCCTAGAAATGCCTCCACCTACTAATATCAAACAACTCCGTAGCCTACAAGACAAACTTCAATCAATTTGACCCTTCATTTCCCAATTGTCAAATCACTGCCAACCCTTTCACCATCTCCTCAAAAAGGATGTCTGCTTCCAATGAAATACAGATTGCCAGGAAGCCTTTGATGTACTTAAACAATACCTCCTTTCCCCACCGATTCTTATTCCACCTAAGGAAAATTAGCCTTTTTACCTATATATCTCCACAAAAGACCATTCCCTAGGTGCTATGATTGCACATCAAGATGACCAACATTGAGAGTAGGTGATTTATTACATAAGCCACACACTTATTGATTTATTACATAAGCCACACACTTATTACATAAGCCACACACTTATTGATTTGATTTATTACATTAGTTTTGATGGTCTTCTCCTTAGATGCCTAACTAGTACCAAGGCTCCCTTTGATATTAAATAAGTCAATGATGGGATTTGTGGTGGGCATTTCAATGGTCACACAATTACTAAATGTATCCTTTGACTTGATTATTACTAGCCCACACTTATTGATTTATTACATAAGCCACACACTTATTACATAAGCCACACACTTATTGATTTGATTTATTACATTAGTTTTGATGGTCTTCTCCTTAGATGCCTAACTAGTACCAAGGCTCCCTTTGATATTAAATAAGTCAATGATGGGATTTGTGGTGGGCATTTCAATGGTCACACAATTACTAAATGTATCCTTTGACTTGATTATTACTGGCCCACACTTCATCAAGACTGTGCTGATTACATTTGATGTTGTGTCAAGTGTCAAGAACACACTAACCTCCTTCACATTCCCAATCATGCATTGTAAGTTGACAAAGACTTTTGACCCTTCTTCCAACGGGGCTTAGATATAATTGAAGATATTAAAACTCATTTATCACTCCATCATCATTCTATCATTATTTCCATTGAATAATTCACCAAGTGGGTCAAGGCTATCCCTCTCATCTCCACTAAAGCTGAAAAAATTATTGACTTCATTAACCATCACATCATCTATCATTTTGGTGTACCTCACAAGATCATGACCGATAATGGCAAGTCTTTCAAAAATAAGACTATTTAAGGTCTTTGTGATACATTTGGAATCAAATTAAGCTTCTCATCACCATACTATCCCCAAATTAATGGACATGCAAAAGCTTATAACAAAACTTTGACTAAAATTCTCATGAAAGTAGTCAATGATAAGGGCAAGGATTGGCACACACACATTCCTTTTGCTTTATGGGCTTACTGCACTAGCATTCAAACCCCTATGGGTGCTACACCTTTCTTATTGGTATATGGGATAGAGGCTATTTTACCTCTTGAGGTCCAGATTCCTTCTCTTCACATTTCTCTACATGATGTACTTACTAATGATGATTTTCACCAAGAACGTTTGGTGTAACTTGAATTACTTGATGAGTGTCACCTCATAGCCCTCAACCATCTCCAAATCTATCAAGATCATATCAAATGTGCTTATAACAAAAACCTCAAAGAGTGAGATTTCAATATAGGAGATTTTTTCTTAAAGGAAAATCAACATGTGATGAACATGGAGAAAAGCAAATGGGGTAAGTTTGCTCCTAATTGGCTTGGACCTTATATCATAACTCATAAGTATGGTTTAAGAACTTATCACTTTGTAGACACCGCAAACGTGTCTGCACCTTGGTTCTCCCCCTTTGTTCGCCTCAAACCCCTATCCTAACCCTTGGCCTTAGTCCCCTCCATTCATTTGATTAAAATAACTTAAATATTTTAAAGTGGCCCCCTTTCCACCCCACCCTTGCCACCTTGGATCCTCCCTTGAATCCCTCCACCTTCCCCCTAGCATTTATTATGCCAAATCTCCTCATTATCTTCCCCCCACACCCATTTAAGCATCCTCGTGACCGTTCTTCCCACAACCCCTCGCCCGGCGGCGTACAAGAACGGGCAGAGGCTATTTTTAGTCTCTATCCCCATTCTTCCACCGCCGACGTCAGTGACCCTTCGGCTGACGTCGGCAAAACTGCTGGCGTCGACAGCCTTCATTACCCCTTTCTGCATCTGTTGCAGCCCCTGGACCCTGGAGCTCGCAAACTGATTTCTCTTGGTGTTTTGGCATCCATTTCTTCTCCTCTTCGCTCTCTGACTCTCTCCCTCAGGTACACAGCAAGCTTCTGCAAGTGAACAACAGGGATTCTTTATCAGCAACAGGTTTCACATCCGGCATCACCAGCAACAAGATCAACACCTTCTTCAGCAGGGCACAGGTAAGTACTCTGTTTGTTTTCTTTATGCTTTCTAGTCATCTTCTTTTTAAACTAGATTCAGCTCTCCTTCTCCCCAACCCAGACTGCTAACCAAACTAGGCAGACCCAGATTCCTATCTCCTTGATTGGCTTCCTTATCTCTCTATCCCTTTTCGACATTTTGTCCATTCTCCTAGACCTCTGCACAGACCGTCAACTAAAACCAGACCTAGACCATTCTCCAAACCATTCAAGCACGTCCATAAACTCTGCCTCAGACCCGTCCACAGACCAAGCCCAGACCAGACTCTGTCTAGACTCGACCAGACCCTACCTATTGCCCCGACCGATGCCGGCCATTACCCCGACCGACGTCGGCAACATAGCCGACGTCAGCACCTTTGACAACTGACGCCGGTAGGACCACCGACGCCGGCGACTGCAACCAGTCCAATAGCTTCTTCCAGGTAAGCCTTTTGCTTCCTTTTCTCTTTCAGTTTGCTATCATTTCAGTCTATTTTAGCATTCTGTCTCTTATCAGTCACTTATCTCTTATCAAACTAGTGGGTTGACCTCCCTTAAGGAAGTTCTCATACTTCTGGGAACAAGCTTTCGCTTGGCAACCCACCGCCTATCCATCTAACATTTTCTTGTCCAAGTTCCTTTTCTTTGCAGGTGTCATTCCTCCACAGCCAAAGAGGGGTGCTCACAAACGTCTGGATTACGGTGCGCGATCTTTATCCAGGTACTTCACATGCCTTGTCCATTTATCTCTTTAGTTTCTTCTCTCTCTTTATAATCTGAAAAAGTGAATTAGCGATAGAAACATTCTGGCACGCCCGGTGGGACCCTAGGTTCCTCCTGGGTTCCTTTTCTTCTTCATTCATTTAGGAGCATTAGGTTCTTACCTTTTCTCCTCCTTCTTTTCTTCTCAATGACACTATAAGCAGGACTAAAACGAATCTTTCTTCCTTGCATTTCTAGACTAGTCTAAACATCATACTCTCAACCCTTTCTCAAACTTGTCTTCATAACAAACATCACATTTCGACTTGGGCTTAAAACGTATTGCACTTTCATTTCTGCTTGTGCTTGCATTAGTCCACATCTAGTAACTTAAATCCGCATATTGAATAAATCGTAGACACTTGATGTTACACTACCAGACCACATGCACTAAAACGAACATAAAACTTACCTGAGACAAGGCCCGACTGGGATTTCATCCCCCAGCGGATACCTTACCCGTCCCGATGACCCTATTTGGATTTCATCACCAAGGGGGAAGCCCACTCCGTTCTCTGGCGGAGGATAAACTCTAGGCGAGGTATATCTTGGCTAAGCGAGACCAGCTAACCACTGGAATCGTGAAGTGAGGGGAGCTTGCTCCTTAGCACCAGGCCACGTACCAGACCCTAACACAGACTTTGAGCACCTAAAATAACACCTAAAACCAGCTCTAGACTGCCTCTTCTAGGACCTTTCTTACATCCAATCTCCCCAAACATTCATCTAAGGCATAAGCCACAGTTTCTAAGGTTAATTCCTAGGATTTATCGCTTAGGCTTGTCTGTCTCTCTCAGTTCTTTTCTTCTCATCTGTTTGTTTGAGTGAGTGAGGACGCTTTCTTCATTATTTTTCCAAAGAATCTTAAAATCCTTTTGTTCTCTGGAAGACACAGTCACCGACATCGGTTCTGTCACTGACGTCGGCTTTCCTATCTTACCGGCATCGGTTATATGACCGACGTCGGCTATCTTCCTTACCGACATCAGTTTTTAAACCGACGTCGGTCTCTGTCACTGTCCTTTTTTTCAAAACTAGCAGCCTAAAACCTGTCCCTTCTCTGTCAAAAACCACATTTTGGTTTTCTGAGACTATAAGAACACAGTTTCTAGAACCAGGACTCTCTTCTTAACCACTTTAGCCAACAACCGCTTCCGTCTATCCCGTCCCTAACCAGTCCTATCATGGAGTTCCACTCGGAGACTGAAAGAACTCCTACAGGACCGACCCCAACCCCGACCCCGACTCAAATTCCCATCATCCCTGAAGGGGACCAAGATTTCGAGAGATTCTTGGACCTCAATGCCGCAGCCCTCCAAAACTATCTCGCGAGAAACCCAATGCGAGACCTTTCGGGTGACATGGCGATGACATCCACACCATTCGCTACCCAACCCTTTATGACTCAGCCTTTCACCTCAACTATTAACCCAACCATGGCCAATACGCAAAGTTTGGCCTCCTCGTCTATTTTTAGACCGACCTCCATCGGGATTCCATTACCCCCTCAACTACCTGCAATTCAACCAAGTTCTACATCATATCAGAACTTGATTGTCTCGACCCCTCATACTCTTGCGCCCAAAAATGTAGGCGTGCCAACCTATCTTTCTACCAGTGCCACCATTCAACCACCTTTGGCGGTGCCCAGTCAACCTATACCTTCGACCTTCATAACGCAACCCCCTTTAGCCTCCACTTCTGCCCCTGCGACTAGTCATCCGTACATTGTACAACCGACTACGTCGCACGCCTCCTCTAGCCTCTTCCAAGCACCTCACAACTTAGGGGGCGCTCAACCCGCCAATCCGTCAGCAGATCTTATCAAGATGCTGATGGATAAAATGTCCAGTCTCGAAGCCTCCATTTCCGGTTCAAGCAATACTTTGTCATATGAGCAAATTTGTAGCGAGCCCATCCATCCTTCCGTCCCTATTCGACCATACCCTAACCATTGGGAGCTTCCTAAATTCACTCGCTTTCAGAGTAAGGAAGACTCACAACAACATCTACGGGCATTTAGACATGCCTGTTATCTTATTGCCCATGACGATGCGTTGCTTTTATGTACATTCCCTATGTCCCTTTCTGGCCCAGCCCTTGACTGGTATAGTTCTCTTGCCAGACACTCTATCTTTTCATTCATTCAACTTGCCCAACTATTTCTTGACCATTTCTCAATCAACATCACCAAACAAGTCTCAATCACAGACCTTTACTCCATCAGGAAATTTGACGATGAATCTATTGTCGACTTTGTCGCTCGTTGGAGAGGCCTGATCAACCAGCTCTCCTTCTCTTTGCCTTAACCTGAGCTCATTGAGCTCTTTTCTCGAGCATGTGCCAGACACATCTCTTCTACCTTGTGGATTCAGACATTCCCTACTTTTGACGAGGCTTTCATCATGGCTTGAAAGCTCAAACTCTGCGCCCTTGAAGAAGATAAGGTCAAATTGCGTCATACCAACGCTAAATCCAATGGCCATTCTTCTTCCAGACCTTCTTCTTCTGCCAATTCTGAATCTAAAGGAGTGGCCAATACTGTGGTCGTTAGATCACCATCCTCGACAACAATGAATTACTCTCAACCTTCGACATCTCCAAGCATCACCAAACAATTCCAACAATGGTATATTCAGCGTTCTTACACTCCACTTGGAGAACCATACGCTTCTGTTTTGGAAAAACTACTCAAGCAGGGGGTCCTCAATCTCTCTCCAATCCGACCACCTCAATCTGACCCTTCAAAAGCTATCCCTACGTGGTATAGGGAGGCCGACTTCTGTCCCTTTCATCGCGTCCAAGGCCATGACATCGACAATTGCCGAACCTTCAAAAACATCGTCCAGGACATGATCGACAAGGGGGATCTTATTTTAGATAACCCGAACGCCCCACCTAACCAACATATCGACATCTTCAAACACCCATTTCCGAATCACCCGCCTACTCAAGACAACATCCAGACTTCGACCAATGACCCTCAAGACCATGACATTCACACGATTAGCACTATCTTGCCTCTTGTCCTTGACCAACCTCTTCCATTAAAGGATGAAGAACCTTCTTCTCCTACTAGTCCTCCATCTACCTCTCTTGTATTGGAGGACGCTTTGACCACATCAATGCCATTAAGCCCACCTCCATCCGAAGACCCTACCTTACCTACTCCTCAACTACAAGTAGAAGGCACGATCATCCATGCCCTCTGCCCACTTGAGGAGCCACACTCTCTTATTTCTTCTCCACTAAGAGAAGAACTAGTCTCTCCACCCATTTCAACCAAGGAAGACCCAGTCACGGTTTCCTCTTGCCCTTCGCGTGAGATTTCTACATCTCACTCACCTTCGCCCACATCTAAACCCAAACCCATATCTAACCTCGCCTCGCACAACGGTGGCCCTCGACCCAAACACACGAAGACTACTAGACCTCACCGGAGAACTCCTCCTCCACCTTCGTCATTACCTTCAATCTTGGGCCCGCATCCGTCCACTTTAATAGGAGTGCTCCCCACTCCCATCTTTCACAGAGGCAATTTGCCTCCATTACTCCCTCATCCCATCAGACATACATCTCATCCAAACCCTCGACCTATGCCCCCTTCACCTCCCAAACCAACGTCATCAACCCCCACTGCAATAAAACATCCCGACCCGTTAGCAGGTTCATATGCCTTGCTCTTACGGAAATTATTGCGGTCGTCTCGTATCGACCTCCCGCCCCTTAGACAATATCACTCTCTCGAACCTAAACCACCTTGGTTCGACCACACTTGCATTTGTGCGTATCATCGCACGCCTGGACACGACACGGAGCATTATCATGCCCTCAAGGTCGTCGTTCACCAATGTTTGGAGAATGACACCTCTCTTTTCAACCACATCATCAGTAAACCTTCAACACCGCCTCACTCATCAACTCTCGGATCGAGGCCATCTTGGTTCGACAACTCTAAGTTCTGCCACTATCATCACATTCCGGGACATGACACTGAGCATTGTTGCGCTCTCAAAGCTGTCATTCATCAACACCGGAAAAAAGATTCCCTTCTCATCAAGGATCCTCTTGACCACCTCTTCAACAAAACATCAACCCCGACTCATGCCTCTCCAACCTCATCACCTAAATCAGGATCCCCACGCCAGACTGTGGTCCCTTTGCCACCTTTGACCCCCTTATTCGACATTAACACTGTCAATCTAACCACTAAACCTCAATCGACCTTAACCAATCTTTCAAACATTCTCCCTACCCGCTAGAGGAATTCATCCTTCATCCAAACCTCGACCAACTCTTCAACCCAGTCTCTACCACATATCAATCACTCATTTAATCACTCATCTCGACCAAGTGTCCATCGACCCAACCCCCGACCAATTATTCGACCAGTCCCAACCAAACTTCAACCAAATATCAATCAACCAGACCTCTCGACCAAACATTCAACCTTTTTCAACCAACCAACGACAATGTCAACCAACTTCACATCCATCAATCAACACCTGACCAATCTGGAAAGAGGCAAATTGGGGCAAGTTTGCTCCTTATTGACTTGGACCTTATCATAACATACAAGCATGGCCCAGGATCTTCTTAGACCTTGAACCCCTTTTTGTCTTGCGTCTTCGACCGTTTCTTATGTTAGTCGAGTACTCGTCTACTTGACACGTAACTTGAGCTCGTCCCTTGAGCAATCTTCGTCCTCTTAGTCCTAATTCCTTTCAACCCTTTTCCTCTTAACAATTCTTATAACCCTTTTATGCTGTATGGATGCTTTGTCCTCATAAAAGGGGAGTCCTTGAACTTCTACAGTCTTGTCCATGACTCAAATTCCTATCAAAAATCAAAAAATCAAGATGTCAAAACATATATCCAAGGTCACAAACTCAAATCAAAAAGACAGACTGATCCCTCGAAGGACAGCTGTACTATCATTGCTGTAGCTAATAGACTGATCCCTCGAAGGACAGCTATTCAAACTTTTTATCAAAGCAAAAATATAGACCACTCCCTCGAAGGATGGCTATGACTAAATCTTGCTACAAACAACAACCTTTCTTAGAAGCTTCCCGCATTGATCAGCTTCGCAACATGACCATACATCAAAAGACATCTCTATGTAGGCTTCCCGCATTGATCAACCTGCACCCAAAAAAAAAAAAAAAAAAAAAAAAAAAAAAAAAAAAAAACGGGTCATGGACTTGGCTTGTAGTTGTCTCAGGGTCTCCTATAAAAGGGGCAAGGTTATTCCTGCTCTTAAACTGGGTTACCCTATCCACCTCCTATCACCTGCTCAGGGGACTTCGAGCTCACTTTAATGTCAAAGTGATTCGATTACCATTCTAACACCACACTGGTCAACGACGTAATGCATGAACGGGGCTTTTGTTCTAATAACCCCTATCTATGCTTCCTTCTGGTCCTTGTCAATGAAAGTGCAATTTGCCTTTCACCTTTTTCTCTACACTTTGGTCACATTTAACCACATCAATTGTCGACTCATCCTTAACCAAGCCATTTTCATCATTTTCAGCTGGCATCGCCTTGTCCTTTTCACATAGTTTCTATGGACACCAATACACATGGAAACTACCGACCAGACCCAATTTATGTTAAGCATAAACCAATACTTGCTGAAGCATAAATAGACCTCCATTCATTTTTAGCATGCATCCATCACGACTATGGAAACTTGCTAGAGATGAAAGCCTCTCGACCCCTATATGCCATCTGTAGCATCATTTTATCATCATCTTACCCTCATCATTTTGACACTCAACCAAACTCATCATCGACCATTTTGACCCTCGCAGTCCGAACTACATTGGTCTGAGGCCCTATGACTAGGGCTATGTAGGTAGCACTCAGATACCACATCTTCTGAGGTTAGCTCGACCACCCCCGTTTGTTCTTCTCTTTGATGGACAAACCTTCCCTTCTACGACTTTGACCAAGACCAATCGATCTCTTTAACCCTTCCTCCCTTTTAGGGAGAACTACATCGGCCTGAGGCCCTTCACATAAGGGCTATGTAGGTAGCACTCAGATCACCTGACATTTTCTGAGGTTAGCTCAGCCGCATCCTTTCGTCCATCCATCCCCTTGACCAATGACCATTGGAGATCATGCGTATCTCCTTCGACCTTCGACTACTTCCAAGCCAATGTTGCCTTGGTTGTTTTTGTATGTGTGCTACCTCACGGCTGGTTAGCAGAATTGTCCGCAGACTATTTTTGACCCTTTGCAAGTATAGGATCGCGAGCCAGTTGATCCCTACTACTTGTGGCTTTTTTGTGTCTCTGAAAGCACTTCCTGAGCCTGGGATACCTGGAACACGATGACCATTTGGAGCTTCAGCTTAGATTGCAAGACCCGATCAGCAGACGACTAAATGCTGGGGCCCGGTTACTTCAATTTTGGCACTCCTTGACTCTCGACATGCGACAATTTGACCCGACCCTCCCGTGAAGTGGACTACGCGCAATCACGACTACTGCGGCATTTTCACTCACTCTCTTCTATCCATTTCTTTGTCAAATCGACACTCGATCTTCGGTTCCCTTCTCTCGACTATCGCTTTGAGGGGGGGAACACCCCATCCTTTTCCTGGGGCAACCAACTCCTGTTTTTGTCTTGCAGTTCGTCAAGAACAACCAACAAGACAAAAAGGGGCAAATGTAGACACTGCAAACGTGTCTGCACCTTGGTTCTCCCCCTTGTTCGCCTCAAACCCCTATCCTAACCCTTGGCCTTAGTCCCCTCCATTCATTTGATTAAAATAACTTAAATATTTTAAAGTGGCCCCCTTTCCACCCCACCCTTGCCACCTTGGATCCTCCCTTGAATCCCTCCACCTTCCCCCTAGCATTTATTATGCCAAATCTCCTCATTATCTTCCCCCCACGCCCATTTAAGCATCTTCGTGACCGTTTTTCCCACAACCCCTCGCCCGGCGGCGTACAAGAACGGGCAGAGGCTATTTTTAGTCTCTATCCCCATTCTGCCACCGCCGACGTCGGCGACCCTTCGGCCGACATCGGCGAAACTGTCGGCGTCGGCAGCCTTCATTACCCCTTTCTGCATCCGTTACAGCCCCTGGACCCTTGAGCTCGCAAACAGAATTCTCTTGGCATTTTGGCATTCGTCTCTTCTCCATCTAGACCTCGTGCAACAGCAGCAATAGGTGCAAAGGCTCTAGATCAGGAATCTCCTCTTGCAACAAGTCTTCTGTGTGGCTCCAACAACAGCTCTCCCACTCTTCATTCGGCAAACAAAAAGGTAAGCATAGTCTGTTATTTCATTTCATTTCATTTCTTTAGCTTCCAGTTATCTGGTGTATTTGTTGTTCCCTGCTCCCTCTATTCTTCCCCCTGAGAGGCTGAAAAGCCTTCTCAGGCCCTGTCCTCTGTGCATCTTCCTCTCACACTGTCCCCTTTTCTATACGATCCCAGACGACTTCCTCATCCCCCTATCAACAAAGACCCTATACAGGGCACCCAATCAGAACTAGACCATTCCCCAGTCCATCCAAATTCGTCCCCAAACTCTGTCTCGACCCCGTTCACAAACCGGATTCGTCCACAGCCCAGAAACCAAACCAGACCCGACCACAGGCCACAACCCCGACTGACGCCGGTCACTTCCCCAACCGACGTCGGCAGGATAACCGACGTCGGCAGATCATCTAACTGACATCGGCGACATTTCCGACCTCGGTGACTGTCATCAGCCCGACAACTCCTTCAGGTAATCATTTTGTCTTTTCTTTCCTTTCTAATTTGTTCATCATTTTTGTATTCTGGCATTCTGTATTTCCTTGGTCTTTTATCTGTCTGTTATCAGTGGATTGACCTCCCTTGAGAAAGTTTTCACACTTCTGGGAACAAGCTTTTGCTTGGCAACCCACCGCCTATCCATCTAACATTTTCTTGTCCAAGTTCCTTTTCTTTGCAAGTGTCATTCCCCGTTCCTATCACGACTGTTACAGCGTTTTCACTCACTCTCTTCTATCCATTTCTCTGTCAAATCGACACTCGATCTTCAGTTCCCTTCTCTCGACTATCGCTTTGAGGGGGGAACACCTCATCCTTTTCCTGGGGCAACCAACTCCTATTTTTGTCTTGCAGTTCGTCAAGAACAACCAACAAGACAAAAAGGGGCAAATGTAGACACTGCAAACGTGTCTGCACCTTGGTTCTCCCCCTTTGTTCGCCTCAAACCCCTATCCTAACCCTTGGCCTTAGTCCCCTCCATTCATTTGATTAAAATAACTTAAATATTTTAAAGTGGCCCCCTTTCCACCCCACCCTTGCCACCTTGGATCCTCCCTTGAATCCCTCCACCTTCCCCCTAGCATTTATTATGCCAAATCTCCTCATTATCTTCCCCCCACGCCCATTTAAGCATCCTTGTGACCGTTCTTCCCACAACCCCTCGCCCGGTGGCGTATAAGAACGGGCAGAGGCTATTTTTAGTCTCTGTCCCCATTCTGCCACCACCGACGTCGGTGACCCTTCGGTCGACGTCGGTGAAACTGCCGGTGTCGGCAGCCTTCATTACCCCTTTCTGCATCCGTTGCAGCCCCTGGACCCTGGAGCTCGCGAACTGATTTCTCTTGGTGTTTTGGCATCCGTTTCTTCTCCTCTTCGCTCTCTGACTCTCTCCCTCAGGTACACATCAAGCTTCTGCAAGTGAACAACAAGGATTCTTTATCAGCAACAGGGTTCACATCCGGCATCACCAGCAACAAGATCAACACCTTCTTCAGCAGGGCACAGGTAAGTACTCTATTTGTTTTCTTTATGCTTTCTAGTCATCTTCTTTTTAAACTAGATTCAGCTCTCCTTCTCCCCAACCCAGACTGCTAACCAAACCAGGCAGACCCGAATTCCTATCTCCCTGATTGGCTTCCTTATCTCTCTGTCCCTTTTCGACATTTTATCCATTCTCCTAGACCTCTGCACAGACCGTCAACTAAAACCAGACCTAGACCATTCTCCAAACCATTCAAGCACGTCCATAAACTCTGCCTCAGACCCGTCCACAGACCAAGCCCAGACCAGACTCTGTCTAGACTCGACCAGACCCTGCCTATTGCCCCGACCGACGCCGGCCATTACCCCGACTGACGTCGGCAACATAGCTGACATCGGCACCTTTGACAACCGACCCCGGTAGGACCACCGACGCCGGCGACTGCAACCAGTCCAACAGCTTCTTCCAGGTAAGCCTTTTGCTTCCTTTTCTCTTTCAGTTTGCTATCATTTCAGTCTATTTTAGCATTCTGTCTCTTATCAGTCACTTATCTCTTATCAAACTAGTGGGTTGACCTCCTTTAAGGAAGTTCTCATACTTCTGGGAACAAGCTTTCGCTTGGCAACCCACCGCCTATCCATCTAACATTTTCTTGTCCAAGTTCCTTTTCTTTGCAGGTGTCATTCCTCCACAGCTAAAGAGGGGTGCTCACAAATGTCTGGATTACGGTGCGCGATCTTTATCCAGGTACTTCACATGCCTTGTCCATTTATCTCTTTAGTTTCTTCTCTCTCTTTATAATCTGAAAAAGCGAATTAGCGATAGAAACACACTTGTCTTCTCTTAAAGGAAGGCTAGAACCTAAGCCTTTAAATGCCTTACATCTATGACCATTCTTTTGTTAAACTTGCATCGTTTACTTCATTTTTAACTTGAACTCGTCCCTTGAGCATCCCTATTACATTCATCTCTCTTCTTCTTCACCCTTACTCCTATACACTTAGATAACTTACATAGTGGTGTGGTTTTATCCTCACAGTGGACAACTCCTAAGCCTCTATAGTCTTGCCCATGACTAAAAGCAAAAAAAAAAAAAAAAAAAACAAATGGGATATTTGAAAAAAGTTATAAAATCTGAGGTCATGCTTTTCAACGTAGACAGCTCCCTTGAAGGACTACTATTTAAGATTAAAAACAAATGCTTAGACAACTCCCTTTAAGGATGGCTAAGTCAATATTTATTCTCAAAGGGAAAAAAAATGCAAAGGGCTCCTCACCTCTTTACACAACCTTAACCTATACAAAATCCCATTATAGGATTCCTGTATTGATCAGCTTACACAAAAAAAAAGCTTTAAGTCATGGACTTGCCTATATTAGCTCTCGAATCACCCACAAAAGGGACATATCATTTGTACTTGGTAGGTTATGCTATCTAAACATTTTTCCTCATTCTACCCTTATTCCCTTCATACTCTTTCAAAGGACTATGAAGCTCACTTAACATAAGGTAAATATGGCGCTTCTCTAACAAACACAATGGTTCAAAGATATAAGGCATGAAAGAGGCTCATTTTCCTAAGCTTATTTATGTTCTAAATTATGGTCTTTTCCAATGCACAAACATTCTACCTCTTTATTTTCTCATCCATATCACATGTTGATATCTCTATTTGAGATGAAGAGACAATGTCATACCAACACTAACATGACCAATCTATTCATTTTATGCATACAACATCATAAATATGGAAAAATGTTGAAATAAACTAACTTAACCAATTCTTTCATTTTAAGTATACACCATCACAAATATGGAAAAATTCTAAGATGAAACTAACCAATCAACTATGCATATACCATCACATAAATGGGAAAGGCTAGTCTAACTCAAATAACGTGATCAACATTAACATCCAAATTAACATAACATAAAATAAACATCATCCATATCATCATCATAATCATAAGAAACACATCTCAAATAAACACATGGCAATAAATGAACATCTCATATATATAATATGTTATCAAATTACATGTTCATCATCTACATCATCATAACATCATAAATATCTCTCAAAATGTACATCTCATATCTTCATCTTACAGGCTAGTATATATGTAACATATATAAACAAAAATTGGTAAACACTGATACTTAGGGTCTTCGAGGCTCTCCATGTGGTCATGAAAAGGTAGTGTCATCACCACTCTCCATCTGTCTATATCAATGTGAGTTAGGAGCCATCACATGTGACATCAACCTCTCCTACTCTTTGAACTTTGAATATCTCTATATCTATGGGAAATATGGAATCACCCTCTCATAGTAGGCAATCTCATCTAGGGTAGTCAAATATCTCACCATAGATATAGTCTATGGAGGACCCATAGCACCTGATGATGGCCCAACCTATACTGGTCCTTATGGTGGTGGAGGAAGAGGAGTAGCCTAGCCTGCTACTCTCAAACTATCTCTCTTTGCTATCACTATAGTCACCTAACCCTATAAAATGACCACCTAACCCTATAGTGCTACAACCTAACCCTATAGAGCCCCAATTTGACCTTACAACATCACCACCTACCCCTGCAAGGCTAACACTTGTGCTTGGGATGTCTCTCAAGCCTACACTATTGCATCTCAAGCCTATACTATTGTATCTTGAGCCTGTAACACTACATCCCTCTCTCTAAATAACCCCTATAAATTTGGTGGTGGCCTCTTGACCTCCACCACTGGTTATAACCCTACCCACCAAGCTATATAGGCCAATGTACACCTTGAGTCCCTAACACTTGGCCCTATTGGTAGCTCTTCAAAATCTAGCCCATCATTTTCCTGGGGTAATGGTAAGGGTGCCTCTATGTCATCCCTCCTGTATCGAGGGAAGGCAGGCAAAATATCCTATAGTAGACTAAACTACCTCTTAAACTGTGCCATAGGTACCATCTCGAACTCACTAGCCCATCTCCCCCTGACCCATAGTGAGCTCTACAACCCAACAAGCTTCTCTACCTATGCTCTGAAAACTAGGTATGTCAAATATGGTCTCCATAAGATATCTGTAGGTATTAAGACCTCGATCATGAGCCTATAGTAGGTAATGTCTCATAACACACCATCCACTTAGGTCTATGTCATCCCCTCTCTCCATCATCTAAAACCAACCTTAAAGCTAACCAAGATAGTGGTAGGTAAGTCTAGTGGTTATGTCACCATGATGTGATCTTACACCCAATAGTGTAGTAGGTGTTAAATTGTATCACCAGTGTATCCTCAAACCCCATATCTCTATGTATAACTATGCCAAAAATACTAGACCCTAGGCAAAAATGGTCTGCTACTCTATCATTTGTGTAAGCACACCTACCAAAGTGATTATAAATCTCCCTTTATCAATATCTGGTAATGGATACACCATGATCTTGATCATCATCAATATGCTTAGATGATGCTGCTCCTCATCAGCCATATAAAGTGGCTCATATGCAAAACTTGCAGAGTGGTAAGTCACCTCAATAACATGCTCCCCATATAAAGTGACCATGTGTATATCATACTCCTCTCTCAATCATACGAAAATATCCTCACCTTGGAGTGGTAGCCACACAATCATATATAGATCCTCTTGCATCACTGTCAACTCCTTAGTTGGTAGATGGAAGGTGTTGGTGGTATGATCCCACCTCTCAATCAAAGCTATCATCAGAGTCACATCCCATGTGACATGATAGTACCATCACACTCCTCCTAAACACATGGCCACCATATTCTCCCACTCATTTGGAGTAACATCTCTCCTTATGCATGTCAATAACCTTGGTGGATGATCTTGTAGTGTAAGCTCCATCCTTCCCTGCATCCATACACAAACAACTCAGGTCACATCCCTTTTAATCTACTCTATCACCACCTTTTTCACTTCTTACTAGGAGGACTACATTAGTCTGAGGCCCTACACTAGGCTATGTACACATCACTTAGTCAACATGGGGTCTTCTAAGGTTAGCTCAGCCATTTACCTACCTTACTAACCACCCTAGGTTTTATTGCCTTTCTCTCTACCCAGGCTTCATTACCTCTCTCTCTACCCTAGGCTTCACTACCTCTCTCTACCCTAGGCCTACCTGCCTATTCCAACTCTAGTCCTCACTACCTATATTCTTGACTCTTGACACTATGACCTATCTTTTAAGCCCTAAACTTCTCCAACTATCTCAACTAACCTTTTCCCCTAAAGCATACCTTTTTAGATATTTTTCCTAGGTTTTAGGAGAACTACATTGGCCTAAGGCCCTAAATCAGGATATGTAGGCAACACTCAAATGATGAGGGGTAATCTGAGGCTAGCTCAATCATTGGGCTAGTTAATTACTTCCACTGGAAATCCAAAACTCACTCTTTCTCCTATTTTTATACTTTTCTTCAATCATCGACATCGACATTAATACCGATGTTGATGCTTTATTAATATACATAATGGATGATGTTGATAGGAAAATACCAACCTTAGTGTCATATCAGTTGATGTCGATGGACCTCACTGACATTATCACCTGGTTCGGCCCCAAAGTTGATTAACCTAAACCCAACCTTTCCCATTTCCCCTAAAAACCTACCCATAAAACTCCCTAACTTATCCTACACCTACCCTAACTTATTTTCTACCCCTCCACTAACATTTTATACACCCCCACCTCTCATTTAACCTAAAAATTACAAATACCAAATCAAACTAGTGTAGGCTCTTACCTCATCTATCCATCTCCTCTTAGCTAGCACTACTAGCTCCTATGGTCGTGTACCTCCCACTGGGTCCCCTCTTTTAGCTGCTATCTCAAATTGCTCTCAAGCTCTATTTCTTCTCTCTAATCACAAAGTTGTAAATGAGTTTGGTTGGCCACCAAAACCCCTTTTGTTAGGTCTGGTCAGTCGTTGACATCGACATTCTTGACCTAACCTGTTGATGTCAGTGCTTATGCCTACTAACATCGACAATGTTGCCTTAGTTGTATTGATGTTAAAACTTTATATTACAGATATCAACACATCTAATTGACATTGATACCATTTCAACATTATTTTCCAACACAAAACCTCCAACTTTACACAACCTTACCCATACATTGGGGAAACTGAAGATCACATATATCTCCCCCAACCATGACAAAATGACATTAAAGATCACTTAAATCTTCACCCTCAATGACTTTTCTTGGAGATCAAAAATATTTCCTTGCTCATTGACCCTTTTACACCACCCTTGTATTACTTATCCTTACCGCTTAGGCTATTCCATTATTATTGCCTATTATGCACACATATGTATTTTAGGTGTTATGAATGGGAACCAAACCCATCCTATCACCTTCAACCCTTTTGTGTTTCCTAGGGGCACTTCCTACCTTAGATACCTAGGACACATTGATAATTGGAGTTATAACTTTGATTGATTTGACTTATCAGTTATCTCTTATAAGTTGTACTTTAGTTACTTCTATCTAAGTCCTCCTTAAACTTACCTATTCTTGACTTTATCTACTATAGCTCATTGTGGCCTACACATATGAAGTGATGCTCAATTCTCTACTAGTCACCTAATTACCTTTTTATCAAATTGTTACTCGATTTTGGTTTCTCCTCTGTTGATTCCCATTTTGAGGGGGGATACCTCATCCAATACTTGGAGCATCTAACACCTATTTTTTTCTTACATGTCAGTACAAATTACAAGATAAAAGGGGTAAATGTAAACACTAAAATTACATCACACACACGTGTATAACTCCCTATGTCAAAACCTCCCTAGACCCATTTTAATAATAAAAATTAATCTCCTTAACCCATACTTTTACCCCTCACATATTTAATTAATTTAAAATACTTAATTAAGTTAATTAAAAACTCCTATTGCCACCTTACTTGGACACCTCACCCTATGACTAATTCTCCACTAATGAGTCACCTCATCCTAACTATCCAAGACTTATTCCCACTTCCAAACTAGATTCTTGAACTACTTCCTTCCTAACCTCTTATTTTTACCATTTTATAATGGGTGTCACACTTAGCATGCAAAAAAATAGAAAATAGGCCAAAAATAGTAAGGTTTACCTATTTAGTGCCATCGACATCGGTCAACCCATGATCAACATCAACGAGATCATGGAGGTTGATAATATAAGCCAAACTCCAACCTATAGTTCAGGTCAGTAGAAATTAATAAAATCAATTCTTACTCTCATTAAAGCTCTTGACATTCTATTTTTGACATCCAAGCTTATGATCACCTTGTGTAAATCAATCACAATTAGCAACTAAGCTCTTGAGGACTAATAACACCCACTTATTCTCTCTGTTCAGGTACTAAAGTTTAGACTCCCTAATAGGGACCATCAACCTAGCACTTATCATTTAGTGACCACCACAACTAAGTACATCACTGATACTGTAGGTCATTTAAATATTTATTCTAATATTTCATTCTATCTACTCTACTTTAATTTACACACTTCTGATTGTACCCTTATGAGGGAGTTACAAAGATTTCTTGCTTGCTATCACTTTACTTGACATACCAAACCTCTGACCATACTTATCCAAGCCATAATCTCACTCTCATAACTCTCTCAACCTCCCTGACCTAATCCAAACCATTTCCCCAACCTAGGAAAGCCTTCTCAAGCTCCTAGATAATTATTTCCCCTACCAACCTTGATAGCATAACCAACATCAGTCACCTCACTATCGACCTTGATAGTATAAATGATATCGATCACTCCCTTACCAATGTTGGTGACTGTGGATTCCATAGCCTTTTCAAAACCTACTTAGATAAATTCTAAAACACAAACAAAGTACCTCACCTGCGTTGTGTCACTCTCTGCTGCATAAAGGTTATTAATAATGGTAATTTTTTCTCTCTTTCATTCTCTCTTTACCTCTCTTTTAGTTATTTATTACTCTTTTATCTCTTAAAACTGGACTATCACCTTTAGGGAAGTTTCACACTTCCTAGAACAAGTGCGTAACTTGACAACCCACTCATTTATCTACTAAAAACATCTTGTGGTAGTGTTTTCTTACTTACAGGTAGTCCTCCCTAGCCAAAGAGGATTGCTCACAACATCTAGATATGACACACAAACCAAATCCAAGTTCATTCTAATCAATTATCCCCATCCTTCTTTTTATTTTCCTTTAGACTTAAAATAGACAAAATTTAGTGAAACACTTCCTTACATGAATTAGTCTATATGAATTGTTCATTGTGCTTTAAAAGTTTTTCCCTAGGCATGGAAATCTTGACATAACCTCAAATAAACTTTTTATAATAACCCATGTGCCCTAGGAAGGTGCATACCTCATGCCGAGTCTTGGGCACTAGTAGATGAACCATCATAGAGACCTTTGCTAGGTCCACTAGGAGTCCTTCCTTACAAATAATATGCCCAATAAGTATGCTAAAAGGTGTCGTGAATAGGCACTTATTCAAATTTAAGGAAATTTGTAACACTCAACAACACTCAAGCATGAGTCTAAGATTAGCACAGTGGTCCTTGACCAACCCATATACCATCCAGTCATCCAAGTAGACTTGGAGGCATTTGTGAATGAAATCTTTAAAAGATTAAACTGTTATTCATGAAAACACTACTATGGTATTTTTCAACCTGAAAGGCATAATAGTATAGGAAAATGATCTCCATTCAATAGCAAAAGTTATTTTAGACTAGTCTTCCTCAACTGTTTGGACTTGGCGGTACCCCAAGAATCTAACTATAAAAGAGTAAACTTCACAACCAACAACACAATCTAAGATTTCCTTTATGAAAGGTGTTGGAAAGGGATCAGTCACATAGGATGCATTGAGCACTCTACAGTTCACATAGATATAAATGCATCCATCCTTTTTAATACTGATTACCATGGGAATGACCCAATCATATTTGGCCATAGGAGTGATTACTAACATAGAGCATACTATCAATTTCTTTCTTAATACATGCCCAAAGATTAGGATTCATTCTGTATGGTCATTTTTTAACTGGTCAAGCACTATCAATTAGCTTGATGTATATTTTCCCTAAAGATGGGTGGACTCCCTTCATTTCACTATAGTTCCTTGAGAAAACATCTTGGTGCTCTTTGAATAACCCAAAGATTTATGAAATTTTTGTATCAGTCTAATAGTTTTTAACTGTAGCCATCTTTGGTTCTTGTTCCATACCAATATTGCATTGTATAGTTTAACTATGTCTGTCATAGGGGTTATCTATTTAAAGACTTTTATCCTAAATATTTTTTGTACCAATGCTTGTAGGAACATATAAATGGTTGGTCAAGGGGTTGAGTGAAGTGGGTCCTTCACCTTTATCTACTTAGAAGATGAGTTTTTGCTTTCTTAGGTAAATCTCTTCACGTCATTCTTCATTAGGAATTGGAGTAGGCATAAAAACTAGAGGTTTTGGAGGCTCATCAAACAAGTGTAAAGGTTCGTCAAGTTCTTGATGGATGTTCTACATGTGGTCTTCTAGAGGACATGGGTCTTTGAGAACTACTTCATGCATATCCTGGTGAGTAAGGTGCACGTCCATCCTTGGTGAGGAATAAGAGAGTGTAGATGTCATGGTTCCCTTAGTAATTACTAGAACCTAGTCCCCATGTATCACTCTTCATGAATATAACAAGCCTGTGCCCATGTGCATAAGTTTACATAGAATGCATGTACCCATAGGTACTCTGGTTGGTATGTTTCCTCATTTTTCCATATTATCTCAAAAACTTCAATGTGAGGTTCAGGTGCTTGCATGCTATTATAACTAAGTGTTATCTTGACCTTATTATCATGATGAAATCTATGGTTTTAATCAGATCACACTTAATCCTAGTATAAGAGGTGTTCTTTATGAGTATGCCACCATATGGTAGTGGTACCGTCAAAAAGGTGATCTAATGACCCCATTCAGTCATTTTTAGTATCATAGATCTCTTTAAAACACTAGACAAAATCACGTACCTCCATTTATCCTTGAAACCATGAGGCTTCATCAAGTCTTTCTAGTGGTGGTCCTATCAATGGCCCTCACATTGCTAAACCCATGAGGTGAATAAACTTGTGACATTTATGGAATGGGCGTAGGAGGTTCTCTCGACTATTGATGGTGATACATATTCTCCAAGTGAGATCATAATCACCATGGGCCCAACAATTACATGCATTACTTGTAGTGTTAGAAATTGACTAGGTATCTATCTATCATAGAATACCATCTGGGGTTGGATCATGTTGCTCATCATTTTGGGCTATGATATTATATAAGTGGTTGATGTCTTCATCCACATTGATGGGTTGTATATAAGGGGTCCCTTGTGCTTGATATAGTGGTATTGAAACATGTTTATTAGTGTTCTCAAAACTAATGTATAACTTTTTAAAAATTAGGTTTGCTTTATTCTCATAGCACCAAGGCCTTCCTAGTAAGGTTGGGTAATCATCAGCTTCAACTAACTCTAGAGCCTTAAATCTAATATGATTGGTACTCCAAGTATGTCAATCATGGAGTTATTGAGGACCCCAATCAGGTGAGGATGAGTATTATTATCCATGAATAAGACATGAGGTGAAGGTTGTAACTCTAGACTAGAAATTTTGTGCCAAGAGTCCTTGGTGAGGACATTGACTTCTATGCCAATATCCACTAAAATGTCCTTGATTACCCAAACATCAATGACAACGTTAACCAAAAATTTTCTATCTTCTAGGGGAGTAGATGAACTAGGAGTGTCCTAACATTGGGTATGATTTAAACAACAATCTTCACTTTGTATAACTATGTGAGGGTGAACCCTATGTGGTAGTCAGGCTTGACTCTTAAGCCAAGCACTAAGTTATGGGATAATATCCACATCTAACATTCACTTACATAGTTCTTAGAAGTTATCTTGGGCCACAATTTGGATTTCATCTTCTCCTTGCATAATAGTGTGTTGCATTACATCCTTGCATTTGAGATATTGAATCTAACCTTGGATATCTCATATGAGTGCCATTGTATCCTAGAAAACATTGGGTACTCTAAGCAATATCTTTGACAGTGGTCTAGAAAACCACATTTGTAATAGGTTATAGGTAAAAACCAACCACAGCCTCATCTTCATCCTCTCCCTCACCCATGGTATCCACCATTGTCTTGGGTATTTGTTGATGACGAAAACTGTGCTTGATCTTAATCAATCAACAATGGGAAGTTTCAAGCTGTGGGACAATGTGGCTTGAAACAACCTCCAGGTTTTATAGAAGCTGGTCTCTTCTTTTGTGTCAAGTGTTGGGGGAAAAGGGATATAAGATTAAACAAAAATGCAAATGCAAGAATGAAACCTAACTATGGTGATGTGCCTGAGTGTAATCCTAATCTTAACCTGAGCACAATGAAACTATTATAGGATTCAATTACATTTAAGAGCAAACAAGTGCATGATCAATGTAAAAGATTGAAATAACAGAAATAGAGGCTCACAATAATGGATTCTTTTGCGGAGATACAAAGAATGTCAACAAAGGCATAGTGTTCAATATTCTGAATAAAATCTTCCAATCACATAAGAGGCGCATAAGTCAAGTACAGTTATGTAAACCCTCCAACTCATGAAAATGAGACAAAGCAAATGACATTCCTAATCATAACTCCAAATAAATTGTAGTATAGACTACTTTGTAAATGACACAGATAACACCAACCAAGGCATGGAGTTCAAATCTTCTTAATTCATTCAGCCACATAAAAGGCACAAAAACATGCATAGTTACATCAACTTTACAACTCATGAAAATTAAGACAATGGCAAATGATATTACTGGTCAAAAACTCTAGAAAGTCTAAAAATATAGAATTCCCCCCCCTCTTTTACAATTCTTCTTCTTTTATAGCCTTGAATCTCTCACCATTTTCCTCTTTCCCATGCAATTCTACTCCATCCTTAACTCACAGGGGACAAACAAACGGTGCTTTCAATGCCTTAGATGCATCCTGGTCTTATCAAGAACTGCCCTAACTACGACATGGTGATTCATGTCTAGTACCTCTTTCCACACTTGAATTTTTCATTCCATCATCTACTTAGCTGCTTAACTGTCCATTCTGCCTCCGCTTACAGGGGACAAACAGATGGCCCTTTTAATGTTTGCAGGCCCTCAAAAATCTACCCGATGAACTATTTCATCTACTAGAAATAACTCCCACCGAGTTTCCCTCCATCTCGCTTTGAAGAAATAGATACACGCAACACTTTGTTCTGTTGAAACGAAAGAGGACACTTGTTCAGTATCCAAAAATTCTCCTTATTGCTTAGAAGGCACCAGAGAATGATGCTTGGCACTTTCCACTTTCTCTATATTCTACTTAGGAATGCTCCACCTTCGACACTTGTCACAATTTGCTTCCTCGATACTTAGAAGTTTTAACAATATGAAACTCATCGTTTTCCTTGCCCAAGCAAATTTTAAAAGGGGAAGGATGCACATGGCAGTCTTCACATGTTGACACTTGGTGCTGTGAAGGTCTTTGAAATAACACCCAGGACCCACCACAATCTTTACTTGGTAATGAAGCTTGAAGATGGTCTCTCAAAAGTTGATATGTGGTAGCCTCCACTGTTCTTAGGAAGATATGTGGCATATTTTGCTTCTCCTTAGAGGGGTATGTGGCATCTTCCACTATTTCCAGGGATTGAGTAGAAAGGGGCTCAGAGAGTGACACCTGGCAGCCTCCACTGCTCTTCGATACTTAGACAAAATAGAAAGACGCCTTTCTACATTGAACCAAAGCATTGAACCCATGTGTGGAACCAAAGTCTCTCAGATGCTGACACGTGGTGACTTTTACCTTCCTCTGAAAAAGGTAGTTCAGGGCCTTTCGCGACTGCCACCTGGCGCTTTCTGCTGCACTTTGACACTTAGAAAATGAACCCGTGCTCTGCTCCAAATCTGCTGCTATGACCAAGGTATGCAGGAACCAAAATTGCAGTGCTCGACTAAAAATTTCAATGCAACATAGAGTAAAAATTTACTCTACAGTATTAATGATTGAGGTTTGGTATGTGCTATGCACTTGAGCTTCATGGATATCACTGATCAATCGACAATCATTGGTATCATGGGTGTAGGCATCATAAATATATTAATAATTAGACACCTTAGTATATGTATCCCATTTAAAAAGAGGATAAGAATGGACATCATTTTATTCATGATATATCTAACATGTTTATTTTAGTACTACGTGAATGTTCTTGCACAAGCAGTTCTTCCTCGTATGCCCTTCAGTTTCATAGTTAGTACACCAAACACCACTATGTGTTTCATGTGTATTATTGGTTGTTAAATTCTCTCGATATGATGTCATTGAGGCTATTTAATCATCTATAAAGGGACTAATCCTAGTGTCAATGCTTCCAATTGCTTCAACACAAAGAACAGTTTCTAAGGCCTCACATAAGTTAGTGAAGGTTCATTGTGATAGGGTTCACCAGAAAGGTAGTAACAGTCCTCCCACAAACCATTGTGCATGCTATGCAACATTAATTTCAAAGGATAGTTTATAAAGTAAGGTTTTAAACCTTACATCATATTCACTTACACTCTCTATAAGTCCTTGTTTTATGTCCTTCAACATTGCTATACTTTGTTACTCAAATTCAGGAATGTCAAATTTTATAAGAAGGCTACTTTGAGCCGATCAAAATTGACCACCACTTGTTGAGGGTCAAAATTTTGATACCACTTGTGTACATGATCTAAAATCATAGTTACAAACTACTTAGCCTTAGATTCAGAATACGTGATGCCCCACACTCTCTAAATTAGTTCATACTTGTAGACATGTTTAGTTACATTCTTTACCCCTCAGTGTTTAGGTAAGTGCAATGTCATCTCATAGTAGACCGTAGTGGGTTGTGATGGTTAAATAGGTGGTTGTTTGGAATATTTAGCCCCTATTCCTTGAGAATGGGGTCCTCTTCCACCTGCACTTCCTCCTAATCCTCCTCCAGTGACTACAGTGGCAATGCTCATGGAAAGAGGTGTGGGAGTGAGTTGGTTACCCAAGTTTAGGCTTACACTTTGGCCTTGAGGGCTAGACCCACCAAACATCCCAAGCTGTGCCATAGAATTCCCTTGAGAATGGAAAGATAATGTAAAATTTGAATGAATGTATAATAGCCTAGTTTTAGTCTCCCTTATCAGTTTAGTTTCTAACTCTAAACTATCTATATCCCATTTTGTATATGTACTCTATCTAACTTGAGGGCATGAGCACACACTATGGTGGGGGAGGTTTGTTGATTTATACTTGGTTCCTCAACTCTTTTAGTCTATTTATTTTCTCCTTCATAGGATATAAGTGGCAAAGAATGTGGTTTGAAGGTGATGGGTTTGTCGTACGTGTTTGCTTCCTTGTGACTCTTCACAACACTCTTAGAGGTCTCCCAAACTCTTCCTACACTACTAACTCCCATGTTCCTTTGTCAAGCTTCATCATGCTTCCATTTTCATATTTCTCACTAACTTGCTACCTTGCTAAACCCATAACATTCAATCAACCCCTAATATTCCCTTCCAAATGTGTAGCTCATGCATAAATTTTTTTATCCCTCCATGGGTATAGTTTCCAATCCAAGGTCAACAATTAATTTCTTAATTTTGAAGGCAAAAAGCATGAGATATCAACCCCTCAAATCTCAAATAAATTAGAATTTGGCTTCTTCAGCACATGAATAGGTGGTCATAATGTACTCTAAAACGTAGCTATTTTGAACTCTTTTCCACCAAAAGTTTACTGTTCACATCCATGAAACTCCAAGTCATGCTAAAATCCTCTATCATTCATGCATCTGAGGTTGCTTCCTTCTAATATTTTTGGATCATCCTTGAGTAAATGTTATTATCCAAGCATGTAAGAGAATTGGGACCTCAAAAAAGAAGGTTTCATGCAAGAGACTATAGAGATTCTATTCTACCCACCGTCATGCAGAGATTCCTAGCTCAAGATATAGAATTACAAATTTATCTTTGACATTGATAACCCATTATTCTATATTCTCTTGCATAATACACTCAAACATTTTCCCATGACCATTCTTCAAGTGTTTTGGGTCTTGGTAATAGAACCAATATGTTAGGTTATTTTGGTTAATTCCAACTCTAACGTTGAAGTCTATCCCAAAAAGCTAGCATGTTTGGCCTATCATACAAGAGTTAGGTCTTATGCATTCACCCAAAGCATGTAATGAAAGACTGATTCCCAAAGGTTCTATAACATATTAATGTATGTTTATTCATCCTTCATTATGAAACTCTAAACAAGTTTTATTTAGTAACACAAATATACTACTACTATCCTTCTTGTCTTAGATGTAACTACCTCTATTACAAGGATCACCATTATTATCTAACAATAGTAACTCAAAAAAGAAAAAGATACCAATAATAATAAGAAGAAATAAACCATATCAATTTATAGTACTTAGTGTATTTCATCATTCATAACATGATTTGGTAAAAACTGATATCTTCCATTAGCTGCTTAATGAATTACAAGGCAAAGCTCCACTATCTATTCTCCAAAAAGACCATCATCACAAAATATTACAAGGGTATTTATACTTATTTTTCCCTAAACAAATGTTTATATCATTAATGTAGGAGTAAATGGCACATGGTCTCCTAATATAATGAGAGTTGTGGCACTTTACGACAAGTTCCTCCTAAGGACCCAGGGCCCTATGCCCCTAAATCCTCACTCTATGCTATATACTGGCAACTATGTGTTCAGTTCCTTGTGGGATAGTAAAAACCCTATAGAGTAATTTCCTACTCTACGTCGTATTCAATTATTTTTAGTCGAGCACTGCAATTTTGGTTCTTCGGGCGAATCAGCAAAATTTTGAAGCAGAGGGCCGATTCATTTTGCCTAAGTGTTGAGATGCAGCGGAAGCTGCCAAGTGTCACCCTCCGAGTAGGTCTTTTCCCCTTCTTGTTTCCTTCATCTCATTTTTGCCTGAGTATTAGTTCAAGTGGATGATGCCAAGTGTCACTTTTTGGGAGACAAAGCCGATAGTTGGCATCCCCTGAGTCCCCTTTTTGTAACCTTTGAGAACCGTAGACCGTGCCACATACCTAGTAGCAGTTAAGCAGAATGCACCACGTGTCAGCATCCGCATCTCATATCGGTGTCCACACTTCATTTAAAGACTTTCAACATAAGGCAACATAGAAGGTGGAAAGTGTTAAGTGGTAGTTGCAGAGGCCCTAAAATACCTTTTTGGAGAAAAATCACAAGCCACCACGTGTTGTCATCTGGGAGACTTTGGTCCAACGATTTCATTCAATGCATAAAGGCATCCTTTCATTTTGCTTAAGTGCTAAGAGCAGCGGAGGCTGCCAAGTGTCACTCTCTGGTCCCTTTCTACCCCATCCCCAAAAGGTAGTGGAAGGTGCCACATACCTTTAGATGAAGAAGTGGAAGATGCCACGTATCTTCCCAGGAGCAGTGGAGATTTCCACATGTCAACATCCGAGGGATCATCCTCGAGTTTCATTGCTGACTAAAGGTTGTGTTGGGCCTCGGGTGTTACTTCAAAATCCATGGAAGCTGCTAGGTGTCACCATTCGTACGAGCTTGTTATGAGTCTCGAATAAATCTACAGCATAGCCAAGGAAAGGGAGAGGGCCATGTGTCTTTGATGAACCCGGCAGAGAGTGCCAAATTTCATTTTTTGATGCCTAAAGGAGAGTTTTTCATAAATTAGCTAAGGTTCCTCTCCCATTACAAATATAATAGAGTGCTTGTCTACCTGTTATAGTGAAAATGGAGGAAAATTAGGTGAGAGTTAATTTGAGTAGATGGAGCAGTGCACCAGGTAGTTTTTTTGGGGCTTGCAAGCATTGAAGATGCCATCCATTTGTCTCCTAATAGTGGAGGTAGAATAGACAGTTGAGCGGCCCAGTAGGTGATGAAATTTGAAATTTAGGTGCAAAGAGAGGAACTAGTCAGGAATCGCCATGCCGCAGTTAAGGGCAACCGTTCTTCTCTAGCATGGATTTTCGAAGCATTGAATGTGCCAAAGTTCAAATTATTATTTTTTATTTATGTATCCGGGGCTATAAAAGAAGAAGAATTGTAAAATCTAAGGGGAGGGGAGAATTCTCATAGTTTTAGACTATCTGAAGTTTGTGGCCAATAATATCATTTGCTCTTGTCTCAAATTTCTTGAGTTGTAAAGTTTATGTAATCATGCATGTTTCTGTGCCCCTTATGTGGCTGAATGAATTGAGTAAATTTGAGTTCCATGCCTTTGTTGATGTTATCTATGTTGTTTACAAAGTAGTATATACTGTAGATTTTCTAGTACGGTGATTGGAAATGTTATTTGCTTTTGTCTCATTTTCTTGAATCTGAAGATTTACATGACTGTGCACGACTTTTGTGCCTCCTATGTGATTGGAAGATTCTATTAAGAAGATTGAACACTATGCCTTTGTTGAAAATTCTTGTATCTCAGTAAAAGACTCCCCTGTTGTGAGCCTCTGTTTTTGTTATTCCAATCTTTTACATTGATCATGCACTTGTCTGCTCTTAAATGTAATATAATCACATAATTGTTTCACTATGCTCAGGTTAGGATTAGGATTACTCTCAGGCGCATCACCATAGTTAGGTTTAAATTCCTACATTTTGCATTTTTGTTTAGTCTCCTATCCCTTTTCCCCAACACCCAATACAAAAGAAGAGACCAACTTCTTTAAAATATGGAGGTTGTTTTCAAGCTGCATTGTCCCATAGCTTGAAACTTCCCATTGTTGTTGATTAAGATCTAGCACAATTTTAAGACATCAACAGTTTCTGGCACACCCGATGGGACCAATCTTTCAAGGAGTTGAAGAATTTTGGTGTATTCTGTAGACACTGAAATCATGTCTAACCCTTGGTCATCCTTCCCCTTTGGTCCATTCCTAACCCATTCTTAAACCATGCACTTACTAATTTAAAATAATAATAATTTATTATTAATATCCTCCCCTTTGACACATCACCTATAACACCTCGTTTGACACCTCGCCTTGGACTATTTCCCACCCTATGACTCACCCAAGACCTATTCCTACTTCTTTCTAACCGCCTAACCAACTCTCGTGCGTATTTAGCCCAACCTTCGACAATTCTCCAATGGATCATGCACTTGGCGGATGGAGAACGGGCTTGGTGGCTCTTTTACTCGTTCTCCACCCATCGACGTCAGTCAAGTGTCAGCCGACGCCGGTAGGATCGCCGACATCGGTTTTAATTAAACGAAATTTCTAACCTTTAATGAACCTAATCACAAATTGTTAATCTATGGGGAGCTAATCATGAATCTCAAATCCTCTTTCGGCAAAACAAAGTTCTCGTGTGCTCTTGCTTTCCAGTGCTCTGGCTTCTTGTTTTCTTGCAGGGATCAGCATTCTTGACAGCATTTTCTAGGCACTGAGGTCTTGCATCAGACATTTTGCACAGGGATTGCATGGTATCTCCATCACCAGTGGCAATGAAAACACAGCTTCTGCACCTTTACCAACTCATGTCACAGCGAAGTATTTGTACTATTTTTATTTCAGTGTCATTTCAAATATATTAGCATTCTGTCTACTGTCTATTCCAAGCATCCTTGGCCCAACCTTCTCTATTCTTCCCAGAGAGGCTGAAAAGCCTTCTCTCACCTCTTATTCCCTTTTCTTTGCCTCTAACACCCATTTAGTCTCTCTTTAGACAACACCCTCTGTCCAATCAACTCAGCACAAGCTATCAGAGACCTACAGACCATCTTAAGACCAATCTGATCAACCTGACTAAATTGCTTCTCGAAAAGGCTGAAAGGCCTTCTTCCTACTCCTTACCCCTTTTTTTGACAACATACCCTCTGCCTTAGTTCTTATTAAAGATTCTATCTACTATTTTACCATCCCACACAAACCCTCAGATGAAGCCTCAGTCCATTTTGTAGACCAAGACCAGACCTGTAACTCATCCCTGACTATTGCCCTAGCGAACCTCGTCCATTTCCCCTATCGACGTCGGCATCCTAATCGACTTCGGTGACCTGCCTGACCAACACCGACAATATCACCGATGTTGGTGATTGTGTAAAGCAGATCGTAGCTTATCAGGTATACATTTGCCTTAAGTTCTTTCTTTCTATTTTTCGTCATTTATCACTTTTTGTTTTTGATCAACATTCTATTTTAAACAGTGGATTGTCATCCTCCAAGAAGCCTTAGCGCTTCTAGGACCAAGCTTTTTCTTGGCAGTCCACCCTTTTGTCATCTAACATTTTTTGTGTTTTAGTGTCTTTCTCTTTCAGGTGTCATCCTCCACAACCAAAGAGGAGTTCTCACTATCGTCTGAATTCTGGTGTGCACAACTATATCCAGGTACATACAAGCCTTAGACCTTTTCTCTTAGTTTCTTAATTCTCTCTTTGAATGTAGAAAGCGAAAATAACATAGAAACATATTCTTCAGCCAATCTACCTTTGGAGGTTTTTATCGAAACCAACAATGACTCTTCATCACCAGCCAATCAAGTAGTATCATCAAGAAATCCCTTTGGTATGTATAACTCTGTAACTCATATCTAAGAGTCTTATTCTCCTTCAAATATGTTTTATCAAGAACAAGCTTCTCCTAGAATCATGTCAAGTAATGAGGATGCATATTGTTATAAGCCACATCAGTCTTATGCCCAGTCCCCCGAATATGTCTCATCCCATGTTGAACCTAACCTTATTTTCACTTTCAAAAAAACATTGCTGGGATTTAAAAAATATGTGTTAGAGCTTGACAACATAAGGGGATATGGCCAAGAGATTCCCTGTCATATCATCTATCAAGTAAGGGACGCAATAGACCTGATTAAAAGTGAGTGGGATCCCATTGAGAGGGCGAATTGGCAAGAACTTACATATGAGATGTTAGAAGTGTGTGGATTGATTGCGTTCCTAGAAGAGAGGCTAAGCGTTCATGAGAACCATCCTTAACAAGTCTACCAAACTTCATACCCACCACCACAAATCCCATATCAAACATATGCCACCCCTGTTCGTGAACAAAGTCAAAATCATCAAGACCAATTCCACAATAATGCAGAGTCTATGATAGCAGCAAGGGAAGAGGATCCCAAACTCTCAATTTCCCCTCAAATTCCTTCCACCCTTACTCAAGAAGCTTCTTATTTTCCATCACAGCCTTCTTCTTCCCCCTTTTGGAAGAAGAATAGATTTTGAAGGAAATAATTGAGTATGCAGAAGAATACGCTCAATTCATGGCCAAACAAGAAGATTACATCAGTACAGAAGAGGAGGAGATCACCATAGACTCCCCTTTTGATGAGCAAGAGGATAAGCCACAAGCTTTTTCCTTAACTTCTGATGAGGAGGAGATCATTTCTGATTTTTTCCTCACTCTGCAAGAGGATATGGAGGAACATGGACACTCCCTCGACCAAGTCATTGAGATAGGAGGCGCTGAGATGGTTTCAGATGAAGAAGAAAGCCCTGAGATTCAAATGAGTATGCAAAAGAGATGCCAGCTTTTTAATTCATCCTTACAAGAGGATGAAGTCATCAAAGAGCATGATGATGAAATAAAGCTAGAATCTAAAGAAGATGTGTCGAAAGATAATGGATATCAAAAGGCATAACATGGAGAACCAATAGCCCATGATTTCTTGATGACACCCGACAACATGAAGAACTAGTATTTGATGGGCATTCAAGGACAAGAAGAGTTCATAGGTGTCGAATACACATTTTACTCAGACTCATTTGAGTGCAGGCAGACCTGTGTGGCTGGTGCAGAGAACATTCCATCAACGACATATCGGTTGCAATCACTGGTATGGCAATGCAAGTTGGCTTGTCATAAAGAGGATGTGGGAAAGTTCATTTTTGATCCCAGAGGAAAAAAAGTATTTGTAATTAATGTAGTTAGGTAGTTTCCATTCCCGCATTGCTTTGTTTTTTTTTTTGCTTTCCTGCTTTTCCTTTAAAATAAGCATTTTAAATGCAGAGTCGGTGTCTTAGAAATTCTTTAATTATTTATTTTTTACTACAATAAATGCTTCTCTAAATCTTTCAAAATCTCCAAGGTACCTTGCACTGCATAATGTGTTCGCCTCACTGTTTCCCAAAGATTGAGTAGGATTTGCTAACGGTCACCTTAATTTAATGCTATTTGGGACTTGATAGGCCCATAAATATCCCTTAGCAAATTTTAAAGTTTACAAACTCCCAAGCATTCCTACAAAAATATCTTGCTCATTGTGATTGTGGCACCTAGTGAAATTTTTTGTAGCAAGCGTGTTTTTATCTTGCAAAAGGTTCATACCAAGATATTATACAAGAGATTTAAAGATGGCAGGAACATCAAAAACACCCAAGAAGAGAAGGGTGTAGTTCCAATTGGACCCAGAAGAGGAAGAACAGTGTTCACAGTGCCCAGTGTAGAGCACTACAACTTATCCTCAGGTAGGAATTACTCTCCCTCCTCCCTCTCAATCCATGCCTCCACCCAGCCAAATGGCACCTCCCGCCACTGCTGCCATTCCCATTTCATAATTCACTTGATCCTTGATGCCTCAAGCCTTAACATTACCCTATTTCTCCCCCTCCATTCCCAAAAAAATGCCCCTTTAACTCACCCCTAGCCAGCCAATGGCTCTCCAAAATGGCCTACTGCAAGGATTTCCCTTCACAGGGGGATATATTGTGTCCCCTTCCACCTTCCAGATGCAGGCTAATGCTGCAAGGAAGGCAAGAGAAGCCCGATTAGAGAAGAAGAGGAGTTTAGAGAATAAAGCACTAGCGGTGCCACATTTGAGGTCATAATTTGACCCCATTCAATAGCAGCTGATGATGACCCATTTATCGCCCAACATTGCCAAGCCGAGCAAATAAATGTGGTCAAAAGACTACACCATGAACGTAGTGGCCATCGACATGTCCCTGTTCAGGCCTCAAGACAAAGTTAAGCTCATGATCGAATCCACTTCTACGGTCATAGATTATTATTTGAGGATATCAAGGAGACTATAGAAGACAAAGGCTGACCTGGCCATGTAAAAGGCAAATTGCATTAGTTTGGCCAAACAAATAAACTAGAAGGATAATAAGATAGCTAATCTATAGAAATAGTTGCAAGATACTATTTCCCTCCAGACTCAATGGGCAATTCATGCCCAAAATGATTCTTTGAAAGTAGAGCTTATACTTGCCAAGGATGCAGCAATAGCTCTAAGATGGGAAAATGCAACATTATAGGGAAGAGTCGAAGGACTCCAACTGTAGGTTACCTAATCACAACAAAGGTTGCTATAAGAACAGAACAAGGGTGCGGCTTTTCAAGCCTAGATCCAGGTAGAGCAGTACCAAACCACGTAACTAGAAATTAAGCTGGCCAATAGGCCAAGAGGTGTCAGAATGGTGCAGCTGGTGAAAGAACTCTACAAGGCAGCATGTGAGAGAATCTCTTTGGAGATTCTCCAGCTTAGGCCACTTTTCACCTTCCTATGCCATGTGCAGCAACTGTGCGAGATGGTCAAGAATCTAGTACAGAACACTTTGGCCATGATCTCTCAGAGAGTCACAGACTCTCATTCTTTACTGGAGAAGCTCTACAGCTCAAGGGATGCAACATTGGTAGCTGCAGGGATTCACGACAGAATGGTCACTATGAAATGGGTCAATGAGGAGCTTAGTCGTAATGCCGTAGCCAACAATTGTAGAAGCTATCTTGATGTCGTCAAAGAAGGCATTGACAAAATGAGGCAACACATTGAAGATTTGGTGTGACTGGGCCTTCCTTCCCTATTTATGGATGCAAGGATGGTGCTGATGGTGGACCAAATCCAACCATTGATGCTAGCCAGGGAAAGGGATCAAATGGTTTTTCAGAGCTTGCGGGATGATTCTCCAACCTCTGAGGTCAAAATGATTCTAATTCCTATTTTCTTGCTAGAATCCAAGCTAAAATCCACTACCCAAGTCCTGCAAACCTTCTCACACAAGGATCTCATTAGCTTGGATTTGGATTTTGATGAGTTGCAGAACAAGCAAGGATTATTCGACCATGAGTGGTCTATCTTCCAGACAACTCTTTTGAAGCTGTAAATTTTGAAATTTTGATCGAGTGGGAGTTGGGTTATTTTTGAGTAGGCTCAAAAGCCCTGATGGTTGCTAATAATTGTAGAGTAATTTCCTACTCTACGTCATATTCAATTATTTTCAGTTGAGCACTACAATTTTGGTTCTTCGAGCGAAGCAATAGAATTTTGAAGTAGAGGGCCGGTTCATTTTGCCTAAGTGTTGAGATGCAGTGGAAGCTACCAAGTGTCACCCTCTGAGCAAGTCTTTTTCCCCTTGTTTCCTTCATCTCATTTTTGCCTTAGTATTAGTTCAAGTGGATGCTGCCAAGTGTCACTTTTTGCGAGACAAAGCCGACAGTTGGCATCCCCCGAGTCCCCTTTTTGTAACCTTCAAGAACCGCAAATCGTGCCACATACCCAGTAGCAGTTAAGCATAACACACCACGTGTCAGCATCTACATCTCATATCAGTGTCCGCACTTCATTCAAAGACTTTCAACATAAGGCAGTAGAGAAGGCAGAAAGTGCCAAGTGGCAGTTGTAGAGGCCCTGAAATACCTTTTTGGAGAAAAATCACAAGCCACCACGTGTCGTCATCCAGGAGACTTTGGTCCAACAATTTCATTCAATGCATAAAGGCATCCTTTCATTTTTATTAAGTGCTAAGAGTAGCGGAGGCTGCCAAGTGTCACTCTCTGGTCCCTTTCTACCCCATCCCCAAAAGGCAGTGGAAGGCACCACGTACCTTTAGATGAAGAAGCAGAAGATGCCACGTATCTTCCCAGGAGAAGCAGAGATTTCAACATGTCAACATCTGAGGGATCATCCTCGAGTTTCATTGCTGAATAAAGGTTGTGGTGGGCCTCAGGTGTTACTTCAGAATCCACAAAAGCTGCCAGGTGTCGCCATTCGTAAGAGCCTGTTATGAGTCCCAAATAAATGTATAGCATAGCCAAGGAAAGGGAGAGGGCCACGTGTCTTCGATGAACCTAGTGGAGAGTGCTAAATGTCATTTTTCAATGCCAAAAGGAGAGTTTTTCATAAATTGGCTAAGGGTCCTCTCCCATTACAAACAGAACAGAGTGCATGTCTACCTGTTATAGCAAAAATGGAGGGAAATTTGGTGAGAGTTAATTCAAGTAGATGGAGTAGTGCACTGGGTAGTTTTTTTGGGGCTTGTAAGCATTGAAGACACCATTTGTTTGTCTCTTAATAGCGGAGGTAGAATAGATAGTTGAGTGGCCCAGTAGGTGATGAAATTTGAAATTTAGGCGTGAAGAGAGGAACTAGTCAAGAATCGCCATGCCGCAGTTAAGGGCAGGCATTCTTCTCCAGCGTGGCTTTTCAAAGCATTAAATGTGCCAAAGTTTAAATTATTATTATTTATTTACGTATTCAGGGCTATAAAATAAGAAGAATTGTACAATATAAGGGGAGGGGGCTATTCTCATAGTTTTAGACTATCTAAAGTTTGTGGCCAATAATATCATTTGCTCTTGTCTCAATTTTCTTGAGTTGTAAAGTTTATGTAATCATGCATGTTTCTGTGCCCCTTATGTGGCTAAATGAATTGAGAAAATTTGAGCTCCATGCCTTTGTTGATGTTATCTATGTTGTTTGCAAAGTAGTCTATACTGTAGATTTTCTAGTGCGGTGATTGGAAATGTTATTTGCTTTTGTCTCGTTTTCTTAAATCTAAAGATTTACATGACTATGCGTGACTTCTGCACCTCCTATGTGATTGGAAGATTCTATTAAGAAGATTGAACACTATGCCTTTGTTGAAAATTTCTGTATCTCAGCAAAAGACTCCCCTGTTGTGAGCCTCTATTTTTGTTATTCCAATCTTTTACATTGATCATGCACTTGTCTGCTCTTAAATGTAATAGAATCACATAATAGTTTCACTGTGCTTAGGTTAGGATTAGGATTACTCTCAGGCACATCACCATAGTTAGGTTTCAATTCCTATATTTTTCATTTCTATTTAGTCTCCTATCCCTTCTCCCCAACACCCAATACAAAAGAAGAGACCAGCTTCTTTAAAATCTGGAGGTTGTTTTCAAGCCGCATTGTCCCACAGCTTGAAACTTCCCATTGTTGTTGATTAAGATCTAGCAAAATTTTAAGACATCAACAAAACCTCTAATCAAAAAGGTTGAAGTGTCCCATATGATTATTTATTCAAACTAACCCCACTTCCCATGTGCTCCCCTAGTCTTCCATGTTCATTCTGAGTCCAATGTTCTTGGGTTTTCTGTGACTAGTTCTCCTTTGACTGGGTCCTCTCATGTTGGTCCCTTCTTCACCATCATCCTCTCACACTATTGTCCTCTTGCACCCAAAATTTTTTGTTCCATAGTGCTTCCATTCTTGGTAGTTACACACCATGGTTCTTCGATGCTATGTTAGTTCTGCACCAAAATAGAATAATACTTTGTCAAAATTCTAGGGCCAACACATATACTGGAGAGTCTAAGGAACTCATGCTCTAGAGAGCCATGTATCTTATTTATGTACATTGTATTATATTATATTTATTATTGGAAACATTATCATGAGGAATTGTAATTATCTATTTACTATGGATTGACAATAATGGCTATATATTTTTCTAGTTGTGGCTAGGTGATTGTAATTACTTTCTATATTCATATTGTGATGTGTTGTCATGATATTAGAGATCAGTGATGTATGATGTAATATGATTTATTTAATATTATCACACTTAGAGTATTTTGTATGATCTCAGATTATATTCTCGTAGTGTAATCTATCAATATCATATGTGATTAATAGAAAAAAATTCATGTATTTCTAGTTAGACCCCAACGAGGTTGTTACATTTGGTATCAGAGTTGTGGCTCAAACTCTAGGACCTAATGAGTCCATTAGCCTTTTCATGTCCTTCTATTCACCATTGTAAACCTAGTGAAACAAATTATTGTAATAAAATTTTGGATTTATAGTGCCTCATGCAGAACCATGTTACACCATGATTAGATTTTTGAGACTTGGTAGATCCTCCTATATGGCTTGGTGACTATTGTAGGTATGAGAAATTTATGAAACATTATGTGAAACATTGAGTGTGTACCTTAAGAGCAATTGTAATCCCTTAGAGTTGTAAAAGGGTTGGTTTATCAAGTGTTTTTATGGTGTTGTTTGTTGTGTAAGATGTTTGGGTAGGTAAGTGCATAACATATTTCATGAATTGTGAACAAAAATTCCTACCATATTTTGATTACCTTGATTGGATACGTCAAGAATGAATACATCCTTTTATTGTTAATTAAGTCACCTCTATTATTGTGTTTTGTATTATGAGCACTTAAAAATAATGGGATGTTTCTCACTTAGTATATATGCATTAGTTTTGTGTCTTATATACACAAATCCTAGGTGTGGGAAATCTTAGAAGATAATTTTTTGGTTGGTACCACCTAGTGCGGTGGTAATTTTATTGTAGTAGAGTGTTGATGTCTTGGTTGAGAATTCCTTTGTGTTAGGAGCTTGTTTATGGATTGGCACCCTTTATGCTATGCCAATTAGGAAGAAGTGTTGTATCTCATGGTGAGCATAGAGGTGAGTTTTCACTCCCTATCTTTCATTTGACATCACTATAAGGCCTAATAGGATTTTTGTTTTCTTGATGTTGAAACTTGTTCTAAAATATTATTTTGGACCATATTCCTTGGATTTCATGGAATAATGTCTTCTACTTCTTGTTGATAGAAAATTTATATAAATAAAATGGATTGATGCAACCATGTGGTTAGAATTTTCCTTTTAGTTGTGATAGCAGATTATAATTCTACTCATACAAGATTGGTAAGTGAGTAGTGAATTGGAAACTTGAGATGCAATGTTTTATTTTTACGTGAGAGGGATTTAAGAGTTTTGTTTTTGAGATGACAGTTCTCTACTTTCCATTGGTGACTTTTTTAAAAAGTCATACTTACAAATCTAGTTTATTTAACATGTGAACCTAGACCACGTGGAGTGGCAAACCTTGAATTTATATTCTTTCTAAACTAAGAATGATAAGTTAATTATAATCATTATGTTATTATATACCCTTGATTAGATTGATATTATTCTTTTTTTACTTAAATCATGTTACTTTGAAGAGTTATTATGTACTTTTCACTGTAAGCGAGTGGGGTATAATATGTACGAAACATCTTATTAATCTAAAAGGGTTGAGATAAAATTTTAACTTGTTGTGTGCTAGCCGAGCAAGCAAGGAGACTTTATTTCACTTATTCATTTATAAGGTTGTAAGGATGGTGTGGTCCTTGGCCTTTGTATGTTATGATAATTTTAACATTATTTCCTCTTAACTATGAATATAACACTATAGGTTAAATCTATGAAATATGATACTAGTTATGTTTAGCTAGTGGCAACTTAATACAATCACAAAATGATTATATGATTTTTATTGTATGTATGTTGGTACATCTAAAATTATTTAGCATGTAGTGTTGCTTTCTATGATTTTTTAGTATAAAAATTATGAGTCATTGAACCTTGTGCACATTTTGGAGATCATTAGGTCGTAGAGACCTAAGGAAGAGTGGTGAATAAGGAATGTGAGTACTAAGTGATAGGAATGGATCCTAATTAGCCTCACATTGACTCGATAGTTATTGAGTTTTAATTCGATAGATGGATTTGTCAAATTTAGGATTTGATAGACAAACTTGTCAAATTCAAGATTTGATAGATGGACTTGTGAAATTCAGTCATATGGTCATATGCATGTATACTATGGAATTATTATTCCTTAATTTTATATCTATAAGAAATGAAGTATTTCTAGTTCCTATTCATCATTATACTTATTAGGAGCTCTGTGGAATAGTGATAATATTAGCATGCTATACTTATTAAGAGCTATGCGAAGTAGTGATAGTATTAACTTATACACATAATTCTTACTAGGTTCCTTAGAAACTTTTCTTTGGGGTGAGAGAAACACTCTCTAGGTTAAAGAGATGTGCAGAGGGGATAGAAGGTTTTGTGGAACTCTTCTTGGTAATTTTTTTTTTTGATTTTATGATGATCTCATGTGCTTTTAGGGAAGTCAGTGAAAATTTCATTGAGATATGTATAGGTTGGTCTTACGGTTCAAGACCCTTGGGTGGCTATGATAAGAACTAGTCAATGTAAGTGACACTCACAAACCTCATTTACATAATAGGGAGATATCACAGAATAATGTATCATGGAACCAATACTGTGAGAATAGTGCTCCGTGGGAGAACTATGATGAGTTATACAGGTGAATTTCACATTTATTACTTGATTACATACTTTTTACTATGTTATTTTTCTACTGAGCAATACGTTTAATTAAAAACTTATGTTTGTATAAGAGTCATCTGGGATGATGACTAACTTTAAGGTGGAAGGATGTTACAACTTGATTCCTCATCAAGCAAACTTACTAGATTATCCATGGATATCTATAGTGATAAATTTGGATTTGGTTATTTTAAATTAAGCTTTGAGATATATGTTGTTATGGGATATCAAGACATTATTTAGGTTATATGTTTATATTGCTCTGAGTTAGTTTTAGTGTACAAAAATGTTGATTTTTTATTTCAATTATAATTTATGATGTATGTATATCATGATGTTATGATCTAACTACCTTCTTATTGTGAGGCTAACACAAGAGAACTCATCCCTCAAAGCATGACAGAGGGAGAACATCCTTGGAGAAGGTGACGTAGATGGATATGTCAGAGGATGATAGATAAATTTGCTAGAACCTTGCACACACCATATATAGCTAACACATGTTAGATGCATAATAAGTGGTTAGCATAATATGTTTTGATACTATTTGCATTAAAAAAGAGCTTAGACATGGTTTGATAGTATAGTTTAATAGATTATGCATGATTATTTATTTGTGATAGCTTAGATTTATGCTTAGATAAATTAAACTTGGGTGACTAGCAGTTGGAACTACTGTATGTAAACCAACTGACATACCTTAGTAATGTTGTGAATATAAACTCGTTATCATAATGATGTTTAAAAATAATATTTTTAGGTTTAAGGGTTTATTATTATTAGATAACATCTTAATATAGATAGTTATCATCATCAACATTGTGTTATAATTAACTATTTAGATTAGAAAAATAAAAAGGGGAAATAAAATAAATAGAATATGATAATTTATATTTTAGGGGAAAAAATGAAAAAGAAGAGAATTCTTTACAATAAAAAGAAAATAAAAATAAAAGAGAATCTAAATAAAAGAAAGATATTCATAAGAAATAAAACAAAAAAAAAACAAAAACATGAAAAACATGGAATAAAGCTAAGGAAAAGAAAGAGAGAGAGAGCTTTAAAGTAAATTCATATACAAGAATGGATAAAAAGGGGGTGCTATGGGATAAAGGAGGAGAGCAATAGCATAGGAGGAGAGAAGAAAGGAGAAACCTAAAAGGAGGATAGATGGATCCAATTAAAATATTCTTTCTCCAAAGTCCTCTACTTCCAATTGAACACCATAGAGAGGTAGGTGATGTTTTAAAATTCATGAGATTTTTCTGTGTGTTGATTTCTGTGAATGGTGGAGATCTCATATATGTATTTGAAGCAATTATTGTATAAGAATTAAAACTATCATAGTATACTAGGCTTATGTATACTGTAAGAATTTAATATATATAAACACCAACTATTTATACTAAAGTTTTTATATAAACGATAACCACATCAAATGTAGAGTATGGATAGAATCATAAAAACCCCAACTATGCCAACTATAGTTTATGTATACTATTACACTTATACTGATAGCGATTTAATATCAACTATATTATGATAGAGATTTTATATTGATAGTAATTTAATCATAGTGTGATAATGATTCAATATCAACTATATTATGTTTACATAGGTGTTTTCTTCATTCATAAACATTACACTTATATCTTGTTATGTAATAAGATATATAAGGATTCATAATATTTTCTTTTATACAAGATCAGTTAGTTTACACAGTAATGTTTAAGTTATATTATATTTGATTAAACTTATATACTTATATACAATATTTTGATATCTGAATAGGCATTTGGAAAGAAAGCCATCAAAACACATATTTATAAAATTACAATGATTCACAATATGAGTGCAGCGATTCAAAATTTAAATGTAGTGAATTATATAATAAATCTAGAGATTTATAACCATTTTTTCTCAAAAATATATGCAATGAACTTATAAAATAAATGATATATCTAATACTTTAAAAAATTATGTTGTTGAATAATAGAAATATGCAACGATCTAGTGAATTCTGAGTATGTATCATTATTGCAGTGATCTGGTATATAGTAGTGTAGTGAATTTATTTATTATGTAAATATAACTATTTGAAAGTTATTGATGAATAAATGAAGCTATGCAGTGATTGGAAGGTGGTATGACAATCCACAAGAATAACCATGTTTAATTATTTACTATAGCAATTCAACTATGCAATAATTTATGTAGCTGAGGGATTAATTATTTCTTATGACAAATGAATTATGTAGTAATTTTTGTGTGTGTGTATATAATTTATATACCTAATAAAATGATACCAATTTAATTAATGGATAAAAAACTACTGTCGAGAATCCATTTCGTGCTCGAAGACACGATAATGGCTAGCCATTTGTCAGTTTATAATCCGTCCACGTTGTGAGTGGAAAAACCTCTGGCTGTGGAAAGTTTTCTATGTCATTAAATATGATCACCCTGGGGCTATCATTCACTGATATACTTGAAATATATTTATGGTTACATTGATATATTGATATAAAGGATATGAATATTAAAACCTTAATATGTAATATATATCTCCAATATTAATGCTAATCACATATATAATATTAACATAATAACCATAAATCTATTTATACTTATTATAATAAGATATATATATATATATATATATATATATATATATATATATCTATATATATATATATATATATAATCTTATTATAATAAGTATAAATAGATTTATGGTTATTATGTTAATATTATATATGTGATTAGCATTAATATTGGAGATATATATTACATATTAAGGTTTTAATATATATATATCTTGTAAATACTAAAATACATGTTACTTAAGTCAGTAATGGGGAATACTCAAAAACATTACACTTATTTGCTATACATATGATAACAAGCTCATGTGGTGGTATCACTAGCTTATTGGCCGAGGATATTGCCTGATTTATTAAGTTATTACATACACATACTACTATGAAATTTGGTGTTAATATGCGATACCATGAATTATTTTATTATACTTAATATCCCTAGATATATAATAAGGATTTACATATGTGGGATTATATATATATATATATGTGTGTGTGTGTGTGTGTGTGTGTGTGTGTGTGTGTGTGTGTGTGTGTGTGTGTGTGTGTGTGTGTGTGTGTGTGTGTGTGTGTGTGTGTAAGAGGACATATAAGTGACATAATGCCTTTGCGATAAAATGATATAGTTTATATACATTATAATATATTACAAATGGTTTATAATATGAATGTATTCCATTTTTATTAAATATGTTGATATGGATATCCCTTGAATAGTTAATAATATGTTCAATGATTAAGTAATCAAAAGCCATGCCAAGTCCATATATTTAGTGATGAAATTTTAGATACCATGTGTGATTACACCCCAATCCAACTGTAAATATATAGGTTGAGGTCATCTAAGATAAGGCATATAAATATACATATAGTAATGATAATTTAAGATGATTGTTGGAGATTATAGTATTTTTATGTTGTTAAGTACTTGTATGCGATACATAATGTAAATACAATTATTATGAAAAAGGGTTTTTATATAAGAAGTATATCTTCATATTAAATTAAGTATACAGCATAAATACATGGTTGTGTTGGGTCATATGCCTAAGATTGTAGCTAGAAGTATGGTTTTATTTAGTCATCAAGTGTCTGAGGGACCAAAATTATAATCATATTAAAAAGTCTCCTAGAAATGGAATGAGATGTTTAAATGAAAGTTTATAACAGGTTTATGAGTTCTCTATTTCTATCCAAATATTATGACTGACTGTTAGTTTATATATTCAACATTGAATACTTGTGTAAGGTACATATTATGAGAGTGTTAATATATACAATTTTTTATTCATATTTAGCATATAGTAGTGCATCTTGATGTATTCCTATAATTTATGTTTCTTTTATTTGCTAGTATGCAGTTTAATCATTAGATATACCCAATTGGTATAAACTATACTAGCTTGCCTAATATTTAGGAATGTGAGATTTTCATTCTTGAATTTGTGGAGTTGGTTGTTCACAATTGAGAAGGGTGCTCATATATAATGGTCTATGGTAGTATGGGATGTCATAGGGTACTACAGTATAAATGTAAGTTATATGCAGGTGGTACATACTATAATTGTTATGTCTAGAATCACACCTTTATATGATTGATTGAATATATGGTGTTGGTTATTGCTATGAATAACATGTTTTGTGACAATTATTAGGACTTTATGTATGAGTGTATACAACCTTTGAGTGTGTAATTAATGCTAGGATAGAATATCATGTATTTCATGAAAACTGTGACTTGCTTTATTATGTCTAGTTGGTTGAATATAAGCTTATGTTTCCATGTATTTAAGCCTACTTTATTATGACAGTTTGTGAAAAAATTAGTAGTTATATTTAAAACACTAGACTATGATAATATGGGTTATCATAGGGTGTAGTATGTTTGGAAACTAATTGTGTTAGTTGGAATATGTAGTTAAATGCATATTTTATTTGGGTGGTATAAACTGTAGTTATTATTTCTAGTATGGGATAGATAATAATTTAAGATTCATTCATATGTTTAACAGAATAAATGTATGCTTTAGTTACAACTATGTTTAAAATATTATGTGATATGATTAATGGTAGGATGTAAATTGTATGAATCTTTTGGTTAAATTATGTTTGATCAATCTTGCATTGCTGATACTAAGTAAGGAGTGAGATAGACTTCAATGGCTTATTAGCATTACAATGCTAGTTGAAGGCAATCTGATCAAGTGGTGTGTATGAATTTGATTGATCTATAGATCATTATTATTTATTATTCTTAAAATTTTGGCCAAAATATGTTTAGTGAGATATTATCATTTCATGAGTATTATTTACATGTTTGTGTGATATCTTGCAATAAAATGAGTTTTTTATGATACACTGCACGTTTAGTTTTATAAATCATATAACACACAGGTACTTGCTTGTCTCTCTATATTCCCATGTCATCACTATCTACTCATCCATTAAGGGAGGGCCATTCCCTAATGGTATTAGTGTGGGGGATCGTTGGTCCATGGTTGGTGTGGAAAAGTGCTCGAATGATGTTCTCCCTCCTCACATCAGTACCAATTTTGAGATGACACTTGAGATTACCACATATACTAGAGAGTCCAAATAACTCATGCTCCAAGGAGCCATGTATCTTATTTATTTACATTGTACTATATTGTATTTATTATTTGAAACATTATCATGAAGAATTGTATTTATTTATTTATTATGAATTGATAGTAGTGGTTGTATATTGTTCAATCCGTGGCTGGGTGATTGTAATTACTTTCTATATTCATCTTATGATGTGTTATCATGATATTAGAGATCGGTGATATATGATGTAATATGTTTTATTTACTGTTATCACGCTTAGAGTATTTTGTATGATATTTGATTAGATTCTCATAGTGCAATCTATTAATAACATATGTGATTAATAGAAAAAAATTCACGTATTTATAGTTAGACACGAATGAGGTTGTTATAGGGTTTGATGTTATTGATGCCTATCATCCCTAGGGATACTTTTTTAATACTTTTAAAGTTTTTATTAATAAATTTACCATGGAAAAAGACACATCACTGTTATAAAATGTTTCTTATCTCTCCACAAAAAAATTAGAAAGGAATTGTTTGATAAAAAGAAACTAAGTATCATTTGTAAGGTGATTTATTTTACCAAACTCATGCATGAGTGCCTAGTTGCAACCCAATTTGACACATATTTCCTCCTACCTAAATTTATATCCCATGGATGCTTTATTTTAGTGAAGCATATCAAGAGCCACTTTTTTTAAGGTTTCCATATTCTCTATTTTTCTCTCTGAAAGGAAGACATACTATTTTAGGGTTTGAGGTTTAGTCATGACAACAAACAAGGATGAATGGACAAGCAATGTGTACTTACACTACAGTTCAAAGTAGTTTATCCATTTTATTAAAGTTGTACCAAAATGTATCATAAATTTCAAGAAAAATTCTTGGATATACTTGAGAATAAGAGTGTCACTTCTATAAAAATAAAATCATATTAATTTTAATGTTAATTTATGTGTGATGTAAAAATTGATCATTGATTGAGCCTAAATAATAGTCATTGTTGTCACGTAGCATATTATCCTACAACTAGTATTCCCAACATTCATTCTATTTATTTTGAGGAATAAATAATGAACTAAAGGCTTTTATAAATAAAATGGTCAAGGCAACATCTGAGGTGAGGTAGTAGACTACATAAATCATGTCATTTCATTTATGTTCCAAGCCCAAAAAACCTAGAAAGGTAAATTGTTTAGATATAAGTTTTTCCGCTTGTTTTACATTGTTTAGGCATACTAAAGAATCTAGGTTAGTCAACCATCTTGTAGTTGCATTTTTATTTTATCATCATTTGATTAATTATGGTACTTTGAAAAATATATTTAATGAATATGGTAGAAAAGATATCATGGCTCAATTTGAAAAAACTTGTGATACTTTTGGATAATCAGTGTGTGGTCCATAACACTATAGTGAGGTGATAACCTTAGTTGCATGAAACTTGTAAATGTGGCAGTAACTAAATAAATCATTATCATTGACATAAACACTTTTGATTTTCATAATTATCCTAGTTTATGTGAGATTAAATGTTGTGATAACTTTATAAATAATTAATGATTAGTAAAATAAAGGCTTCTTTTATAATCCAAACAACACTATGTTATACTATTACAATATGGTTCTTTTTTAGAGCACAATAAATTTATAATGTTGAAGTGCTTTGCATATTGCCTTCACTAGCATCACAAGATGGGATAAAATTTTAATTATATATTATATCTTATGAAAAAAAGTAATTAGTTTTCAATATTTCACTTTTAGAGCTTATAGGTCCTTATTCAAATTGCGATAGTTTTTATCCTTTGCATTGGATTAGTTAGCCAACCCCTTTTGAGATTACATCTCTTAAAGGAAATTGTTCACTCATAAAAATGGATAATTACATCTAACCTTGATTCTGAAGAGCATATACGTAGGCTACCCAATGGAGTGGGCATCAGGTCTTAGGTCTGAGGCTAGGATATGATTTTTATATTTATAATCCTCAAGTTAAGATTAGGCTCTTTTATGATTATCATCATCATAAGAAAGAAGTAAACACATATGTTTAATCTATGTTCTAATTATTGTTGGCCTTACTATTATAGGGATATGGAAATGATGTTTTTTAGCCTATGTGTTGATAGTAACATAATAACACCTTTCTTGTTTATGTGTTCTCTTGAAGAAATATTTGACTAAGGTTTATAATTAAGACCTTATTCTATGATTTCCATGGTGTGGAAACCCTATTGGGTATAAATTAGGTTTTATTGATGATTGACTTGGGTGTTAGGTGCTACTAATAAATGATTGTCCTTAAGAGAATTATAGTTTGTTTTACACTTGAAGTAATGAGAATAAGATATAAATAACATAGACCTTTTATCTATGACATCTTATAAGTGTTTTATGTTTCCACTACAAGAAAATAATGATAAGTAATTATTAAAATGAGTCTTCATGCTATGTGTTGATTTCAAAAAACCCACTAAGGATATAAATTTGTCATAGAGTTGCTCGCATGTCACTATTATGAAAATAATTAGTGTTAAATTATGTACTTGTAAATAATACACAAAACATTATTGTTGAACTTGATAAGGAAATTAAATTGAACCAAACCATAAATGATTCACAAATAAATTAATGTCCCACTACTTTTAAGGTGATCGATCACTTCATATGCTTAATTACATTAAAAAAATCATAATGTTGTAAGATACATTACTACTTCAATATAATATCATGCTTCTATTGTGATATGTTGTGGGGTAAATAAGTAAATAAATGAATTAATTAAAATTGATTAAAAATTATTGTATTTTACTTGGTTTTATTGGACAAAAAATATGAGCATGTCACTTTTCATTTTTCAACCTTTACAACATTGGCTTCGAGTGCATTACGTTATCTTCTCATGTTTTTCTAAAAAATAATAATCTCATCCAAATATACATTGTATAACTTACCAAGAAATGGTTTCAACACTTCATTCATGAGTCTCATGAATGTATATGGTGCATTAGTTAACCCAAATGGCACAACCAACCACTCATACAATAGTTCAATTGTTTTGAATGTTTACATCCATTCATCACCTTATATGATATGAATTTAGTGATATAAACTCTTAAAATTCATCTTTGTGAAGTAACTTTCTCTGCTCAAATAATCGATTGAGCCATCCACCGAGGCAACAAAAATTCATACTTGATTGTTATTTTCTTGATCACTCTAGAATCAATGTATAATTGAAAATCTCCACCCTTATTTGGTCTTAACACTGCTAGAATTACACATGGTCTCAATATTTCCCTTATCATCCCTTTCTCTAATGAATATTATACTTTTTGGTGTATACTTTTTCATTATCCATAGGTGTTAACATAAATGTTGCCTTGTTTTGTAGACTAGATCCAAGAATTAGATTTATATGATGATTAATACCTCTCATGAGTGACAAACTTATATAATATAATTATAAAGGATTACCTCATACTCACCTAAAAAAAATCACTTCTCTTTGTAAGTCACTTTCTGTCCTAATATGCATTCTCTTGGGAATGAAATAAAAACATGTTTTCTAGTTCTTCACCTTTTTAAAGAATTGTTTTCCTCAAACCAATAAAATATTTGAACTATTTTCCACCTCCACACCTTTGTATTTTAATGGGTTCAATATGAACCTCTTTCCTTCCTTTGTGAGAGTTTAGGTATTCATCCTACCAAATTGTATAACCTTTCAATCTAAATGATATGGCATTCTTAGTAATATATGAAAAACATCCATATGCATGATGTCATACAAACTTTTATCCTTATATGACCCAATATGAAAATGAACCAAACATTGTTCATTCACTAGAATCTAATGTCCTTTTAGAAAATAAGACACTTTTCATGGATTTGGGTGTAGGATTCTCTTCAAGCCAAGATTATCTACCATTTCTCTAGATACAAGATTTTTAGTACCACTTCTATCAACAATAACCTTTTAGTAGTTACCTCTAGATTTGCATATGGTTTAGACAAATTATTTATTTGCATTGGTTCATCCTACTCCTTGGTTGGTTTCAATAACACTCTCATCATCATGAGATATTCTACATGTTTTGGTTATTTTATAAGATCGGGTGATGTAGCGTTTTATTCATCTACTTTTGTAATTTGATTATTGACTTCATTTATTGTACTATTATTCTAAAATACTTTAAGTAATTTAAAATCTTGATGTCTAATGTCTCAAAAATCAAGTAATTTATCCATGAATCTAATACCTTTTCCTCTATTAAAATATCCACTCCCTCTAGAAGGATAACCTCTTCCTTTTGATGTTTGATTATGATTTTTTCAAGTTATTGCTTCACCTTCATGAGTATGTTTTCCTCTACCATTGTTTGCTTGGCTCTTCTTTATCGTTAGTAGACGTCTCCTTCTTTCACGATGATGGATTATAGAAAACCCACGGAAGTAGGTAGGGGCTGAATGACTACGGCTTCACTCTATTAATAAACAAAAATTTACAACACTTGTTTGAATTTATGATTCTCAGGATCCTTCAAGAAGGGCAAGAGAAGAGCATACTCTTAAAATAAGGCTACTAGATTTCTAAAGCTTAGAAATTTTTTGATGAAAACTCTTTGGAGGAGAGGTTTATTTATAGTATTTTGGGAGGTCTTGCCTGGAATCTTTGCCAAGGTAGTGTCATGTCTCATCATACTTTACAATGCAAAAGTTAGGCTAAAATGATATGCTATTAGAGTCACTAAATGAGGACGTCTGGCTTGGTGGGTCCAACATTGATTCCACTTCTGTCAACAGGTCATCTTCACTGATTAGTTGGAAAAGACACCTTATTTGGAATGTGTTAGAAAGATGCCAATGGTGAGGTCCAGCTTCGCATGCATGATGGTGAGGATAGAAGTAAGATTCCCAGTCCAGCTGTCTTATGATGATCATATGGACAATTGTATCTTGTTCATGATATTCTTCTTCATGTATACAGTGAGGACCGTATTGTGCCACGCATCGATAAAGGTGTTCATTATGTGGAGACCTAATTTTTACCATCCATGTCTAGAAAGGACATTTTAATAATTCAAAAAACTGGTGGAAAAGAAATTCACTGTTTAATCTTTTAATTATTATTACTCCAATATTCAGATGATGATTTGCTTCGATGGTTGCTGTGAAAGACATTTGCAGATCCTGTCCTGCTGCATAAGATATCCTAGTATATCTTAGATGCAACCCTTCTTGAAGGATTTGTTCCTGCACAAGAATGTTTAGAGATGTAAATCATTGGTTGTAGATCCTAGTTAAATTGAATCTAGGAAGGGATTGATGCATAAGAGTGGCAGGTGGATTCCTACTGAGCCAATCTACTGTAGTATTATCAGTACCTATAATGTGCTCTACTGAGAAGTTAAACTGATTGAAAAAGGCTTGCCATCTACAATATTTACCGTGACCATCTTTCTGACCATGATCTTTTTTTTCTAAAGGTTAGAAATTTAGTACAGTTCTTACAATGAAATGAGGCAAGTGTAGCAATTTTAAGATAAACTTATCTAAACACTTTTTTACAGCATAAATTTCTTTATCAAAAGAAATCCATTTAAGCACATCAGTACTAAATACTCCGCTAGAGAATTCAGAGACAAATTATTTATTGTTATGTACACAAACAAGTACTCCTCCCCATGCAGTATCGGAGGCATCAGTGTAAACTATCATTTGATCAAATTTTGGGATGTGTAAATCAGGAAGTGACATCACTTTAGACTTGATGTTTTGGATAGTTGCTGTTTGTTCTTCCTTTTAATTGTAAGCTTTCTTTTTTTGGAGAAGTTCTTACAACAGAAACCTGTCTTCACCAGAGTTAGGATAAAAGCTATTTAGATAGTTTAACAATCCCAAAAAGGCTTGGAGTTTAGTTCTATCTAGTATATCTGGAAAACTAATGACCTTTTCTTTGATATGTGGCTGAAATTGCAGTTTTGAATCTTAGATCACCATTCCAAGAAAGTTGCATTAGTTTTACATAACTGAATTTTTGTTTCTGCTAAGACAATTCTTGCATTTTGTGCCAATTCAAAGAATCGAGAGAGATGAGTAAAATGGTCAGTAAGAGAATTACTGAAGATTAGTATATAATCAATATATACACACAAGAAGTTAGAAGTGCCTTGAAATATTTTATCCATATGGGCTTGGTAAAATGCAGGGGCATTCATCAAGCCGAAAGGCACTAATGTCCATTAGAAATGGCCGAAAGGGTAGCTAAATGCTATTTTTTCCCTATCAGCTTCTTTGACTCTGATTTGATGAAAGCTAGACTTGCAATCAAACTGGGAGAAGTACTTACATGTTGCTACCTTCTCTAATAGATAGCTTTTATCTAGAATAGGATATGGAAATGGCTGAGTAATGGCATTTAATGGCCTATAATTAATGACCATTCTTTTCTTTCCTCTCTTCTGCTCAGAATTTTTGTGGACCATAAATGCATAACAACAGTATGGAGAAGTAGATCTTTCAATAAAGACATTGTTCTCTAGTTCTTTGATTTGGAGTTCTATATCAGTATAATCTTGTGCTGGTAATGGGATTCTTTTTCCAATTTTCATGTGTTTACCTTCAATGATTTTTATATCCATTTTAGGCATAGACTTTAACCAAAACTACTGAGGGTTATCATAACAGATAGTGGTTTTAATCTTTTCACCTATATCTTAGATTTTAGTAGGGATTAGGTATTTGAGTCATAGAATTAGGAAATTGTTCAGTGGCATAAATAAGGTGAGGAATTCTAAGCCTTTCATTTTCTATGGTAAACATGATACTCTTTGTGGTTGAACCATAGGGTGAGCATCTATCTATAAAGGCACCACCTAATAGGATATCTACAGGCATCCTATCTAGGGAAAAGAAATTAGCATGGAATATTTTATCTTGTATCCTAAGGGTTTGTTGATGTTTATATTTATTACAAATAAAAATATTCCCTTGGACATCTAGGCTCTTATAAGTGATGGTATCATCCAATGTCTTCCAGTCATGGATGAGTTGATACTTTGCAAAAGAGAGAGAAGCTCTTGTATCAATTTGGGCATCTACAAGTCTGCCATTAGTTTCTAAAGTAATAAACTGGGCAAACTTTCCATTAATCAGCTGAGTTAGATAAGTTGGTTGTGGAATTTCTAAGGGAGGAATGCTTGTACATACCAATTTTTGTCTCCCTGGGTCTTGAACAAGAGGTTGTTCAAGGTATATGTCTTATGCTTCTTGCTCTGCTTCTTGTTCTTCTTGGAGATTTATGCATTCACCTAGACAGTAATCTTGGTCTAAGTAGAAAGAACTTTCTACTTCTTCATCCTTTTCTTTTTCTTCTGAGGGCAACAATATATCCCACTATGGCTCTATCTTTGGTGCTTGTATTTCTCTTGGAGAATCTGTGCTGGTGAACTTGTTATTGATCCAAGAGGCACTTGGCTTGAAAGAGCTCTAAAATTGCAAAGGAGGATGCTGAGGCCTTTTTAATGTTGAAGGTATTCTTGGCAGTGAGGGTTGTCTCCCTCTGGTTGATCCTTCTTCTCTGGAGGATCCTCGTGTCCTTGGTCTTGTGTCTCTTTTTGGTACTTCATGATGATGGTGAGACCAAGTACCATGTGATTCATATGACAACTGTGAGTTGTCATGGTGCCTAGGTTGATACCATGGGCGTTGTATGTTGGTGAGCGGTTGTTCTAAGTCATCAACTAATGACTCAAGAGCATCTGCATCTTCATTGTCTTCTGAATCTTCTTCAGGGAGATCATCTAGAAAGGGTTCATAGATGTCATCTTGTAGGTAAAAATCTTTATCAGAATCAATAATATCCCCCACACTGCTATGTTGGAGGTGAAAATAGCTTTGACTGCAGGGTTTTTGCAATGACACTAGCGAGCAATGTGGCCAGGTTTGCGACAGATGTAGCAAATTGGTTGTTTGGATGAAGGGTGATAAGTATGATGTTTCTTGAGGAAATGATGAGGAGGAGCATAGGAATGCTTGCAAGGAAAAGAGAGATGATGGAAAGAAAGGTGCTTGCACCATTGCTTTTGTTGTTTGCGAGGCTGTAAAAATAGCCAACAGCCAAAAGGGGTTGTTTTAGGAAATGCTGGAGCAATCTGGGAGGCTTGATGCTTGGTGCGCTTTTGAATTATTTTAGCTTTAGAGATTAAACACATAGCTTGTTGTTTAGCAAAATCAATTACATCTGAGAGAGAAAGATCTTCAATGGTAAGACCTTTAAGATCAATATAACTAATTACCTTATCAATGAGATTATAAGGCAAAGCATGCAAGAATTTGATCTTAATCTCAGAGGAGGAAAAACTCTTACTTTCATATGCCAATTCTCTGAATTATTTGGCGAAAGCATCAAACTATTTTAAATCACATAACTCCATTTTGAGAAGCAATTTCTTGGATTCCAGTTCACAATTTACGACTGGAGGTGCAAACTCATTAATTAGTAAATGAAATAATGTAGCTAGGGGATCAGGCTGATTATGGACTCTTTCAAATTGTTCAGCTTTAGTCATAGAATCCCACCATTGATTTACAATACCCCAAAAGAATTTAGAAGCAAAATTAGTAGTATGTGGTGGATCTAAATGATAGTTAATAGTGATAACTCACATAGAGTTACACCATGCTGAAATCTCATTTAAGGGATTAAACAAGTCATCAATATTGAGGTACCAAGGTTGTAACTGGACATGTGTCCGTTGCATGAGAGTAGTGCTGGGGTGATTTTTGCTAGGTTTAAAGTTGGGACCGAGATCTACTCTGTAGATTAATTGGCTAACAGAGGATTCTGCCTGTTGATCCTGCTTAGAAATCCATTCAAGATTTTCATCTAAAGCTACTAGCTTATAATCAATAGAAGATAATTGACTTTGAAAATTTGTACAGAGGGTATGAATATTGTATTCTAGAATAGTTAATTTATCTATACTATTCTTAATATACAAAACATCTCTACAGAGATCATCAAAATTATCTGACAGATGAGATTTGAACCTTGATGTATAATTCCTATGTTTGAACTCATTAGAAGATTCAATGTCTCCTTGATAAGTAGCAAAAAAATATTATATAGTACCTGCAACCTGCTTATGAATTGCTTTATGCGGTGGCCACCTTCCACCTTTATACAGAGTTACTTTATTCTCTGTATAAAACTCTAAACTATCTTCTCTAGGAAGATTCATCATCGTGCAAGGTAATTGATCTTTTGGATCAATTCTTTGGTTGACTTCTTCATCTTCAATCAAAATATGTCTTGTTTTGACAGCTCTACGAGAAGAAGAGGTTGATAGTCTGGAAGGAGAAAGAATAGAAGAATTTACAAACAAAGATCTTGGAAAAATATTCACAGTCCTGCCATCACATTTATGTACTAAAGCTTTAATAGCTAGAGGTTTGTACAGACTATTTTCTTTTTCTAGGTTTTCTTTAGTGATCTCAATATCTGGATAGTAAGATAACTATTCTAGAATGAAAGGAGGGAGTTCATAAGTTCTTTCTAATTTAGATTCATTCATAATTTCTACTATGGATGTGGTCTGGGACTTGCCAAATTCAATGATAGGAGATTGAGTTTCTGAAGAGCGAGAAAATTCTGGTAAGGGAATAGTAATGTAGAGAAAAAAGGGCCTATGATAATGTAAAAATGGCTAGGGACTCGATGCAAAGATTACCCAAAGAATTTTTCAAAGCAGAGAAACTCAAAAGTCGTAACAAGAAATTTCTTATAGACAATTCTAGTAGAAGACACTTTCAGGCTCTGATACCAATATTTTATCATCAGTAGACATCTCCTTCTTTCATGATGATGGATTATAGAAATCCCATAGTAGTAGGTAGGGGCTAAATGATTATGGCTTCACTCTATTAATAAACAAAAATCTACAACACTTGTTTGAATTTTTGATTCTCAAGATTCTCGCTCTCCAAAAACTCAATCTCCTATCATGGAATTTGGCAAGTCACAAAACACATCCACAGTAGTAATTATGAATGAATCTGAATTAGAAGGAACTTATGAAATCCCTCCTTTCATTCCAAAACAGTTATCTGACTATCCAGATATTGAGATCACTGAAGAAAACCTAGAAAAAGAAAATAGTCTGTACAAACCTTTGGCTATTAAAGCTTCACAAGTATATCAGAAATCTGAACTTCTAAAGTCCAAATTTGTGTATAAGTCTACATATCTGTCTTTTGTCAAGCCTAGAATCAAGTCTATTGAGTTAACCCTTAGTTATAAGCCCAAAAGGAATTTCCAAATAAATTTACTATCTTTATTGCTAGAACCTGAAATCAATTATATCAGGTCACATGAAGATGTAAAATTTGTACATTTTGGTCTTATAAGAATCCATATAACTCCTTTAATTCCTAGAAATATTAAACCTATAATATATCTTGCATTGTGTGATAGATGCCAAGTAAGTTTTAGACATGCCTGTCAATTGTTAAGTCTTGGCCATTTAAATGATGAAGTTATTTGTTTTGAGTTTTGTCCCAATCTCTCTGTCGCAGTTCGTGATAAAGGGTGTAAAGAAGTCAAGTTTGGTTCTTTAGATTGTTGGGGTTTATTTATCTCTCTTTTTGGTCTAGATATGTTTGGATAATTTAAGTATGCCTCTATTAACATTTTTGTGGTATACAATATGACAAATACAAACCACCTAAAGATCCTAGAAAATCTTCCATATGCCAGAAGACTTAGTGGAACTGTCCAGCTCCAGAAAGGTCATATAGAGTCAGTTGAAATACCCTATGATTGGAAACTTGACTAGTTGAAAAATGTTTCCCCCAAAATGAAAAGTCAAGCTTCAGTACATAAAAGTGATGGTAGGAATGTGAATATTCTTCCAAGATCTTTGTCTATAAATTCTTCTATTCTTTCTCCTTCCAGACCATCAACCTCTTCTTCTCACAGAGCTGTCAAAACAGGACATATTTTGATTGAAGATGAAGAAGTCAACCAAGGAATTGATCCAAAAGATCAATTACCTTGCACGATGATGAATCTTCCTAGAGAAGATAGTTTAGAGTTTTATAAAGAGAATAAAGTAACTCTGTATAGAGGTGGAAGGTGGCCATCGCATAAAGGAATTCATAAGCAGCCTGCAGGTATTGTACAATATTTTTCTACTACTTATCAAGGAGACATTGAACCTTCCAATGAGTTCAAACAGAGGGCTTATACATCAAGGTTAAATTCTCATCTGTCAAAGAATTTTGATGATCTCTCCAGAGATGTTTTGTATATTAAGAATAGTATAGATAAATTAACTATTCTTGAAGACAATACTCATACCCTCTGTACAAATTTGCAAAGTCAATTGTCTTCTATTGATTCTAAGCTAGTAGCTTTAGATGAAAGTCTTGAATGGATTTCTAAGTAGGATCAACAGGCAGAATCCTCTGTTAGCCAATTAACCTATAGAGTAGATCTCGATCCCAACTTTAAACCCAACAAAAATCACCCCAACACTACTCTCATGCAACAGACACATGTCCAGTTACAACCTTGATACCTCAATATTGATGACTTGTTAAATCCTTTAAATGAGATTTGAGCATGGTGTAACTCTATGTGAGTTATCACTATTAAATCTCATTTAGATCCACCAGGTACTACTAATTTTGCTTCTAAATTATTTTGGGGTATTGTAAATCAATGGTGGGATTCTATGACCGAAGCTAAACAATTTGAAAGAGACCATAATCAGCTTGATCCCCTAGCTACATTATTTCATTTACTAATTAATGAGTTTTCACCTCTAGTCACAAATCGTGAACTGGAATCCAAGAAATGGCTTCTCAAAATGGAGCTATGTGATTTAAAATAGTTTGATGCTTTTGCCAAACAATTTAGAGAATTGGCATATGAAAGTAAGAGCTTTTCCTCCTCTGAGATTAAGATCAAATTCTTGCATGCTTTGCCTTATAATCTCATTGATAAGGTAATTAGTTATATTGATCTTAAAGGTCTTACCATTGAAGATCTTTCTCTCTCAGATGTAATTGATTTTGCTAAGCAACAAGCTATGTGTTTAATCTCTGAAGCTAAAATAATTCAAAAGCTCACCAAACATCAAGCCTCCCAGATTACTCCAACAATTCCTGAAACAACTCCTTTTGGCTGTCAGCCATTTGTATAGCCTCATAAAAAACAAAAGCAATGGTGCAAGCACCTTTCTTTCCATCGTCTCTCTTTTCCTTGCAAGTATTCTTATGCTCCTCCTCACCGTTTCCTCAAGAAATGTCATACTGCTCGCCCTTTGTCCAAATAGCCAATTTGCTACATCTATCACAAACTTGGCCATATTGCTCCATAGTGTCATTGTAAAAACCATGTGGTCAAGGCTATTTTCACCTCCAATGTAGTAGCATGGTGGGATATTATTGATTTTGATGAAGATCTATACCTACAAGATGACATCTATGAACCCATTCTAGATAATCTCCCTGAAGAAGATTCAGAAGACAATGAAGATGTAGATGTTCTTGAGTCATTAGGTGATGACTTGGAACAACTGATCACCAATATGCAATGCCCATGGTATCGACCTAGGCACCATGACAACTCATAGTTGTCATATGAAGCACATGGTACTTGGTCTCGCCATTATCATGAAGTACCAGAAAGAGACACAAGACCAAGGACACGAGGATAATCCAGAGGAGAAGGATCAACCAGAGGGAGACAACCCTCAATGCCAAGAATACCTCCAACATTGCAAAGGCCTCAACATCCTCCTTTGCAATTTTAGATCTCTTTCAAGCCAATTGCCTCTTGGATCAAGAACAAGTTTGCCAACACAGATTCTCCAAGAGAAATATAAGCACCAAAGATAGAGCCACAGTGGGATATATTGTTTCCCACAAAAGAAAAAGAAAAGGATGAAGAAGTAGAAAGTTCTTTCTACTCATACCAAGATTATTGTCTAGGTGAAAGCAATAATCTCCAAGAAGAAGAAGAAGCAGAGTAAGAAGCAGAAGACATCTACCTTGAACAACCTCTTATTCAAGACCTAGGGAGACAAAAACTGGAATGTACAAGCATTCCTCCCTTAGAAATTCCACAACCAACTTACCTAACTCAGTTTATTAATGGAAAGTTTGCCCAGTTTATTACTTTATAAATTAATGGCAGACTTGTAGATGTCCAAATTGATACAAGAGCTTCTCTCTCTTTTACAAAGTCTCAACTCATCCATGACTGAAAGACATTAGATGATACCATGGCTTATAAGAGCCTAGATGTCCAAGGGAATAGTTTTATTTGTAATAAATATAAACATCAACAAACCCTTAGGATACAAGATAAAATCTTCCATTCTAATTTATTTTTCCTAAATAGGATGCCTGCAGATATCCTATTAGGTGGTGCCTTTATAGACAGATACTCACCCTATGGTTCAACCACAAAGAGTATCATGTTTACCATAGAAAATTAAAGGCTTAAAATTCCTCACCTTATTTATGCCACTGAACAATTTCCTAGTTCTATGACTCAAATACCTAAGATAGTAATCCCTGTTGAAATCTAAGATATAGGTGAAAAGATTAAAACCACTTTTTGTTATGATAACCCTCAGTAGTTTGGGTTAAAGTCTATGCTTTAAATGGATATAAAAATCATCAAAGGTAAACACATGAAAATTGGGAAAATAATCCCAATACCAGCATAAGATTATACCAATATGGAACTCTAGATCAAAGAATTGGAGAATAATGGCTTTATTAAAAGATCTACTTCTCCTTACTGTTATGCATTTATGGTCGACAAACATTCTGAGTAGAAGAGAGGAAAGACAAGAATGGTCATTAATTATAGGTCATTAAATACCATTACTCAACCATTTCCATATCCTATTCTAGATAAAAGCTATCTATTAGAGAAGGTATCAACATGTAAGTACTTCTCCTAGTTTGACTGTAAGTTCAACATTTATCAAATCAGAGTCAAAGAAGCTGATAGGGAAAAAATAGCATTCAGCTACCCTTTCAACCATTCCCAATGGATAGTAATGCCTTTCAGCTTGATGTATACCCCTGCATTTTACCAAGCCCATATGGATAAAATATTTCAAGGCACTTCTAACTTCTTGTGTGTATATATTGACGATATACTAATCTTCAGTAATTATCTTACTGACCATTTTACTCATCTTTCTCGATTCTTTGAATTGGCACAAAATACAGGAATTGTCTTAGCAGAAACAAAAATTTAGTTATGCAAAACTGAATGCAACTTTCTTGGAATGGTGATCCAAGATTCAAAACTACAAGTTTAGCCACATATCAAAGAAAAGGTCATCAATTTTCCAGATATACTAGATATAACTAAAATCCAAGCCTTTTTGGGATTGTTAAACTATCTAAATAGCTTTTATCCTAACTCTAGTGAAGACATGTTTTTGTTGCAATAACTTCTCTAGAAAAAGAAAGCTTACAATTGGAAGGAAGAACATACAGTAGATATCCAAAACATCAAGTTTAAAGTGGTGTCACTTCCTGATTTACACATCCCAAAATTTGATCAAATGATAGTTTACACTGATGCCTCCGATACTACATGGGGAGGAGTACTTGTTTGTGTACATAACAATAAAGAATTTGTCTGTGAATTCTCTAGCGGAGTATTTAGTACTGATGTGCTTAAATGTATTTGTTCTGATAAAGAAATCTATGTTGTAAAAAAGTGTTTAGAGAAGTTTATCTTAAAACTGCTACACTTGCCTCATTTCATTGTAAGAACTGACTGTACTATATTTCTAACCTTTAGAGAAAAAGATCATGGTCAAAAAGATGGTCACGGTAAATATTGTAAATGGCAAGCCTTTTTCAATCATTTTAACTTCTTAGTAGAGCACATTAGAGGTACTGATAATACTACAACAGATTGGCTCAGTAGGAATCCACCTGCCACTCTTATGCATCAACCCCTTCCTGGCTTCAATTTAACCAGGATCTACAACCAAGGATTTGTATTTCTAAACATTCTTGTGTAGGAACAAATCCTTCGAGAAGGGTTTCATCCAAGATATACTAGGATATGTTATACAGTAGGACAGGATCTACAAATGTCTTTCGCAGCAACCATCCAAGCAAATCGTCATCAGAATACTGGAGTAATAATAATTAAAAGATTAAACACTGAATTTCTTTTCCACCAGTTTTTTGAATTATTAAAACATCCTCTCTGGACATGGATGGTAAAAATTCCTATTCCCCTTGAGAACACCCCTCTTCCTCTTATTGTATTTTTTTCCTTGTAAACAATTGTTCCTCAACCTTCAAAGGACATTTAAATTATTCTTCTATGGAACATAATATTATCATTCAAAACTCATCTTGCATGGAAAAACATGAGTATTTGCATACCTTAAAATATTCTCTTGATCATATTCAACATGACCAAATTGATTGGTGAGATTTTAAAATTCCTCTATATAGTCTTTCATGCTCATTTCCCTTTTCCTCATTTTTTTGAATTTTATTGAACAAACCCACTTGATGATTAAAAATTAAAAACTTACAAATTAGTTTTGAAACCATTATATTTTAATTTTTTATTTTAGCTTTGACTCTTATAACTCTTTCCATTTTCACATGATTACACCACAAGGATGCATATCCCTTCAACTTCGTATAAGCAAACTTTGCTTTCTTAAGATCTTTCATTTATTCATAATAATTTTTTTTTCTCCAACTCATTGATCCACTCAATAAGTTCTTTAGGACACAATATAATAGAATAAATAGGGGTGTAAAACCAAGGATTTCTTTCCTTTTTAACAATGGCTCTCATAAATCTGTCTTTTGGTTTATCTACTAGTTCTTCCAATTGAACCTTAGACACTTATTTACACAACTCACTTGGAACTATGTTTGTACTTAAAATTTCTCTTCTTTGATATAATGTATTCAACTGAAGTTTCTTAATGTTGATTCTTCCCAAGTATAAACTTCATCCATGTAAAAAACTATAAATGTATGGTCTAGTCTACATGAACACACCCCTACCTTTTTTTATTGATGAAAGATTACTTAGGAATGTGGATCCTCCTATGTGACACTATTTATGCTTGATAGATACTATTAGTTGTGTTGGCCATTTAGAGGAAGCACACAATTTTATCAAAACAAACCCCTAATAAATTCTATGTTATTATGTGAATTTGTTTGCTTGGTGTTTATACGATACACAATATAGAATATCTAAATAAGTATCAGATAACATTTGTGCACTAGAACCTAATAATGTTATAACTTATGTTCTACTCTCAAATATTTATGTTATTATTGGAATATGTGGATGATAATAAAAAAGATGAGAAAAATATGAAATTAAAATACATAAACAACTCCCCAACATGTATAAATCAATAAAAAGGTGATTGCTTTTCTTCTGGAAGAGATAACAAAACCCAAAATTTAGAAAATAACAAAATTAAATAATATTCATTGGCTCTTACATGGGTATGGAGATAAGGTAGTGATACCACTTATTCTAATTATTATGTCCATGTTGTGTTGTTCCCCCTTTTCTTTTGGTTTTAGGGAAAACCTCCTAGGCCCTTAGTTAGGGTGAGCCTTTGGACCTTAAAATTTGGTTTTGTATTGATTGAATGTAAGCCTCATGGTGTGCAATTTGTGGTTCTTTAAATATGGTGTTGATCTAATAATTTTGATACATACCTTGTTACCTATACTCAATCTTAATCCCATGATGGTGTGACATGCTGGCTTGACTTCTATTATATTCTTAAACCTTAATTTGTTAAATATGGTTGGATTTGATATACCACCTTGATGACAATTCCTTCTTGTGTTATGATGCATGAGTTATTTTTGCATTCTTGTGATGTTTTGAGGTGTTATCAAACTATATCATAGGAAGATTTACTATAATTATATTTACCTTGGGGCCTACATTAAGAAGTATGAGTTATGAAAACAAACTTGTCTTGTAAGATTATATATTATTTGGTCTTGATTATGTTGTGAATCTTGGTTAAAAAAGTGTGATTCTTATGAAAAAAATCTATGAAAAGGTATCTTAGGTGCTTAAATTGGGAAATGACCTCTCTTTGTTAATGAAATAATGGAAATCCTTGGTTGAAATAGTGAAAATAATGAATATTTAATTTGAAATTTGAGTGGAGATAGTTGACTATTGGAAAAAGTTTCTCATGGTTTTTTTGTTGATATCTCATCGAGAAGGTAACTATTTGCTCAAAATTTTAGCTCTTAGCCTCACTAGATAAATTGAAATGACAATATACACGTGAATATCATTATTCCTAGGAGGTAATGAGGATGAGTGTATAATTATTTTAGTGATTTTTTATTTGGGAATCATATTATCCTTGTTATTCCATCAAAGATGATGTTTTCATAAGAGGGGGAGAATGTAATATATCTCGTGTTGAGCGATGGTACCCTTGTTGATCTTGACTTACTCATTGCCTTTGATGTGTTTTGTGACTCTTTTTTTCTTGTGTCTTAGTGTGGGATGTCCCTAGTTGGTTATTTTTGGGAAATTTCATGTATATTGGATTGCTTGAGTAAGTGGTCTAATTTGTGTCATCTTGGGCATTTGGTGAAATTTTGAGCCCAAGATAGTGGTACACTTAGATTGAGGCCATTCTCACTAGTCAAATAGAGATTTGTGGGAGGCATTAATTGAGTTATTAATCAATGTAATTTATGATAAATCCAATATAGGTGCATCGAGGCCATTACCTCTTTGTGTTTGATTTGAGGTATTAATGATACTCATAGTCAGTAATCAAATTTGAAATATTTCTCTTAATTCCAAGTTGAAGAACATACATTCATGTAACCCTTCCATGATGAAATGTTGCAAGAAGTAGTTGTACTTCAATTATCATGATGAATGTTTGCATGAATTAATTGTACTTCAATTTCCATGACTAAAATATTTACTCAATTCATTGAATAGTGCATGAAATAATATATCAATCTTCTAATTCTTTTCATAATTCAACTTCTAAGATAAAATTTAACCCCTTAGATCTTGAAGGAGTCAAATTTGATGTTTATATAAATATATTTAGACTTGTAATCATAATATATATACTCTTTAATGATAAATACTTTAAATTTAATTTAAAATGAATCACATGAGTAAAAATACTACAAAATATATAATTCAATTAAAATTTCTCAAAAAAAATTTCAAGCTACCCTATATACTCTTACATGATGACTCATTTAATTTTAACGAGTAGAAATACTACAAAATAAATAATTTAATTAAAATTAAAAATGAAAAATCCTTCAACTACTCTTTCCATCAATATCTAATAAGATATTTTATTTTAATGATGGGAGGAAGGCACCTGGGAGTAAGCTTTTCAAACCCCACTTTCTTGATGTTGTATGAAAATCAACTAGCACTTGCCCCAAAGGTGTGAATTATGCCAAATGTGTAAGTTATGCCCTTTAAATTATGCTTCTAAAAGGGATGTAATTTTATATTTTGTTAAATTATGATTTTATAAAGGGAAATAATTTAAATTGATAATCGTACTACCCTTGAAATTCTTGATCACTGACTATGTCTCATCTTTTTTATAGAATGTAGTATGCAATATTAAACTATATATCTAGTAGAGGTAAGAGTGAAAAATGAAGTGTGTTTCTTCATATAGTATAGTAATGAATTATGCATGGAAGACACATTTCATGTTATGGTTAGCTTTAGTAATGGTGAAGTGGTGGGAAAGGACAAGGCCATATAAAGCATGTAGGTGGTGAAATATTTTAAGGTGAGTTAGGTGGTGATGGTGAGAGGCAATGACAGGGTATTTCAAGTGATGGACTAGATGAACCTATATAGATACTCATTCAAATTTTAGTGACATGTCACATCTATCAATACAACCTATAACATTGACAAACATAAGCTACAAGATAGACTCTTAGACCTCAGTGTCTTATCCCCATATTAGTAGAATTGCATTGCACATCAGACATGGAGCCCTACCACAATCAAATCGACACTCATGACATTCTTTCCACCCATGACAATGAAAAATAACCAATCATAGACGATTCCACCTTGCAAGCTATGGACCCCTTTGCAATGGATGCTGGTCAAATAAATCCAAATTTTGCCTTGAATCTAGATTTGGTGTATAATATGGGCCCCTTGGTATATGATATCACCTAAAATACTTTATCATTGCCCCTCACCATCATTGCTTGACTCACCTTGAAATACTTTACTATTTTCATGTTCTATATGGCCTTGCACTTATTTCTTCCAAGGGTTTGAGTATGGTGTTTACCTATGTTCTTAACCCTGATGTAATTTCTCTAGGTATCAATATATTAGCATTATGGATGAGTGGAATTTACAAGATAGATTTTGGGACCTCAATGTCTTATTCCAACATCAATGGCATTGCATCGTTGATTTGAGTTGCACATGATGTCACATCTCAATTCACCTTATGCCAAATAAACCTTTCATCGTTGATTAGTATAGTCATTATATGATTACCATTACTTTGATTGAGCATTTTGACATATAATGGTATACAATAATGATATTTTTGAATAGTATACATTGCTTGACAAGTTATATTTTGTTAAATTCTACACATTGAGGATGTATAATTTTTAGTTTTACATCATTGGTTTATGATGACTTAGACTAACTACCTATTTATTCCAAGATAGATGTAGGATAGGTCCTACCCTTAGAGCTTGATGAGAGACAACATCATTAAAGAAGGTTAGCTAGATGGAGCAATTGGGAGAAATATCAGTGGGAAATGCTAGTGTCCTTACACACATGCATAGTAGATTCTAAATGATATTTACATAAAAATGCTTTGCATATTTCTTGTGATTATTTTTATGTGTGTAGAATTAATTTTAGTATGCATTTAATTTTTTTAGCCTAATTGAGTTGATTTTTAAATTTAAATCTAAAAAATAAATACATTATTTATAATAGATGAAATTATTTTGGAAATAGTTATCTTGCAAGTAAAAGGGGAATTAATGACATAATTATCATTATAAAGAATATTTTCTTAAAATTAAAATTATGCATGATATTTATTTGGAAATTAAGAGAATGTTTTTATTATTATTTTAGCTAAATTATCATTTTTTGATATTAGTTGGTAAACAAAAGGGAAGAAAAGAAATTAGTGAAAGTCAATAAATTTAGGACTTGACTTAAATGCAATCTTGAATAACATGAATGAGTTTACTTTAAAATTAGGAAATAGATATAATTATTTATTGAGTTAAATTGGTCTTCTAGATACATGCATAAATTAAATTAAAAGTTGGTAAATGAGTCAAATTATATTTTTACTTTTTATGATCTATTAGAATAAAATTATGAACTTTGTGCACCTTTCAAAGATCATCTAATCGTGGAGACCTGAAGGATGATTGGTGAAATATGAACATGAGTTATAAGCGATAAGATTCTATCCTACTTATCCTCACATTTACTTAGTTGATACTGAGTTGGATCCCATATATGGACTTGTTGAATTTGGGACTTGATAGACAAAACTTGCCAAATTCAGTCATATGATTATTTGTTTTGACTTTTATGATGAAATCATATGTTTTTGAGCTAGTAGTGAAAATTTTATTGAGTTATTTATTAGAATTTTATTATGGTTATAGACCTTGGGGTGGTCATGATATAACTAATCAACATAAAGGGAATTTCGTAAAACTTGTTTCATAAAATGGAAATGTCACAGAGTAGAGTCTTACGAGATCAATTCTCTAAAAATAGTGCTAGTTAGGAGATCTAGTATAAGTTATTCAGGTAAATTTTGCATTTAATTGCATGATATGATAATTGATACTATGTTTTTATGTAGTTAGAATTTATTTTTTAATAATAACATTTTCTTGAGTAAGAGTCATCAGGACAATGACCAAATTTAGGGGGGAGGATGTCACATCCTAATTTTAACCTATGCCATATAAACCTTTAATTGTTGATTAGTATAGTCATTATCTGATTACCATTGCTTTTATTAAGCATTTTGACATATATTGGTATGAGATAGTGATATTGTTGAATAGTATACATTGCATGACAAGTTATATTTTGTTAAGTTCTACCTATTTATTGTAAGATGGATGCAAGATAGGTCCTACTCTCAGAGCTTGATGAGGGAGATCATCATCAGAGAAGGTCAATTAGATGGAGTGATTGGGAGAAATATCAGTGAGAAATACTAGTGACCCTACATACACACACAATAGATTCTAAATGATATTTACATAAAAATGATTTGCATATTTATTGTGATTATCTTTGTGTGTGTGGAATTAATTTTAGTATGCATTTGATTTCTTTATCCTAATTGAATTGATTTTTGAATTTAAATTTGGTAAATAAATATATTAGTGCTAATAGATGAAATTATCGTGGAAATAATTATCTTGTAAGTAAAGGGGAAATTATTGACATAATTATCCTTATAAAGAATATGTTATTAAAATTAAAATTATGCATGATATTTATTTGTAAATTAAGATAATGATTTTATTATTATTTTAGCTAAATTAACATGTTTTGATATTAGTTGGTAAATAAAAGTGAAGAAAATAAATTAATAGAAGTCAATAAATTTATGACTTGAAAATGCAATCTTGAATAACATGCATGAGTTTAATTTGAAATTAAGAAATAGATATAATTATTTATTGAGTTAAATTAGCCTTTTAGATACATGCATAAATTAAATTAAAAGTTGGTAAATGATTCAACTTAAGTAAAAAAAGGGAATTATAGCATAGCAAATTAAAAATTTGCATGAAGATAAATTTAGATTATCTAGAAGGCAAAAATAAAAATAAAAAGTTTCATGCAAGAAGGGGTGGCATAGAATTTAGGAAGAAGTTGTATTATAAATAAAGGAGAAGGTTTGGAGAAATGGACACAAATGGGGGACAAAATAAAAGTAGGAAATTTTGGAAGAAGGGAGTGGTAGAAAGCAAGAGAAAGACTGGTATTCTTTTTCTCAACAAATATATGAGGTAGGTTTTGTCTTAAATTTTTGTATGTTAGCGTTTCATTTTTTCTTTAGGCTTGTATATCATTATTATTGAAGGTCACGTATTAATTTTTTAAGGCCAATGATTATTCTGTTAGACTAACACTTTAAGACAAATAAGAATATGTTATGGACTTTTTAGGGCAACATCCTTTCTTCATTGTAGTGCATATTGCTTTCTTTAAAACCTGTGTCTCTTCTTTCTTAGACCTATAGATTCATACAGACTGCATTCCTCTAAACAAAGGCATATTAAATTATTGGCCTACATACTTTATGCATGACAACTTTCCATTAAACTAGGACAACATTTAATTCTTTGGGTAGCTGGGCAGTGTTTATAATTTTCTATTGACTGAGTATTAAAAAGTTTAACTACGTAATTTTTTTATTTATCTAAATGTCTTACCCCCTTTAATATGCAAACCAGTACTTAGTATTATATTGGATGAGCTCTATATATTTTTAGTGTAGTGAATTACCTTATTTTGATAGGTAATACTTTAGTTTGCATCTTATTTTTTTTGGCAGAGTCATCAAGGTTTTTGAAATTGCATCCCACTAAATTAGGCCTGAGTTTCTATTTGATAGGTATACGTACCACATTCATTAGACCTATTTTTATCTATGTAACTCCAAGTGTAACAATCTAAAATGCCCATCTATTGTTAAGAGCTAGTCATATAATGAAATGCTGAGGCAATATATAAAGCTAAGTTTCATTTTATAAAATTGAGTCGAGTTTAGGAGTCCTGTGGTTAACATTATAAATCATTGTGCTATAAGTCTATAAGTTTAATTATTGAGTTTGAAAGATATATAATATGTATATTTAAAGCACTGAGGTCACACCTAATGCATCATGCCAATGGTATAAGATGCCTTTGTATTTATTAAAATGCCATTATCTATATATTAAAATGCCATTGTGTAAATCTGAAATGCCATTATGTAAATTGAAAATGCCATTATGTATATTTGAATTTCTAAACCATTTTATATAGTATACCCAGCTATGTACTCAAAAGTTGTGTACATAAAAATATAATCCAAGTATAATCAACCGAGCCTCTAGCATGTAATGCCAGATTTAGACATGCATAAAATAAGAAAAAGGTTGTAGATTTTTATATATAGCTGAATTAAATAAATATAAAATCATTGAGTCATATTGGAATATTTTGGCCCAATTTAATTATAATGAATGTCATCCTTAAATTTTGAAACACCCAGTCTTGTTGATCAAACATTGAGCTGCATATTGTTGAGTTAAAATATTACATGTGGAGTCTTATTTTCAATGCTAAATTGATGATTATATTACCGAGTAATAATATAGCTAAGTCATTTAAAGAAAATAAATTATGACTTATTTTAATGCAAGATCAAACATTTGGTAGAACTTTATTTGCCTTGGAATTCTGTATTATGACTTATGCAAGTTACATTTGATCATAATTATCGTGGGGACCATATGAGAATATATGAATAGTTTATTGTTAGTAAATATTTATCATACCTTTGGGGTTTAGTATAAATCCAGAGTTATTCATTAGGCTTTTTGTAAGATATTGGTTAATGTTTAAAAATTTATGAATGCTCAAATATATTATAGGTCTGGGTGATATATATTATGCGGCATGCTAAAACATCCTTAAGAAGGTAATATGAAACCTCAGATATTGAATGTCTTTGGTCAAAATCTGAATGACAGTTGAAACCTTGCAATCCATTTTAAGAATTGTTTATAAGTAATTTAGAAACAACTAAAGAGTATAGGGGTTTTTCACATAGAAATTGATGAATTCATGAACTTGAGTATTCATATGATTATTTAACTCCATAGGACTGTAGATGATAAAACTAACATCTAAAGTAACATATTGATAATAAGAGTTCTAGAAAAATGAGAAACTTCAACTGTGTGAATACTAACCCTTAAGTTAAGTTCTTACAAAGCTTAATTTTGATTTATAGATATCCAATATTAAGATAGCTATTAAAGATTAAAGCTTGTGTGTAATAAATTTTATGTGTGTATTTATATGCAAAATTAATTAGATTATTAGAGCTTAAAATAGTGCATTGAGTTGTGTGCATAGAAGATATGATTTCTTTGTTAACAAAAAGTATAGGGTATACCCAGGTGATATAATCTTGTGCTTACTTGTTTATATTAATTAAAGTGTAAGATTGTGTATTCATTTTTCGGTAAGAAACTCATGCACAATGAGCTATGACAATATGGGATATCATAGGTTCTACAATACAAAAAGTACCAGATGGTACATACTATATTTGACCCACACCTAAATAAACATATATGTATTAGTTGTTACTTGAATAATATGTGTTGTATCATTTGGTAAGATATCATTTAAGTGTTCATATAATCTTGATAGTGTAAATGAATGTTGAAATAGATTTATATTCATTGTATGACTTGTTTGTTATAGTTATGCTTGCTTGAATATGAGTGTATGCTTTCATGTTTATATGACTACTTTGTATGATTGTTTATAAAGAAACTAGTAGGTGTGCCTAAGAACACAAGAATAATATAATATGGGTTGTCTTGAGGTGTAGTTACTTGGATCTATTTGAAATACTCTATATTTTATCATGTGTTTTGCTCAGGTGGTATTAATAGTGGTCATTGTTTCCAGTTTGGAATTGATTTTAAGGTAAGACTTATTCATGCATAAATGTTTGTGTATATCTTGATTTCTCATTGTTTAGCTTGTGATGTGATATTATTGCTAAGAAAATGTAATCTATATGAGTCTTTGAGTTACATACTATGACATATATATTGATGATACTAATAGGTAATGAGATGGATTCCACTAGCCTAGGTAGTACCACCAATATATAATCTGATCAAGTGGTGTGTTATGAAATTGAACGATCTAAAATGATCATTTATTATATAAAAAATTTGGGCAAAGTAATGTATATGTACATTATCCTTTCATATGTTTGATTTTAATGTTTTGCAATATCATGTTAGAATAGATTTCTTTATGGTATACTGCATGTTTTTTTAGAAATCTTACAACACACGGGGTACTAGCATGTCTCACTAGATTTTTACACCATTATATCTACCTATCCAAAAAAAGAGGGCCATTTTATAATATGGGATTGTGTGGGGGATCATTGGTCCATGGTTGGTGTGGTAAAGTGCTCAGATGATGTTCTCCCTCCTCCACTTCAGTACTAGTTGGAGACAATATTTTAGATTATCAACAATTCATGAGTTGGTTCAACTCGAGCTCTGGAGAGCTTGGTTTCTGTCACTGTATTAGGTTGTATGTTTGAAGTAATGTAATTATATTATGTACTTGTATATTTAGTTAGCAAATGTTGTATTTTTAGACCAACCGTAGTTGTGTCTTATTTTTTTTTGGCTTTTTATGGAGTTGTATAAGATTTGTATTATATGTAGTATTTGAATTATAAGTACTATTGTTCTTAGTTATGGTTTTGATTTATTGTATTATTTTATTTTATGGAATGCATGTTAATTATTTAATAGCAAAAAAAATCTACATTTTCTTAAGTACAACTTGAGGGGTTGTTACACATGAGATGTGGAGCCTTGTTGAAATCAAATCAGCTCTCATGATGTTCTTGTCCACCCTTGATAATAGAAAATGACCAATCAAAGATGCCACCACCTTGCTTTGATATAACTAATAATAATAATAATAATAATGCATTATTGTTATATTGACTTGTTAATTTAAAATTGAACATAGTTATGTGTGTAGGTGTAAATATATGGGATACGTGTTATCCATATCTAATATTACATAAATATATAATATTAAATTAAATATGTAATATTTATTTAACAATATTATTATAATATTTAGTAACTACATAATATAAGCTTAATGCTTTGAGCAACAATGTGAGACATGATCAATGGTCATGGGATTTGAGTGAGGTGCGACTATCGATTTATACTCTTTTTGTTTACAAAACCTGCATTACCAAAATAAAAATTAAATCCCTTCCAGCATAACTTGCAACTTTGGGGCAATCGGCAGTAAATATTTTATGGTAAAGGCAAGTGCAATCCATAAAGTTTAGTTTTTAAAATAATAAATATGTTTTACTTAATTAATTTATCAAATAAACTTAAATTTAATAATGGTCAAGGCATTTGTATTGTAAACACCAAAAAGTAGTTACAAGGTATTTATTTAGTATTTATCCATATTTATTTAGTACACTTGTTTATACTAGTCAATTTAATTTGAATTGGGTAATATGGGTTATTTTATTGACTTCCACCTTGATAATTTTTTTTATATGTCGAAAGGGTTATAGTCTAACTAGTGAGGATGATAGTTTTTTATACGATCCACCAAGGTACATATCCCTCTAGAAATCTAACATAGAGATTCAAACATTTAGGACCATAATCATTTCCTGGGTGACTTTGATAGATTGGATGCCCCTTAATCATGACTACTTAGTCTAAGGAGTGCTCAAATTTAGGTATACGCTTACTCTTCAATTGTAATTAGCTATATATAATCCAAAACATGAGCATAAATGACAACATGTATGCAATTCTAAGCTATGCATCTTTTATTTTATTCTTAGTTTATCTTATTCACCACTTTTTTATCATTATTTTATATGTATTTTAATTAGGGCAAGAAGAATAATTTTGTCTTACAAGTAATCTTAATGAAATATTGGGAAATTGAGTTAGATTTTTCAAGGTCAAAACCAAGGAACCAAAATTGTTAGCTTATTTTGGGCACATCTACACTTTTATCTAGAATGACAAAGTGGGGTGCATTGTCTACCTCATTGAAGTACATGGCCTCAACAAACTTCTCTAAATTTATTCAATTTTATAGGTTAAAGACATTTATATTATCACCTTATGACCTACTATCAAATTGTAACAATAAAAATAAATAAACATAAACCCTATATATATTCTCTATTTTTTAATTTAAAATTATTTAATCAAACTTTTTACTATTTTGTGAGTATTATTTATCCCAAATCAAAAGTAACGAATATTTATATTGCAATTTAGTGTCAACTAATTTATCCATATTACACTACCTTAGATAGGTTCTCATGTTTCCTTGTTTAATCTTTGTATTACACAATGATATTGTTTTCATTTTATTCATACTTTTGTTTTTGTGCTTTGGGTTTGATGTTATCGATGCCTCTCATCCCTAGGGCTTCTATTGTAACACCTTTAAAGTTTTAATAATCAATTTTCCATGACAAAAGCCACATCACTATTACAAAATGTTTCTTATCTCTCTATAAAAAAATTAGAAAGGAATTGTTTGATAAAAATAAACTAAGTATCATTTGCAAGGTGATTTATTTTTCCAAACTCATGTATGAGTGCCTAGTTGCAACCCAATTTGACACAGATTTTGTCCTACCTACATTTCTATCCCCTAGATGCTTTGTTTTAGTGAAGAATATCATGAGCCATTTTTTTAAAGGTTTCCATATTCTTTATTTTTATCTTTGAAAGGAAGGCATACTATTTTAGGATTTAAGGTTTAGTCATGTCAGCAAACAAGGATGAATGGACAAGCAATGTGGACTTGCACTGCAATTCAAAGTGGTTTATCCTATTTTTTTTTTGAAGTTGCAATAAATGTATCATAAATTTCAAGAAAAATTCTTGGATATACTTGAGAATAAGTGTGTCTGTTCTATAGCAATGAAATCATATTCATTTGAATGTTAATTTCTGTGTCACATAGAAATCGATCGTTGATTGAGCCTAAATAATAGTCATTGTTATCAAGTAAAATATTATCAGCTTCCCTTTTTACCTACTTTCCTCCTTGGAACATTCTATCCTGAGGGTGAGAGCCAAAATGGCCAAGAAGCTGGATATAAAACCTATTCCCCTACACCAGGGGCTTATTTTCTCTCTCTACAATTTTCATCACGCCCTTGAGCCAAATAGGAATATCAGAGGCGTTAATGAAGACATTCCCTCCAACCCGGTGTCTGGTGATGCAATTGATGAATCTTGGGTCTCCCCTGCTCCTACCAAAACCAATGATGCCCCTTTCTCCACCCCTGTTGATACCCCTGGCTCCTTTGCGAGCAAAAAGGGAAAGAAGAGGAAGGTTGATGGAGAAGAATAAAAATTTGAAGAGACTATGGAAGGTACCCATAGGAATCCAAGTAGGGCCACAGGGGGCCAAGGTGGCAAACCTCACAAGCCTTCCAAAATTAATGAGGAAGGTTTCCCTTCTGGAGTGCACAGATTAGGGTGGATCGCTGGCAAACTAGCCCCAAAGGCCAGACTGATTGACTATTCAGAAAGTTCTTCAGATGAAGTAACCAAGGAAGAAGAGTCTAAAGAGCTAGAAATCTAGGAAATTTCAGAGGACACTAGAGGGAAACAAGCTTCTTAGGTTTTTGAGGTCACTGAAGAGCAGGGTGCTGACACTATGGAAACTGCTGACAATAAGGGGAAGATGCATGTCGAGGAAGTTGGTGAGGGCATGGTGAATGAGACTAACTGGAAAACTAAAATTGGGGCCTTGAAGGACCGAATTCAAAATCTAGAGAAGGTCTTCGCCAAAGGCCTTCAAAATAAAATTTTGCTGAATATGTCTATGTTGGAAGTGGTGGGTAATTCTGGGAATGCTAACAATGCAGAGAATGAGAAACTTAATGATCTTGTTAATTCAATAGTTATGTAGTTAAGACCTTTCTGACTCTGGTCTTTCCATTGTTTATGTTTTGCTTCTGACTGTTGTTTTTGGCTGTGCCGTTGTTCATATGCTGGCATCTTTTGTTTGCCTGCCTTCTTGTCTTTTTTGACTGTATAGGGTTTGGCCCCTAGTTTGCCACCTTACTTAATCAAAAACATATTATCATACAACTGGTGTTCCCAACTTTCATTCTATCTATTTTTAGGAGTATATAATGAACTAAAGGCTTTTGTAAATGACATGGTCAAGGAAACATATGAGGTGAGGTAGTAGGTTACATAAATTATGTCATTTCATTTATGTTCCAAGCCTAGAAAACCTAAAGAGGTAAAATGTTTAGACGGAAGTTTTTCCACTTGTTTTACATTGTTTAGTAAAACTAAAGAATCTAGGTTAGTCAACCATCTTTTAGTTGCATTTCTATTTTATAATCATTGATTAATTAATGCTACTTTGAAAAATATATTCAATGAAGATGGTAACAAATATAACATGGCTCAATTTGAAAAAACTTGTGAGACTTTTGGATAATCACTGTGTGGTCCATAACACTATAATGAGGTGATAACCTTAGTTACATGAAACTCAAATATGTGATAGTAAATAAATAAATCATTATCATTGACATAAACACTTTTGATTTTCATAATCACTCTTAGTTGACGTGAGATTAAATGTTGTGAGAACTTTATAAATAATTAATGATTAATAAAATAAAAGCTTCTTTAATAATCCGAACAACACTAATTTTTGTTATTACAATATGGTTCTTTTTTAGAGCACAATAAATTTAGAATGTCAAAGTGTCTTGCATCTTACCTTCACTGGCATCAAAAGATGGGATAAAATTATAATTATATATTATATCTTATGAAAGAAAATAATTAGTTTTCATTATTTCACTTTTAGAGCTTATACATCCTTATTTGAATCAAGATAGTTTTTATCCTTTGATGGCTTAGTTAGCCAACCCCTTTTGAGATTGCATCTCATAAAGGAAACTCTTCACTCATACAAATGGATAACTACATCTAACCTTGATTATGAGTAGCATATATGTAGGCTACCCAATGGAGTGGGTATTAGGTCTTAGGTCTGAGGCTATGTTATGATTATTATATTTATAATCCTCAAGTTAGAATTATACTCTTTTATGATTATCATCATCATAATAAATAATTAAACACATATGTTTAATATAAGATCTAACTATTATTGACCTTACTATTATACGCATATGGAAATGATGTTTGTTGGCCTATGTGTTGATTGTAGCATAATAACACCTTTCTTGTTTGTGTGTTCTCTTGAAGCAATGTTTGACTAAGGTTCATAACTAAGACCTTATTCTACGATTTCCATGGTGTGGAAACCCTATCACGTGTAACTTGGGTTTTATTGATGATCAAATTGTGTGTTAAGTGATACTAACAAATGATTTTCCTTAAGACAATTATAGTTTGTTTTACACTTGAAGTAATGAAAATAAGATATAAATAACATGGACCTTTTCTCTATGACATATTATAAGTGTTGTATGTTTCCCCTACAAGAAAAGATTGATAAGTAATTATTGAAATGAGTCCTCATGTTATGTGGCAATTTTGGGATATAAATTTCTCTTGGAGTTGATCGCATGTCACTATTATGAAAAGAATTAGTGTTGAATTCTGTACTTGTAAAAAATACACAACACATTATTGTTGAACTTGATAAGGAAATTAAATTGAACCAAACCATAAATGATTCATAAATAAGTTAATGTCTCACTAATTTTAACGTGATCAATCACTTCATATGCTTAATTACATTAAATAATAATAATAATGTTGTATGATACATTACTACTTCAATATAGTATCACACTTCCCTTGTAATATGTTGTGGGGTAAACAAGTAAATGAATGAATTAGTTAAAATTTATGTATTTTACTTGATTTTATTGGATTAAAAATATAAGCATGGCACTTTTCATTTTTTAACCTTTACAACACTGGCCTTGGGTGCATTAAGTTTTCTTCTCATGTTTTTCTAAAAATACTAAGTTTATCCAAATATACATTGTATAACTTACCAAGAAATGGTTTCAACACTTCATTCATGAGTCTCATGAATGTACTCGGTGCATTAACTAACCCAAATGGAACAACCAACCACTATTACAACAATTCAATTGTTTTAAATGTTTTCATCTATTCATCACCTTATATTATATGAATTTAGTGATATCAAATCTTAAAATTCATCTTTGTGAACTTTATTTACTCAAACAATCCATCAAGCCATCCATCAGAGGTAACAAAAATTTGTACTTGATTGTTATTTTCTTGATGGCTCTAATGTATATTTGAAAATATCCACACTTATTTGGTCATGACACTAATATAATTACACATGGGCTCAATATTTCCCTTATCATCCCTTTCTCAAATTAATATTATAATTTTTGATGCACACTTTTTCATTCTCTATAGGTGTTAACATAAATGTTGCCTTATTTTGTAACCAAGATCCAAGAATTAGATTTATATGATGATTAATACTTTTCATAGCAACAAAATTTTAGAATATCATTGGAAAGGATTGCCTCATACTCACCCACAAAAACATTCACTTCTCTTTGTAAATCAATTTCCTTACCTCCTGTCCCAATATGCATTCTCTTGGGAATGAAATAAAAACACATTTTCTCCTTCACCTTTTTAAAGAACTGTTCTCCTCAAACCAACATAATATATGAACTATTTTCCACCTCCACCCCTTTGTATTTCAATGTGTTTAATATGAACCTCTTTCCATCCTTCACTAGAGTTTAGGTATTCATCCTACCAAATTGTATAACCTTTCTATCCAAATGGTAAGGCCTTCTTAGCAATACAAGACAAACATCTATAGGCATGATGTCATACAAAATTTTATCCTTATCTGACCCAATATGAAAATGAACCAAACATTGTTCATTCACTAGAATATAAGGCCCTTTAAGAAAATAAGACACTTTTCATGGATTTGGGTGTAGGATTCTTCAAAGCCAAGATTATCTACCATTTCTCTAGACATAAGATTCTCAGTACCACTTCTATCAATAATAACTTTATAGTAGTTACCTCTAGATTTTCATATGGTTTGGATAAATTATTTCTTTGCATTAGTTCCTCCTCCTCCTTGGTTGGTTTCAATAGCACTATCAACATCATGAGATATTCTACATGTTTTGGTTATTTTATATGATTAGGTGATGTAGTGTTTTCTTCATCTGATTGTACAATATGATTGTTGGATTCATTTATCCTGCTGTTATTCTAAAATACTTTAAGGAATTTAAAATTTTGATATCCAATGTCTCAACATTCAAATAATTTATCCATGAATCTAATACCTCTTCCTCTACAAAAATATCCTCTCCCTCTAAAAAGATAACCTCTTCCTTTTGATGTTTGATTATGAGTTTGTCAAGTTCTTGCTTCACCTTTATGAGTATATTTTCCTCTACCATTGTTTGCTTGTCCTATTCCCCTTGAGAACTCCCCTCTTCCTCTTTTTGTATTTTTTTCTTGTAAACAATTGTTCTTTAACCTTCAAAGCACATTTAAATGCTTCTTCTATGGAACACATTATTATCATTAAAAACTCATCTTGTATGGAAATACATGACTATTTGCATACCTTAAAATATTATCTTGATCATCTTCAACATGACCAAATTGATTGGTGAGATTTTAAAATTCCTCTATATATTCTTTCATGCTCATTTCCTTTTTCCTCAATTTTTTTAAATTTATTGAACACACCCATTTGATGATTAAAAAGTAATAACTTAAAAATTAGTTTTGCAACCATTATATTCTAAATTTTGATTTTAGCTTTTAATCTTATAACTCTTTCCATTTGTACATGATTCCCACACAATGATGCATGTCCCTTCAACTTAGTACAAGAAAACTTTGCTTTCTTAAGATCTTCCATTTCTTCATAATCAAAAATTTTCTCCAACTCCTAAAGAATCCAATCAATAAGTTCTTTAGGACACAATCTACTAGAATATATAGGGGTGTAAAACCAAGGATTTCTTTCCTTTTTAACAATGGCTCTCATAAATATTTATTTTGGTTTATCTACTAGTTCTTCCAACTGAACCTTAGGCACTTATTTCTCTTCACTGTCACTTTCTTTTACAACAAATCCTATTTTATATGCATTTTCCATAGCCTCCATATGGGCTTGTATTCTTCTCAACATTTCCTCAAAGTCCAAAATTCTTGGTTCTCTTCTTGCTCTTCCATTATGAGTTCCTTTGTGTGCCATATCTCCACAAAAATACACGCTTCTCTTTCACAACCTTAAACTAACTCTCTAAGAGTATCACATGCTTAACCTTGCAAGGAAAAACCTTGTTTAGATACCAATTAATATAGTAATGGTTAGGAAGCCAAATGAACAACCCCCTTTGAATTTTCAACCTAGTAATGCAACACTCAAAAAATAAAGATACCACGGTCCTTGTGAAAAAAACTAAAAAAATAAACATTTTTTATTATTTTCAATGGAGAACTGCATAACACACTTCCATATCTATTCAAACTACAAACAAATTTAGTGTTACAATATTAGTCTATTCATGGACTTGATTCAATATTGTAGCTTTATGTCTTGATATGTGTACTCTTAGAAAGTCTTTAAGTATAGCTATGTCTAATGGCCTTAAAATCAATTTCACCACTTCCATCCTCTAAATTTTTAATTACTGAATCTTTTTGAGCTATACATTTTTTCTAAAGGACTCATCTCCTTATAAGCTCTCCTAAAAGAACTGTTATGAAAGGCGGACTGTTTCATTTCCTAAACATGTGATATTTTATCTTCCCATTGTGACACACACTTTACTTTCCTACACCCAAAAAATTTTGCACATAAACTTTCATGCACATTATTTTTTCCATAAAACTTCAATGTATAAAATTTTGTGTCCAAAATTTTGAGAAGAAAATTTTATACACCAGAACTTTCGTGCACATAAGGTGCATAATTTTTAAAAACTTATAACTCATGAAGGCTATAACTTTTTCATAAGATTTCAAAATGAGACGTATTTTTTTAAGGTATAAATTTTTGAGGAAAATCCAAAACTGAACTCACATCCTAGTTTGGAGGTGTTATCAATGCCCCTTTTTTCTCTGCCCCAAAACCTATCACTTTTAGGCCTTCAACAGATACAATTGCTTCCCAAATTTTACTGGTGGTTACAAAACTCACCCAACTCACTTGGAACTATGTTTCTACCCAAAATTTCTCTTCTTTGATATAATGTATTCCCCTGAAGCTTTTTAGTGTTGATTCTTCCCAAGTATAAACTTCAACCATGCAAAAAATCATAAATGTATGGGCTAGTCTACATGAACACACCCCTACCTTTTTTTTATTGATGAAAGATTACTTGTGAATGTGGATGCTCCTATGTCACATTATCTATGATTGATAGAACTTATTGGTTGTGTTGGCCATTTGGAGGAAGCACATAATTTTATCAAAATAAACCCCTTATAAAATCTATGTTATTATGTGGATTTGTTTGCTTGGTGCTTGTATAATGCACAATATTAGAATATCTGAATAAGTATCATATAACATTTGTGCACTAGAACCTAATAATGTTATAACTTATGTTCCACTCTCAAATATTTATGTTGTTGTTGGAAGATGTGGATGATAAAAAAAGATATGAAAAATATGAAATGAAAATGCATAAACAAGTCCCCAAAATGTATAAATCAATAAAAAGGTGATTGACTTTATTCTGGGAGAGATAAAAAAACCCAAAATTTAGAAAATAACAAAATTAAATCATATTCACTGGCTCTTGCATGGGTATGGAGATGTTGCAATGATACCACTTATTCTAATTATTATGGCCATGTTATGTTGTTCCCCCTTTTCTTTTGGTTTTAGGGTGAGCCTCCTAGGCCCTTAGTTAGGGTGAGCCTTTTGCCCTTAAAACTTGGTGTTGTATTGATTAAATGTAAGCCTCATGGTGTGCAACTTGTGGTTCTTTAAATTTGGTGTTGATCTACTAATTTTGATACATACCTTGTTACCTATGCTCAAGCTTGATCCCATTATGGTGTGACATGCTGGCTTGACTTCTATTATATTCTTAAACCTTAATTTGTTAAAGATGGCTAGATTTTATATACCACCTTGATGACAATTCTTGCTTGTGTTATGATGCATGAGTTATTTTTACATTCTTGTGATGTTTTGAGGTGTTATCACACTATATCATAGGAGGATTTACTACAATTATATTTCCCTTGGGGCCTACATTAACAAGTATGAGTTATGAAAACAAACTTCTCTTGTGAGATTATATATTATTTGGTCTTGATTATGTTGTGAATCTTGGTTAAAAAAGTGTGATTCTTATGAAAAAAATCTATGAAAAGGTATCTTAGGTGCTTAAATTGGGAAATGACCTCTCTTTATTAATGAAATTATGGAAATCCTTGGTCGGAATAGTAAAAATTATGAATATTTAATATGAAATTTGAGTGGAGATAGTTGACTGTTGGAAAAAGTTGCTCAAGTTTTTTTTTTTGATATCTCATTTAGAAGGTAACTATTTGCTCAAAATTTTAGCACATAGCCTCACTAGATAAATTGAAATGACAATATACATGTGAATATCATTACTCCTAGGAGTTAATGAGGATGAGTGTATAATTCTTTTAGTGATTTTTACTTTAGGAATCGTATTATCCTTTTTATTTCATCAAGGATGATGTTGTCATAAGAGGGGGACAATGTAATGTCTCTCATGTTGAGCTATGGTCCCCTTGTCAATCTTGACTTATTCTTTGCCTTTGATGTGTTTTGTGACTTTTTTTTTCTTGTGTCTTACTGTGGGATGTCGCTAGTTGGTTGTTGTTGGGAAGTTTCATGTATATTGGCTTGCTTGATTAAGTGGTGTAATTTGTGTCACCTTGGGTGTTTGGTGAAATTTTAACTCCAAGATAGTGGTACAATTAGATTGAGGCCATTCTCACCAGTCAAATGAAGATTTGTGGGAGGTAGTAATCAAGTTATTAATCAATGTAATTTGTGACAAATCTAATATAGGTGCATCGAATCCCTTACCTCTTTGTGTTTGCTTTGAGGTATTAATGATACTCATAATCAATAATCAAATTTGAAGGGTTACTCTTAATTCCAAGTTGAAGAACATACATTCATGTAACCCTTCCATGACGAAATGTTGCAAGAAATAGTGGTTCTTCAATTACCATGATGAATGTTTCAAGAAGTAGTTGCACTTCAATTACCACGACTAAACAAAGTACTCAATTCATTAAAACGTGTATTAAATAATATCACTCTTCCAATTCTTTTTATAATTCAACTTTTAAAATAAAATTTAACCCTTTAAATTTTGAAAGAGTCAAATTTGATATTTGTATAAATATATTTATACTTGTAATCATGATATATAATCTTTAATGATAACTCTTTTAAATTCAATTTAAAATAAATCACATGAATAAAAATACGACAAAATAAACAATTTAATTAACAAAAAAAAAACTTTCAAACTACCCTCTATACTCTTCCATGACGACTCCTTTAATCTTAAGGAGAAAAAATACTACAAATAAATAGTTTAATTAAAATTGAACTCGGAAAAGCCTTCAACTACTCTTGCTATGGATATATAATAAAAGATTTTATATTAATGATGGGAGGAAGGCATGTGAAGAGGGGCGGCGAGTCATTGTGGGAGGCCCGCTAGTTTGCCCTTACCATGTACTTGACAACACAGTTTTTCTTACCATGTACTTGACTGCGCTCCCATACCTGACAAGAGAGGTGGATAAACAATTTTTATAAGTATGATTTTTGTGATAGCTGTTTTTTTAAGCTTGAGGAACTATGTATAACACTTGAATATGATTAAAGAAGTTGTTTTGTTTTGTTTTTTTTTTTTTTTTATAAATTTAGGTCCAAGATGGTTACAAGTGTAGCGAGACTTGTTAAGATCTCATTTATGCCATTTTTATAACCCAATTAGAGATCTCTTTTAGTTAGTTCAGTGCATTCAAATTTCCACAAAATTAAGAATGAATATTTGTTTACAATCCCAACATAATTATGTGTAATATAATACGTTAATCATTTTTATGAATAATTTGGTCAAGTCATATTACAATCTTATGGACTCAACTCTATAATAATACTTTTTGATTTGTTAAGAATATAAATTTTTTTATTTTGTAATCTTATTTTTTATATTTGTACCTTTTTCACAGTGAATATGGAAATAAAGAAAATATACATTTTCTTTTCTAAATCGCTGGAATCAATTTTTTTGACAATAATATTTATTTCTAAATAAAATATAATTTATAGGTCTTTTTTATGTAAATATTCAGGGTTTATCATTTTATATCCATATAAAATTTAGAGATCATATTTTAATACCCCACACATTAACTTTTCTAAATATATTTATAATATTTAGTTTGACAGTTTAACAAGGTCTCAAATTCGTAAAGTATAAAGAGTAAACCTCCTTTTTTTCCATGTCTTTGTATCTTTGTGGAGGATGCCAATGAGACATAAATGTTCAATTGAAACTTTTAATACCTTCTTTAATTAGAAAATAAAAGTGAATATGAATATATTTATTATTTTTTATTAATAGTCATAAAAGGTTATTAATATTACAAGAAAAGTCCATTTCAAATATAAACTTGTAAGAGAAACATAAAACATAAGAGTTAAGAGTTAAGTCTCCAAATGACTTGTATATATACATGAATCATTCGTGTAATGATATAAGTCAGACAAGACCCATACCATACCTTGATTCACCTTTAATAAAACCCTTCACACATTTAAGAAATATCAATTCATTAAAACAAGCTGTCCACAAGAATCATATGAACACTCCACTAGGTTCCAAATGGTCCCAAATAGGTCTCAAAAAGACCTTTTCAATTTTGCCACTCTACCATGCACAAACAAACCATATTACCACTTTAAAATGTATAGGTGTACTCCACAAGACCCCTGGAACACTCCCAAACCATCACATGCATTATTGACCACATTTGTGATGCCAAAACCTATCACACTTTGCCAATATGCACTAAAACCCCATAGGTGAAGGTACCTTCAAATTGCAATCAGTGTTTGACCAGAAAAATAATTAGTCAAATATCCAAAATCACTACAAAGCATTAAAATGATGTATATAACACTTTCCAATAGTTATAACATCATGAAACATCCATCTGATATCAATACCAACTAAAAACTTTCAATAGACACCTTTGCATAAGGAAGTCAAACACATAGTCAACTTTGGTCAACCATATCTAAATACGTACAAATATTCAAGACCTGAAATTTACTTTTATGGATCCCCCTCAGAGTCCTCTACCACTTTTTTTTACTTCATCATGAAAGTCCATCTCCATCAAAAGTTATAGCAAGAAAACCGAACCCTGGTCATCCTTAGCAAATTCAAATTTTGAATTCCAACGGTCATGAGAAAAACATCAAAATATGACTAAGTGTTGGAATGTGCAAATATGATTGGGAGGTCAACTTTGAACCAACACAAATTATTCACCTTATCACCTAAAGATCTGAAATTTGGAACATAACAACTAGTCATAAAACTCTACAAACCCATATGACCAAATTTGTCTGAATCCTCCATACATGCAAATGATGATGTCACAAATCTGCCTACTCAACCATCTGAGACACCTAAGCAACAATGAAGAAATCAATTCAATAAGTTACCAAATGATCTCCTTTCACCTCCAAAGGTACTCTAAGCACCCAAGACAACCTCATAGGCCCTCTGAGGCATCAACACATTATCTACAACCTTCATCAACCTATCAAACCAAATCAACCACCCTTTTGACCAAGCATGAATGCTAAATCTCACTAGATCTTTTCCCTTGATAGCACACCAAGATGAAAAAACTGAATGCCATGCTCTTCTAAAAGCTCTCCAAGATTCCTAGACCTCTCATGGGACCCATCACTCATGCATACACCATCAGAAACATCCCAATCAAGTAAAAACACTTTGAACAAGTAAGTACCTTGAAGCACTATCCAAAACACACTTTGTCATTGTCCAACTAGGCACTCATGCCATATCACCATCATCTTGGCCACCATGAAGAATTTAATGCCACCTAGAAGACATCACATGACAATTCTCTAACACTTGCTCTGTAAATTAAAAAAATAGTATTTTGTATGCATTTATCGACATAAAAATGGTGTGAAAAGTGTTGATGGGAATTATTGTTTACTTTTGTGAAATTTTTAGTGCATATTTTCATAATTAAAATTGATTGGTGATTAGTTCATATTCTTATTATCTTAAAAATGCATTTTAATCATTAGTTTGAATTATTATCTATAAACATTCTATTTTGATAGTGTTTTAGTTACACTCTATTTGGCTTATGAAATATAGTTGTTAGCTACAATAAATTTTGAGTGTGTTATTTTAATAGAACAAATATTATCTTTCTTTGAATTTGGGAGTTTAATCTAACCTTAAAATATGTATGTAAGGGTGTCTCTTCTTAAACCCTAGTGATGACCAACTACATATGTGCTAGTTAGTGGCTGCAATGTTACTCATGGGGGTAACTATGAGAGAAAACATTATGAGGTTGTATGGCAAAGGTAAATAATATTGATAGTAAGGACTAACACTCATGCTTACAAATGGGTGAGTTAAAACCAACCCTGATTCTTATTATGTAGGTGCATATAAACTAATATGCAGGCATCTCAAGGAATGAACACTAGTAGTAATGACTAACAATTAGGGAACTATCCCTTGTGCACTAAGTGTACTTCCCTACCTTGTTAACCATGTAGGATGTAAGGCTAATCAGTGTGGTCCTTAAAATTATATCAAGGTAATGACCTAAGTTTAGTTAAACTTAGAAATGTGTCAATATTTAAATAAATCATTATCATTGACACAAACACTCTTCATTTGTAGAATGATTCCTAGTTGATGTGAGATTAAATGTTGTGAGAACTCCGTAAATAGTTAATGATTATGAAAAAATAAGCTTCCTCAATAATCCTAACAACACTAAGTTATACTATTATGAGATGACACTTTTGTGAGAGCAAAATAAACTTATAAAGTTAGAGTGCCTTGCATCTTTCCTTCATAAGCATCAAAAGATGGGATCAAATGCTAATTATTTATTTTTATTTTTTATCAAAGAAAACAAATAATTTTCTTTTTTTCACTTTTAGAGCTTATAAAAGCTTATTATAATCGAGATATATTTTATCCCTTGATTTGGTTTAGTTAGACAACCCATTTTAAGATGAAGTCTCATGGAGGAGACAATTCACTCATACACATAGAAAACTGCATCTGACCCTAATATCAAGTAGTGCATACATAGGCTACCCAATGGAGTGGGAATCAAGTCTTAGGTCTTAAGATAGGTCAAGGTTTTTATATTGCTAACCCTGAAGTTAGGTTTCAAATCTTTTGTGAGGATTCTCAAGATATAAAAGAAGTAAACAATAATATGTTTAATCTAAGTTTTAAGTGTGGTCGACCTTTCTATTATATGTATAATGAAATAATGTTTGTTATTCTAGGTTTTGATTGTAGTATAATAACATATTTATTGTTTGCATATTATCTTGAAGCAATGTTTGATTGAGGTTCATAACTAAGACCTTACTCTATGATTGCCATGGTGTGGAAACTCTATCGAATGTAACTTATGATTGATGTTGAATTTGTGTTGAGTGTTATTACTAAATTATTGTCTGTAAGAGAATTAAAATTTGTTTTAAATTTGAAGTAATAAAAATAAGATATATAAAAAGGACCTTTTTTATATGATTTATTATAAGTGTTGTATATTTTCCTTACATGAAATAATGATAAGTGATTTGGTAAAATGAGTCCTCATGTTGTGTGGCTATTTTTGAGAACCCACTAAGGGCATAGCTTTGTATTAGAGTTGATGATTTATCACTATTATGAAAAATAATTAATGTTGAAATATCTGATTATAAATAATACATGACACATTCTTGTTGAATTTGATAAGGAAATTAAATTGAATCAAACCATAAATGATTCACAAATGAATTAATGTTCTGCTACTTTAAAGGTGATTGATTATTTCATATGCTTAATTACATCGAATACATTTTCATAATGTTTTAAGACACATTAATACTTCAATCTAATATTGTACTTCCCTTATGATATGTTGTGGGGTAAATTAATTAATTAGTTAATTAAAATTAATAAAAATATTACTTATTTTTATTGGACAAAAAATATGGGCACAACACTTTTCCTCTTTCAACCTCTATAAAACTTGCCTTGCATGAATTACGTGTTTTTTTTTAAAAAATAAAATAAAATCATAATTTCATCCAAATATACAATGGATAACTTTCCAATAAATGGTTTCAACACTTCATTCATGAGTCTCATGAATGAGTAAATTCATGAGACTTGTGAATGAAGTGTCGAAACCATTTATTAAGTTATCCATTGTATATTTGGATGAAATTATGATTTATTTATTGGAATGTACTCATTCATGAGTCTCATGAATGTACTTAGTGCATTGGTCAACCCGAATGGCATAACTAACCACTCATACATCCCTTCCTTTATTTTAAAGGTTTTCATCCATTCATAACCTTCTCTTATCCAAATGTAGTGATATCCACTCTTTGAGTCTATATTTGTGAAAAACCTTTCTCTAATCAAACAATCCATTAAGTCATCTATCCAAGGTAACATAAAATTATACTTGATTGTTATCTTCTTGATAGCTCTATAATCAATGCACAAATGATGAATCTCTACCCTTCTTTGTTTTTAACACTATTGGAAATGTGCATGGGCTCAAGCTTTCCATTATTATACCTTTCTCTAATATTCCATATATTCATCTATACTTCTTCATTCTCCACATATGTTGCCTTGTTTGGTAAGATAGATCTAGGAATTAGATTTATGTGATGATATATACTTCTCATGGGTGACAACCCTTCTAGAAGACCATTTTCAAATATTACCCTATAATCACCCAAAAAATCCTTCACTTCTCTTGGTAAGTCATTTTCCTTACATCTTGTCCAAATATGCAATTTATTGGGAATTAAATCAAAACTTGCTTTATCCTTCTTCACTTCCTTTAAGAACCATTTTCCAAAACCAACATAATGTTGGGGATCAACCAACAATGTATTACACTTGTGAAAGCAATAAATGCGGAAATAAATCAGATAGATAAGTAACTGAAATGATAAATAGTACAGAGCAAGATATACAAGAAAACACCCTGAAAACTTGTATTAAAAACTCTTTACAATAGGAATACAAATGAAGAACTTCGTTCTTCCACACCTCTCTCAGATGCACACAAGATCTCTCACTAGATCTCTATTCCTCAAGAGCTCTCTCTCAAGTACTGTCCTTCAAACATTCACAATGTTCTACTCATACTCTATTACACACACAATAGCTTAGAAGATCTCTCCTACATATAGAAATAGGAAACTTGAGCATGCTCTTACAACAAACAGTTAAGCCTCTTCAATAAGGGCTCTAAAAATAATATTGCTAACAATAGAGACGCGAGCTTGAGTCTACAACTCAAACTCATCATGCAAACACTCGCTTCTATCCTCAGAAATTGCTTTCTGGACACACAGGTAACCGACGTCGGTTCCTGCCTGTTCGCCTGTGACCGTCGCCGGCCGACTCTACTGCCGACGTCAGTGCCTCTGTAACTGCAACTGACTGACGTCGGTCGCTCCTGACCGACGCCGGCGTCTGTGTAGACCCGAACCTATTTGTGTGCTCCTTGGTGAAGCTTTCAGCTCCACACACCTAACAATCTCCCACTTGGAGATAAACCAGCTGCACCAGTGCCTATACATCAACATCTTCTAGCTCCTCCATCTTCAACTCAATCATGAAGACCAACAGAAGTTGAATGAAGATTCAACTTCTCCTTAGTAACCGGCTTTGTTAACATATCAGCAGGATTCTTGTCTGTATGGATCTTCTCCAGCTTCAACTCACCATCTTCCAATACCTGCCGTATGAAGTGGTACCTTAGCTGTATGTGCTTGGTTCTAGAATGAAAAGCTGAGTTCTTAGCCAAATGGATTGCACTCTGACTGTCACTATGCAATCTGCAACTCCCATGCTCCCTTCCAAGCTCTTCCATGAACCGTGTCATCCATATCATCTCCTTGCTAGCTTCTGTAGCTGCAATGTACTCTGCTTCTGTAGTTGACAAGGCTACAACCTTCTGCAACTTAGATATCCAACTAACTGCCGTTCCACCTACAGTAAAAACATAACCTGTGGTGCTCCTCCTGCCATCCAAATCTCCTGCCATATCTGAATCTACATAGCCATGTAGAGAAGTATCTGAACCTCCATAGCATAAGTGTCTACTGCTGGTTCCTCTCAGATATCTAAGGATCCATTGTACTGCTTTCCAATGTTCCTTTCCTGGATTGGCCATATACCTGCTTACTACTCCCACTGCTTGGGCAATATCCGGTCTAGTACACACCATTGCATACATCAAACTTCCTACCGTGGAAGAATATGGAACCTTACTCATGTACTCTACCTCATCATGTGAATTGGGACATTGTTCTTTACTTAACTTAAAATGTCCAGCCAAAGGTGTGCTTACCGGTTTCACATCATGCATATTGAACCGTTTCAACACCTTGTCCACATAATCTTCTTGAGACAATATCAACCTGTGATTTTTCCTGTCTCTCTTAATGCTCATGCCAAGGATTTTCTTAGCTGCTCCCAAATCCTTCATAGCAAACGTTTGAGCTAATTTTACCTTAAGCTCAGAGATATCTTGCATGTGAGATCCTGCAACCAGCATATCATCTACATACAACAATAGAATAATGTATCTACCATTATCAAATCTCTTAAAATATACACAATGGTCAGATTGACACCTACTGTAGCCATGCTCAGTCATAAACCTGTCAAATTTCAAGTACCATTGCCTAGGAGCTTGCTTGAGGCCATACAAGCTTTTCTTCAACCTGCACACTAGTTTCTCCTTACCCTTGACCTCAAAACCTTCTGGCTGTTCCATGTAAATTTCCTCATCCAAATCTCCATGAAGAAATGTTGTCTTAACATCTAGCTGCTCAAGATGCAAATCCTCAAAAGCAACCAAAGACAATACAACCCTTATAGAAGTCATCTTAACAACCGGAGAAAAAATCTCACCAAAGTCAATACCTGGCTTTTGTGCAAATCCTTTTACAACCAATCTGGCCTTATACCTCATCTGTCCATCCTCACCTTCCTTCAACCTGTAAGTCCATCTGTTCTTCAGTGTTCTCTTACCAGCTGGCAATTCAACCAAATCCCATGTTTGGTTCTCCCTTAAGGACTCCATCTCCTCAACCATGCCACGCTCCCACTTACTCCTGGACTCCACCTGTAATGCTTCTTCAAAACTTTCTGGTTCTCCACCATTGGTTATCAATAAATAATATAAAGAAGGAGAATATCTAATTGGAGGCTTACTTACCCTTTCAGACCTCTTGATTGGTGTCTTGGACTCGTTCTCAACAATCTGTCCACCCAAATTTTCTGACAGTGACCGACCTCGGCCACCTGTAGACCTGTTACTGGCCGACGCCGGTTCTTCCTGGCCGACGCCGGTGCCTGGTCTGCCGACGTCGATCTCTGTATGACCAACATCGATTTCTGTACTGCCGACGCCGGTTCCAAACCTGCCGACGTCGGTCTCTGTGTTTTCTTGTAAGTGATTATTTCTTTTTCCCGCGAGCTCATTTTGGACCATAACTTCATCCAACTCATTATTGCTCTGCCCAGCTTGATCTAGCTTCCTTATCTGATCACTGTACATCACTCTTTCATTGAAAACAACATCACGGCTCCTAATTACCTTGTTAGTTCCTAGATTCCAAAATCTGAAACCAAAATCATCTGAGCCATAGCCTATAAATGTGCACCTCATAGACTTAGCATCAAGCTTCTTTCTATTTTCCTTATCTATGTGCACAAAGGCTTCACAACCAAAAACTTTGAGATATGAGAGATCTACCTTTTTACCTGTCCATGCCTCTTCTGGAATTCCACCATCCAGAGCTGTAGAGGGTCCTCTGTTGATCAGGTACACTGTGGTGTCAACTGCTTCTGCCCAAAACTCTAAGGGCAACCCTGCATGCAATCTCATACATCTTGCACGCTCCATAATAGTTCTATTCATCCTTTCAGCAATACCATTCTGCTGAGGTGTCCTTGGAACCATCCTTTGTCTTCGGATTCCACGAGTGTAACAATACCAGTTAAACTTAAGACTGCAGAACTCACCGCCATTATCAGATCTCAAGCACTTTAATCTTCTGCCTGTTTCATTCTCAACCATGGCTTTCCAAATCTTAAAAGTCTCAAAAACATCAGATTTATTTTTAATACAGTAGATCCATACCTTTCTTGTGGCGTCATCTATGAATGTAACATAGTACTGTGATCCACCAATAGAGGCTACCTGAGCCGGTCCCCACACGTCTGTGTGAACAAGCTGCAACTTCTGCCTTTTCTTAGTAGACCCAGTCTTTAGAAAACTAACCCTTTTCTATTTTCCAAATACACAATGCTCACAAAATTCTAGATCCATACTTTTCAAATCTGAAAGCATACCTTTAGACTTAAGGATTGACATCCCCTTCTCACTCATGTGGCCAAGCCTTGAGTGCCACAATTTAGCATTCACATCTGAAGTAGATAAAACAGAAGGAGATTTGTCAGTAACACAATTACACAAATAGAGAGTACCTTCTCTCTTACCTCTGGCCATAACAAGTGCACCCTTGGTCACCTTCCAAGAATCTGCTGTGAGAGTTACTGTACAACCCTCATCACCTAGCTTACCTGCAGAAATCAAATTTCTCTTCAAACTAGGAACATGCATCACATCCCTCAACACCCATGTGTTGCCATTCTGCATCTTTAGCTGCACTTTACCTTTGCCAGTAATCTTACAAGGCTCATCATCCCCTAAGTACACTATTCCAAAATCTCCATGGACATAGTCACTGAAATATTCTCTGTTAGGGGTAGCATGGAAAGATGCACCAGAATCTAATACCCAAGATTCTATATTATTATGCAAAGAGAAAATAAGAGCATCCTGTGCAATACCTGCAACCTTTGTCTCTTCCTTTCCTTCGTGCTGATTGTCCTCCTTAGGCTTTGACCAGCAATCTCTGCTTATGTGCCCCAACTTTCCACAGTTCCAGCATTGTGGCCTTCTGCCATTCCTGGATTTGGATCTGCCTCTTCCCTTAGACTTAGATCTTGATCTCCTCTTGCTCTTTTCTTTTTGCCTTCCCCTGCTCTCGAGATTTAAAGCGTTCTCAGATGTCCCAGATGTCTCTTCTGTGCTTTTCCTGTGAATTTCTTCATTCAAAATAACACTAACCACATCCTCTACTTTTAAAATATTCGAAGCAGAAGCAGTATTAGAAACTGCCATTACCAAGCCATGCCAGCTTTCAGGCAAAGAACATAATATTAAAAGAGCCTTTATTTCATCTTCAAATACAATATTGACAGAACTTAACTGATTAACAATACCATGGAAATCATTCAGGTGATTAGAAACAGTTCCACCTTCTTGCATATGCAAATTAAATAACTGCTTCATCAAATATACCTTATTTGAAGCGGAGGGTTTTTCATACAAATTTGCTAACGTGGTGATTAACTCTACCGTAGTTTTTGCCTGTGACAAATTAGATATCACAGTGGAGGCCAGACTCAGTCTTATAGGCCCAAGAGCCTTTCTGTCAAGAACTTCCCATTCTTCATCCTCCATGTTCTTGGGCTTCTTTGCTATCCCACCTAACGGTAAGTAAAGATCCTTCTGATACAAATAGTCCTCTATCTGCATTCTCCAGTGTTGATAGTTCTTGCCATTAAACTTTTCCATTTTCAACTTACTTTCATCTGCCATTGCTTCTCCCACTCAAACAGAAATCCCTGTGAGCAACCTGTAATCCAAACACACTACACAGATCTGAACCACCTGTTAGTGAACCTGAGCTCTGATACCACTTGTTGGGGATCAACCAACAATGGATTACACTTGTGAAAGCAATAAATGTGGAAATAAATCAGATAGATAAGTAACTGAAATGATAAATAGCACAGAACAAGATATACAAGAAAACACCCTGAAAACTTGTATTAAAAACTCTTTACAATAGGAATACAAATGAAGAACTTCGTTCTTCCACACCTCTCTCAGATGCACACAAGATCTCTCACTAGATCTCTATTCCTTAAGAGCTCTCTCTCAAGTACTGTCCTTCAAACATTCACAATGTTCTACTCATACTCTATTACACACACAATAGCTTAGAAGATCTCTCCTACATATAGAAATAGGAAACTTGAGCATGCTCTTACAACAAACAGTTAAGCCTCTTCAACAAGGGCTCTAAAAATAATATTGCTAACAATAGAGACGCGAGCTTGAGTCTACAACTCAAACTCATCATGCAAACACTCGCTTCTGTCCTCGGAAATCACTTTCTGGACACACAGGTAACTGACGTTGGTTCCTGCCTGTTCGCCTGTGACCGTCACCGGCCGACTCTACTGCCGACGTCGGCGCCTCTGTAACTACAACTGACCGACGTCGGTCGCTCCTGATCGACGCCGGTGTCTGTGTAGACCCGAACCTGTTTGTGTGCTCCTTGGTGAAGCTTTTAGCTCCACACACCTAACACATAATCCTTGAACTATTTCCACCTCTTCCCATTTATATTTCAATGGGATCAATATGAATATTTTTCCATGCTTCATGAGAGTTTAGGTATTCAGCCTACCACCATGTACATATTTTCTATCTAAACATCTAGGCCTTCTCAATAATACATAACAAGCATCCATAAACATGATGTCACACAAAATTTTATATCTATATGATACAATCTGAAAATGAACCAAACATTGCCCATTAATCAAATATAATGTCCCTTTATCAATGAAGACACATTGCATGGATTTGGGTGTAGGATTCTCTTCAAGCTAAGCTTATCTACCATTTCCTTAGACACAAGATTATCAAACCACTTTTATCAATAATAACTTTGTAGAAGTTACCTCTAGATTTGCATATGGTTTGGAAAACATACTTTATTTGTAATGGTTTATCCTCATCCTTGGTTGGTTTCAATATAACTCTCATCATCATGAGATCTTCTCCATGTTTTGGTTATTTTATATGATCAGGTGATGTAACACTCTCCTCATCTACTTGTGTAATGTGATTGTTGGCTTCATTTCTCCTACTATTATTCTGAAATGATTTAGGGCATTTAAAATCCTGATGTTGAATGTATCAATATTCAAAGAATTTATCCATAAATCTAATACCTATTCCTATACCAAAGTATCCTCCCCCTCTATAAGGATACCCTCTTCCTCTTGATATTTAATTCTAATTTTCTGAAGGGTGTGCTTTAAATTTCATGAGTATATTTTCCTCTACCATTGTTTGCTTATCCAATTCCCCTTGAGAACTCCCCCTTCCCTCTTTTCGTATTTGTATCCTTATAGAAAATTACTCTTAAACCTTCAAAGCACATTCATATGTTTCTTCTATGGAACACAATATTATCTTTCCATACTCATCTTGTATGGAAATAGGAAAACTATTTGCATACCATGTGATATTCTCTTGATAATCTTCAACATGGCTAATTTGAATGGTGTGATTTTAAAATTCCTCCATGTAGTCTTAAGATCATTTCTTTTTGCCTCAATTTTTTAAATGTCATGAACAAATCCATTTGATAATTAGAAAGTATAAATTTACAATTTATTTTTTTAACCATTATATTCTAAGTTTTGATTTTGTCTTTGACTCTTATAATTTACATTTTCACATGATCCCACCATAAAGACTCATGTCCCTTCAACTTTGTACAAGAAAATTCACTTTCTTAATATTTTCCATCTCTTCACAATCAAAATATATTTCTAACTTAGTGATCTGATTAATGAGTTCTTCATGACACAAGATACCATAATAGTTAGAGGTGTGAAACCAAAGCTTTCTTTCCATTTAAACAATGGCTCTCATAAATATATATTTTGGTTCATGAACTAGCTATTCCATCTAAACTTTAGGAACTTCATCTTCATCGTTACTTTATTCTACAACAAATCCTATTATCTATGCATTTTACATAGCTTCCATACCAACTTAGATTCCTCTCAACATTTCTTCATTATTTGTAATTCTTGGTGTTATTTGTGCTCTTCCATTAGGAACTCCTCTGTGTGCCATATCACCACAGCAATACAAGCTGTTCTTTCATAACCTGTAACTGAATCTTCAAGAGTCTCACACGATTATCCCAACAAAGAAAAAACTTACTCTTATACCAATTGATATAGTCACAGTTAAGGAGCCAAATGAACAACCCCCATTGACTATGCAACCCACTAATATAAAACTCAACAAATACAATCCTTATTTAAAAAGAAAACAAATAAACAATATTTATTATTTTCAATGGAGAATTACACAACAAACTTTTGTATCCATTCATAATACAAACTCATGCATTTTTACAATATTAATCCATTAATGGACTTGGTTCACTCTTGTAGCTTTATGTCTGGATCTATGTACTTCTATAAAATCTCTATGTATAACTACCTAGAATGGCCTTACAATCAATTTCACCACTTCCATCCTCTAGTTGTTGAAATGTTGAATCTCTCTAAGATAAACCCTTTTTATAGAGTACACATCTCCTTTTATAGGCACTTCTAAAAGAATGATTATGAAAGGCCAACTGTTTCATTTCCTAAACATGTGTCATTTCATCTTCCCATTGTGACATACACTTCAATTTCCTACACCCAAAACCTTCTATATAAAAAAAAATCATGCATAAAAACTTTTGAGCACAAAACTTCAATTCATAAAATTTCATGCACTTATTTTCAAGACAAAAAATTTATACACTAGAACTTTTGCGCACATGACATGCATACTTCGCAAAAAACTTATAGCTTTCGAAGACCATAACTTTTTCATAAGAGTTAAAAATGAGATGTCATTTTTTTATGAGACTCCAAAACTGCAATTGCATTCTAGTTTGGAGGTATTATTAATCCTCTTTTTGCCTCTACTAAAAAACTAATCATTTTTAGGTCTTCAACGAACACAACCGCTACCAATATTTTATTGGTTTTTAATAAACTCACCAAATTCACTAGGAACCATGTTTATACCTAAAAGTGCTTTTCTTTGATATAATACATTACCTTAAAGTGTTCTAGTGTTGATTTTTCCTAAGAATAACCTTCAACTGTGTTAAAAAAATGTTAAATGCATAAGTTAATCTATACAAACACACCTCTACTTTTTTTTGTTAATAAAAAATTGCTTGTGAATGCAAAATATCTCACATCACATTATCTATATTTAATTAAATTTATTATTTATTTTGAATATTTAAAATAAGCACACAAATTATTTAAAAAAAACCAAATCCAAAACCAAAACAAACCCACCCTTAAAAATTTGATGTTGTTATGTGGATTTGTTTGCTTGGTGCTTGTATGATACCTAATATAGAATTAGCTAATTAATTATCATATAAAATTTGTGCACTAGATCCTAATGATGTTAGAACTTATGTTCCACTCTCAAAGCTTTATGTTGTTGGTGAAAGATTTTGATGATTGTAAAAAGATACGAAAAATATGAAATGAAAAGGCATAAACAAGTCCCCAACATGTAGAAGTCAATAAAAAGGTGCGATAGAACCCAAATTTTAGAAAATAAAAAAATAAAAATATATTATCTTCATCGATGAAGCGATAAGATAATATCCTAAGCCTACAATTTTTTTGGTATTAACATGAACAACACCAAAGTGGAAAGTTGGAAAACACAATTTACCCATTGCATACCTCTTCTTAAAGATCTATTGAAATCATTGATGGATAGCCTTCATTATTTTTTGTGATGATGACTTTCCCATCAGGTTTATCCCCAAAGATTATTGTAAGACAATAAGCTATGAGAAATGCCAACTATTATCATCATATCAAAGATGACATTAAACCCATGAAATTTTGATCAAATGTTATCTGAAGCACACTAAAGGCATGGGTGGGAAGTAATAATTTAGGCAGGGGTCACCTTATTTTATTCATAAATATAATATTTTTGGCCATAAAAAAAATATTAGTTATGAATTTAGCATTGCATTGCCTTTAAGTTCTATTTTTAGTTTTTTAAAGTGTAATTTTTTAAGAATTTATAGTCTATTTTTTGTATTCACAAGAAAATCAATTTGGAGCAAAATGCTACAACACAACAAAGTAATAATTTAGATATATGAATTTTTATATCAAAACATAGTATAAAAACAATTTATTTTCTCAAATTTAAACCAACAATCTCTAAATGCCAGATAATAAGATTCTAGATGTAGTGTCTATCCACCTACAATCTCATTGCTTCTAGTATGTTGATCACAACTTCCTTAACCAACAAAAATAAGAAACGTTATGTTGCTATAAAAACATCAAATGTGTTAATGATTTAAAAACATTGTTATATCTAATCTACAAGTCTTCCATACCACTACTCAGTTTAAGAGTTTTAAAAATGTAACTATTCACATAGACATACCAATAAAACTATTTTGCTTAAAACCCATTTAAACCCTCACAATTTTTTTCTTTTTTATATTTGTTGGTGGTATTGATTATTAGGGAATTATATAGTGCATCCAAAATCTCCAAATAATAAAAAATGCAATCTATCTTCAATTTTAGAGGTCAAATACACAAACAACACACAACTTAAAAGCAACCCTATCACATGTTAGTCATGCAAAGACATACACAACTACCCCTTTGGCCTCCTTAAGTCACAGTCACGGTCACATAGGTGACCAAATTCTATGCACATGGGGTTGTCTTGCACTAAAGCTAATGCCTTATAACTAAAGGAACTGTGTTATTCCAAATTACTCTGTAAAGTAGTGATTATCAAAAATTCATAAGAGGCACTTGTTGTCCCATTCTTCCTCAAGAAGCATGTCGATAAGTGCTTGAAAGAGTGGTATTTTTTTTAAGGAATTAACACAATTATGCAAATTTAACTTAAAATTTTCAAAACTTTAAATGCAAGAAATGAAGTCTTGAGATTGAAATAAAATCCAATGTTTGATGTTAAATGTTTCCATTTGTTATTTCATTTTTTTAAAATGTTATGCCATGTAAATTATGTATTGTTAAAACCTAAATCATTTTTAATTTAGGTTGTTTTAAATTTTCATGAGTAATAGGTGGGATCAAAATATGTTATGGATTATTAAAATTTCATGATGGTTATGTATATTTTTTGAATTGGACAACTATAAAAATTGGAAAATTGGGTGGATTTATTCTAGTTTTATAGACAATAATATGAATTTGCCTAAGACCACCATTTACTAAATTAGCTTTTACCAATAAATTAGCAGTAAGTATAATTTTTTGTCAGTTGAACAAACTAATTTTGGCCTCTAATTGATCACTAATAGAATATTCATTTTTTTTCTAATATACCCTGCATTACTATGTGTAATCAATATATTTAATGATTTCAACATCTCTTTATTACGTGTTGTAGCCAAACTATTTGTTGCGTATAAATGTGTTGAAGAATGAAATAAAAAAAATCATATGATGGAAAAGATGAATTTTACAAGACATTATCAATCCAAATCTTCAATTTTTGGTTCAGTATTTCAAATATTTAATAAGAGATATTGAAAATCCACTTGGCAAGATCCAAACCTAGTTGATGAAAAATTATGTGCAATATGCTAATAGTGTTAAAGCTTCTCCAAAGGGTCAAACCATATGATGTTACAATAAACATTGAAACATATTGTACTATAGGAAATTAACCCAAATCACCAATGAGTATGATAGATCTCCCACAAAACTATTTTGACTTGTGTTGCGAGAAAGCCTCATGCAAACGTTGGTCAATACATGTCAACAATTTTAGCCTTATGAAATTGATTTTGTTGATGAGAATGTAGAAGATATGTTTCAAGTATTCTTATAGAGTTGCAAGTGATTTTTACCTTTTGGTGATTCATTTCCTTTATAGGTACATGCAAAATAATGATTGTATTGTTGAAGCATTAATGTTAGATGTTGAAATGTCAATTGGGCCAAGCAATAGTAAGGATGAGTTGGTTTGAGTTTCTCATGAACTCAAAATTATTTTGATTTTGTTGATAAAATATGATTTTATTATACTTGCAATCCCTTAATTACCAATTTCAATGGAAGTATTATATTCTATTGAGTATAATGGTGTAAAATAAAATCAATTACAAGTTGTTTTATAAATAATACCAAAAGTGGACAATACAAAGGAATGTACTTTTAGATATTTAGTGGGTTTCATGATTGATCTCTATAAAAGAGACAATTTTTTATTTTAAGGGAAAGGGAACATTAGTCATTCTAATTATGATGGATGTCAAAATAATGTTGGCTTAGTATATCAAGTTTATTTATCTCAATATCATTGTTAGGGTGGAGTTATGATAAAACTTGTCACTCATCAAGTTGTTTATAACCATGATGAAGGATGTCATCATTTAAAGGCTTACCATCTGAACTTATTTCATTATCCAAAGGTTTGTGGTCAACATTCCATGGATAAAAATAATTCTACATGCTTTTACACTTTGTAATGATTTCTATAGTGGAATGCCAATGTCTGCAATGATGTTCTGTAATTATTTGCACATGAGGAGGTCACTCCAACATAAATATGCATAAGTAGCCTAAGATTTTGAAAAAATCACAAAATATGAAGGGTAGAAATGAATAAATTTTGGTATTTATATTTATTTCCATTTATGAACACGATGATGCTTTCCATAAGACCAACACCTTGCTACTTCTATAGGCAACAATAATCCTAGTGAATAAGGTTGTTCCATGTATGCATCAATGAAGGTTGAAGTTGAAATAAAATAATTTTAAGTTTGAGAGACATGACATATAATATTTTTTCCAAGATTTAATGAAAAAAGTGATTGGATAAATAAAACAAAAGGGATTTTTTGTAAAATATGACAAGCCTTTGTGTATTGATCTGATGATCAACATTACTATTAGTCAAAAAGGATTCATTAGGAAATTGAGGATGGTTTATGTGCATTTATACCCTTTAAAATTATTGATAACATATGGTGATATCTTTCTAACTAATTCTTTTCATTTTATGCATACTTAGAAATATATTTCAACACATCTTGACATGAAAAGATAGGTTAGCAATCCACATTTGCTTTCCAAAAATAAAATGTGTCTCGGTTATGGGTGTTCACTTCGTCATCATTACATGAAGTATTGTATGTTTTGTTCTATTATTTTCAATGACCATGGAAGATTCCTGATATAATTCCCAATGGGACTTGTATTGACATTGAAGGGTTGCCCCTTTTTTTCTCAAGCATATTTCTTAAGTGAATTTAGTATGCCTTTAAATATATGATCAAAAGTTATTCATAATCAAGAGAAGGATAACTTGAAACTATTAGCATTATTCAATAAACACATATCATCAAGGATAGAATGATGCAACATTTGATATCTTTGCAAACTATCTCATGTATTCCAATATGGTACATATTGATAAAATTAGTCTTTAACATCAATAATAATAATTGGATTTTTCCAAACAAATATGTCAATATTATGAACATCTTTAAGCTAAAGAAAAATTACATGCTACAACATTTTTGAAAAAATCCAATGATGATGCAAAGACCTCTATTTATATATATGCTCAGAGCCAAAGTTCTCTTAGTCATTATGTATTTCAATAATTTTTTGTGACATTTTGGACCGTATTTTGATTGTCAAATTTCAATTCATTTTATTTATTTGATTTAAATTTTGGCTTTACTTCTTGTATGATGAAACTAACAGTTTTAATAATGCAACCACTACTTTCCATTATAACACTATCATTCCAGTGACATTTATGCTGATGTAGTTTTGTAAACCACTGTGATGAGTTAGTTACATAGGCATCAGTTACATAATATGCCATAATGGTTTATTTTTTATCATGGAGGTTTTGTATCTGAATGCAATGGTTTTACCTTCTCCACCTTCACAAGGTGATGATTTTGTCACCATTCAAGCACATTTTTAAACTTAGGTTACCATGACTTCACTTTTCACATATTTTTCATGTTTTTGATTGCATTTTCTGTTTATTTTAACTTGTTTTCACTTGATAGATAGCCCAAATTAGTCATAAATTTATTTTTATCAAATATTATCTCTCTTATCCCTTCTAAAATTGATTTAAGCTCCAGTTAAACTACTATATGAAACCCATTTCTTCCCTTTCAAGTGTCTCTTATTCCTTAGGTTTATGGATTTGAGATTTACATTAAGGATTGAAAGTTTTGAGTCTTAAAAATACATAAAAAATGTTATTTTAGTTTTTAAAGAGTCTTTATGTTGATTTGTGATCATCTTCATGTTTTTCTACATAAGTTTAAAGAGGAGAATCTATAAGTCAGTAACCAATTCTTTACCTTTGTGGATCGGTCCAAATAATATTTAACTACTCTTTTCTTTAAGACTATGTTCCTCTTGCTTCTTTTATTTTCATTCTCTTATTTGAGAGTTCCAAGAATCATGATTGAGCAAACAAAGAGCTATCATACCTAAAGATAGTATACTCACTACAATAATATTTTGCCTTTGCTTGGTCATCACCATTGATCAGGTTGGGGGTTTTCACTTTTAGTTTTGATTTATTAGATTATATTATATGTGTATTAGATTATAAATATTTAAAAAATGGAAAATAAACTCTTCTCCTTTCTCTCCTTTACTCTAAAAAAAGTAGTTAGTTATTTCAATTTTGCTTGCATGGAAAAAGAGTTTAAATCATATAATATGCATCAAAACCTAGGGTAGATTAATTAAATTTTGTCATTGGTTACAACCATTTAAAAAAATATACTTTTAGTTTTAGAACCCCTCCCCCCTCCCCCCAAAAAACCTAGACAACCTATGCAAAGGAAAAAACTTACATGTTAGATCTGATTTTATTCATCTACATAAGAAAATAAAGCTGACCTAAATTAAAAAAATTAGAACTTTTATTTTTAATTCATCCCATATTAGATCATTTTTTTAATAAATAATCATTTTAAAACCCCAAAAATACTAGTTTCTAGCTTGTATATACAAAAAAATTTCCAATTACTTAGAAGTTGTAATCTCTAGGATTTGGATCTTATTTTCATTCGTAGGTTAGAATGTTTTAATTGAATAATAGTTTCATTTAGTTAAACTTAAGAAAAAATAAAATAATAAAATAAAATAAAATCATTTAGCTTTCATATAGATGAAAACTTGTATCTAAAAAAGGGTAAATTCAGTGCTTGCATCTTTAATCTAGAACTCTATTTTAGTGTTGCATGCATTAAAATATCTTCAAAAATAAAAAAATTAGTAGTATTCACTTTATTTGATTTCAACCTTCTGTTTATACCATTATAAAGTGCTTTTATTTTTAGTAATTATCATAGTTTGATTTATTTAAAAAATATTGTCAAAAACATCTTTAAAAAACACAACTAATTAAGCCTTATCAAGATGAGTACAAGTCCAAACCTTGATTCTACACATTTATAACAAGAATTAACTCTTTAATACCATCTCTTAGATAATCTATATGCTTAATTAATCCATCACATCATTATATTTTCATCTTTTATGACACTTCTAGAGCGTCCACATCTCATTAGAGTTGATATCTTTCTTTGGGTTAGTTTATTCTTAGTAGCAATGTTCAAAGTGACATTAACATATATTTTAGAAATAAGATAATTTATTCCACTCCTATTCTCCATCTCATCATTAACTAACTCAATGCCCTTGAAAAAAAAGAGTGCATGAAAGTGAATCATAAAATGTTATTGATTCATATGTGACATCGCTAATACAATGATCTCTATGTCTAGACCTTTGTCACTAATATTTTAATTTTCCTCTAGACTAGCCTCATCATATTCTCATTTTTTTTACATATGAAATTGACTAGACAACCTAAAATAGTTTATCATATCCATAGAGTCATCCAACCTAACTATACCTAGTTTGCCATCCTTAGCATTGACCAAGAAATCTTATAGTATCATCATGAGCATCACTTACTACTCATCATCAAAAACAAAATTCCAATACCTAAACATAATCTACCTAACCCATAAACCTACTCATCCTAATCATATTTTCATTGATTGTCTCAATCATAACCTCAAGAAGTTGAGTGCACAAGGTTGGCATGTCACTTTTTGTGTGTAAAAATAGGGTGGACCTAACATGAAAGTTATATCTTTTTATGTATTCTTATTTTTCTCTACATTTCTCTCTTTCATATTCTATGAGTATTTTTATACCCCTTTAAAATGTATAGTCAAGACATATTTGATAGAGCTATAGAATTTGAGACCTATAGGAGGATCCTTCAATATGGTGGTAAATCCTCCCTCTATAGTTGGAATAACAACACTTTTATGAAAAACACAAAAAATAAATATCAAAACCACCCCTTAACTCATGGACTAAATCAAGGATAGGGTTTCATGAGGTGTGATACCTATCTAAAATTGTTAGTTATCACCTTCATTAAAATAACATTTACTTCACTGATGGAAGTGGGAACAATCCTCACATTGAAATAATACCAATAGTTAGTTTACAAAGATTATATTCCAAAAGTGTAGCCAAGTACAATCAATAATTGATAGAATTCATAATATAGAAGATGGATAAGTATACTTTAAGTACATTTGCATCCCCACACCAATAACTAAAATGTTTTCAACCTAGAAGAGAAACACCCAACATCTCCTCCAAATACCTCTAACCCAAATTAATTCATTGGTGGTCATTAAATTATACCCCTCAACTTGCCTAAGGAGGTCACCAAAACCACCACTAATTCTTCCCCAAATGAAAAAATCTCAAATTTGGTGGGTTGCATTTGATATTTAGAGAGAAACCAAGCCTATTTAAATCAAGGGTTGATCACTAATCCTCCGAACTAAGGCCACTCCTCCACTATCCCCATTCTAGTGTCAACTTACCAACCATTTCTCTATCCATCTAACCCATCTCTTCCCAATCATGCTCTAAGCTAATACCCTGGGGACATCCTTACTCATGGAATCCCCAATCCAGTAACTTCCAACACCCCCCACCATATCAACCTCCTCTTAAAAATCCTCTTGGAAGTGTACACACCTACACACCTTCTCATAATGTGGTGATAAACACTCCACCACCTTATATCTCTTTGAGTTATGCCACCAATCTACCACACGTATACAATACTCCTTTTATAGTGTCACATATCATTCCTTCATCTAATCATTTTACATACTACTATCACATTTATTCCAACTATACCTAGTTGGACAACTATTTATCAACTTACTACACCCTACCTTATCAACCTCCTTTTCATTCTAGCAGTTTTTCACCCGTTTCTTCTCTAAATCCCCCTCTTCAATCCCATCCCACCTTGTCTTTGGTATAATTAAATACTATGGGGACCAACATTGGATATCTAAAAAATCCCTTCAATCATAATATACAAAAAGTTATTTTACCTCATCCCCTATCTAACCATTCTAATTTTAAAGGAGAAGAATATCATAATGTGCATGTCAAGGTATGTGCTACTATTATTTGAGAGCTCTTTCTTTGGGATGGGGTATTTAAAAAAAACTTTCCCAACAACCTTTAATGAATTTCCATTGATTGGTATTATCACCTCTATAAGGGACCTATACATTTCTTTAGACAACTCATGACTGAGTTTTTCAAAGCCTTGGATATGAACAAGCTCATTAAGACTGTCATGCAAGAGTTATTGCACATCAAATAAGAACACAATGAATCAACTACCCAATTCATCACAAGATGGTAGTAAGTCTTATACTCATTTTCTATCATGCCATATATGGACCAAAAAAATCCATTTTATCTCTTTTTACATCCCTCACCAAGGAAACAAGGGATGATGTTCAAAATTTCCCTTATCAATCCTATAAAGAAGCACCTGAAAATACTTAAATAATTGACTAATAAACCGTTGATAATAGTCACATAACCTATGGGACCAATAAGATAGTCTTCTAACTCAAAATAATGGGGGTTATCAAAACTCTAACTAAAGCAACCTAAACAACCAAGGTCTTAAGGTTCTAAATAGGGACCAAAATGCCACTATGAATGGAGTGACAAATCAAGATAAGAGGCAAAATGATTTCAATAATAATCATTCTCAACCCATGAACAAAAATAATAATAATAAAAAGTAATGCAGGTGTGAGGAACCATAATACTCAACCCATAGTTTATGTAATTGATTTTAACCATCCTCTACCCCATAATATATAATTTATAAATACTCCTTCGAACTAATTCTAACATGTTGATCATTATCCAAAATATGAAAGACAATATTTTCATCAAGGAAATAATGCAAAATAGTTTGGTCAATAAAACCAAATTTAGAGGCCCAAATATTATGATCCTAATGTTTACTACCTTTTCCATACAGTCATTGGACATGATACTCATGCCTACAAGTAATATAATTTTTTTATCCAAATACTCGTTGAAGACCAATGACAAACATTTTTAGGCATGTTCTTACAAAATTCTAATGCAAATCCTCAAGCCCTAGAAATGAGTCATGTGGCATCACAAAATGTCAACTAGGTCATCTATCAAAATCCTTTTCTGAACCATCAATGACAAACTATCAAAACTCACCACAAGATAACCAAACTAACCAATCTCCATTGATCGGTACTCATGATGCCAAGGCCTCTACCTCTGGCATAGTCAACCTTGATGTGGCCCCCCAATTGGGACCATAGGGAAAAAATTGCATGATAAGAGTTTTAAAACTAGAAATAAAAGAAGATGTGAATATCTTTACTCACACAAGGGAATATAAACCTAAAACCCCCTACATGACAAATGTATTGGAGACTGACACCAACCCCAAGCTTGTGGGTAACTATGAATTAAGTTTTGACCTCATAAAGACATTTTATCATATCTCCTTTTTTAGAATTTTTAAAAATATCTCTTGCCCATCGTTAGACATTGCTTAATGCCTTGAGATTGGGCCATGTAACTAGTGTCACACCTCCACCATGGGATCATATCAACCAAATTAATTTGGACGTGTTCTTACTTAGATAAAAATCAAGAGATGTTGGTTAATTATTTGACATTAGAGCCTACTTAAAGATGCTAAAATTACCATAAGGGTAGATCTAACCTTGTATCTGCAAGTATGGATTTATAACAACTATGTAAAGAGAGCAATGGTTGATGATGGGGTGACTATCAACATAGTAACCTATATATTCATCTAGAAACTTATAGAGAAACTAATTACTCTACTAGTAGGAACACTTGGTGAGGATATGATGACTCAAGTCTATCTTGATAAGAACCATCATGCTTCTAGTCACTTCAGGTCCCAATACCACATTGATTGATTTTTTTGTAATTGATAAGGATACTAACTATAATATGATCTTGGGTAGACCCTTGATCCACAGGATGAAGGCAAATACTTCTACCCATTTATAAAAAGTTAAGGTCATCCATTTAGGGAAAGTATTTGTTTTTTAAGGGACCCTAAGCCATTTGATTTACTTCAAGTGACCATTCAGAAAAAACCAAGACTACACATTGATTATCACTTGCCCAAAAATGGTGTGGTGAAAAATCCACATTCAATTGAATTAAAATATCCCCCAACACCCAATGTAGTTGTATCAAAGAGGGGTGTTAAAATCCCCAAACTCCCATCTAATGAAAAGCCTAAAGATAAAGGGCTAGAAATAAAATAAAAGGTGAATAATAAAATAACTAACATAGTAAGAGCTGTCTCAACCAGGACTACAACTAATATTATCAGTATCTTTGATAAGGATCAATCCCTTACACTTCCATTAGACCCTCATGGAGTGGGAACGTATGATCTTCTTGAATATCAAGACCCTGAAGCCCAAGAGGGGCTAGCTATCATACTTTACATTTGCATGATTGAGATATTAGAAGACAAAGAAATGATCCATAAATAAGATGATGATTCTTCCTTATTGAACTATAAATATACCTGTAGACATTAGAAAATTGCACACTATGGTTCTTAGTGTCAAAAGCACCACTAGACCTCTTAAGGACCAACCCTGACATTTCAATCACAAACCATACCTAATTCAAGTCAGACTTAACCTACTGACTAACCCACTTTTTAACCTAATTTGACCTTGAAATTTGACTACTGATGGTTACCCTAACCGTCAATAGTTATCCTGATTATCGATGATTATGTTTCTACTGCCTGAACATTGAATATTCACTTCAACTATAACTTAATTTTTTATAATTAGCTCATTTAATTAATGTGTAAAGCAATGCATGTAAGAGATAAATTTAAACTCATTATTGAACCTCTTGTTAACATATTGTTTCACCTCTCCTTCCTTCCTATAAAGAGAGAGGAGAGAGTGAATGGGGATCTAGAATCAAGCAATCATCATTCATGTCCATAGCTAGAGCCTCTTATGTCAGGATTCTATTTTGTAGGTATTCTCCTAAAAAACTAATAAGTATGATAGAGAGATAAAGTGATACCATCCATCAACCAACAACCAAGTACTATTACTCTACTAAAATTACTCTGGGCTCTATTGTCTCAATTATTCATCAGATTGACAACTAATAAGTTAAGTATCTATTTTTAATCATTCAGTTACTTTATTTCTATTTTGTAATTGACCCAACCCAAACCCATCTCTTAGAATCCCATTTTGTAACCTCATCCAAATAACCTTTTCTTGGCTTGACCTAACCCACAGTAACTATCGATGGTCACTCTGACCTTCGATGGTCTATCCCAACCACTGATAGTTACCTCAACCATTGATGGTTACCTTAACCATTGATGGTCACCCCCACTACTAATGGTCACTGTATGACAAAATAAAAACAATCTATTTCCACCTACCAAACCTTAACCAAATCTACTTTCAGACCCTCAGATTGATCATAGAGCCTTAACCTATTTTTTGAACCATACTTGACCTATTTAGAATTAGTATTGACCCACCTATTGCTATAACTAGTCAATTTCATTTATTATTTTACCAACCACTTCGTGTATTTCATTTTAGTATCTTTAATGATATATGAAACTACTTTATCTTTCAAAACTTGATTTTTTAAAAGTGTGGATTGATAACCTCTAAGGAAACTCATGCTTCGTAGATCTAGCTTGCTAGGTAATCCATGCAACTATCTAACTAATCAAACCATTTCTTTGAGTGCTTTCTTATTTGTAGGTCATTCCTCCCAAGCCAAAGAGGAGTATCTACACTTGTCTAAATCAATGCACACACAACATAACAAGTTTTTATACCATACCCTTATCAAGTTTCTTTTCTCTTTCTTTCAAAAATATAAGTAAAATTTCTTTGAAACATTTTAGCAAGCATGGTGGGACCTGTGAGTCTTTTCTTGATTTCATAGTTGCATCTATGTGCTTTCTTATTCTTATCTCTCTACTCATATAATGAAATCAAAGTTTATTTTTGGGCTTAAAATTTACTACATCCATTGTATACTTTCTTATTTTAGCTCACATAACTTAATTAAAGCAAAACAATCAACTATAGTTTCAATCTTGTCACACACACAAGACCAAACCACTTACATCAAATCAAGCATCAAACATTGACAAAAATCCTGACTGGGATTTCATTACCTAGTAGTCACCTTTCCTAGCTATCTTATGTAGATTTTATCACAAAGGGGAGAACCAACTCATCTATTTAGTTAAGTATAATCTTTGGTAATTGGTATATCTTGGCTAAGTACCCAATACCCTTATCACTGTAGTGTGTGAAGTGAGGGGGTAGACCCCAATATCAAGCCACATACTGATCTCCAATATAGATTTCTTTGAGAGCCTAAACACAACCTAAAACCACCATAGACTTATTTTCTAGTACCCACTTTATAATCCAAATTTAGTCATATAATTCTTAAATCTCAAGGCATAAGCCACAAGAGAGACTAAAAAGAATCTTAAGATTTAATATACTTTAGTGCATGTTTTTATTTCCTTGAATTTTTTTGTCTTATATTTGTTTAAGTTTTGAGATTGTTTGTATCTTCTTCCTCTCCGTAATTGCATGGTTTTAACTAGGCAATAACTAAGAAACTAAGCAAATCAAAACCCAACTCCTAATCATCTATCTTCCTTTTCTCCCTCATCCATGAAGTACATCTCAGATGTAGAGAGTTTTCCTCATCCTTTTGAGAGTCCTATCATCGCTCGAATGGTTTCCCAAGGTGATGCAGACTTCACCACCTTTCTAGATAACAACCCAATAACCCTCCAACATTACTTTAACACCATATATCATTGTACCCTTACTTTAGTTCCACTTATTGACCCTCCCTATGGCATACCATCCCACCTTATGGGTGATACTTCTATTTCACCATCTCCACCTAATCTTTAGTCACTTAGGCATCATCCTCTACCAATAACCCCATTGACACTACCATTTAGATCTAACCCATGTAACCAAGCAACACCCAAACACATTTTTCCCCAACTAATAACCCTCCTAACATAGGAGCAACCTAACCTTTAGGCATCGATACCTCACTTTCTATAGGAGTACCCTTCACTAGTGCCACCACCACTCCTCTTGATTCCAACCTACCTACCTCCACTCCCTTCCAAAACTTGGTGGTTCCCATACCTTCCACCCTTCCACCCATTAGTACCAAAGTGACCACCTAACCTCTATCTACTAACCCAACCATACCTCCTACCAAACTTGCATTGATATCTCAACATGTACCCATCATACCAAACCCAAGATATGTCCCTAACCCACAAGGGTATATACTTCTACCTTCTACCCAACTGCATATCTACACATATTTGTATGTGGCATCATCCTAACCACCCATGTCTACATACCAATATGTGGTAGCTTCTCAACCCCCCACAAACTACCCATATTCTCTACCTATCCAAACCCAACACGACCTACCTTATAATTATGGGGGTGCACAACCCCAAACTAACCTTATCAAAATGTTAATAGACAAGATGACTACCTTATATTCCTCCATTTTTAATGGTCATAATATTTTATCATATGACTAAATCTATAATGAACCAATTCACCCATTCACCCCCATTATACCATACCCTCCTCAATGGGAACTTCTAAAGTTTTCAAAGATTTAGAGTAAGGAAAACCCTCAATAACACCTGAGAGCACTTAGACATTTATGATATATGATTGTCTATGATGATGATCTCCTTATTCATACCTTCCCCATGTCTCTATCATGTCCAATGCTAGATTCGTACAATGATCTTACGAAGCATTCCCTCTCTTCTTTTTCTCAACTAGCTCAGATTTTCTTAGATCACTTTTCCATTAACATCTCTAAGAATGTCTCCATTATTGATCTTTACCCTTTTCTTGGGTTTGTACCAAACACATATACTCTACTTTATAGGTTTAAAGCTTCAAGACCTTTGATAAAGCTTTCACTATGGCACAAAAACTAGAAAAGATACCCATCAATGAGGGGAAGTTGAAACTGAGAAATAAGAACTCTACCTTCAAATAAAATGAGGCTTCCCCATCCAAACCCAACAACCTAAAAAATACTAATTATATGAATAAGGTAACCAAAAATGTGGTTGTCCTTAAGACCACCCCTCCACCCATTGTCAACTAATCTAACTCCTCTAACTCTTCCAATCAGAATACTAAGAACCCAAACCGTAACACCCAAAAATAATTCACTCCACTTAGGGAGTCATATGATTTGGTCTTGGATAAATTATTCAAATCCAATATCATACAACCTCCCTTGATCAAACCTATACATCAATTTGATTATTCTTGTCCTATACCTAGTTGGTATAAGGAGAGTGAATTATGCACCTTCCACTGAGTTATTGGACAAGACATTAGTATATGTAATACCTTAAAAAATGTTGTTTAAAATCTTATTGATAAGGGTGAAATTGTGTTGGATAGCCCCAATGTACCACCAAACCAATCAATTGACATCTTTAGACAACAATTTCCCAACCATGCTCCTTCTACCAACAATAAAAAAAAGCAAAATCTTCTCATGCTCAGAAGGTCCATACTATCAATATAGTTCTTGCTGAATTTATTACTGAGGAGATCATCTAAAAAATCACCTCTTACCCTACTCCACTTATTTAGGTAGTGGAGTCACCAACCTCTCCTTTGGTATGCATATCATAAAAGAAATCCCTTCTCACTTTATCATTTTCCTCAATCATACAACAATCTACCCTTCCTTTAGCAATCACTCGTAAGGAAGAAACTACTTTCTCTACACCTCCCATCGAGGATTTACCTTCCCAAATATTAGAACCCCTGGATCAAGGAATGGATGAGGTAACTGTTCCTCCTCTTCAAACCCTAAGCTTATCCTTCACATCCATTATCAGAGGATTCAGACCCATCTATAAACCTTTCTCTAGATTGGTCAAAAACTTAGAATTCATATCCAATCCTAACCTGGACTAGGCCATTTTTTGGCAACAACTTAGACTCCCATATAAAACTAAGCAGGAGCTCTCTTTATGAAAAAAACCTACCCTTTCCATTCTCAAATACACTATCACCATAACCCAACCATTGGACACCTTTGCCCATTAAACTATGGTAGTACCATTAAAACCAAACTCATCCAAAGTCACCAAATCACCTTCTACCATTATAACCAAACCCACCAAGAACCTTGGCACATTTACTACCCACAACATTACTCACCCATCAATAAAGTTAGACCTAAACCCACTAAACCTATCAAACAAACCCCAAGCTAAGCCAACAAAGAAGGTAAAACCACCTAGGATCCCAAAAACCAAAACTCTACCTCCCCTCTTCACTTTGCCCTCTATTTTGGGACCCCATCCCTCTACCTTGATTGGGAAACCAACCATCCCAAACCAAACCCAACCACCACTTTTGGTTATGCCATCACTCCTCCATCCACACCTCTTTTCACTAAACCACCCATAAACATACCTCCTATCTCCCAATCATCTATACCCAAACCTCTTATCTCCCAAATGTCTACCCCAACAAATTTTAACCCTAGACCCTCAACCTCTCTACCGAAATCCAAATCATACACCAAGGGTACCTCTTCACCCAAATCTTTGACCATCAAGACCACTCCTAAAAGGTCTTTCACCTTAACTACCAAACCTAATCCTTCTATACCTCTACCATCATTATTATAGTCTTACTCCACCATCTTATATAGGTTATTATAAGCATCTTACTTAACCTTACCACCTATCAGACTATTTGACCCACATAGTTCTAAACCATCTTGGTACAATGATAAACTAGTATGTTCATACCATAAGACACCTAGATATGGCACAGAGAACTGTGAAGCTCTCCAAGTGATAGCCCATCAACTATATCATGATGATGACTTATTATCATTGAGACCCTTATGATCCCCACATTGATCCAAGAACCAATAACCATTGACCAACACCTACCTACCCCTCCACTCTCACCTCAGAGTGAAGAGGAATCGAAGAAGTCACCTAGCTTGACTCCTCCTCCAATCTATACCATCCATGTGGTCACATGATCACAAGTTCAACCAAAGGATAAGGGGAAGACAAAGGTGTCCATTCCATAAACATACCCATCTTCCTCTACCTAACCACCTAGCCAACACTAATCACCTTCACCTTCAACCGAACCTAAAGTGTCCATATTGGGACCCTCTCACCCAATCCATCTAACTCAATCCAATGAGTAGTTCTGAAATAGATTCACCAAACCTCAATGAATATGAGTTTACATTAGCTAATCAAATCCTCACCCCATCATCACTAAATAATGATAGAAGCATTGTAATCTATAGAGGTTCGAGTGAAAGACCCTCAACCTTTAACAATCTTTATTGAATCCCTTCACATTGCCATCCTTGTTACCTTCAAAGATTTAGAAATACCTTCAATCCACCTACAAGACCTATACCCTCCCTTCTTCATGAATTCCTATATTAACCAAACCTACATCAAAAGGGTTATGATTTAAGGGGGAGAGAGTATCAACATCATCTCCTCCCACGCCTACAACCAACTCAAATTAACCAAAAAATTTATGTTAGAAACCTCGGTAGTGATTTGATCATTTAATGATACTATGGCCATGAATATAGGAACTCTCATCCTTCACATTCACCTATGACCTCACACCCTTCCTAAGCTCTTCTATGTAGTGGAAGGTGAATTCTAGTACAACATCTTATTAGGACACCCTTGGATTCATTTTATAGGTTATGTACCATCTACCCTACAATGGTGAGTCAAATTTGAGCATGAAGGTCAAGTTATTACTATACAAGCTGACTCAAGCCCCTTCACATCATGTAACATGATGTATCAACCCAATGATGTTCTCCTTCCCCCATGCAACTAGCCCTCATCAGTAAAAGATGAAACCCTATCTTTTTCTACCAATGAAACATCCACTAGTTCTTCCATCCCTTCCACCTAAATCCCCATAATGGACCCTTTGGAATCTACCTTCCAATGTATTTCATTAGGGGAGTATCCCCTTATCACCCTTGATGACTTCCCTACTCTTCAAGAGTGTGGTAAACTTGACCACAAACCCAATTATGACCCCAATATTAGAACTATTATTCCTTTTAGACCCTCAATATGTCAAACCAACTTCATCTATGGGGGAATTGATAAACCCATTGACACTTCCACAAGCTCTTTTTCACCTCAACCATTCACCTCTAGCTTCTCCTATCTAAACAAAACAAAATTTACCAAAATATACCTATAGAGGTGTGCTTGGAAGGGATTTAGCCTAGGTTAGTATGGACATGAGTTACATGAGTTACTTCCAATCAAAACCCAAAAACCTCACAAAAATCATGGCCTCAGTTTCACACCACCTAAAAAACAAACCAACCCACCTCTCATTACCATCATTGATGAGGACATCTCATCCTCACCATCCACTCCACCATTGATACCTGAGGATTTTGATATCATCCCCTCTAAATTTTTTTATCAACATGATCATCCTTAAACCCTTGACTTATCAAAAGGATGGGATGACCGTAACCATCCCTATGATCCATCTTGAGATGATAGGAGATGACTCTCCTACCATTAATATCATTCAGTGTGAGGATGACAATTCCATTCTCACCTACCTTGGTGCACTAGATTCTTCTATCTATAAATCCATTCCTTTGAAGACTTTAACCATGTTGAATGAATCCACCATGGATATCAAATTAGGCACTCTAGACAACCCTCACATTATAAAAATTATCCAATCACTAAATTTTGAGGAACTTTGGGACTTACCCTCCTTCCTACAAGACCACATCATAGTATTTTCTTAGTCTTATAGTGACATGCCCATAATTGACCCCTCCATCACTACCCAAAACATAGTTACCAACCATGATGCCAATCCCATTAGACAAAAACTTTGGAAAATGCACCCTCATATAACCCTTATCATCAAACAAGAGCTTTAATGTCTCCTATCCTTTAATTTCATTCAACCCATTGACTACCCCTAATGGGTCTCGAATGCCATGCCAATCACCAAAGCAACAAGGGGACTACAAATTTTTTTCAACTTTCATGACCTCAACCTCACTTGCCGAAAAGATGACTTTCCTTTACCAAGAATTGACTAGCTAGTTGATCTTACATCTGACCATGAGATGTTATCTCTCATAGATGGATTCTTAGGTTGTAATTATATCCTATTGCCCTTAAAGATCAACACAAAATTTCCTTCATCACCGCATCAAGTACCTTCTACTATAGGGTCATGAATTTTGGACTAAATAACACTAGCATAGCCTACCAACATGCTATGAACTACATCTTCCATGACCTTATCCACAAAATCATCAAAGACTATGTCAATGAACTTCTTGGGAAATCCAAATATTGTAAAGATCATTTAGCCATTCTCAAGATTATCTTTGAGTGACACATTTATTGCCATGTGTGTGTTAACCCTAAGAAGTGCATTTTTGGGGTCTTGTCAGGAAAGTTCCTTAGATTCATCATATCCCTTCAGGGAATCAAAGTTGATCTGGAAAAAATCAAATAAATCCTTAACATGCTTCCTATAATCAACCTCAAGAAACTTTGTAGTTTACAAGGGAAGCTCCAATCCATTCATCGCTTTATCTCTCAATTATCAAACTGATGCCAACCTTCCAACACCTTCTGAAGAAGGATGTATCTTTTAAGTGGAACAATGATTGTCAAAGGGCCTTTGATTCACTCAAATAGTATACTTTGTCTCCTCCTATCCTCACCCCTCCTAAGGATAATCAAATTTTCTAGCTTTATATCTATGTCATCGACCACTCCTTAGGGGTAATGCTTTCTCATTAGAATGGAAAACATAAAGATAAATCCATCTAATACATTAGCCACATGTTTGTATAATACGTGACATGACACACCCATACCAGGAAACTTTGCTTAGCTTTAGTATTCATGGCCACCAAACTCTGCCATTACCTTCTCCACCACAAGACCTATGTCATAACCAATACTGACCCACTCAAGTATATGTACTCCAGGCCATACCAAAACCAATGTATGGCCAAGTGGCTCATGATTTTAGCTAGGTTTAACCTTGAGTCTCTTCAATAGAAGTCAATTAAAGGCAAATCATTACTAACTAGTTCGTTGACGCACCATTAATAGACAATCAACCTCCTCCTGTTAAGTTTCCAGATGAGTCCATTATGATCCTCTCTCAGGCAAAATTCACCTATCAAGTGACCATATTCTTTGATGAATCAAAATGTCAACATGGTGGGGGAGTTGACATTATCATTACCCACTTCATGATGAATCTCTTCCTCTATCCTTCGAGCTAGATTTTGAATGTACCAATAATATGGTTGAGTACAAAGCTCTAATGATAGGCCTTCAAACTACATTAGCTTTGGGAGTCAAGATGATCAACATTTTTGGTGACTCTAAACTTGTGGTCAATCAAATCAATGACTCTTACCTATGTAAGAATGATGTTTTGAAATAATATAAACAATTAGCTAACACACTCTTAGCCTCATTTAAACACTACCATATCCAAACTACATCACGATCTATGCACAAGTTTTCTTATATGATGGCTTCCCTCCCCTCTCAGATCATATCTTCACCCACTAACTCTAAGATATCTATCATTATCCATAGACTTACCCAACCCTTTTATGTCAAACTAGATTATCCCACCATCTTTAATGTGGAGGATACCCAACCTTATCTTTGGTATCAACATACCCTCAACTATCTTAACCTTGTCATCATTCCTTCTGGTCTTTCTAGGAATGCTCAAAGAGAATTTATCTAGGGTACTCATGTTATACCATTCTAGGGGGAATTATTTATAAACATGGTTTTGATGGTCTTCTCTTCTACTACCTATGTAGTCATGAAGCCTCTAATGCTATTAGGGAAATGCATGATGGGATCTATGGGGGACACTTTAGTGGCCTTGTCATTGCTAAATGCATCCTTCACCTTGTCTATTATTGGTCTACCCTTAACCGAGAATTCCATGATTATGTGAAATAGTGTGTTAAGTGTCAATAACATGCCAATTTACATCACATACCTAGCCATAGTGTTAACGTTACCATAGATTTTTGGCCCTTCTCATAATGGGGTCTAGACCTTATTGGTGAAATTAACCCCCATTATTCATAGTGACATAATTATATCATCCCTATGACTAAGTACTTTACTAAATGGGTAGAGGCTATTATTTTTGTCTCAACCAAAGCTAAAAAAATTATTGAATTTATTAATCATCACATAATCTATCATTTTAGTGTTCCTCACAAAATCATCACTGACAATAGCAAATCCTTAAAAAATAAACAAGTGTAAGGTCTTTGTGATTCATTTAGTATCAGATTAAGTTTATCTTCACCCTATCATCCTCAAGTGAATAGACAGGTAGAATCCTATAACAAAACTCTCAATAACATGCTCACCAAAATGGTTAATGAATCTTGCCAAGATTAGCATTCACACATCCCTTTTGCCTTATGGGCATATCATACTAGCATTCAAACCCCTATGGGTGATACCCCATTATCTCTTATGTTTGGAGTGGAGGTCATCTTACCTCTTGAAGTCCAAATTCCTTCCCTTTGTATATGCCTATAGGATATCATTTCTAAAGATAATTATCATCAACACTATTTAGCCCAACTTGAGCTACTTGACAAGTGCCATTTATCTATCCTTACCCATCTTTATGTATATCAAGAGTGAATAAAATGTGCTTATAAAAAACATATTAAAGTGTGATAATTCAATATCAGAGACCTCATCTTAAAGGAAAACCAACATGTCACCAATATGGAGAAAAGTAAGGAAAGTTTGCTTTCAATTGGCTTGGACCTTATATCATAATGCACAAGTATCAATAATGAGCTTACTGGAATCCTCTGTTGAGGTAAACCCAAGCCTAAGCCCCTCAATTCTTTGCATCTACATCCTTTCTTTTGTTAAACAAGATCAAATGCACCTTTTGTCTAACTTAAGCTCATCCATTACTTTCCGACCACATTCCTATCCCTATTTTAGAGGCAATTAATTAAAACTGAATCATGTGATTATCCATCACAATCATAGCCTAATATTGAATAATAGGTACCAAGGCTCTACCAATGGCATGATTTTCATGGTAATTTTCACCCCTTTCCTAGGATGTATTCCCATGGTCATTGTTACCTAAACCTCTTTCACACCTACTCAATCTTCTTGTACTTTTAGTTTTGCTTTCATAAAAGGAGAAACTTTAAGCGTATATAAGTAAGTCTATGTCAAGCCAAATCAAAAGAAAAGTCATAACTACAAACTATCATGGGTAATTCCTAGTATTTACAGACTACTCCCTTGAAGGATAGCTGCCCCAAACATATCAAGATTGTTCAATATAAGGTAGACTACTCCCTTGAAGGATAACTACCAAAACCATAAAAAAAGCACACAGACTTAGACACTCCCTTGAAGGATGGGTGAGTAAAGAATTTGTCAAAGCATAGCAATTTCTTAGAAGCCTCTTACATTGATTAGCTTTATTAACCATCCCAAGAAACTATAAAATAGTAAAATATCCATTATTAAACATCAAAAAAAGCATAGTAATTTTGAAATCCACAATCAACTCCCATGAGTAGAGTTCCTACATCGATCAGTCTACACCTTATATGACATGGACTTGTTTATACTAGCTCTTTGGTAACCTCTAGAGGAGGTATGTTAGTCTAAATCAAAGGTTCCATCTTCATCCATCTCTCCTTTATACACTATAAGAAAGGGATTTAAGATCTTACTTGAAATAATGTGATCAAGACACCTCTTTAACCAACTAATAAATGATAATGTGAAGCATTAAAAGGGCTTATGTTTCTTAAGCCAATCCAACTTCAGTCTTATTTTAGTCCTTGGAAAAGAATAAGCATCATTCCTTCTTATCCTCTCATAACTGGTTGATATATTTACTTAGACATTTGTCTCATGATTATTTTCTCTTTCTCACATCTAGTTTTATTATTTGACATGCTTTATGTGTTTCACTTTAAAAAAAATAACCATAATCATAACCACATCACATACAATCATCATCGAAATCCATATCAAAATCACAATGTCAACATCATACCATCATCATTGTATCATGAACAAAAAAAAACATCATTAACATAAGCCATATCCATGAACATAATCATAACCATCAACATCATATTAACATCCATGAACAAACAACAATAAACCATTTTCACCATGTGTCTAAATATAAATGAGGAAGCATATACTCATTAAATTTCAGCATGAACACCATAATCATATCAACATCATAAACATGATCATCTCAAACATGAAATTAAATCATCATGTCCATACACAACATCATCAAGAACCATAATCATAAATGTCATAAACGTCATCCTAGTCATAAAAAAACATCACATTCTTCTCATAATCACATAAGATAACATCAAATCCATAACCAAAGACTATCATAAACATGAATAAAGAGACATATCATCACATGCCTAGCTAGGTGAGTCCACATTCACATCATCATGAGCATAACCATAATAAAAAAAATACTCAACATGAACATCATAAACATCAACCACAATCCATATGCAAAGATCATATCTATAAATCATGAATCTATAATCACATAAAAATCATCATGTATAATAATACACATATATATCTCAATAATATACATCTTGCTGCATCAGTTTGCATACTAGTATCAAAAATCATATATATCATAAGTATAACGTCTCATAACAAACTAAGAACTTAAGGCACCACTACCTCTTAATGCACCACTATCCCCTAAAGCCTATCCTCCTATACCTACCTAATCACCTAAAAATTCACCCCAATGAACTAGTGTCACTATACCTACACCACCTACAATCTTAGCCTCATACTCACCCCAATAGAGCTCATCTAGATAATGACTAAGGACTATGGCTTCATAACACCATAGTTCCTATATAAATTTTATGCATCTCTACATAGGGATAGTCCCTGGTAGTGTTATTTATACTAGTAATCCACCTCCTACCTATTAGAGAGAATCTCTCTCTCTTGTGTCACTAGGGCTAGTGTAACTCTAGTTTGGTCTCTCTCACCTTTGGTAGTAGCTTTCTAACCTTACATTGCAACTAAAAATTCCTGTAATGCTATCACAAAACCCTATGCCATGGCTAAAGCCACTCATGATTAGTCTTTCTAACCAATCACTATCTACATATCTGGTGTAGCCCCTCGTGCTGATGCTTACTAACCACCTCTACCATTTGGGTCAACATCTATAGCCTATTGGCCACCGTTATCACCATAAATATTAGTTGTAGCATATAGTACCTAGTACCATGTAGGGTAACCATCTGCAACACCTAAAATGTCTATCTCTATCCTCATTGGGAGCTCCTTTGTGATCAATAAAAATGTGAAATGGTTATGGCATGGTTAGTTGCATCTCTGCATCTCCCTCTTATACCTTACAAATACCCTAGGGATACCTTATACTAATCTAAACTATCAAGAGCTATCTCATCCTCCCTCTTACCATAAATCCATTGATAAATTTGTAGGGATAATATATTCCAAGCATAGTACACCCATCTTGAAAACTTGATATATGGTCTACAAATCACATCTCCAATAACCAAGGCATCCAATAAGCCTCTAAACTAGTCTATATCATGAACCCCTCCTCTTGGTCTTAAGAGGGAAAAACCATTTCTCCACCTCATAAATCCTACTTACAAGCCCATTTGAGCATACCCCTCCCACAATATCCCCATCGATCATAACACCTAGATGTGAATATATGCCTGATAATATAGAATAAACCCCACATTGATACCATACCTCTTATGGGCTCAGAATCCCCATAGCTCCTTATAAATTTGAACCAATATCATAGGTTCCCATGTGAACACTATGTAACCCAAAAACATCTCCACCAGTACCCCCAATAATAAATATGGGAACTTCCCACTACTCATAACACATCAACACTATCATCATCATAGTCAGTAACTACCTATCATCTCTGAATCTTTGGTATAGTGGAGTATATCTGAAGCCTATTATATGCCATATAATAAGGTTGAGGTCATCTTCATACAATATCTCCATGAAATCATCACATTCCTCCCTCTTAATATGATAAATTAGCTCACCCCATATGGTTATCCATGTAATCTTATGAATATTATTGGTAAGATGGTCATCTCACTAGTAGGTAATAGGAAGGTGTTAATCTCTAGATTCCATCCCTTGATGAGTACCACTATCATTTCCACATCCCACAATACATGATGGTAATGCACCATGTGATACAAAACATAGAAGCTTTGGTTTAAATATAATTCAAGAAATAAGAACAACACAATAACAAGAATTCTATCTCTGAGAAGAGATGTTTTATTCATCAAAATTTATAGATCCAAACATATGCTTATCTCTGAGAAGAGATGTCTGATTTCCATTTTGGGTTACATCTTCATTTATACACATTTTTAAGGTATGAGGAGGATGTGTAAGGTCACTAATCTCAAGGGATATCAAGTGGTTCAACTTTCATGATTTACAACAATACAAAATTTGAGGAATTATTATTTTAGAAACTTACTATTTTTAGATTACACTACTAAAATTAAAATTTGGGGAACTTTCATTGGGGTTTTAGGGGTAAAAATACATTGAGTAGAGCTACATTCCATCTCACCACATTCTCCTCATTATTATCTTTCCAATGGTTCAAACGGGTAGTTAAACGGAGCTATGGTGCAAAAGTTATGGCTCCTAAAAGTCCTGCCACCAATTGGGGTAGAAACATCACCCGAATTGTCACCCCGAATGTTGCCTGGATCATTCCTCCTTCCTTGAGAATCAATGGACTCCATTTCATCAATATTTGTCATCAAGTGTGGTATTTGTGTTTTTATTTGATTCTTGATGCATACTTGGAATGGACTATGCTTTGTGGAGCTGTGTAGGGCCTGATTGTTCACCATTTATGTCTGACCATTAGTCTGTGGATAGAAGGATATGAACTTATTCAACTTGTTATCTATTTAATTCTATTATTGTGTTGTTTATGTTTTCAAGGTATGTTTTCAAGGCTACACCATCATTTCTTTTGTATTCTTGTGGCTTGACCACCATGAGAACGAATTTCTTGGCACTAATTAGGGAGACAGATGTAGAAGGTGGTACCTCTGGTACCTATAAAGTGCCATGTTCCAAGAGTGAGGGTGATCCTTCTAGTTTTTGATTCATATATGCCATGTTGATCATACATTAATTGCTAACCAAAGAGTGTATCACAAACATCTAGATTAACTACAACACATAAGACCTCATCTTGGAAAGGTTTTATTACATATGAGAGAAGACATTGGTGGGTGACATAGAGGTTTCTCCCTAGACTCAACCATATAATACTATATGGCTCTGGGTGAGTCTTTATGGAAAAATTTATGATTTTCACAACATTAGTAGAGATCAAATTCTTTTGACTCCCACTATTAAGATTGAAATTCAAAGGCTTACCTTTCACCCATAACTTAGAGTGAAATAACATTTCCTTGTCATCTGGCCTCTCCTCATGGGTTTGTGATGAAGCAATGACAGCATCAGGCTCAGTATCTACAATCTCTTCTCCATCCTCTTTGATTGTAGGTTGTGTACTAGGTAGAGTAGTAGATGTTGATGATTATGACTCAGAAAGTAGGGACTTTATGGCTCAACATTCTTCTTTGGAGTGCATTCTATATTTGTGGTAATAACACAATTTATCAGTCTTCCCTTCCTTTTGCTTCCAATTTTAGCCCCGTGTTTGACCTCCTTTCTCACTTTTCCATTTTTAAGGCTAACTCTTCGTACTTATTCTTCCATGCTTCTACTAAATCTTTCCATGAAATTGTATGCCTCACTGAGGGTTTTCAAATTAAAGAGTTTGATCTCCCCCTGTATATACCATTGTAGTCCACTATGATATTTGAGAACCTTGTATTTCTCACTTTTTTAGACACCCAATCTTACAGATAGAGAATAAAAAATGTCAGTGTAATCTTAAACAAACTATTCCTTAACTTGGCAAAGTTGTTGCCACTCTATATACAGATCATCATATGCTCTAATGGGGTAGTATTCTTCCTATAAAGCTTCTATGAAATCATCCCAGGTAGGTTCTACCTAAAGGCCAATATCATCCATATTGAATCTCTTCTTGTATGCTTCCCACCAATTTTTGACAGGTAATGATGCTTTCAAAAGAGAAAAAGTGATAACCTTTTTATCATTGAATTTATTTACCAAAAAATATGATGACAATTTATCCAACTAATTTTATACTACATAACCATTGATTTTGCCTTCAAATGTAGGGATATCAAAATTCACCTGAACCTTGAAGGGTGTTAGAGCACTAAAATGATGTGGGGGTATAGATGAGGATCCAAAATTTCACATGGAGATTTGTTGGAGAATTTGGGTGAATTGTTGTAGCATTTGTTCTTGCTAATGTTGGAGGGCTTAATTTACCATTTCCTTGAAAGGATCAGATGTCTTGGTGTTTCTACCATTTGAGGTTGTTTGGAGTGAATAGGTAGATAGTCTAATGGTTCTATTTTCCACCCAAGCTTCTTGTAATCTAATCTCATCCTCATGATTATACACTCTAAAGACAAACCACTTTGATACCATTGATAAAAAACTTAGAAGATTTGGTTGAAAGATAATTTAAGAAACAAGAACAACATAATAACAATAATCCTATTTCTGAGAAGAAATATTTTATTCATCAAAATTTGTAGATCCAAACATATGCTTATCTCTAAGAAGAGATATCTAATTTCACTTTTAGGTTACATATTCATTTATACACATTTTGAAGGTAAGAGGAGGATGTGTAAGGTTACCAATCTTAAGGGAGATCAAGTGGTTTGACTTCCATGATTTAAAATAATATATAATTCGAAGAATTACTATTTTTAAAAACTTACTATTTTTAGATTGCACTACTAAAATTCAAATCTAGGACAATTCCATTGGGGTTTTAGAGGTAAAAATCTATAGAGTATAGATCTATGCCATCTCATCTCTTTCTCCTCATTCTTATCTTTCCAACGGTTTAAATGGGGAGTCATATGGAGTTATAGTGCAAAAGTTATGGCTCCTAAAAGTCCTACCACCAATTGGGGTAGAACCATCACCTGAATTCTTGACTGGAATGTTGCCCAGATCATTCCTCCCTCATTGAGAAGCAATGGTCCCCATTGTATTAATATTTGTCATCAAGTGTGGTAGTTGTGTTTTGATTTGATTCTTGATGCATACTTGGAATGGATTGTGCTTTATAGGGCTTGGTTGTTCACCATTTTTGTCTGACCATTAGTCTATGGATAGAAGGCTATGAACTTCTTCAGCTTGTTATCTATTTGCTTCTGTTATTGTGTTTTTTGTGTAGTTAGGGATGCAACATCGACCCTTTTAGATTCTTGTGGCTTGACCACCATGAGAATGAATTTCTTGGCACTAATCAGGGAGATAGATGTATAAGGTGGTACCTCTGGTACCCTATAACACCATGTTCCAAGAGTGAGGGTGATCCTTCAAGTTCTTGATTCATAGATTCCATGTCGATCATACATGAATGGCTAATCAAAGAGTACATCACAAACATCCAGATTGACCATATCACATAATACCTCATCTTGGAAAGGTTTTATTGCATATGAGAGAAGACATTGGTGGGTGACACAGAGGTTTCTCCTTGAACTCAACCATCCAATACTATATATCTTTGGGTGAGGATTTATGGACAAATTAGGATTTTTACAACATTAATAGGGATCATATTCTTTTGACTCACACTATCAAGAATGAAATGCAAGGGCTTACCTTTCACCTATAACATAGAGTAAAACAAATTTTCCTTATCGTCTGGCCTCTCCTCGTGTGTCTGTGATGAAGCAACGATGGCATTAGGATCAGCATCTACAATCTTTTCTTCATCCTCTAATATTTTAGGTTGTGTATCAGGTAGAGTAGTAGATGTTGATGATTGTGACTTAGAAATTAGGGACTTGATGGCTCAACATTCTTCTTTGGAGTGCATTCTAGATTTGTGGTAATCACACTATTTCTAAGTCTTCTATTCCTTCTGCTTCCAATTTTTGCCCCATGTTTGACCTCCTTTATCACTTTTATATTTTGAAGGTTGAATCTTTGTATTCATTCTTCCATGCTTATTCTCAATCTTCATTATGAACTTGTATGCCTCACCAAGGGTTACCAAATTGAAGAGTTCATTCTCCCCTTGTATATACCATATATGTCAGTGTAATCTTGAATATACTATTGCTTACCTTGGCAAAATTTTTGCCACTCTATATATACAGATCATCATATGCTTTAATGGGGTAGTATTCTTCCTTTACAGCTTCTATGAAATCATCCTAGGTGGGTTCTACCTTAAGGCTTATATCATCCATACTAAATTTCTTCTTGTATACTTCACACCAATTTTTGACAGACAATGATGCTTTCAAAAGTGCGAAAGTGATTTTCTCTTTATCGGTGAATTTATTTACCAAAAAATATGAAGATAATTAATTCAAATAAATTTTGACTACATTAGCATTGATTTTGCATTCAAATGTAGGGATATCAAAATTTACCTAGACCTTGAAGGGTGTTGGGGCACCAAAATGATATGGGGGTGTAGATGAGGAGCCAAAATTTCCCATGGAGATTTGTTGGAGAATTTAGGTGAATTGTTGTAGAATTTGCACTTGCTACTATTTTAGGGCTTCATTCACCATTTACTTAAAAAGGATTAGATGACTCAGTGTTGTCCACCATTTGAGGTTGTTTGGAGTGAATAAGTGGATAGTCTGCTAGTTCTATTTTCCACCCAAGCTTCTTGTAATCTGACCTCATCCTTAGGATCATACACTCTAAAGATAAAACAATCTAATGCCACTGATCCAAAACATAGAAGATTTGGTTGAAAGATAATTCAAGAAATAAGAACAACATAATAATAATAATGCTATCTCTGAGAAGAGATATTTTATTCATCAAAATTTATAGATCCAAACATATGTTTATCTCTGAGAAGAGATGTCTAATTTCCCTTTCGGGTTACATATTTATTTATACACATTTTTAATGTAGGAGGAGGATGTGGAACATCACCAATCTCGAGGGAAATCAAGTAATTTGACTTCCATAATTTACAACAATACAAAATTTGAGGAATTACTATTTTTAGAAACTTACTATTTTTAGACTAGACTACTAAAATTAAAATTTGGGGCACTTATAGTTGGTTTTTTGGGGTCAAAATTCATAAATAAAATATCCATGCCATCTCACCACATTCTCCTAATTCTATGATTTCCAATGATTCAAATAGGGAGTCAAACGGAGCAATGGTGAAAAAGTTATGGCTCCTAAAAGTCTTGCCACCAATTAGGGTAGAACCAACAACCTGAATTGTCACCTGGAATGTTGCCTAGATCATTCCTCCCTCCTTGAGAAGTAATGGTCCCCATTACATCAAGAATTGTCATCAAGTGTGTTAGTTGTGTTTTAATATGATTCTTGATGTATACTTGGAATAGACTATGCTTTGTGGAGTTGTATAGGGCCTGATTATTCACTATTTCTGTCTGACCATTAGTCTATGGATGGAAGGCTATGAACTTCTTCAGCTTTTTATCTATTTTTTCTATTATTATATTATTTGTGTACTCAGGGCTATAACATTAACCCTTTTAGATTCTTGTGGCTTGATCACCATGAAAACGAATTTCTTGGCACTAATCAGGGAGATAGATGTAGAAGTTTGTAACTTTGGTACCCTATAGCACCATGTTCCAAGACTGAGGGTGATCCTTTGAGTTCTTGATTCATATATGCCATGTCGATCATAAATGAATGGCTAATGAAAGAGTACATCATAAGCATCTAGATTGACCACATCACATAAGACCTCATCTTGGAAAGGTTTTATTTCATATGAGAGAAGACATTGGTGGGTGACATGGAGGTTTCTCCTTGGACTCAACCATTGAATACTGTATGACTTTGGGTGAGGCTTTATAGATAAATATAGACTTTTCACAATATTAGTAGAGATTTAATTCTTTTAACTCTAACTATCAAGAATAAAATTCAAAGGCTTACCTTTCACCCTTAACTTAGAGTGAAACAATTTTTTTTTGTCATCTAGCCTCTCCTCATGGGTCTGTGATGAAGCAACGATGGCATCAAGCTTGGCATCTACAATCTCTTCTTCATCCTCTTTGACTATAGGTTGTGTATCAGGTAGAGTAGTAGATGTTGATGATTATGACTCATAAATCAGAGACTTGATGGCTTGACATTATTCTTTGGAGTGCATTCTAAATTTGTGGTAATCACATTATTTCTCAGTCTTTCCTTCTTTTTTCTTCCAATTTGGGCCTCATGTTTGACCTCCTTTGTCACTTCTCCATTTTGAAGGCTGAAGTTTTGTATTCATTCTTCCATGCTTCTTCTCAATCTTCACTGTGAACTTGTATGCCTCACTGAGGGTTTCCATATTGAAGAGTTCCACTCCCCCCATATATATCATTGTATTCTACCATGATATTTGAGAACCTTGTGTTTCTCACTTTCCTAGATGCCCAAAATTATAGATAGAGAATGAAAAATGTCAATGTAATCTTGAACAGACTGTTCCTTACCTTGGAAAAGTTGTTACCACTTTATATAAAGATCATCATATGCTCTAATGGGGTAGTATTCTTCCTTTACAGCTTCTATGAAATCATCCTAGGTAGGTTCCACATCAAGTCCAATATCATCCATACTGAATCTCTTCTTATACACTTCCCACTAATTTTTGATAGGCAATGATGCTTTCAAAAGAGCAAAAATTATCTTCTCTTTATCAATAAATTTATTTATTAAAAATATGAAGACATTTGATCCAAATAATTTTCTACTGCATCAACATTGATTTTTACTTCAAATATAGGGATATCAAAATTCAATTGAACTTTGAAGGGTGTTGGGGCACTAAAATGATGTGGTGGTGTAAATGAGGAACCACAATTTCCCATGGAGATTTGTTGGAGAATTTGAGAGAATTTATGTAGCATTTTCACTTGATACTATTGGAGGGCTTCATTCACCATTTCCTTGAAAGGATCGGATGTCTCAGTTTTGTCTAGCATTTGAGGTTCTTTGAAGTGAATAGGTGGATAGTCTGTTGGTTCTATTTTCCACCCAAGCTTCCTATAATCTAACCTCATCCTCAGGATCATACACTCTAAAGACAAACCACTCTAATACTACTGATCCAAAACTTATAAGATTTATTTGAAAGATAATTCAAGAAACAAGAACAACACAATAACAATAATCCTATCTCTGAGAAGAGATGTTTTATTCATCAAAATTTATAGATCCAAACATATGCTTATCTCTGAGAAGAGATGTCTGATTTTACTTTCAAGTTACATCTTAATTTATATACATTTTGAAGGTAGCAAGAGGATGTGGAATATCACCAATCTTGAGGGAGATCAAGTGGTTTAACTTCCATGATTTACAATAATACAAAATTAAAGGAATTACTATTATTAAAAACTTACTATTTTTAGACTGCATTACTAAAATTAAAATTTTGGTCACATCCATTGGGTTTGCAGGGGTCAAATCTATCATGAAAATCTCCATGACATCTCACCACATTGTTATCATTCTTAGCTTTTTAATGGTTCAAAAAGAGAGTCAAACAGAGCTATGGTGCAAAATTTATGGCTCCCAAAAGTCCTACCACCAATTGGGGTAGAACCATCACCTGAATTATCACTTGGAATGTTTCCCAAATCATTCCTCCCTCCTTGAGAAGAAATGGTCCCCATTACATCAAGATTTGTCATCAAGTGTGGTAGTTGTGTTTTGATTTGATTCCTGATGCATACTTGGAATGGACTGTGCTTTGTGAAGCTACGTAGGGCTTAGTTGTTCACAATTTCTATTTGACCATTAGTCTATGGATGGAAGGCTATGAAAGTGTTTAGCTTGTTATCTATTTGTTTCTATTATTGTGTTGTTTATGTAGTCAGGGTTGTAACATCAAACCATTTGGATTCTTGTGGCTTGACCACTTGAGAATTAATTTCTTGGCACTAATCAGGGAGATAGATGTAGAAGTTGGTACCTCTGGTACCATGTAGCACCGTGTTCCAAGAGTGAGGTTGATCTTTTGAGTTCTCGATTTATAAATACCATGTTAATCATACACAAATGGATGATAAAAGAGTACATCACAAATATCTAGTATGACCACATCACATAAGACCTCATCTTGGAAAAGTTTTATTGCATATGAGAGAAGACATTGGTGGGTGACAGGGAGGTTTCTCTCTAGACTCAACCATCAAATACTATATGGCTTTGGGTGAGGCTTTTTGGAAAAGTTTAAGCTTTTCAAAACATTAGTAGAGATTAAATTCTTTTGACTCCTACTATCAAGAATGAAATGCAAAGGCTTACCTTTCACCCATAACTTAGAGTGAAATAACCTTTCCTTGTCATCTGGCCTCTCCTCGTGGGTCTATAATTAAGCAATGATGGCATCAAGCTCGACATCTACAATATCTTCTTAATCCTCTTTGACTGTAGGTTTTGTATTAGGTAGAGTAGTAGATGTTGATTATTGTGACTCAAAAAATAGGGACTTGATGGCTCGATATTCTTATTTGGAGTGCATTCTAGATTTGTCATAATCATACCTATTGACCATTTTGGTCCTGTAGGCCAAAAGTTGGTATCCTTCTTTCCCTACTGTTCTGAACCATCAGTCTTGGATGTATCCACCTTTCATAAATGCTCAATTTACCTTTGAAATAAGTCCTATTCCTATAAAGAATTGATAGATCTAAGACCTGTAGGTTTTAGTTCAATATGGAGCTTATTTCACTTTAAACAAATGCCTTAGACAAGCCTTTTGATAAGGGAATGGGCCAGCAAGAATGAAAGTGTCTTACAAAGCTCTGAGGGTAAAGTACCCTTGTAGAGGGTAGTTAGGTGCAAACTGAACTACCCCAGTAGGCTACAGAGGGAAATTATGAGCTTAAGGTACCTTTGCAGAGGTCAGAGTTTTCCTTTAAAAAAATGAACAAGGCAAAGAATTCCTTCAGACATTTTGTCTGAAGGAAATCCACGACAAAAAAATGTCAACAGTCAAGAGGAAATACAAGGAAAAGTCCAAAGGCACATTCCTTTCGATAAAATGTTTGAGGGAATTCCTTCAGATATTTTGTTTAAAGGAATTCAAGAAGAGAAAAGGCTGAGACTCCAAAGAGAAAGACTATTTGGACATTTTGTCTGAAGGAATTAAGAAGACCAAGGCAACTCGAAGGAATTAGAAGGGAAAGTGCCCTTGTGGGGGACTCTCAAATAACAAAGGGGGACCTTTCCCAAGATCCAAAGGGACACCTTCCCTTTAGGAAGGAAGAAATACAAAAAGGGATGAAGAAATTTCCAAAGGGGTGATGGGCCTGACGACATCAAATTTAAGGCAAAAAACTAGCCATTGGATTTTAAATGGTGACAAGCCTGTGGAGGTCAAATTTAAGATGATGAAATAGCTATTTGGTTTTTGAATAGCAATGGTCCCATAGACATCATTTTTTGATGGGATGCATCGGCCGTTGAGGAGAAGCCAAAGGACTAAGGCCTTCACAATAAGCGGATGAAGGCTCATGGTGCAAACCCGAGTAAACTTAGCGACCCACCGAGAAAGGAGCCCAAAGAGCCAAAAAAAGACAAAAGGATAGCCTGAGAGCTGAGTTGCAAGGAAAGAGACAAAAATAGTGAAAGATTGACCATGCACACATAAGCCAAGCATAGAAGAAGACAAAATAGTCCAGGTAGCACATGAAGCATCAATAGAAGAGTTATTATTATGGGTGAAATAGTCCTTAAGAAATGGACATCACAAAGTTAAAGAATTCAATGGCATGGCCTATTTTTCTTCATTTGAGCATGGGTGAACATACAATCACGTAAGTTTCATAAAGAGGGGTGGCCTTGTCATTCAAATGATCAAGCAACCCATGCTTTTACAATGATATTTAATATGATTTAAATGCAAATGTTAAGACTTGGATTGCCACAACATTGGCCACTCATTTTGAAGAGTGCCTAAGTCTTCCTTTTGATGCTATATATATTGTAACCTCCAAGTGAGGAAGATATCTCTCATTTTTGTATGACACAAACTTGCCAAAATTTCACCTCTATTTGATTGGTTATGCTTTTGAGTGTGTATATGTATATATTTTGTGTTTAGTTATTATAGATTGATGCTCTCACAAATTGACACCAACACACCTAGTGTAGCCAAAACACCATTTCTATAGGTTAACAAGAAGTGCTGCATCTAGAGCATAGAGAAAGAAAAGAGTAGATATCAGATAGTGTGTTTTCTATAGTGCCTATGGTAAGTTACATTTCCTATGTGTTTTCATTAAGCCTCCCTTTTTAAGCTCCCTAAAGGCTAGTCTTTTTCTAGATAAAGTCTATGTTCTCCCCCTTTCTGATTTGAAGTGTGAACAACTGAGTAGATCAACATCATTTGGTGTATTGCCACTTAGAGTAGTTTTCTATTTTGGTTATTTCTTCTCTCTTTTCACCCCCCATTATTAGCAGTAGTAGTATAAAACCTTCATAGATGCATCAAAGGGAACTAGCTCTTATCTAGAGATTCTCCTCTCAGTTTTTCCAGACCCACAACAAGAGGGGAGTCTCTATTTTTCTGCATGGAAGATAGAAGCTCAACCTCCTATTAAGAGTGAAATTCATAGCATCAACATTTTTTGGCACACCTGGTGGGTCAAATTTTAATCCTCAAAAAAGTTCTAAGATTGATGTTGGTCTTATTATAGCAAGAATGAACAACTAATTTAGCATTTGGTGACTCCATTTTGAATAACATCAGTCTCTGGTCAAAGATCAACCTGACATCCTATGCCTAAGGTCACCACATGATCTACTACCAAGGGTGTCCCTTTTGAATTCATTGAACTACTATTAAACTCAACAAGGTGACTGAGGTTTGCAAGAACTCATCCCTATACAAGAAGTCATTCTCTCAAACCTGCTATAAAATATACTTACACAAGAAGACCTTGACAAAATCTTGTTATAACCATAACTTTGCCTTTTGTGGCCTTTCATGGTTAGAGCCCTTTAAACCTTCTACATTATGACTGAATCCTAGGGACAACCCTTAAGAGTGTTCCTCATTTTAATGGGGAGGGACCTATTACTACTATTGAGCACATCAAAATATTTTCCAACCTCTATAATATTCATAATATCAATGAAGAGTACATTACTATCAGGTTGCTAGCATTGTCTTTTAAGGGTAAGGTTCTAGACTGGTATGGGACTTTGCCTATGAATTCAATTAGTACATGGAATGAATTAAGTACTCTCTTAACAAACAGATTCAGGGAGAAAAGTGATCATCTCTCTCTTGCTGAGCAACTAACTACTATGAAAAGATCTCCACATGAATTCATGCAGGATTTCAATACCAAGTTTCAAAAAACCTGGGATAGAATTCCCATTTTGGTAAGGTTGACCCCAAACTATACCTTTCTTTATTATTTAAAATCTTTGAATAGTGACATTGCTGTCATGATATAGTCCATGGGAGGACAAGTGTTACTAGCTACCTATGAAATAGCTATTATCGCTAAAAATTTCCTAGTGTAAGTGGGAAAGATAGCCCCTAGACCTCACATGCCACTCTTTCCTGAATTACCACCTCCAATCCAGACTACTACACCCACCTTAGCTCTTCTACCTAGCATAAAAAAGTTGACTGATACTTCACCTAATGACCTTCATGAAGTTAAGAGCTTGGTGCAAAGTGTGACCAATGAATTAGTGGCTCTTAAAAGGAAACAAGCTCAAAACTATCAGCCAAATTAAGGATATCAACAGTTTGGATAAGTAAATAGACCCCCTTTTTAGAATTATAATCAAAGACAGGGTTAGTTTACTCAAGATAGACCATATCAAGGGTATAATCTAGGCACTCCATCATCTAAGGCTCTTATGCCTACTCAAAATAATCTGGTATAGGAGCAGCCAAATTGCTCACCCCTAGGATATGGCCAAAATCAGGTTGCTTATAAAAATTAGATGTTGAGTCAATATATGAATGCACAAGACAATCAAGCCACCCAATTCCTAAGCTTTGAGATGTCAGTACAACCTAACATGGGTAGAAGTCAGGCTTAACCTGATTTCACTCTCATGAATCACATGGAAGGTGAATTCTATGTAGTTAACTACATGGGCAGTATGAGAAACCAAGGTGATTATGTTGCAGCCAACACAAGATCCAAAAGGAGAGCTATGGAGGAAGCTCATATAGTGGCCCAAACATCTGTAGCATCTTCTTCATCACATATGAACTAAAAATTTCAAAATTTTAGGCCACTGGTTACACCCTCAGCTCCTCAGCCTTTGCCTCAGGTTGTAAGCACCCCCAAAGAAAATTTGAAAAGAAGTAACCCTTAGATCAATGTGGTAGACCAGATGAAGAAGACACACATGAATATCTCTTTATGGGATTCATTGGCAATGCCATGACAAAAGGACGTACTCCAGAAAGAGTTGCATGAGCTATATGAACCATCTATCTCAACAAAAGATGATAACATTTTGATCATGAGTGGGCACCCCTCCACATCAAGCCAAGTAAAGAAAGAAGAAAAGGTTCCCCCTTTCTATCTATCCTTAGTCATAGGAGATTTATTGGTACACAACTACATTATTGACAGTGGAGAAAGTACCTTAGTAATGCCCAAATGTATAGCGGATAAGCTGGGACTCAAATACAAAGAAATGACCAAGGGAGTTCTACAACAAGATGGATCACTAGCTAAGATAGTAAGAGTGGTGAGAGGTGTGAACTTGATGCTCCACACCTATCCAACCTTCTCAATTCCCCATGATGTGGTGGTGGTATATGTTCCTCCCTACTTTTCTATTTTCTTGTCTAGGGATTTCACATCCAAAATAGGTGGGTACCTAGCAGCAAACTAGTCTTACATGGTTTTTAGAACCAAATATGGGACTAAGGTCAAGATTGAGTTAGACCCAATCCATAGAGATCATCTAGAGCCATACTCACTCAAAGCGATGAATGTCAGCTACACCATTATTGATGAAGAAGATTTCTAAGTGGATCAATCTCCACCTTCTACCCTTGAAGGAGTTGATGACCTGCTCTTAGATGAATGGGGAAGTGACAACTTTGAACATGACCCATACAAGTTCATAGAAGAGGAAGGCCTCAGGATTTATTGCATGCATGAAGAAGGTAATTTTGTACCAAATTTGATGAAAATAAGCCAAGATAGCTTAGGTTTATGGTAGCTTTTCTTTGATGGCTCAAGAAGCAGATTAGGAGCTAGTGGTGGAGTAGTATTAATTTCCTCCTCATAGGATAAATACTTCTTGACTTTCAGGTTCTAGTTTTCTTGCACTTAAAATGTTGCAGAGTATGAATCTCTCATCCATGGTTTGGAGTGGGCAAGGAAAAGAGGAATTAAAAAGCTATAGGTTTTTTGAGATAGTGAGTTGATCATAAATTATGTGAGAGGCCAAAATCTGATAAAGAATTCCTTGCTTAAGTCTTACAAGCACAAGGTGTGGGACTTAGTGGAGAGTTTCCTTGTTTTCAATGTTACTTCCATTCCAAGAGAGAATAATAAACAAGTTGACAGACTAGTAGCATTTGGTGCTCAGTTTGATGTCTCCAAGGAGATAGGCCGAGACAGTAGTCTGTGCCATTTAAAAGTGGTAATCAGATCCTCCATGCCTGATAACATCACCAATTGGCAGGTGTTTGATAGTGATCAGTAGATAATGATCTTCTTGTAAGAGGAGGCTGAGTTTGCCTTTAGAAATCAAGCCAAGCTACACCAATAGTATGGCAGCCAGATTATTCAGCTGAAGAACAACAAAATTCCCAAAGGCTTGGTCACTCTCAAAAGTATCTTCAACGAGGATGGCCAATTGAAAAATGATAAAGCAAGCATAACAATGAAGAAAGAAAACTACAAAAAGGCTGAGATATTCAAGAACAATCTGCTTGCACTTGGGAAGGTATGTACAAATCATGAAAGGTAGGCTTTCATCTTGTTGTGCTAGGAATTTACTGATGTCTTTGCTTGGGAGTATGGTGGCCTGAAAGGTTTTGACCCAAGTTTGGCCCAACATACTATTGAGCTGGAGGAAGATGCCAAGCCCATCAAACAAAAAGAAAGGCCTTTTGACTTGAAAGATTGAGACTCTCATGTGGAAGGAACTCACCAAGCTGATTGAGTCCAAAATTATATTTTTGATCAAACACTCTTCTTGGCTAGCTAATCTTGTTCCTGTCTAGAAAAAAAATGGGGAGATCAGATTATGTGTAGATTTCAAATACCTCAATAGAGTCTCATTGAAGGACCACTATCCTCTCCCAAGTATGGAGTAGATCCTCCAAATGGTGATAGGCAACAAATTTCTCTCCCTCTTGGATGGGTATTTAGGGTACAATCATATTTTAGTGTAAGATTGTGATCAATACAAGATAGCCTTCACTACCAAGTGGGAGATGTTTTCTTGTTGGAAAATGCCATTTGGACTATCCAATGCTGGTGCCACTTTTCAATGAGCCATGGACATGGATTCTCAAGGCCTGATAAATAATATTGTACTGGTATATCTTTATGATATGATAGTATTTTCTAAGGAAACATGCCAACATATAAGACACCTTAGGCAAATCTTTGAGAAGTGTAGAGAGTTCGGTATCTCTCTCAACCCAAAGAAATGTGTGTTCACTGTCCATGAAGGTAAAATCCTTAGCCATGTTGTTTTGAAAGAGGGATTGACCATTGATCCAAAAAGATTTTGCTCTATCCTAGAGCTTTCCTTGTCTAAGCATAAGAAAGGTCTACAAAGCTTCTTTGGCAAAATAAATTTCATCAAGAGATTTATCTCAAATTTTTCTGAGACAATCAAGCCACTAACCTCTATGCTTAAGAAAGATGATTAATTTGTGTGGATAGCATAAAGGAAGGATCCCTTGACTTCACCAAGGATTTAAACCTCTACACCTTCAAAAATGAATAGGTAATCTCCGCTATGCTTACCCAAGCAAATGGTGAGAACCTTGAACAACTGCTTGTATTTTTTAGCCAAGGTCTAGAAGGTTTTGAGATAAGGTATACATATGTAGAGAAACAAGTCCATGCGGTCATATGAAGCCTAAATAAATTTAGACATATGCTATCTAATAGCAGGGTTCATCTCATGGTGCCATATCCTAGCGTCAAAGATTTCTTGATCAATCGTGATCTAAATGAAAAGAGAGCAGGATGGATCACTAAAGTAATGGAATATGACATGGAAATCAAAACCACCAAGCTAGTAAGGGGAAAAGGCCTATGTGAGCACCTTGCTACAAACTTTCAATAGTAGAAAAAGGATATTTTGCTAATCCATGATAAAGCTACAATAGAAGAACCAATAGTCTTGAAGGATTGGGCATCAGACATGAAATATTTCCTTCTCATTGGTGAGTGCCCACATGGCCTTGATAGGACCAAGAAGAGATATTTTAGACTCTAATCTCTCCTTTATGTCTTGATTGATGGGGTGCTATTTAGAAAATATTTTTTAGAGGTACTCTTGAGGTGTATAGACCCAGGTCAGGTCAAACGGGTGTTGTGTAAGTTCCATGATGGGCCAGCTAGTGGTCACTTTGATCCTAAGCCTATGAATATGAGGATTATGAGACCTAGTTACTTTTGGTCCACTTTATTCAAAGACACCCATGCCTGGGTATGAAAGTGCCAGAAGTGTGCTCTCTTTGATGGGAAATAATGGCTGGCTGCAATGCCTCTATAGCCTATTCAGGTAGAACAACCAATCATGTAATGGGGCCTTGACTTCATAGGGATGATTAACCCTCCTTCTAGTGTTGGCCATAAATGGGTCTTGACTACTATAGACTACTTCATAAGATGGGTAGAGGCTGTTGATTTGAAGGAGGCCAATGAAAGTGCAGTCCTAGATTTTTATAAAGGCCTAGTGACAAGGTTTGGAGTCCTAACTACCATCATCTCAGATAATGCATTGGATTTCTTGTGAACTAGAATGAGTGAATGGGCATTGGGATATGACATCTACCTTATCACTTCTTCCAACTATTACCCATAAGGGAATGGGCTGGCTGAGTCCACCAAAAAGAATCTGATTAGAATTATCAGAAGGATAATGGAGGAGAATTAGAGAACTTGGCATGCCAAGTTTAAAATAGCCCTGTGGGTAGATAGGGCTACTCTAAGGAGGGTAGTTGAAAATTCACCATACACACTTGTGTATGGAAGGAAAGCTAGACTTCCTATTTCAATTAAATTGCTAGCTTTGGATCTTGATCACCAACTGTAATTAGAAGAAGGCAACAACATGGAGGTTAGGCTGTGTGAATTGATATAACTTCAAGAGATAAGGGACCAAGCCATGGTTTCAATGACCAGCTGTCACTAGCAAACAAAGTAGTACTTTGACAAGAAATGCTCATCAAAAGGTTTCTCTAAAGGTGAGATCATCTTAAAATGGGATGAGGATTGAGCTAAGCCTAGAAAGCACACAAAGTTAGATACCCTATGGAGTGGTACATATGTTATCACTCAGTGTAAGTAGCATAATGTATTCCAACTCTCTAGGTTGGATGGTGAAGAAATACATATCCTAGTTAATGGGATATACCTTAAACACTGTCACTGAGTCTTCTCTCATCATGTATATATTTCCTTGTTTTTTCCTATTTTTGCCTAAGTGCTCTTACACATATTCATAGTTTTCTTAGCCTTGTTTGTGTTTTGTTTACTTTCTAGGGTAAAAGCTTCATGATTGATTCTTGGATCTCTCGAGGTTATTGTCAACCTTTTGGGCTATGTTTTGACTCTGTACCCAATGGACTTGCAAGTCACTGGTTTATTAAGCAAGGCAGGCATGCTTCCCCTGGGAATCACCAATTTTTTTGACCATTTTGGTCTTGCAGGCCAAAAGTCAGTCTCCTTCTTTCCCTACTATTCTAAAATGTCAGTCTTAGATGTATCCACCTTATATAAATGCTCAATTTACCTTTGAAATAAGTCCTATTCTTATAAAGAATTGATAAATCTAAGACCTGTAGGTTTTAGTTCAATATGGAGCTTATTTTATTTTGAACAAATGCCTTAGACAAGCATTTTGACAAGGGAATGGGCTAGCAAGAATGAAAGTCTCTTACTAAGCTCCGAGCGCAAAGTACCCTTGTGGAGGGCAGTCAGGTACAAATTGGACCATCCCAACAGGCTACAGAGGGCAATTATGAGACCAAAGTACCTTTGCGGAGGGCAAAGTTTTCCTTCAAAAAAATGAATAAGGTAAAGAATTCCTTCAGACATTTTGTTTGAAGGAAATCCATAGTAAAAAAGGTCAAAGGTCAAGGGGAAATACAAGGAAAATTCTAAAGGCACATTCCTTCAGACATTTTGTCTGAAGGAATTCAAGAGGAAAAAGGGTCGAGACTCCAAAGAGAAAGACTAAGACATGAAGAAATATTCCCTTCAGACAAAATGTCTTAAGGAATTCCTTCAGACATTTTATTCAAAGGAATTAAGAAGACCAAGGCAGCTTGAAGGAATCTGAAGGGTAAGTGCCCTTGCGGGGGACTGTCATCTGCCAAAGGGGGGATATTTCCCAAGCTCTAAAGGGACACCTTCCCTTTGGGAAGGAAGAAATACAAAAAGGGCTAAAGAAATTGCCAAAGGGGTGACGGGCCCGAAGATGTCAAATTCAAGGCAACAAACTAGCCATTGGCTTTTAAATTGTGATGGGCCTACGAATGTCAAATTTATGATAATGAAATGGCCACATTTGGTTTTCAAATAGTGATGGGCCTGCAGACGTCATTTTTTGATGGGATGCATCAGCTGTTGAGGAGAAGCCAAAGGACTTAGGCCTTCACGATAAGCAGCTGAAGGCTCATGGTGAAAATTTGAGTAAACTTAGTGACCTATAGAGAAAGGAGCCCGAAGAGCCAGCAAAAGACAAAAGGATAGCTTGAGATCCAAGTTGCAATGAAAGAGACAAAAATAGTGAAAACATGACCATGCACACATAACCTAAGCACAAAAGAATATAAAATACTCTAAGTGGCACAAGAAGCATCAACAGAAGTGTTATTACTATAGGTGAAATAGTCCTTAAGAAATGGTAATCACAAAGTGCAAGCATTCAATGGCATGGCCTATTTTTTTTTGGCATGGGTGAGTGGACAGTGGCGTAAGTTTCATAAAGAGGGGTGGCCTTGTCATTCAAATGATCAAGCAACCCATGCTTTTACAATGATATTTAATATGTTTTAAATGCCAAAGTCAAGACTTAGACTGCCGCAACATGGGCCACTCATTCTGAAGAGCACCTAAGTCTGACTTTTGATGTTATATATATTGTAACCTCCATGTGAGGAAGATATCTCTCATTTTTGTATGGTGTAGCCCTACCAAAATTTCACCTTGAATCAATAGGAAAGTATTTTACCTCTATCTGACTGGTTATGCTTTTGAGTTTGTCTGTGTATCAATTCTGTGTTTAGTTATTTTAGCTTGATGCTCTCACAAATTGACACCAATACACCTAGTGTAGCCAAAGCACCAGTTTTTTAGGTTAACAAGAAGTGCTGCATCTGGAGCATAGAAATAGAAAAGAGTAGCTAACAGATAGTGTGTTTTCTATAGTGCCTATGGTAAGTTACATTTCTTATGTGTCTTCATTAAGCCTCCCTTTTAAAGCTCCCTATAGTCTGGTCTTTTGCCAGATAAAGTGTATGTTCACCCCCTTTTTGGTTTGAAGTGTGAACAACTAAGTAGATCAACATCATTTGGTGCATCACCACTTAGATTAGTTTTTTATTCTAGTTATTTCTTCTCTCTTTTCACCCCACCATTATTAGCATTAGTAGTAGAAAACCTTTATAGATGCATCGAAGGGAACTAGCCCTTATCTAGAGATTCTCCCCTCAGTTTTTCCAGACCCACAATAAGAGGGGATTCTCCATTATGCTACGTAGACGATAAAATCTCAGCCTCCTATCAAGGGTACAATCCACAACATCAAAAATACCATTTCTCAGTCTTCCATTCTTTTTGCTTCTAATTTTTTCCCCGTGTTTGACGTCTTTTGTCACTTTTCCATTTTGAAGGTTGACTCTTTGTATTCATTCTTACATACTTTTTCTTAATCTTCACCATGAACTTGTATGCCTCACTGAGGGTTTCCAAATTGAAGAGTTCCATCTCCTCCCATATATATTATTGTAATCCACCATGATATTTGAGAACCTTATATTTATCACTTTTATGGATGCCCAATCTTACAGATAGAGAATGAAAATTTTTAGTGTAATCTTAAACAGATTGTTCCTTACCTTGGCAAAGTTGTTATCACTCTATATATAGATCATCATATGCTCCAATGGGGTAGTATTCTTCTTTTACAGCTTCTATGAAATCATCCCAAGTAGATTCCACCTCAAGGCCAATATCATCCATACTGAATATCTTCTTGTATATTTCCCACTAATTTTTGATATGTAATGATGCTTTCAAAAGAGTAAAAGTGATCTTCTCTTTATTGTTGAATTTATTTACTAAAAAATATGAATAAAATTGATCCAACTAATTTTCTACTGCATCAACATTGATTTTTCCTTCAAATTTAGGGACATCAAAATTCACTTGAATGTTGAAGGGAGTTGGGGTACTAAAATGATGTGGGGGTGTAGATGAGGAGCTAGAATGTCCAATGGAGATTTGTTGGAGAATTTAGGTGAATTATTGTAGCATTTGTGATTTCTACTATTAGAGAGTTTCATTCACCATTTCCTTGAAAGGATCATATGTCTCAGTGCTATCTGCCATTTAAGGTTGTTTGGAGCAAATAAGTGGATAGTCTACTACTTTTATTTTCCACCTAAGCTTCCTATAATCTAACCTTATCCTCAGGATCATATACTCTAAAGACAAACCACTCTGATACCACTAATATGAAACTTAGAGGCTTTGGTTGAAAGATAATTTAAGAAACAAGAACAATACAATAATAATAATATTATCTCTGAGAAGAGATGTTTTATTCATCAAAATTTGCAGATCCAAACTTATGCTTATCTTTGAGAAGAGATGTCTAATTTCCCTTTTAGGTTACATCTTCATTTATACACATTTTGAAGGTAGGAAGAGGATGTGGAAGGTCACCAATCTTGAGGAAGATCAAGTGGGTTGACTTTCATGATTTACAATAATATAAAATTCAAGGAATTACTATTTTTAGAAAAATACTATTTTTAGATTGTACTTCTAAAATTGAAATTTTTGGGACTTCCATTGGGTTATTAGGGGTCAAAATCCATTTAAAAAATCTCCATTCCATCTCACCACATTCTCCTCATTTTTATCTTTCCAATGGTTTAAATTGGGAGTCGAACGGAGATATGGTGCAAAAGTTATGGATCTCAAAGTCCTACCACCAATTGAGGTAGAACCATCACTGAATTGTTACCTAGAATGTTGCCTGGATCATTTCTCCCTCCTTAAGAAGTAATGGTCCCCATTACATCAAGATTTGTCATCAAGTGTGGTAGTTGTGTTTTGATTTAATTCTTGATGCATACTTAGAATGGACTATGCTTTTTGGAGCTTTATAGGCCCTGATTGTTCACTATTTCTATCTGACCATTAGTCTATGGATGGAAGGCTATGAAATTCTTCAGCTTGTTATCTATTTTATTCTATTGTTGTGTTTTTTTTGTAGTCAAGGCTATAATATCAACCCTTTTGGATTCTTGTGGCTTGACCACCATGAGAACGAATTTCTTAGCACTAATCAGGGAGATAGATGTAGAAGATGGTACCTCTGGTACCTTGTAGCACCATGTTCTAAGAGTGAGGGTGATCCTTTGAGTTGTTGATTCATACATTCAATTTTTATCATACATGAATGGCTGACCAAAGAGTACATAACAACCATCTAGATTGACCACATCACATAAAATCTCAACTTGGAAATGTTTTATTACATATGCGAGAAGACATTGGTGGGTGACATGGAGGTTTCTCCCTGGAATCAACCATCCAATATTGTATTGATTTGGGTGAGTATTTATGGAAAAATTAAGCTTTTCACAACATTATCAGAGATTAAATTCTTTTGATTCCCATTATCAAGAATGAAATGCAAAGGTTTACCTTTCACCCATAACTTAGAGTGAAACAACCTTTCCTTGTCATCTGGCCTCTCCTTGTGGGTCTATGATGAAGAAATGATGGCATCAGGTTTGACATCTATAATCTCTTCTGAATCCTCTTCGATTGTAGGTTGTGTATCAGGTAGAGTAGTAGATGTTGATGATTGTGACCATAAAGTAGCGAATTGATGGATTGACATTCTTATTTGGAGTGCATTCCAGATTTGTGGTAATCACACCATTTCTCACTCTTCCCTTCCTTTTAATTCCAATTTTGGCCCCATATTTGACCTCCTTTATCACTTTTCCATTTTGAAGGCTGACTCTTCATATTAATTCTTCTATGATTTTGATAAATCTTCACCACAAACTTTAATGCCTCATTGAGAGTTTCCAAATTGAAGAGTTCCATCTCCCCCTATATATACCATTGTAGTCCATCATGATATTTAATAACCTTGTGTTTCTCACTTTATTATATGCCAATATTACAGATAGAGAATGAAAAATGTTAGTGTAATCTTGAACAACCTATTCCTTACCTTGGTGAAATTGTTGCCACTCTATATATAGAGCATCATATGCTCTAATGAGGTAGTATTCTTTCTTTACAGTTTCTATGAAATCATCTCAAGTAGGTTCTACCTCAAGGCCAATATCATCCATACTGAATCTCTTCTTGTACACTTCCCACCAATTTTTGATAGGCAATGATGCTTTCAAAAGAGTAAAAGTGATCTTCTCTTTATCTTTGAATTTATTTACCAAAAAATATGAAGGCAATTGATCCAACTAATTTTATACTACATCAACATTGATTTTTCCTTCAAATGTAGGGATATCAAAATTCACTTGAACCTTGAAGGATGTTGGGGCACTAAAATAATATGGGGGTGTAGATGAGGAGCCAAAAATTTACATGGAGATTTGTTATAGAATTTGGGTGAATTATTGTAGCATTTGTGCTTGCTTCTATTAGAGGGCTTTATTCACCATTTCCTTGAAAGGATCAGATGTCTCAGTTTTGTCTGATATTTTAGGTTGTTTGGAGTGAATAGGTGGATAGTCTACTAGTTCTATTTTCCACCCAAGCTTCATGTAATTTGATGTCATCCTCAGGATTATACACTCTAAAGACATACCACTTTGATATCACTGATCCAAAACTTAGAAGCTTTGGTTGAAAGATAATTCAAGAAATAAAAACAACAAAATAACAATAATGCTATCTCTAAGAAGAGATGTTTTATTAATCAAAATTTGTAGATCCAAACATATGCTTATCTCTGAGAAGAGATGTCTGATTTCCATTTCAGGTTACATATTTATTTATACACATTTGGAATGTATGAGGAGGATGTGGAAGGTCACCAATATTGAGGGAGATCAAGTGGTTCGACTTCCATGATTTATAAAAATACAAAATTTGAGGAATTACTATTTTTAAAAACTTACTATTTTTAGACTACACTACTAAAATTAAAATTTGGGGCACTTATATTGGGTTTTTTGGGGTCAAAATCCATCTATCAAAGCTCCACAACATCTCATTGCATGCTTCTCATTCTTAGCTTTTCAATGGTTCAAACGGGGAGTCAAACAAAGCTATGGTGCAAAAGTTATAGCTCCCAATAGTCCTACCACCAATTGGGGTAGAACCATCACCTAAATTGTCACCTGGAATATTGTCAGAATCATTCCTCCCTCCTTGAGAATCAATGGTCCCCATTACATCAAGATTTGTCATCAAGTGTGGTAGTTGTGTTTTGATTTGATTCCTAATGTATACTTGGAATGGGCTGTGCTTTATGGAGCTGTGTAGGGCCTGATTGTTCACCATTTCTATTTGACCATTAGTCTGTGGATGGAAGGCTATGAAATTCTTTAGCTTATTATCTATTTGCTTATGTTGTTGTGTTATTTATGTAGTTAGGGCTGCTACATCAGCCCTTTTGGATTCTTGTGGCTTGACCACCATGAGAATGAATTTTTTGGCACTAATCAGGGAGACAAATGTAGAAGGTGGTACCTCTAGTACCTTGTAACACCATGTTCCAAGAGTGAGGGTGGTCTTTCATATTCTTGATTGATAGATGATATGTTGATCATACATAAATGACTGACTGAAGATTACATCACAAACATCCATATTTACCACATCACATAAGACCTCATCTTGGAAAGGTTTTATTGCATATGAGAAAAAACATTGGTGGGTGACACAAAGGTTTCTCCCTAGACTCAACCATCCAATACTATATGGTTTTAGGTGAGGCTTTATGGACAAATTTAGGATTTTCAGAACATCATCATAGATTAAATTCTTTTGACTCCCACTATCAAGAATGAAATGCAAAGGCTTACCTTTCACCCATAACTTAGAGTAAAATAACCTTTCCTTATCATTTGGCCTCTCCTCATGCATCTGTGATGAAGCAACAGTGGCATTAGGCTTGACATCTACAATATCTTATGCATCTTCTTTGACTGTCAGTTGTGTATTAGATAGAGTAGTAGATGTTATTGATTGTGACTCAAAAAGTAAGGACTTGATAGCTCGACATTCTTCTTTGGAGTGCATTCCATATTTGTGGAAATCACACCATTTCTCAGTCTTCCCTTCCTTTTGCTTCCAATTTTGGCCTCGTGTTTGACCCCCTTTGTCACTTTTCCATTTTGAAGGATGACTATTCATATTCATTCTTCCATGCTTCTACTCAATCTTCACCACAAACTTATATGCCTCATCGAGGGTTTCCAAATTAAAGAGTTCCATCTCCCCCTATATATACCATTGTAGTCCACTATGATATTTGAGAACCTTGTGTCTCTCACTTTCTTGGATGCTTAATTTTATGGATAGAGAATGAAAAATGTCAGCGTAATTTTCAACAGACTATTTCTTACCTTGATGAAGTTGTTGCCACTCTATATACAGATCATCATATATTCTAATGGGGTAGTATTTTTCCTTTACAGATTCTATGAAATCATCTAGGTAGGTTATACCTCAAGGCCAATATCAACCATACTGAATTTATTCTTCTACACTTCCCACCAATTTTTGACAGGCAATGCTGATTTCAAAAGAGCAAAAGTGATCTTCTCTTTATTGGTGAATTTATATACTAAAAAATATGAAGACAATTGATGCAACTATTTTTCTACTACATCAGCATCAATTTTACCTTCAAATATAGGGATATCAAAATTTACCTAAACCTTGAAGGGTGTTGGGGTACTAAAATGATGTGGGGGTGAAAATGAGGAGCCATAATTTCCCATGGAGATTTTTTGGAGAATTTGGGTGAATTGTTGTAGCATTCGTGCTTGCTACTATTTGAGGGCTTTATTCACCATTTACCTAAAAGGATTGGATGTCTCAAATTTCTCCACCATTTGAGGTTATTTGGAGTGAATAGGTGGATACTCTGCTAGTTCTATTTTCCACCCAAACTTCCTATAATTTAACCTCATCCTTAGGATCATACACTCTAAAGACAAAGTGCTCTGATACCATTGATATAAAAATTAGAAGTTTTGGTTGAAAGATAATTCAAGAAACAAGAATAACACAATAACAATAATTCTATCTCTGATAAGAGATGTTTTATTCATCAAAATTTGTAGATCCAAACATATGCTTATCTCTAAGAATAGATGTTTAATTTTTCTTTCAAGTTACATCTTTATTTATACACATTTTGAAGGTAGGAGGAGGATGTGGAAGGTCACCAATCTCGAGGGATATCAAGTGGTTTGACTTCCATGATTTACAACAATACAGAATTTGAATAACTATTATTTTTAGAAACTTACTATTTTTATATTGCATTACTAAAATTGAAATTTGGGGCACTTCCATTAAGTTTTTGAGGGTCAAAATACATTGAACAAAGCTCCATGCCATCTCACTATATTCTCGTCATTTTTAGCTTTCTAAAGATTCAAACAGAGGGTCAAATGGAGTTATGGTGCAAAATTTATGGCTCCCAAAAGTTCTACCACCAATTGGGGTAGAACCATCACTCGAATTGTCACCTGGAATGTTTCTTGGATCATTCCTCCCTCCTTGAGAATAAATGGTCCCCATTGCATCAAGATTTTTCATCAAGTTTTGTAGTTGTATTTTGATTTGATTCTTGATGCATACTTATAATGGACTATGCTTTATGGAGCTGTGTAGGGCCTGATTATTAACTATTTCTATCTGACCATTAATCTATGGATGGAAGGCTATGAACTTATTTAGCTTGTTATCTATTTTATTCTATTGTTGTATTGTTTGTGTAGTCAGGGCTGTAACATCATCCCTTTTGGATTCTTTTGGCTTGACCACCATGAGAACAAATTTCTTGGCACTAATCAAGGAGATAGATGTATAAGGTGGTACCTCTGGTGCCCTGTAGCATTGTGTTCCAAGAGTGAGGGTGATCCTTTGAGTTCTTGATTCATAGATGCTATGTCGAACATACATGACTAGTTAATGAAAGAGTACATCACAAATATCTAGATTAACCACATCACTTAAGATCTCATCTTGGAAATGTTTTATTTCATATGAGAGAAGACATTGGTGGGTGACACAGAGGTTTCTCCCTAGACTCAACCATCCAATATTGTATGGCTTTGGGTGAGGCTTTATGAGAATAAAAAATATCAGTGTAATCTTGAACAAACTGTTCCTTACCTTGGTGAAGTTGTTACCACTCTATATACAGATCATCATATGCTCCAATGGGGTAGTATTCATCCTTTATATCTTATATGAAATCATCCTAGGTAGGTTTCATCTCAAGGCCAATATCCTCCGTACTAGATCTCTTCTTGTATACTTCTCACCAATTTTTGACAGGCAATGATGCTTTCAAAAGAGAAAACATGATCTTCTCTTTATCGATGAATGTATTTACCAAAAAATATGAAGGTTATTGATCTAACTAATTTTATACTACATCAACATTGATTTTACCTTCAAATGTAGGGATATCAAAATTCACCTGAACCTTGAAGGGTGTTGGGGTACTAAAATGATGTAGAGGTGCAGATGAGGAGCCAAAATTTCCCATGAGATTTGTTATAGAATTTGAGCAAATTGTTGTAGCATTTGTGCTTGATACTATTAGAGGGATTCATTCACCATTTCCATAAAAGGATTGGATGTCTCAGTGTTGTTTGCCATTTTAGGTTGTTTGGAGTGAATAGGTGGATAGTCTACTGGTTCTATTTTTCACCCAAGCTTATTGTAGTTTGACCTCATCCTCAAGATCATACACTCTAAAGACAAACCATTCTGATACCAATGATCCAAAACTTAGAAGCTTTGGTTGAAAGATAATTCAATAAATAAGAACAACACAATAATAATAATGCTATCTCTAAGAAGAGATAGCATTATTCATCAAAATTTTTAGATCTAAACATATGATTATCTCTGAGAAGAGATGTCTAATTTCCCTTTCAGGTTACATCTTAATTTATACACATTTTGAAGGTAGGAGGATGTTGAAGGTAACCAATCTCAAAGGAGATCAAGTGGTTTGACTTCCATGATTTACAACAATATAGAATTCAAAGAATTACTATTTTTAGAAACTTACTATTTTTAGACTACACTAATAAAATTGAAATTTGGGGAAGTTCCATTGAGTTTTCAGGGGTCAAAATGTATTGATAAAATCTCCATGCCATCTCAATACATTCTCCTCATTCTTAGCCTTCCAACTGTTAGGACTTGTTCCAAAGTCTTAACGTTAGGTTAGATTTTTGGTAGGTAATAAATAATTATTGTAAATGGGGCATGCATCTTTTAGTAAAGACACCCGCATAAAATAAACTTACTTAGTTTAATTATTAGGTAGTTTTAATGTTTTATATTTATTAATTAGAGTTACCTTATGGGTTGTTTTCTCATATTTAGTTGGCTATAAGATTAGTTGTTTTTACCGGTCATTGGTAAAAAGTATATAAATCCATGTTTGCATTGTAAAAGGGTTAACGGAGTAAAGGCACCCTTATGTACTTGTTTTTTTGAAATTAATAAAATACTTGTGCACTCACACTAAGTGGGGACAAGGTTCAACCTATTTTGGTTTAGGAGTTATCAGTGCTATCAGAGCGTGGTTATTTTGGGAGCTTGGTGAATTCGAAGGAGTAAGGTGAAAAATCAATTCACGTGATATCATTTGGCATGAAATAAAGTATGCCATATATTATTGGTTTAAATATTTTGAAAAATTATTAAATTATTTTAATTTTTCAAATATTATTTATATTTAAACCTGTATATTTTCCATATACCACAGTCTCGTCTTTTTTGATCATTCATACTCTATTGTCTTATGTTCAAACCTCCTCATCTGGCATAAAAATGAATTTTTAGCATTTTAATGTTATTAAATTCATTGTTTTTTGGCCAAAACCAGATTTATACGACCTATTTATTTGAAAAAAACCTCTATAATATTTATTCATGGCTGCCATTATTGATTCATCTCATTCTCAGGTCTCTTAATAGCTAAAACACCTGCCAATATTGATCAAATGATATTAAACCCCTATTTTTTGCATTTAAATTGTAAATTTGAGAGTTTTTTGAACTTGTACGGCCTATGGTATGGCCTTCCAATGTCCAGGATTTATTTTGATCTCATTCCCTACAAATACACCTCAAAAAAATTTTAAAAACTTAGTGAAAATCCTTTTTACCCAACCTGTATGGATTTGTACGGCCTATGAGAGAGAAAACATGTGAAAAGAAAAATCCTAGGAGCTGCCATGGCATCCCAAGCAAACTTGGTGATGCAATAAAATTCAAAAATTTATTTTTGCTATTTCTAATGTTTTTTGATATCAAAAATTTATCTTAGTGGGTCCCACGGGAGGAAGCTTGCTTGAGAAGGCTGTAAAAAGGGAAAAACTTGAATTTATTTACTCATATGTAATTTTTTTAAAAATTTTTTCCCTCATACACAAAATCTGGAATAAGTAGAAATTTCTGAGTATAATGTTTTGCAAATGCTCTTAGAGCAATTGGTTAAGCTTATTTTGTTAGAAGCTTGCAAAGGATGAGGTCAAGGGTTCAAATCCCTTCTTTTTGGAGAAAGTTTTTTTTTGCTTTAGAATATGCTTTTTTGAAAAAGGAATATTTCCTTTTTAAATCTAAATATATTGTGTTATTTAATTTTTTGAAAAAGGGGAAATTCAATCATATTTTTTTTGCATTATTATGGTGAGATAAGGTTGTAATTTGGTGAAATAAGGGTGTAATCATTGATTTTTTGGTGAGGTTAAGTGCAAAACCCATCAAAAATACTTATTTTTCTTTTACGCTCTATGCAGAGGTTAAGTGCAAAACCCCATAGAAGCAATGTCTTGTGCAGTGAGTGTGATATTTGTTTCATTTATTTTGCATTTTGTTGCATGTTTGTCTACTGCACTTGCTTTCATTTCAAAATGCCAAAAATTCAAAATTTGCTTTCAGATGGTGATAGATTAACGATTTCCAATTATTCAGATTGGAAACGATTGATGGTGGCTTCACTAGTGTTTAATGTGTTATGGGATATTGTTAAGAATGAAAATCCGACATTGCCAACAGAGCAGGCTAAATTAGATATATTTAATTTGCATGATTCTAAGGCCTTAACTCTCATTAAATGTTGTTATACTTGTGATACTTATGTTCATATTGGAAATTCTCCTCATAGTTACACTACATGGAAAACATTGTCAGATTTGTATGATAAGAAACCTAAGCATAAGAAGATAGATATTCATATGCAATTTTTTACTTTGTCATTAGATGAAGATGGGGATATGGGAGAATATATGTCTAAGTTGAAAAATATCACTACTAATTACACTAAGGCTGGTTTTGGAAAATTAGATGATGACCTCATAGTTACTGCTACTTTGAAAAGACTACTAGGGTCCTATAGGAATTTTGTTGAAATGTTGCATGTCTCTGACAAGATCACAGGCATCACCTTTGATAAGTTGGCTGAGTTGCTCATCCAAAATGACCTCTCTCTACCCAAGAAATCCAAGAAAATTGAAGAAGCCCATGTTTTGGAGTCAAAGCCTAGTTCATCTTCATCTGGGCATCAAAACAATAGAGGAAACATTTATAGAGGGGGTCAAGGTTATAGAGGAGGCATATATCAAAATAGAGGTATGGGTCATTCAAATAATCAACAATCTAATCAATCACATTCACATGAAACAAGCGATCATAGACATGGTCACAACTCATATAGGGGCAGAGGTCGAGGTAGATCAGACATTCAGTGTCATAGATGTGGAAAATTTGGTCACATTGCCTCACAATGTAGGATTCCTTTTGATAAAATTTAGAGGCCACAAAAAGTGACTAAGACTAAATCTGTTCAGTATGCCAATCATGACTATGATTAAAATAGTAATGTTGCCCATGAATTTGCATTCACTACTTTGGGGCACATTGATTATATTGAATATGAGGCTAGAGATGAGCTCACAGATGTATGGGTTTTAGACACAGGAGCAACCAAACACATGACATTTAGGAGAGATTTCTTTTGGTCTTATAAGGAAGCTTCTCTCTCTCTAGTTGCCTTAGCAGATAAGTCTATGCATACACCACTAACACTTGGATCTATTCAAATTCTTCTTCCTAATGGGTCTATAAAATACTTGGAGGATGTTTGGTATGTTCCCACATTGAAGAAACACTTACTTTCTTTGGTAACTATTCGAAATAAAAGTTATCAAATTGTGCTTGAAAATGGGCTCATTTACATCAATTCAGTGAAGGATGATTATAAAACAATGTATACAGGGTATGAATATGGAAACTTGGTTAGATTGCATTGTAATGTGCTTCCTCCCAATATAGAACTTGCAGAAGTTGTTGACACAGGTACAGGTACTATGTCTACATAGCGATTATGGCATCTCCACTATGGAAATTTGAATATCCACTCTTTAGTGGATTTGCAAAGATATGGTATGGTGAATGGGTTGCCCACTTTTTGCAAAGATAGTATTCTTTGTGAGTCATGTGTTTTAAGCAAACAAAATCGGGAAAAATTTCCTAAACAGTCATCTTAGAGAGCTAACAGATGTTTGCAGTTAGTTCATAGTGATGTATGTGATGTGAAAAAGTCATCCATTGGTGGGTGTAGATACTTTGTTTTGTTTATTGATGACTTTTCTAGGATGATTTGGGTATTCTTTATGAAAAATAAATATGAAGTTTTCGCTAAGTTTGTTGATTGGTTACACTTAGTCAAAAAAGAAACAGGTTCACATTTGGCCACTCTTTGTTCAGATAATGGAGGTGAGTATACCTCTAATGAATTTTTAGATTATTGTCGAGAACATGGTATTCATCAACAATATAGTAATGCTTATACTCCACAACAAAATGGAGTATATGAATGAATGAATAGAACTTTAGAGGGCACAACACGTGCCATGTTGCACTATAAACAGCTTGATGATAAGTTTTGGGCCGAAGCTATTGGTACTGTAGTGTGTTTGAGAAATAGGTCCCCCACAGTTGTACTTTTGGGACAAACTCCATATGAGGCATGGTATGGATTTAAACCAAAAGTTAAACACTTGAAAGTGTTTGGATGTGTTTGTTTTGCTTTGGTTCCTATTAAACATAGAACTAATTTGGAACCAAGAAGTCAAAAATGCATCTTTCTTGGTTATTCTGAAGATACAAAGGGGTTTCATTTGCTTGCACAGGATTCAGGAAAATTCATAGTGAGTCGAGATGTAATATTTGATGAGTTTGGGACTATGAACACTACAGAGATTGATTCTCAACTTGATAGATTAGAGAGGAAAAATACAAAAAGAGATAAGGGTTTGAATAATGGGGATAACTCTTTGAAGTTATGGTATGAGACTCAAATTCCTTCACTTTCCTCTCCTTCATCTACAAGTTCATAGGTTGATGACCTAGAAATTGTTAAAAATTCTCTAAGTCCCCCTTCGAATGATGCACATGTTGAGAATTCTGGAGTCCCTAATTTCAATAATTTGTCTAAGTATCCAAAATGGGCTCAAAGTACTTTTTTTGACTTGACAGTAGATGAAGTTGGTTTAACAGGGCCCAATAATTCTTGAAAATAGGTAAACTATGCTATGGTTGTTGCTACTTCTTCCAATGAGCCATCCACTTTTGAGGAGGCATCTACTAAACATGTTTGGCAACAAACAATGAAATGTGAGTATGATTCCATAATTAACAATAATACACAGGTTTTAGTTGATCCTCCTCCACATGTTAAACCCATCAGATGTAAATGGGTTTATAGGACTAAGTATAAATCAGATGGCTCCATTGATAAACATAAGGCATGACTTGTTGCAAAAGGATATGCACAACAAGAAGGTATTGACTATGAGGAAACATTTACACCAACTACCAAATGGCACACTATTCATATGGTACTTGCCTTAGTAGAACAAAATAGTTGGAAAGTACATCAATTGGATGTTAAAAGTGCTTTTTTAAATGGTGATTTACAGGAAGAATTCTAAATGGAACAACCTCTTGGTTTTGAACAGTTGGGTGTTGAACACAAAGTATGTAAATTGATAAAAGCTTTGTATGGACTCAAACAGGTACCCAAGGCTTGGTATCAGAAAATGGATTCATACTTGAAATCCATTAGTTTTCATCATAGTGAATCTAATGATACTCTCTATTTTCGAGTGTAGGGTAAGAAAATGGTGATACTTGTTCTCTATGTCGATGACTTGTTTCTCATAGGTAATGTTGAAAACCATAACAAGTTTGTGAAGAAGGAATTAAAAGATGGGTTTGAGATGACAAATCTTGTACTTCTTCACTACTATCTAGGCATAGAGGTAACTCAAAAAGAGCATAGTATTTTCATTTCACAAACTAAGTATATTTCTGAGTTATTAGAGAGGTTTGTCATGAGTGATTACAAAATTTCCCTCACTCCCATGGAAAGTAACTTGAAATTGTATAAGGATGATAGCAGTGCCTTTTTTGATGGCACCACATATAGACAATTGGTGGGAGGTTTGATATACTTGATGACTACCAGGCCTGATATTTCATTTTTAGTTGGAATTTTATCTAGGTTTATGCATGAGCCACAACAAAATGAGTACTTCATTACCTTTAGGGAACAAAAACATATGGCCTTGAATACTGCCGCAACAAAAACTTCAAACTTGTTGGATATTGTGATGCAGATTTTGGTGGATGTGTGGATGATAGAGTGTCAACCATAGGATACACTATGCATATGGGTTCAGCTGCCATTGCTTGGTGTTGTAAGAAGCAAGATACAGTGGTAAATTCATCAGCAAAATTAGAGTATATTGCAGCATGGGATGCTTTTAGAGAAATTGTTTACCTTCATCATATTCTTGAAGATCTTTAGGTTTCTCAATTTACTCCTACACAGTTATACATTGATAATTAGAGTGCAATCAAGATGTCAAAGAATCCAGTGTTTCATGTCAAAACAAAACATATGGATGTCAAATACCATTATCTGCAAATGATGGTGGCAAAGAAAACTCTTGATCTAATATATTACCCAAATGTCAATCAGACAGTTGATATCTTCACAAAACCCCTTAACAGAATCAAATTTGAAAAATTCAGAAAAATGCTTGGTATGTGTCCAAAGACCTGACTTTGGATCATAGGGGGGTTTGCTAGGACTTGTTCCAAAGTCTTAACATTAGGTTATATTTTTGGTAGGTAATAAATAATTATTGTAAATGGGGCATGCATCTTTTAGTGAAGACACCCCCATAAAATAAACTTAGTTTAATTATTATGTAGTTTTAATTTTTATATTTATTAATTAGAATTACCTTACGGGTTGTTTTCCCATATTTAGTTGGTTATAGGATTAGTTGTTTTTACCAGTCATTGGTAAAAACTATATAAATCCATGTTTGCATTGTAAAAGGGTTAATGGAGTAAAGGCACCCTTATGTACTTATTTTTTTGAAATTAATAAAATACTTGTGCACTCGCACTAATCGGGGACAAGGTTCAACCTATTTTGGTTCAGGAGTTATCACCAACAATTTAAATGGGGAGTCAAATAGAGCTATGGTGCAAAAATTATGGCTCCCAAAAGTCCTACCACCAATTGAGGTAGAACCATCACCCAAATTATCACCTAAAATGTTGCCCAGATCATTCCTCCCCCTTGAGAAGTAATGGTCCCCATTACTTCAAGATTTTTCATCAAGTGTTATAGTTGTGTTTTGATTTGATTCCTGATGCATACTTGGAATGGACTATGCTTTGTGAAGCTATGTAGGGCCTAATTATTCACCATTTTTGTCTAAAAATTAGTCTATAGATGGAAGGCTGTGAACTTCTTTAGTTTGTTATCTATTTGTTTTTGTTGTTGTGTTGTTTGTCTAGTCAGGGCTGTAACATCGACCCTTTTGAATTCTTATGGCTTGACTGAAATGAAAACAAATTTATTGGCACTAATCAGGGAGATAGATATAGAAGGTGGTACCTCTGGTACTCTCTAGCACCATGTTCTAAGAGTGAGGGTGATCCTTCAAGTTCTTGATTCATAGATGCCATGCCGATCATACATGAATGACTAACCAAAGAATACATCATAAATATCCAAATTGACCACATCACATAAGTCCTCATCTTGGAAAGATTTTATTACATATGAGAGAAGACATTGGTGGGTGACATAGAGGTTTCTCTCTGGACTCAACCATCCAATACTATATGGCTTTAGGTGAGGCTTTATGGACAAATTTAGGCTTTTCACAACATTAATATAGATTAAATTCTTTTGACTCCCACTATCAAGAATGAAATGCAAAGGCTTACCTTTCACCCATAACTTAGAGTGAAATAACCTTTCCTTGTCATCTGGCCTCTCCTCGTGGGTTTATTATGAAGCAACGATGGCATCAGGCTCAACATCTACAATCTCTTCTTCATCCTCTTTGACTGTAGGTTGTGTATAAGGTAGAGTAGTAGATGTTCATGATTGTGACTCAAAAAGAGGGAACTTGATGGCTCGACATTCTTATTTGGAGTGCATTTTAGATTTGTGGTAATCACACCATTTATCAGTCTTCCCTTCTTTTTGCTTCCAATTTTGGCCCTATGTTTGAACTCCTTTGTCACGTTTCCATTTTAAAGGCTGACTCTTTGCAATCATTCTTCCATACTTCTGCTCAATCTTCACCATGAACTTGTATGCCTCACCGAAGGTTTCTAAATTGAAGAGTTCCATCTCCCTCCATATATACCATTGTAGTCCACCATGATATTTGAGAAATTTATGTTTCTCACTTTCCTGGATGCCCAATCATATAAATAGATAATAAAAAATGTCAGTATAATCTTGAACAGACTGTTCCTTACCTTCACAAAGTTATTTCCACTCTATATACAGATCATCATATACTCCAATGAGGTAGTATTCTTATTTTACAACTTCTATGAAATATCCCAGGTAGGTTCTACCTCAAGGCCAATATGATCCATACAAAATCTCTTCTTGTACACTTCTCACGAGTTTTTAATAGGTAATGATATTTTCAAAAGAGCAAAAGTGATCTTCTCTTTATCGTTGAATTTATTTACTAAAAAATATGAATATAATTGATCCAACTAATTTTCTACTTCAATAACATTGATTTTGCCTTCAAATATAGAGATATCAAAATTCACCTAAACCTTAAAGTGTGTTGGGGAACTAAAATGACGTGGGGGTGTAGATGAGGAGCTAAAATTTTCCATTGAGATTTATTGGAGAATTTAGGTGAATTACTCTAGAATTTGTGTTGACTATTATTAGAGGGCTTCATTCACCATTTCCTTAAAAGGATCAGATGTCTCAGTGTTGTCCACCATTTGATGTTGTTTGGAGCGAATAGGTGGATAGTCTACTAGTTTTATTTTCCACCCAAACTTCCTATAATCTAACCTCATCCTCAGGATCATACATTCTAAAGACAAACTAATCTGATACCACTAATCCAAAACTCAAAAGCTTTGGTTTAAAGATAATTTAAGAAATAAGAACAACATAATAATAATAATGCTATCTCTGAGAAGAGATGTTTTATTTATCCAAATTTATAGATCCAAACATATGCTTATCTCTGAGAAGAGATGTTTGATTTAAATTTCAGGTTACATATTTATTTATACACATTTTGAAGGTAGGAGGAGGATGTGGAAGGTCACCAATATTAATGGAGATTAAGTGGTTTAACTTCCATGATTTACAACAATATAGAATTTGAGGAATTATTATTTTTAGGAACTTACTATTTTTAGACTGCACTACTAAAATTGAAATTTGAGGCACTTCCATTTGGTTTTCAGGGGTCAAAATCCATCAAGCAAAGATCCATGCCATCTCACCATATTCTTCTCTTTCTTAGCTTTCCAACGGTTCAAATGGGGAGTCAAACATAACTATGGTGCAAAGGTTATGGCTCCCAAAAGTCCTGCCACCAATTGAGGTAGAACCATCACCTGAATTATCACCTGGAATGTTGCCCAGATCATTCCTCCCTCCTTATTAAGCAATGGTCCCCATTGCATAAATATTTTTCATCAAGTGTTTTAGTTATGTTTTTATTTGATTTATGATGCATACTTGGAATGGACTATGCTTTGTGGAGCTATGTAAGCCGTGATTGTTCACCATTTCTATTTGACCATTAGTCTATGGATGGAAGGATGTGAAATTCTTTAGCTTGTTATCTATTTTCTTCAATTACTGTGTTGTTTGTATAGTCAGGGCTGCAACATCATCCCTTTTGGATTCTTGTGGCTTAACCACCATGAGAACAAATTTATTGGCTCTAATCAAGGAGATAGATGTAGAAGGTGGTACCTCTAGTACTCTATATCATCATGTTCAAATATTTGTTCAAGTTCTTGATTCATATATGCCATATCAATCATACATGAATGGCTGACCAAAGAGTACATCACAAACATCCAGATTGACCACATCACATAAGACCTCATCTTGGAAAGGTTTTATTGTAGATGAGAGAAGACATTGGTGGGTGACACAGAGGTTTCTCCCTGGACTCAACCATCCAATTTGTCACCTGGAACATTGCCCATATCATTCCTCTCTCCTTGATAATCAATGGTCCCCATTGCATAAAGATTTTTTATCAAGTGTTTTAGTTATGTTTTGATTTGATTTCTGATGCATACTTAGAATGGACTATGCTTTGTGGAGTTATGTAAGGCCTGATTGTTCACCATTTCTATCTGACCATTAGTCTATGGATGGAAGGATGTGAAATTATTTAGCTTGTTATCTATTTTCTTCTATTGTTGTGTTGTTTATATAGTCAGGGCTGCAACATCATCCCTTTTGGATTCTTGTGGCTTGACCACCATGAGAACAAATTTATTGGCACTAATCAAGGAGATAGATGTAGAAGGTGGTACCTCTGGTACTCTATATCATCATGTTCCAAGATTAAGGGTGATCCTTCAAGTTCTTGATTCATATATGCCATATCGATCATACATGAATTGTTGACCAAAGAGTACATCATAAACATTCAGATTGACCACATCACATAAGACCTCATCTTGGAAAGGTTTTATTACATATGAGAGAAGACATTGTTGGGTGACATGGATGTTTCTCCTTGGACTCAACCATCCACTATTGTATGGCTTTAGGTGAGGCTTTATGGACAAATTTAGACTTTTCACAATATTAGCAAAGATTAATTTTTTTTGACACCCACTATCAAGAATGGAATGCAAAGGCTTACCTTTCACCCTTAACATAGAGTGAAACAACCTTTCCTTGAATCTAGCCTCTCCTCGTGGGTCTATGATGAAGCAATGATGGCATCATGATTGATATCTATAATCTCTTCTTCATCCTCTTTAACTGTATGTTGTGTATTAGACAGAGTAGTTGATATTGATGGTTATGACTCAAAAAGTCGGGACTTGATGGCTCAACATTATTCTTTGGTGTGTATTCCATATTTGTGGTAATCACACTATTTATTAGTCTTCCCTTCCTTTTGATTTCAATTTTGGCCACATGTTTGACTTCCTTTGTCACTTTTCCATTTTAAAGGTTGACTCTTTGTATTCATTCTTCCATGCTTCTGCTTAATCTTCACTGTGAACTTGTATGCCTCATTGAGGGTTTTCAAATTGAAGAGTTCCATCTCCCTCCATATGTACCATTTTTTTCCACCATGATATTTGAGAACCTTGTGTTTCTCACTTTTCTAGATGCCCAATCTTACAGGATAGAGAAGGAAAAATGTCAGTGTAATCTTGAATAGACTATTCCTTACCTTAGTGATGTTGTTGTCACTCTATATACGGATCATCATATGCTCCAATGGGGTAGTATTCTTCCTTTACAAATTCTATGAAATCATCCCAAGTAGGTTACACCTCAAGGCCAATATCATCCATATTGAATCTCTTCTTGTACACTTCCCACCAATTTTTGATAGGCAATGGTGCTTTCAAAAGAGCAAAAGTGATCTTCTCTTTATCGGTGAATTTATTTACTAAAAAATATGAAGACAATTAATCCAACTAATTTTATAATACATCAATATTGATTTTGCCTTCAAATGTAGGGATATCAAGATTCACCTAAACTTTGAAGGGTGTTGGGGCATTAAAATAATGTGGGGGTGCAAATCAGGAGCCAAAATTTCTCATGGAGATTTATTGGAGAATTTGGGTGAATTTTTGTAGCATTTGCGCTTGCTATTATTGGCGGGCTTCATTCACCATTTCCTTGAAAGGATCAGATGTCTCGATATTGTCTTCCATTTGAGGTTGTTTGGAGTGAATAGGTGGATAGTTTGCTAGTTCTATTTTTCACCCAAGATTATTGTAATCTGACCAAATCCTCAGGATCATACACTTTAAAGACAAACCACTATGATACCATTGATCCAAAACTTAGAAGCTTTGGTTGAAAGATAATTCAAGAAATAAGAACAACACAATAATAATAATGCTATCTCTGAGAATAGATGTTTTATTCATTAGAATTTATAGATCTAAACATATGCCTATCTCTGAGAAGAGATGTCTTATTTCCCTTTCAAGTTACATATTTATTTATACATATTTTGAAGGTAGGAGGAGGATGTGGAAGGTCACCAATCTCAAGGGATATCAAGTGGTTTGACTTCCATGATTTACAACAATACAGAATTTAAGGAATTACTATTTTTAAAAACTTACTATTTTTAGATTGAAATACTAAAATTGAAATTTTGGGAACTTCTATTAGGTTTTTTGGGGTCAAAATCCATCAAGAAAAGATCCATGCCATCTCACCATATTCTCCTCATTATTAGCTTTTCAATGGTTCAAATGGGGAGTCAAACGGAGCTATGCTGCAAAAGTTATGGCTCCCAAAATTCCTACCACCAATTGGAATAGAACCATTACCCAAATTTTCACCTGGAATGTTACCCAAATCATTCCTCCCTCCTTGAGAAGCAATGGTCCCCATTGCATCAATATTTGTCATCAAGTTTGATAGTTGTGTTTTGATTTGATTCCTGATACATACTTAGAATGGATTGTGCTTTATGGAGCTATGTAGGGCTTGATTGTTCACCATTTCTATCTGACCATTAGTCTATAGATGGAAGGCTACGAGCTTATTTAGCTTGTTATCTATTTTCTTCTATTATTGTGTTGTTTGTGTAGTCAAGAATACAACATCATCCCTTTTGGATTCTTGTGGCTTGACCACCATGAGAATGAATTTCTTGGCACTAATTAGGGAGATAGATGTAGAAGGTGGTACCTTTGGTACCCTATAATACCATGTTCCAAGAGTGAGGGTGATCTTAAAGTTCTTGATTCATAGATTCCATGTTGATCATACATGAATGGATTACCAAAGAGTACATCATAAACATCTAGATTGACCACATCACATAAGACCTCATCTTGGAAAGGTTTTATTGCATATGAGAAAAGATATTGGTGGGCGAGATGGAGGTTTCTCCCTGGAGTCAACCATCCAATAATATATGGCTTTGGGTGAGGCTTTATGGACAAATTTAGGCTTTTCACAACATTAATAGAGATTAAGCTCTATTGACTCCCACTATCAAGAATGAAATGCAAAATCTTACCTTTTACCCATAACTTAGAGTGAAACAACATTTCCTTGTCATATGGCATCTCTTCTTGGGTCTGTGATGAAGCAAAGATGGAATCAGGCTCAACATCTACAATTTATTCTTCATCCTCTTTGACTGTAGGTTGTGTATCATGCAGAGTAGTAGATGTTGATGATTGTGACTTAGAAATTAGGGACTTGATGACTAGATATTCTTCTTTAGAGTGCATTCTATATTTGTGGTAGTCACACCATTTCTTAGTCTTCCCTTCCTTTTGCTTCTAATTTTGGCCCCATGTTTGACCTTCTTTGTCACTTTTCCATTTTTAAGGATGACTCTTTGTATTCATTCTTCCATGCTTCCACTCAATCTTCACCACAAAATTGTATGCCTCACCGAGGGTTTCTAAATTGAAGAGTTCCATCTTTCCCCTTATATACCATTGTAGTCCACCATGATATTTGATAACCTTGTATTTCTCACTTTCTTGGATGCCCAATCTTAAAAATAGAGAATGAAAAATGTTAGTATAATCTTGAACATACTATTCCTTACCTTGGTGAATTTGTTGCCACTCTATATACAGATCATCATATGCTCCAATGGGGTAGTATTTTTCCTATACAATTTATATGAAATCATCCCAGGTAGGTTTCACCTCAAGGCCAATATCATCCATTCTGAATTTATTCTTGTAAACTTCCCACCAATTTTTGATAGGCAATGATGCTTTCAAAAGAGCAAAAGTGATCTTCTCTTTATCGATGAATTTATTTACCAAAAAAATGTAGACAATTGATCCAACTATTTTTTTACTGCATCAACATTGATTTTTCCTTTAAATGTAGGGATATCAAAATTCACCTAAACCTTGAAGGGTGTTGGGGAACTAAAATGATGTGGAGGTGCAAATGAGGAGCTATAATTTCCCATGGAGATTTGTTAGAGAATTTGGGAGAATTGTTGTAGCATTTGCACTTGTTGCTGTTGGAGGGATTCATTCACCATTTCCTTGAAAGGATCAAATGTCTCAGTGTTACATACCATTTTAGGTTATTTAGAGTGAATAGGTGGATAGTTTTATGCTTCTATTTTCCACCCAAACTTCTTGTAATCTAACCTCATCCTTAGGATCAGACACTCTAAAGACAAACTGCTCTAATACCACTAATCCAATACTCAAAATCTTTGGTTGAAAGAAAATTCAAAAAATAAGAACAACACAATAACAATAATGCTATCTCTGAGAAGAGATGTTTTATTCATTAAAATTTATAGATCCAAACATATACTTATCTATGAGAAGAGATGTCTGATTTCCTTTTTGGGTTACATCTTCATTTATACACATTTTAAATGAAGGAGGAGGATGTGGAAGGTCACCAATCTTGAGGGAGATCAAATAGTTTGATTTCCATGATTTATAACAATACAAAATTTGAGGAATTACTATTTTTAGAAACTTACTATTTTTAAATTACACTAATAAAATTAAAATTTGGGGCACTTCCATTTGGTTTTTGGGGGTCAAAATTGATCGAGCGGATCTTGATGCCATCTTACCATATTATCCTCATTCTTAGCTTTCCAATGGTTCAAACGGAGTCGATTGGAGCTATGATATAAAATTTATGGCTACCAAAAGTTCTATCATCAATTAGGGTAGAACCATCACCAGAATTATCACATGAAATATTTTTTAGATCATCATGGCACCAAGGCCCACCTCTTTTATATGAGCCCGGTCATCTATAGTCATCCCTTGATGAATCTTAAGAAATATCCATAGCACTTGGTCTCGCATCTAGATCTACTCCCATGCCTACAAGGTTTGATAGCCAAAAAATTTAGTTATCTATACTATTTTTTCTTACAAACTTAACCTCTTGCACCTACCTCTTATAATACTCACAACATTTGCCTACTCTAGCATATACCTCCAGATTATCTTCAAATCCAAACCCTTAACCTATTAATCAACCAAATCAACATTACCTACCAAACATTGACCTTAACTATTTAGAGGACTACCTATTTATAACTTCACCTTAACCTATGATGTGACCCTTGACCTTGAAATTTAATAATAACCTTTAACTCTTACCTCTCAAACCCTTGACTTCACTATTAAGAGAACATTCAACCCACTAGTATCAACAACTACACTTCAAACTTTTAAACTATCAAACTATCAAACTCAAAAAACCACTCAACTCACCCTTTTAAAAATGCATCATCATTATCTCAACCACTGATGGTTAGGTGATCTAACCATTTATGGTTATCGATTGATAATGGTTGGGTATGATCATTGATGATCACTATAACGTGACAGCCAATGGAACATCCCAACCCTACCCTACGCAAGCACCCATCTCCCGAGCATAATCAACCTAAACATTGATACCTAATCCTACCCCTACCTATCCCAAACCACCCTACCCTTATAAGTTAAATTTTGACCTCAAAACAAACTATCAAACCTTAAACCTTGGTCAAATCATAACCAAACCCATATATAACAAGCACTCAATCAAAATACAACCAAATCCAAATCCAATGTATTTTAAAAAATCAACCTACTCTACCAATTTAATGACAACCCTTACCTCATTCCTCAATCATAATAGAGGAATAAGCCTAGGGCCCATAACCTATCTACATGCCCTCCCTCACCCACCCTGTATCCTCATTAGTTCACTTGGTCAAATCAATAATCAATCTTACCCAATCAACCGATAGTAAATCATCATCACAATTCTCTCATAACATGCTAAGTACCACACTAAGACACACTGAGCAAGTGAATGAAAATTACTCATGGTAACACTTTTGTCTTTATCCTTTTAGGGTTTTACACCTAACCACCAATAGTCATGGTGATCATCGATGATCGACTTCAAAACCCCTGACTATCGATGGTCAAGATATTTACATTTTTCTTTTGCCTCTAGATAACATTTTTCACCCCAAACCAAACCACCCCAACCAATAAAAGATCACCTCCTCTGTTAAACTTACCTCTAACCATGTCACTTTGCTATTGGCCATTTTGGCATACACTAACACATTATTTACGATGATCTTACCTTGGTATTTTTGACTACACCATCTACTTACCATATTGAACAAGTTTTGAACTTGCACTACCTTATACACACTCAACAAATTTATGTCTTCATTAGAGCACTTCCTACCTTAGATACCCATAAATACACTAACCTTGTCTAGAAGACTTGAGTTTATGAGTGTAACCTAACCATCACATATGATCACATGGTCTACTTATCACTTATCTTTTAGCATCAACCTTAATTGTTACTAACTATGGAAACTTAGTCATTGTGCAATATTAGATATTACACTTAGTCATACTTTATGCACTTGTTTTTTCTTTAGTGCCTAACCTATCAAACACCTTCATCATCAACTTAACCACTCATCAAACCCATACCTGATTCTATTTTAACTCATCAATTCTAGTTTGAGAGGGAACACCTCCTCCCATAATCGGGGCAACCAAACCTTTAACCCACACTACATTTTTGTTTTATCATTTGATGAATATAAATTGCATAATAAAAAGGGGAAAAATGTAGACACTAGAAAACTACATGCTATGGTTCCTAGTGTCAAAATCACCCCTAGACCCCCTAAGGACCAACCCTAACCTTTTGACCATAAACTAAACCTAACTCAAGTTAGACTGACCTACTGGCTAACCCACCTTTAAACCTAACTTGACCTTGACCCTCGACCATCAATGGTCACCCTAACCATTGATGGTTAGCCTGAACACCGATGGTTAGGCTTATACCACCTAAAAATTAAACATTCACTTAAAATATAACTTTCTTTTTATAATTAGCTCATCTAATTCATGTGTGAACCAATGCATGCAAGAGCTAAATTTAAACTCCTTGTTGAATCTCTTGTTAACATATTGTTACATCTCTCCTTCCTTCCTATAAAGAGAGAGGAAAAGAGAGTGAATGGGGATCTAAAATCAAGTAATCATCATTCATGTCTAGAGATAGAGCCTCTTGCATCAACATTATCTTTTGTAGGTATTCTCCTAACAAACTAACAAGTGAGATAGGGATCTAAAGTAATACCATCCATTGGCCAACAACCAAGTACCGTTACTCTACTAAAATTATTTTTAGCTCCAACACCTCAACCATCCATCAGATCAATAAACAACAAGCTAAGTATTTATTTTCAATCATTTTTTTACTTTGTTTCTATTTCTCAATCAACCCAGCCCAAACCCATCTCTTAACATCCCATTCTATAACCTCATCCAAATAACCTTTTGTTTCCTAGACCCACCCAAAGTAACTATCAAGGGTCACTTTGATCATAAACATTTTATCAATTGCTGATGGTTACATCAACCACTGATGGTTACCTTAACCACTAATGATCACCCCAACCACCGATGGTCACTATGTGACAAAATAACAACAAGCTATTTCCACCTATTAGACCTTAGCCAAATCTCACTTTCAGACCTTCAGCCTAATCATAGAGCCTTAACCTATTTTTTGAACCATACCCAACTTATTTAGCATTAGTATTGACCCACTTATTATTATATCTAGTAAATTTAATCTATTCTTTTACCAAACACTTTTTGTATTTCATTTCGGTATCTTCTGTGATATATGGAAGTACATTATATTTCATAACTTGTTTGTTTAAAAGTGTGGATTGATAGCCTCCAAGGAAGCTCATGCTTCTTGGATCTAGCTTGGTAGGCAATCCACCCAACTATCTAACTAATCAAACCATTTTTTTGAGTGCTTTCTTATCTTCAAGTCATTCCTCCCAAGTCAAAGAGGAGTATCTACACTCATCTAGATCAACATGCACACAACATATCAAGTTTTTATACCATACCCTTCTTGAGTTTTTTCTCTTTCTTTCAAAAATATATGCAAAATTACTTTGAAAAAATACCCTTCACTATGATGGGGAAAAATTCCATCTTGACATAGGGGCAAGAGTCATCCTAATATCCCCTAGAGGAAAGATCATGCCATTTGGCTTTGAGATAGATTTTGAATGCACAAAAAATGGGTGTTTAGAATTTAAAAATCCAAGGTAGCTGCTAATTAATGACTAACCAAGTTTTAAAAATTTAATAGAGTAAAGCTAAACATCTTTGGCTCTATTATAATGTAGTGTATGAGATTTCCATGGTTTTTGAATTTATTTACATAGAGTCCATTCCTAGAGAAAGTAATTAGATATTTAGGGTCATGACCAAGATGGATCTGCTAAACCTAGCCAAGAGATCTCTTACCATAATAATATCACTAGGGAGGGTTCCAAAACCTTTAGTCAAGAAAAACTATGAAATAACCCTAACTAGGTCCTATGTTTTCATATTCACTAAACTAATAATAAGTAAATTAAAGTCTAATCTAGAGCTCACCAAAGCTTGTGGCACAAAATGGGGGAAATAAAAATTAAAAGTAAACATGCATAAAATACATATACTCACATCAATGTATATAAATTACTAATGCATAGGAGATAATTATAAATGCATATCTATCTACTCTTACAAAAGAGAACAAAGTTAAGAATGCTTACTTTTGAAGATGAACCCACCAAGCCTCAATCTCTTCCTTGGCCAGGGTGCTTCAAAAGAGGTTGTGGTATATAAGGATGACAAAGATAAATTAGGTCTAGGCTACACAACCTATCAATGCATCCAAAATAATTTTCCATAAAATGATCCATATCTCCAAAGAAATTATGAAACCCTAATCTATGTTCCTCAAGTAGAATGGTGGATAAGTAGATGCACAATATATATCTCTTCTTCTCTTCTCTTAGAAATGATGAAATGGATGTGTTTATGTAGATGGATCTAACCTTAGTTATTTATAAAAATTTTGCTGACAGGGTCAACCCAATCGACACTATATCATTATTGACAAAAAAAATTAGGTCCTGGTTTAGGTCGGCCAGGGGCCAACTTAGACCCTAACTGATTTTTTTGTCAGTAATGATATAGTGTCGATTGGGTTGACCCTGTCAGCTAAAATTAGGTCCTGGTCTAGGTCGGCCAGGGGCCAACCTAGACCCTAAATGATTTTTATCAATTATAGTATAGGTTCTATGGGGCTAATAATGTATTGTAAACCATAAAAAATGAATTTAGGCTAGGGAAGGGCTAATGAGGGAAAAAAATGACTAGAGTAGGGTGAAAGATAATAGTTGAATCATAGGTTAATGTTTTTAGGAGATGGGTGTGTAGATAACAAGTGGTAGTATAGGGACAACAATCATACAAATCACTAGTTGTTTTCCCACACCTTTCTCAGTGAACCCCTTAAGGTGTGCACTTAGAGAGATTGAGACTCAATAGGTTCTTACAAGAGAAAAAACATTAGTAATTGATAAATTTTGAAAGTATTATGTTTATACAAATTCCCCACTTGAATCTCATCACATGTCATGTAGGTGCTACATGGGATGGTGCCTTGAGAAAATAACATAGCAACATGTAATGCTAAAGCTGAATAATTTTCAATAAGGAGTAAATAAGATAAATGAAATGACATAATTGAAAAACACATACCTTCACTTACCTTAGTGTTGTAGATAAATAAGGAGATGTAAAAAATGTGAAGGTGTCCAATGTATGGAACATTAGGTGAACCTGCAAAAATTAGTGAAAAGAGTAAAAAATCATTTTTTTTTCAACATAGACATATAATAGGTGAAAATATTCTCTATATTGTTAGGAATCAAGAACATTTTATGGTTTGTAAAAAGGAATACTAGAGACACATATATGATCAAAATATAAAAATTGATGGTAAATATTTGGAAGGTAAATAATTTGAATAGTAAATATAAATAGGGTGAAAAATAATTCATTTTTTATTTATACTATTTTGAGAAAATAGAGATCTAAGAGACCTAGTTGGAGAAAAATGAGCCATCATGGTGAGGAGATGATAGCTGAGATAGGGAGGATGCATAGTGGCCTTAGCGAGTGTAACACAAGTAAGCAATTAGAAATTTCAAAACTTTGATTTGAAATTGAGCTAAATATAGAAAAATGACTGGTAGGTAAAATATAGGCACCAAAATGAAACATAAGAAATTTTTAGGTAAACTAAGGGTAGAACATGGTATTGGGTAGGAATCAGTTAAACCAATAAATGCCCAACGCATTTATGGTAAATGAGCAAAAAGTTACTGCTATGGATGACTAAAGTTGACCTAGTCAAATTAGTTTATAAGGTGAGGGATAGTGATAAGGCTAACTATGTAGTAGTGGGATGATTTAGTATGTTAATAGGGGATGACTTCATAGCATTGGGATAACTTAGTTTATTTGATAGGGTTGATATAATATCAATAAATGAGGTTGACTGTGTATAATAGGGTTGATATAATATCACAATTCAAAAAGGTGGCTGATCTAGTATTGATGTGGTCGATCTAGTAGAAAATTAAAAGGGTTGATATAGTATCATAAGTAAAATATAGGGCTGATTTAGTATTAAATAAGCCAATTCTATAGAAAATTGAGAAACTAAATCAAACCAATTGATTTTTTGAAAATTTAAGAATATATTTTGATTATTTATGACATGGAGGTCTTATACATATTTTGTTGTTTGATATTTTTTAGAGATGGTGAAGGTATTAGAGACTAATAGATGCATCATGGCTACTAGATCTACTAGAGTGATTGACATGGATAGAACATGACTAGTTTCACTAAGCTTTGGAGGCATCATGGAGATGAGGTAGATCTTGTTTAGTGTTGATCTCATTGTCATGTTCCTTAGATCATGAGAATGGTTATCAAACACTTTTTGATGGGTGGTGGATGCAGATACCATAAAGGTGGGTAACATGTTAGAAGATGTCCATGTTGTGCTAGGACTACCAATATGAGGGACACTGATGACCATAGGGACATCAGATGATCTAGAAGAGAGGTGAGCATTAGCTAGGTGGGTGACATGCTTAAATAGGATATATCTAATATTGAGGGTCAATCTATTTGATGTATATATTGTGTAGAGTTTAGACATCTAGAAAGCCATGATTGAACTTGTGATAACATGAGTGTTATGTCATAAGTTAGATGACAAGGTACCACTATATGCCACAACCTTATGTTAGACAATTTTAGATCATGGAGTACTATATTACTTTGGGGCTATCATCTATGTCTAACTCATGCATGATATGTATGGGTTACTATCTAGAGGGTAGAAGACCATGGGGATTATTTTTTTATTGAGTGCCTAGATATATGATAAGTTTCCTATGTATCGACTAGTTATGTTACCCCACATGGTGGATGATAGGTTATCTCAAGTGATAAGATGGCATCAAGACCATGTAGCATGAGCTATGTCCCACATGCTAGTGTTACATACTATCACATGAGGGGATATTATATGGCATCCCTATGTGCATATTGATACTATTTATCCTAGTTGGTTGACTATGGTGATAGGGCTAGCATGGGTGTAGATCACATGCCATTATACCTAATGGCTAGATCTACATCTAGTAAAACACTTACCAGGGAAGGTCAGACTCCCACACCTAATGGATCCTCTAGTAGTGCCTACTTATTTGACATGGCATGATAGAGAGCTAAGGGAGAGAGGAAGAAGAGGAGCATCAGTTGAGAGACCTGAGAATAGGTCATGGTGTGTTAGATCATGGATTGGTTAAGTATGACATTAGGTGGCTGGGGGAGGGTATGACATGAATGTGGATACAAGGATATAACAGGCACCATAATAGGAACCATAATGACCACCTCAATGACACCATAGATAGAGGCACTATTGGAAATAGTAGGTACAAGTGAGGGTAATAATGCAAGATGACCCAATAACGATTTTAGGATAGATCTGGTCTATAGATACACCTCTCAAGAGAGGGTCATGGTGTGAACTAGTGGTGATTCCTAGATTTGAAATTGTAGGGAGACAATATAAATAGGAGGTGATATGGGTACAAGTAGATGGGGAGATCGTGCTCAGTGGTTGAGCAGATAGGGAGATGATGCTCGATAGGTGAGTAGATGATGGTTGGTGACATCGATACTGGTTAAAAATCTTGTAATTTTAAGCTTTGATAGAATACTAGTTGCATATGGCTATAGTATATATATTTATATATTTCAAAATATATATGTGATGTAATATCTATATGTTTTTGGATTTATATATCTAGAAATAGAGGAGGTTAAATGGAGAGCCCTGGTTATGGTTGTGAACCATGATATTTTAGATAGGGTGCTGGTACCATATGACCCCACCACACTGGATGATCCTATGGTACCATCTACCCTAGCCTAAGTAGGCTAGTTTAGACTATTGGGCTATTCTATAAGGTAGTTTTAGACACATGAGGATGGATTGTATCAACCAAAAGGGTTGGGAATAAGAGAGGCATAAATCTAATAGGCTTTGGCTAAGGGGAGAGCAATGCATATGGCTACTACAATTAAACTTAGATAGGTGTAGGCCTAGGTGGCCAACTTATAGGGATATTTAGCTGGATTGAGATCCTAAACTACCTCATCACAATGTACAATTCAGAGGGGACAGTCTTAGGCATCTATGGGCAATGTGGCGAGGCCACAAGATATTCATGATGGAGCTTAGCTATAGAGCTAGAGCTATGTATTTTATATTTTGTACCTTGTATTGTATAAAACATATGATATATATAGATATTAATTTTTTTTATAGTTGGATTTGATTTCATGAGTTGTATTTGGTTGTGGATGTTGATGCATGGATATATTTATTTTTAGCACATGCATTTTAGCTTTTGTTGTATATGCTAGGGGAAATATATGTGTAGTGTTTTATTTTCTAACATTATGTGATACACATGCATAGTTAAAAAGAAAAAGACAAAAATGACTTGTTAAAGTATAATAAATTGAAACAAATGTACTACACACTATATCACAATAGGAAATGTGTAGTAACAAAAGATGACTAAATATAATAAACCAAAGATGGTAAAATGGATAAAAAATGTTCTTAAATGATAAAACAAATTACACCAAATTAAAATAAGTAAAATAACATTATATCATGTTGGGAAGTATGAAAATAATGTAATAAAAAGGAATAAGAAACAAAAATGGTATAAAAACAAAAAAATTAAGTCAATCCATCATACTAAATCATGTTTAGGAAGTATAAATGAGAAATAAAATTATAAAAATGAACTTAAGTTGATTGCACTAATTCAAGCTGGGAAGTATGAGAAACTTAAGAAAAATGGTTGTATTCTTACATACAATCTAAAAATAAGAAGGTAAAGGTGAAAGATCAATGAAGTAAGCATAAAACATACTATATCAAGATGGGAAGCATGCCAATGATGTGTAAGTCATGATCAATCACTACTTATCTCAAATTTAACACACAATTTTGTTGTGACTTGGGTATGAGAAAATTTTGTGAGGAAGGCCTGGTCCTGTCCATGGTCTTACATAATGAGGTGGAAATAACTAGAAAAATATGTTAAAAGGGATGTTTGGAATGGTAATTTGGTAATTTGTGAAGAAGGCCTAGTCTTATTCATGGTCTTACACTGCAACTCATAAATAGAATCCTTGGGGGGAGTGATTAGTGAATAAAATAATATTTCTCAGGGGGAAATATTAGGATTATTGTAAATGAAAGAGTTAATGTAAAAAATAACAATGTAGGCATCTATGAGAAGACCTTATTAAATACGAGGCACACTAAGGACATTGAAAAGACACTAAGTGATTAATGGCCATCAATATACAAAGGATACCCTATTCACATTAAGAATAAAGCTGTATATGAAAATAAGTGAGATATTAAGATCAACTCATGTTGGTTTTTTGAACATGAAAATTAAAATGGACCTACCTTCTCACAACGTGTTCCCTATTCCTTAGGACCTATTACAGAGCTGTTGGTCTACTGTGAAGATTGGGTACTTGTGTGAGACAGTAGGTAGCTCTAAAAGATTTATTTATTCTCCTTTTCCAATATACTATCCTACCATACCTATGTGGACCTAAAATATATCATGAGGCCAACTATGGAGTTTTATATTTGATTATAAAAAGGAGATGTGATTTGAATCATGTCTTTTAGTGTGATTTGACTTTTGAAATATTGAATGTTTCCTTTTATATCATTTATTTTTTTTTAAATGTTTTGGATTTTAAAATTTTATGGCTTTTAAGATTCATCCTCCATGAAAAATTAGAATGACCAATCATGAGAGACAAAGTGATACACACAAATGAGATTTAGACATTGGCTAAAGGAAGCTAAGTATCCAAAGACATGACTGACTAAAACAATTAGACTTACTTATGAACCAATATGTTATCTAAAGTTTCAAACATGTGTATGCTTAATTTTTGAAAGGAAATAAGGGGAATAAAGGGATATCCAAGATGGAAAAGTAAAATGAGATTATAATGAGATGAATTATTTGCTAAATAATCACATGGTAAATAAAGAGTACTAAGGGGAACAAGGTTTGTATAACCAAGTCACAATAATGATTATCTATGTTATGGAGATAAGGTAGCAAAAAATCATGAGAAAATAATAAGAGATATATGGAAATAATTGAACTTATAAAAAAAAATGTAATCATGAAAATAATCCATAATAGATCATAAGGAAAGTAAATGACACCATAGAAAATATATAGTGTGAAATATAAATGTCCATATAAGATAGATAAGTGAATGAAAATTTGACATAGATTAAAATGATATAAAGTAGATAAATATAAACTTGGAGTGCACATCGGATGCAAAATGAAAAATAAAGTGGAGGAATACCATGATATGTTCATAAATACTAGTAAATTTATCCACAAACATTATCCATAACATCTGATACATCTCTTTGAAGCTGGACTCTAACTATAATGAGGGTCTCATCGATCTTTAAATAAATCTAGGAAAATACCTCTTATCAAATATCCTTTGTAGAAAATGTAGGCATGTCTGAAGGATCATGCTTATGAGGGCCATTGTGCATAAGATACTCAGGAGAAGGAATATGAGTGGAATATATGGGATATTAAGGGGCCACCAGTGGAAAAAAGACCATAGGTGAAGAGGGATCCATAGATGGAGGGATCATAGGTGGAGGAGCCACAGGTGGAGGAACCACAAGTGGGGAAAGATACATAGGTGGAGGAACCATGGGGGTAGAAGGGGGATCCTTCTTATGTGGGTGACCTATGGGAGGAGGGATAGTAGGCATGAAAAAGGTCATAAGATGATCTTTGAGATTTTATAGGGGGATGCATAAATAATTGATGTGATGGGTACTACATTGGTGCCATATTTAATATACCTCTCCATATTTGGGAATATACTTAGGTAATAACTTGGGAGGATGTATATCCTTATTTGTAGGTTGAGGAAGAGTATGATGAAAGGTGTCTATATATTATTTAATCTTTTGACAATGAGTGGAGGGATGATTATCTATGCCATGAAATAAATATATACACTTATTAGTAAACTTTATGGGTATACTAATAGAGGGAGTGGAATCATAAGTCAAGGAAGGATGGTATAATTTAAAATATCTAGTCTAATGACTACTGATGTGATAGATGTCACAATACGGCTAATTGTCCCATTGGGTAGGCAAAGGAACAAGCTATAGGAAAGGAAGAAGGTAATTTCCAAGAGGAGGTAGGGATGGTGGAGAGACTAAATAGGAATCAACTGAAGGAGAAATATAATAAGAATTAGGAAGAGACTCAACTAAAGGGGTAGTTGGAATAGGATCTGGACAAGGCTCAACTAAGGGAGGAACAAGATGTACAAAGGGTTTAAGGATAATAGAAAGCATTTTAGGGGTGAGCCAGCTATATGGATTTTGGTATCTAGAGAAGCGATAGGGACCAATCATAACATGATTCATAAGCATGATCCTAAGAGGTTCTTGATAAAAAAGAGGTGTGTCATGTGAACACACCATATATACCCTATGAATAAGAGGAATACTGCTAAAATTAGGAACTATATAAGATAGAGTACGATAAGATAAACTAAAAGATTGAAACAAAGAATAATGATAATGAAAGATCTCAACATCTCAAGCTTGAATAAGACCTCCTAGAAATGGGTCATCTAAAGTATAACCATCATCATAATCAAGTGTATGAAGATCAATTGTCTAGGTAGGTATGACCTTCTCATCGGAGGTGGTGTGATGAATAGAGTGTTGAGTCTTAGTTAAGACTATGAGTATATCATCACTAGGTAGTTAATGAGAATGTGGATTTAGAGAGGGTAGAAACTAGTAAATTAGATGAGGAGAGATATCTAAAGTGATCCAGACAATAATTCAAATGATAATTCGGGTGATGGGTCTACCCCATTTGATGGCGGAACTTACAAGAGCCATAACTTTTGCACTGTATCTCCAATTGACTCATCGTTTGAATCGTTGGAAAGCTAATAATGAGGGGAACATTGTGAGATGGAATGGAGCTTTTCTAAATGAAATTTTACCCCCTAAAACCCAATGGAAGTGTCCTAAATTTCAATTTTAGTAGTGCAGTCTAAAAATAGTAAGTTTTTAAAAATAGTAATTCCTCAAATTTTGTACTGTTGTAAATCATGGAAGTCAAACCAATTCATCTCCCTCGAGATTGGTGAACTTCCATATCCTCCCCACACCTTCAAAACATGTATAAATGAAGATGTAACCTGAAATAGAAATTAGACATCTCTTCTCAGAGATAAGCATATGTTTGGGTCTGCAATTTTGATAAATAAAACATCTCTTTTCAGAGATAGCATTATTTGAATTGTGTTGTTCTTATTTATGAATTATATTTCAACCAAAGCTTTTCAAGTTTTGGATCAATAGTATTAGAGTGATTTGTCTTTAGAGTGTATGATCCTAAGGATGAGGTCAGATTATAGGAAGCTTGGGTGGAAAATAGAACCAACAGAATATCCACCTATTCGCTCCGAACGTCTTCAAATGGTAGACAACACTGAGGCATACAATCCTTTCAAGGAAATGGTGAATGAATCCCTCCAAAAAAAACAAGCATAAATTTTACAACAATTCACTCAAATTCTCCAACAAATCTTGATGAGAAATTCTAGCTCCTCATCCGCACCTGCAACTCCTTTTAGTGCCCCAACACCCTTCAAGGTTTAGGTGAATTTTGATATCCCTACATTTGAAGGCAAAATCAATGCTGATGTAGTAGAAAATTGGTTGGATAAATTGTCATCTTATTTTTTTGTAAATAAGTTCACTGATAAAGAGAAGATTACTTTTGCTCTTCTAAAAGCATCATTGCCTGTCAAAAATTGGTGGGAAGTGTACAAAAAGAGATTTAGTGCAGATGATATTGGACTTGAGACATAACCTACATGGGATGATTTCATAGATGCTGTAAAGGAAGAATACTACCCCATTGGAGCATATGATGATATGTATATAGGGTGACAATAACTTCACCAAGGTAAGGAACAGTCTGTTCAAAATTACACTGACATTTTTCATTCTCTATCTGTGAGATTGGCATCCAAGAAAGTGAGAAACATAAGGTTCTCAAATATCATGGTAGACTACAATGGTACATACGGGGAGAAATGGAACTCTTCAATTTGGAAACCATTGGTGAGGCATACGAGTTCACAATGAAGATTGAGTAGAAGAATGGAAGAATGAATATAAAGAATCAATCTTCAGAATGGAAAAGTGAAAAAGAAGGTCAAACACGAGGCCAAAATTGGAAGCAAAAGGAAGGAAAGACTAGGAAGTGGTGTGATTATCACAAATCTAGAACTCACTCCAAAGAAGAATGTCAAGCTATCAAATCACTACTTTTTGAGTCATAATCCTCTGCTCTACCTCATACAGACCCTATAGTCAAAGAGGTTGAAGAAGAAATTATAGATGTTGATCCTGAAGCCATTGTTGCTTCATCACAGACACATGACAAGATGCTAGATGACAAGGAAAGGTTGTTTCACTCTAAGTTATGGGTGAGAGGTAAGCCTCTACATTTCATTCTTGATAGTAGAAGTCAAAATAATTTAATCTCTATTGATATTGTGAAAAGCCTAAATCTGTCTATGAAGCCTCACCCAAAACCATACAGTATTGGATGGTTGAGTCCAGGGAGAAACCTCCGTGTCACCCACCAATGTCTTCTCTCATATGCAATACAACCTTTCCAAGATGAGGTCTTATGTGATGTGGTCAATCTAGATGTTTGTGATGTAATCTTTGGTCAGCCATTCATGTATGGTCGACATGGTATATATGAATCAAGAACTAGAAGGATCACTCTCACTCTTAGAACATGGTGCTATAGGGTACCATAAGTACCACCTTCTACATCTGTCTCTCTGATTAGTGCCAAGAAATTTATTCTCATGGTGGTCAAGCCATAGGAATCTAAAAGGGATAATGTTACAACCCTGACTACACAAATAACACAACAATAGAATCAAATAGATATCGAGCTGAACAAGTTCACAACCTTCCATCCATAGACTGATGGTCAGACAAAAATGGTGAACAATCAGGTATGTAATAGGAATCAAATCAAAATAAAACTACCACACTTGATGAAAAATATTGATGTAATGGGGACCATTGCTTCTCAAGGAGGGAGGAATGATCCGGAAAATAATTTAAATGATAATTCGGGTGATGGGTCTACCCCATTTGATGGCAGAACTTACAAGAGCCATAACTTTTGCATTGTATCTCCAATTGACTCATCGTTTGAATTGTTGGAAAGCTAATAATGAGGGAAACATTGTGAGATGGCATGGAGATTTTCTCAATGAATTTTTACCCCCTAAAACCCAATGGAAGTGTCCTAAATTTCAATTTTAGTAGTGTAGTCTAAAAATAGTAAGTTTTTAAAAATAGTAATTCCTCAAATTTTGTACTGTTGTAAATCATGGAAGTCAAACCAATTCATCTCCCTCGAGATTGGTTAACTTCCATATCCTCCACACACCTTCAAAACATGTATAAATGAAGATGTAACCTGAAAGGGAAATTAGACATCTCTTCTCAGAGATAAGCATATGTTTGGGTCTGCAATTTTGATAAATAAAACATCTCTTTTCAGAGATAGCATTATTTGAATTGTGTTGTTCTTATTTATGAATTATATTTCAACCAAAGCTTTTCAAGTTTTGGATCAATAGTATTAGAGTGATTTGTCTTTAGAGTGTATGATCCTAAGGATGAGGTCAGATTATAGGAAGCTTGGGTGGAAAATAGAACCAACAGAATATCCACCTATTCGCTCTGAACGACTTCAAATGGCAAACAACACTGAGGCATATGATCCTTTCAAGGAAATGGTGAATGAATCCCTCCAACAAAAACAAGCATAAATTTTACAACAATTCACTCAAATTCTCCAACAAATCTTGATGAGAAATTCTGGCTCCTCATCCGCACCTGCAACTCCTTTTAGTGCCCCAACACCCTTCAAGGTTTAGGTGAATTTTGATATCCCTACATTTGAAGGCAAAATCAATGCTGATGTAGTATAAAATTGGTTGGATAAATTGTCATCTTATTTTTTTGTAAATAAGTTCACTGATAAAGAGAAGATTACTTTTGCTCTTCTGAAAGCATCATTGCCTGTCAAAAATTGGTGGGAAGTGTACAAAAAGAGATTCAATGCAGATGATATTGGACTTGAGACATAACCTACATGGGATGATTTCATAGATGCTATAAAGGAAGAATACTACCCCATTGGAGCATATGATGATATGTATTTAGAGTGACAATAACTTCACCAAGGTAAGGAACAGTCTGTTCAAAATTACACTGGCATTTTTCATTCTCTATCTGTGAGATTGGGCATCCAAGAAAGTGAGAAACATAAGGTTCTCAAATATCATGGTAGACTACAATAGTACATATGGGGAGAAATGGAACTCTTCAATTTGGAAACCATCGGTGAGGCATACAAGTTCACAATGAAGATTGAGCAGAAGAATGGAAGAATGAATATAAAGAATCAATCTTCAGAATGGAAAAGTGAAAAAGAAGGTCAAACACGAGGCCAAAATTGGAAGCAAAAGGAAGGAAAGACTAGGAAGTGGTGTGATTATCACAAATCTAGAACTCACTCCAAAGAAGAATGTCAAGCTATCAAATCACTACTTTTTGAGTCATAATCCTCTGCTCTACCTCATACAGACCCTATAGTCAAAGAGGTTGAAGAAGAAATTATAGATGCTGATCCTGAAGCCATTGTTGCTTCATCACAGACACATGACAAGATGCTAGATGACAAGGAAAGGTTGTTTCACTCTAAGTTATGGGTGAGAGGTAAGCCTCTACATTTCATTCTTGATAGTGGAAGTCAAAATAATTTAATCTCTATTGATATTGTGAAAATCCTAAATCTATCTATGAAGCCTCACCCAAAACCATACAGTATTGGATGGTTGAGTCCAGGGAGAAACCTCCGTGTCACCCACTAATGTCTTCTCTCATATGCAATACAACCTTTCCAAGATGAGGTCTTATGTGATGTGGTCAATCTAGATGTTTGTGATGTAATCTTTGGTCAGCCATTCATGTATGGTCGACATGGTATATATGAATCAAGAACTAGAAGGATCACTCTCACTCTTAGAACATGGTGCTATAGGGTACCAGAAGTACCACCTTCTACATCTGTCTCTCTGATTAGTGCCAAGAAATTTATTCTCATGGTGGTCAAGCCATAGGAATCTAAAAGGGCTGATGTTACAACCTTGACTACACAAATAACATAAAAACAGAAGCAAATAGATATCGAGCTGAAGAAGTTCACAACCTTCCATCCACAGACTGATGGTCAGACAAAAATGGTGAACAATCAGGTATGCAACAGGAATCAAATCAAAATAAAACTACCACACTTGATGAAAAATCTTGATGTAATGGGGATCATTGCTTCTCAAGGAGGGAGGAATGATCTGGACAATAATTCAAATGATAATTCGGGTGATGGGTCTACCCCATTTGATGGCGGAACTTACAAGAGCCATAACTTTTGCACGGTATCTCCAATTGACTCATCATTTGAATCGTTGGAAAGCTAATAATGAGGGGAACATTTTGAGATGGCATGGAGCTTTTCTCAATGAATTTTTACCCCCTTAAACCCAATGGAAGTGTCCTAAATTTCAATTTTAGTAGTGTAGTCTAAAAATAGTAAGTTTTTAAAAATAGTAATTCCTCAAATTTTGTACTGTTGTAAATCGTGGAAGTCAAACCAATTCATCTCCCTCGAGATTGGTGAACTTCTATATCCTCCCCACACCTTCAAAACATGTATAAATGAAGATGTAACCTAAAAGGGAAATTAGACATCTCTTCTCAGAGATAAGCATATGTTTGGGTCTGCAATTTTGATAAATAAAACATCTCTTTTCAGAGATAGCATTATTTGAATTGTGTTGTTCTTATTTATAAATTATATTTCAACCAAAGATTTTTGAGTTTTGGATCAAAAATTTATTATCTTAAGGGTGATATCATTAGGCTTATCATCATTAGAATCTAAGAGGTTAGATGGTATATTATTTATGAGTTTAGGGCGACCAAGGTAACCTCATGTAGAGTTGATAAGGAAATTAAAACATTGATATTATCAAAATTAAACACTTAATAAGGGTTTATGAGTTGGAATTTTGAATATACCATGGTCTTGGAATTCCTCAAAACTCTATGGGTTAATGTCACCTTGAATATTATATATTGTAGCATTATGAGGGAACTTGACACATTGACATGAAGAAGATGTGGCAGCTCTTAGGTAATGATTCTATGGCTTGCCAAGAAATATATTATAGGATAGAGGAAAATTGAAGATCATAACCTATAATCAAATAGTGATAGGTGGGGTGGTAATAGGGATCCACACACAACCTAAAGGAGGAATTTTCCTTGGATCATAGCCTTGACACATGTTGTGTGTGGACTTAAGATTAGATTTAGAGTATTCAAGGGTTTTAATGAAGTTAAAAGAGGTAACACAAGTAGCTAAACCCTCATTAATCAAGGCATGCTTGAATTGGATGTCACTAATTTGGATGCTTATAAAGAGGGAAGGATCATCTGTATGGAACAAAATCTCATCTAGAATCATATAAGTAATAAGAAATTTGAAAAAGAGATAAGTGTCCACTATTTCATTAACATGTATAAACATCTCTTCACATTGTTATATGATGTTATCTTTTGATCCCAATAAGTAAGCTTCACGTCTTGCTTGGGGAGGATTGGGGATGTTCATTTCAATTAGGAGTTACATAATAGGGTTGTGATGATGTAGAGAAGTCTGCATGAATTAGAGAAAGGGAATTTGAGATGGGATATTGGTAAGCTCTATAATAGGATCCCATTCATCATAACCCATGAGGGGACTACTTGATAGAGGGGTGTAATGTTGGAGGAGTTCCTTGAAATGAGGATTAGAAGTGCATGTAATGTTTCATGAGATTTAAAGGCAATGCCATAGGCTTGTTGATGTTTATGAATGATCATGGTCAAAATTTTGACTAAGGAGGAAATCCATATTTAAAGTATGCAATTGCCTACAAGTCTCATGGGAGTGACCCTAACTAACATGAAAACAACAAAATTTATTTAGATCATACCATGATTTCATAGGGTGAGTGGGATCAATTTATCATGGAAGAGGCCTTGGTAAATGATTTTGGAGTTGTGTTAAGAATAATGGCTTATGAACATTGATGTTGTTTATTAGATAAAAATGAGGATTATGGATGTGGTTTAAAGGGGGAACTTGTTTTAGAGCAAGGTTGGAAGTAATAGGTTGAATATTATGAATAGTATCATAGGAATCAGTGATAAAATCATTAGTAGCATGATGATTTTTATTTTTTATGATCATGCAAGTACCCAAAAGAGGTTGGAATGGATGAAAATGATGCATAAAATCTTGGTACTTGGCTTGGTCGAGGACCTTTTCCACAGTTTGTGGAGAGAGAGTTTAGACCCAATATTAAAACTTAGGATAGAGAGAATTGGTGAATAGATGAAAGAGGTTATCATGCACCATGTTGTGTTCACACTTGTTAGATAAGATCTTCCACCATTTGATGAAAAATTATGTGATTTCCATCTCAATTTATAATTATTAAAATGAGCTAAGGTATTTTCAGGTAGGTCACTAGTTTGAAACTCTTGTACTAGAACATTAAATAGATCTTCCAAAAATAATTATGGAATTCAACTTGATTTAGCTATACCAATATAAAATATCTATGGAGAGGGTTTTTTCTAAAATATTGGTAGTGGCAAAAGTGTTTAACTTGACCTAATATTTGTATAGATTGCCAAATGTTTTTAAGTGTAGGGTAGGATCAGTTGACCCATTGTAGCTAATGGTAGGGGTGATACGTCATATATCTATGTTGGAAATTTGACACATAAGAGGTTCATTTTGAAGATGTTTAATCATTTTATTAACATGAGGTGGTTGAGGAATAAGGTTACCATAGGGATCCCTAAGGGGAGGTGGGGGGGTGCATTTTGGTTATGTGCTCCCCATGAAACCTGTTGAGGTTAATTTTGGAGATGAATAAGGTGATTCTACATTTGAATCATTTGGTTGGAATTATTATCTTGAAAATAATTTATTTGGTTAAGAGTTTGCAATAAAATTTGATGGTTTTGAGTGGTGTTGTGTGAAACATGCAAGGCATTAGCATTGATATTAGTGGCTTGGGTACCACTATGAGTAATGGCATGCATGATATTAGTGGTTTGAGAAGAATTATTACAAAAGGAGGCATTGGTGGCATGATTATCATGTCTTACAAAATAAGGATTAGAAGAAGAAGAAGCACTAGTGTCATGATTACTATTAGTACCAAATGATGCACTAGTGAAGGATTTAAGAAGAGTGGGTCTTGGAAAATGCCCACTAGATGTTAAACCTACCATGTTAGTAGAGATACTTGGCATGGAGGTAGAATAAATCAAGGAAGAAGAGGTCATAATATGAAAATGGGTTAAAAGATAATGAAGAGGTTGAGAGGAAAATAAGCTATTGCCCCTAAAGTTGTGTGAGAATGTGGGGAAAGATGAATGGGGTTCTTATTTTTGACCAATTATCATAAGGTTGTAAATAGTGGATCTTTTCGTTGATGTTGAGAAAATTCATCAATGAAGATTTTTTATTATAGAGTATAATATAATTCAAGCTAATCTTTTAAGGAGAATAGAGGGTTAGGAATTGAAGATGCATGATGAAGAGTCTTGTAATTTTTAGTTCAAGATCCACATGCACATTGCTTTCATATGAAGTAGGAGTCATAAGATTTTTATGGGGAAAATTATTGGGATTGGTAAAAATCATCATATATGTTAAGTTAAACTCTGTGTTGTCCTCAAATAAGAAGTTCATGATGAGGGGAAAAGGCCAAAAAGGATAATGATGATGTAAAAATAAATTCAAAAAATAGGATTTAAATTCAAATCAGTCAACTATGTTCTGTAACCCAACATGAAGATAAGAATACACAATAATTTAGGTTGATTGTGTATTGAAAATAGGAAGGTGAATTAGGATGATAAGGATACATAATCATTTAAGTTAACTGTGTATGACTGAATAGAGAACTAGAAAAGAGGATAAGAAGACACAATCATGTATATTGACTGTGTACTAATTTTAGGAAGGTAAAACATAGTCTATAAGAGACTGTATCAACCAAGATGATAGTGTGCTAAAATAGAAGAATTTTTTTCAAGATAATTGGAAGCAAGAATGAAATCAAACACATAAATAATTAGATCAATGTGATTGATCGAATTGGGGCACACAACATAAATATTTCACCAACATTAGCCAATGTAGGTTTTATAATACAACATGCAATGATCAAAGAGCAAGTAATCAACTAAAAAGTAAATGTTAACTAATTGGTCACCCTAAGTGTTATTATATTATTAGAAAGATTTAATTTTAATCTGATAGGATAGTTGGATGAAATAAGAAATTAGAAAGTAGTCTAAAGTTTGTTTCAAGATGTTTGGGTTGAAAGGGATCTGTATTGGCACTGGTATTGGCTTGGTATTGGGTCTTACCCCCTCACTTCAAAATCCTTCATCAATAATGGTGTTAGGTGATTTAATAAGAAATTAGAAAGTAGTCTAAATTTTGTTTCAAGATGTTTGGGTTGAAAGGGATCTGTATTAGCACTGGTACTGGCTTGGTATTGGGTCTTACCCCCTCACTTCAAAATCCTTCATCAATAATAGTGTTAGGTGATTTTCCAATATATACCATTAACCATGTATTTATACTTGTCTAGAAAACCAAGTTGGCTTCCCTCTTGGTGATAAAATCCAAGTGGGTTGGCCTTGGGAAGATAAATGTTTAAATGTGATTTGAATCTTAAGTGATTTGAATCTTAAGTGATTTGGTAGTGTGTGGAAAAGAGTAAAATAGTGTAACTAAAATCATAATTTTTAAAACCACCTATTTATACTATGTGAGTTACTCTAAGCATGTAAACAACTAAAAAGGAAATGTAAATTAATTATTAGCAAATATATGTTAATTCCTTGATTAAGAATAGTATAGAGTCAGTTAAGGAAACACTATATGTAAATAGTATATAATACAATTGAATGGGTTACTGATGTTTTGTATAAACAAGGTATTTAAGAATAGAGTTGAACATGTTGACTATTTCACTCAGATAAAAGACAAACTATAGAACTAAATTGACTAGGTCGACCTAGTTAGCTGTAGGTTTATAGTATTAAAGACTACTAACTTATGAAAAATAGAACTAAAAGAAGTACTAAAATGATAGAGAGAGGAAAGAAATGAAAATTGGTGGGCTTGAAGATGATTTATATTATAAATATTATACTGTAATGCTTTAGTTGTTGCTTTCAAAATTTTCAAATTGGGTCAACTGGTTCGACCAAGTTTTTTAAAACCCTATGTTTTACAGAAGAATAAAGAATATGGTTGACCTGTTCAATAGCATTTTTGGAACTATATGTTGATAAAAGAAATTAAGACTATTTGATAGTGTATTATAATTCATAACTAGATAAGAATACTATGTTGATCTATTTGATTCGATAACCTATAGTTGATGAAGGCCTACACAGATAGAATGAATGTGTGTTAAACATTCACATAAAAAGTTATAACTATATTGATTGGTTTGATACATTACTATAGATATGGAAAAATATAATAATAGGATAAAAATGATGGCATGAAAAAAACCCTATAAGGGTTGGGTTCATGTTTGATTCATTAAAGTGTATGCAAACAAAAATGCAACTGATCTATAAATTAATCCTAGATAAGTGAAAATAAATCCTAGTTACACTTCCAATTGTTGATAGATTAGATATTCGGGGGTCATGACCAATATGGATCCACTATACCTAGACAAAGGATACCTTATCATAATAATATCACTAGGGAGGGTTCCAAAGCCTCCAATGAAGCAAAATTATGCAATAACCTTAACTAAGTCCTATGTTTTCATATTCACTAAACTAATAACAAGTAAATTAAAGTCTAATCTAGTGATCACCAAATGTTGTGACACAAAGTGGGGGGAAAGAAAAAATAAAATTAAATATGCATAGAAGACATATAGTCATGCCAATGTATACATAATCCTAATGCTTGGGAGAGAAGTACAAATGCATATCTATCTAATCTTATAAAATAGGAATAAAGTTATGAATACTTACCTTTGAAAATGAACCTTCTGAGCCTCAAAATATCCCTTGGCCATGGTTATTTTTAAGAGGTTGTTTTGGTATGTAAGGATGATAAGGATAAATCAACTCTAGGCTACACATCGTATCAATGCATCCAAAAGACTTCTACACCGGATAAGACCTGTTTCTCCAAAGAAAGTATGAAACCCTAAGCTATGATCCTAAAGTAGAATGGTGGATAAGAAAATGCACAATATATATCTTCTTCTTCTCTTCTCTTATAAATTATGAAATTTATGTGTTTATATAGATGGATCTAACCCTAGTCCTTTTTGGAAGTTTAGATGATAGGGTCAACCCAATTGATAGTATCATTATTAACAAAAACAAATTAGGTCTTGGTCTAGGTTGGCCAGGTGATGACTTAGACCCTAAATGAGTTTTGTCAATTAGAGTACATGGTCAATAGGGATGATAGTGTATTGTAAAATGTCAAAAAATATTTTAGGCTAGGGAAGGGCTAATGAGGGGATAAAATGACTAGAGGAGGGTAGAAAATAGGAGGAAAAACTTAGGGAAATGTTTTTAGGAGATGGGTGTGTAGATAGAAAGTGGTAGTATAGGGACAAAAATAATATGATTCACCAATGGTATACCTACCCATTTCTTAGTGCACACCTTAAGGTATGTTCTTAGAGAGATGGAGACTTGATGAGTTCCTGTAAGAGAGAGCATCAATAATTGATAAAGTTTGAGAATATTATGTGTATACAATTAGATTGTTGATTTTATGGTTGCTTCCTCTCCTCAATTCATCTCCCAATCCAATGATACCAAAATCATATTTTGTATTATTTTTCAAGTCCAAACCCCTTGTCCAAAAGGCATCAAATGACCAATCCATTGCATATATTGGAAAAGACAATGCTCCCCTAGACCTTGATTTCTGATGAGAATGATGAGGCTATATTATAATTCCTATGATCCTATGAATATATTCCCCCAACACACCAAAAAAAGGGATTTAATTTCACTTAGTATACCATGTCTACCTTTAGGTCTGATTACTATGATTCTTATTGTAACATTGAAGACTATCTCTCCTTTATCCTTTGTAAAAGAGGTTGATGTCTTTGATGCTGAAAATGAGGAACATGATATTCCTTTTTATCCAAACAAATTTGAAGAAGGGAATGCTTCCCTAATTTAGGACACCATAGACATTAACATAAAAATTGAAGAAATCTATAGGATACTCAAATTGAGGTCTTCATTATCACCCCAAAAGGTAGAAGACCATAATAAGTTTCTTACCTATATTTCCAAAGCCTTCGGATTTAAATATGTAGACATGACACATATTTAGTCTAAATTATTTGTCCATAACTTGATTACCACACCTAATGTGAAACTTATAAAATAAAATCTCATAACACTCAAATTGAAGGTTTTACTAATGGTCAAAGAAGAAGTCATAAAACTATTAAAAGTAGGGTTCATAAATCTTATGGATGATTAACCCTTTTTTTTGGATATGGATGTTAAGGGTTAAGTGGGTAGAATAGTTTATACACAATGATAAATAAAACTATTCTAGAGTAGACCGCTTAATTAAAAACTTAGATAAATGAAAATTCTAAATTAAAGTGTTAATTTATGATAAATATAGAAAGTACTCTAAAAATAGTATTTTGATTTCATAAACACAAAGAAGAGTTATATAATACTTAGATTTTATAAAAATGTACAAGAAGATTTGATAAGTATAGAGTTCAGAATATGCATAGATAATATTATTATCTAATTGTTAGATTTTGGAAATATTGTTTATAGAGGCTTCGACCCTTACATTGACACTTTTATCATGATATCAAATCAATTTCCTTATATTTAATATTCACTATATTATGAAGTGAAATCCTAGAGCCTTTTGGGTTTTCTATCACCTTTCTATTGGTGTATTTTATTTACACACATAGGGTGATGATGACTATGCATAGATCAAACCCTAGCTATTAACCTTATATATTTTTACCTTGTCAAAAATGGTTTAGTGGGTTCATGATGTCAAGATGACCTCAAGGATCCATCTTTCAATGAACATTTCCTACATAGCCAATACTCTAAGGAGGGCCTTAGATTTATATAGTTCTCCCCTAGGTGATGGTTTGTGTGTGAACAAGGGTGAAATATACTATATGAAAAGGCATGTAATGCTATATCTTATAACTTGATAAATAATAGTCATGGATTATTATTTGAGTGATTCATATTTTTAATATGATTTTTCTTGTGACTGATATGAAAATAGGGAAGAATAGGGTAGTATAACCCAGTTGTAAAATTGATTGAGTTTAAATAGGTGCTTTCTTATCATTTTATATATGAATAATGAGTAGGATTAAATTTGGTTTTATACCAAACCATTTGAAAATATCTCATGGTAGGTTTATTAAGACAAATGGATTAACCCATAAGATTCAAAAGATTTATGAATTTTATGACTTTTGAGGACTGGACACTTGATAAAAATCTTGACACTTTCGTCGATTCAACTATCCAATAGGATAGGAAGATGTTGAGGATATAAAGCTAAAAATGAATGATATATATCAAGTTTTAATATTTTTGTAAATTAAATGAGATAAGGGTCATAAAAAATTATTGGGTCAGACCATAAGATAAATAGTTAGGCACAATGAGATGGCAAAAGAGCCTTTCAGCAATAAGGAAGTATAGAATTGAAGGGTAGAACCCTGATATGTATTTTCCAAGTACAATATTGAGATGCTATAAAATTTTAGTATCTACACCCCCCAATATATTAATTCATAAAGATGAAATTACTAGGTTAAAGGAAAAAAATGTGTACTTGGGTGTGTATAACACACCTTGCATTTACTAAAACCCATTTGAGTGTTTTTTTGGTGTATTAACTATAACCAAGAGCATGTTACAATATAAATAAATGTATATAATCTAAGATTTTTCATAATTAAAATTTTTGAAGAGAAAGAGAGCAAGGAAGGAGTAACCTGTGTGTTAATGAAACCATGTTTCCCTTTGGTACTATGACTTAGTAAATATGCTTCCTTAAGAAGCATTGGAACTAATAGAGGTTTAAAACTAAACCTTGGAGATTTGAAGAGGAATATTAGAAGGTAATTATGTCCCCCATCCAATGCTTGGATGAGTTCTGACATGACCATTGAGATCAATAAATATCAATCACATAATTCAAGTGATAGTACAATAAAATCCAAGTTAATTTATATAAACAAATCAACCTATAAAATGGAAGTAGTGTTATTCCATTTAGGGCATTGAATCTCAACCACACTACTAAAGGGAGAACCAACTTATGTAGATAGAAAAAGGTTCAAAATGGTACTTCTTGGTGAAAATAGTGCTTCTTGGTAAATATTTTTGAATATTTATTTACAATTTTTGGTTCACTTGCATGGAATATGCAACTTAATGTATATCAAGCTGAAATATATATAAAAAATATAACCTTTGATTTGTTATACAATCTATAATATCTATCACAAATATGATAAACTTTGTCCCAAATCTATGAAAATCAATGGAATGTATAGGATACTAACCCAAGTGTATATACAAATCTATGAGTTTCATAAGTGTGAAGGTCATGTCCCTACTATTATCCCTCCCTGATTTTGAAGTGAGGGAATGGAATCTGGTAGTATATAAGAGTATCATGTCTAAGTAGATATATTAAAGAAGATCATAGTATGTGATCACAATAAATCCTAAGATGCATGATATGTATCATGAAAGCATCTATAAAGTAATAATTCAAGCTAAAAAAAAATCAAAGATACATACAAGAGCACTCAATGTCACATAAAAAGGGTCTTAGGAGACTCCAAACAAGGGGCATATTCAAATACCACACATTTGAAAGAATGACATATTTAAATATCTAAAAATAAATTAACATGAAATGGGATTGGGGATAATAAGAAAGTAACATATTCAAATGTTCCATGAGCAAGATAATAACAAACAAGAAAATGACACTTAAGGAAGTGATGATATGAATAAATGAAGTATAAGAAACCAACATAAGTGTATCATACTAGTCCTTGCATATATGTGTTAGTAAAACTATCATGTAACATAACATTTCAAGTACACTGTAAAATATGTAATCATGAGTATAGGCATGTGTAGGCGTTAGTATATAAGCTCAAAATGATAATGGAAATGTGATCATAAAATAATATAACATGTGTTTCTTGTGATCAAGGAAGGTAGATTCTCCCAACATAGCATATCACGTGGGAATAAGAAAGGTCCAACATTATATGTGAAAATATCATGGGTTTGGGGTATTCATGTATCACACTTAAGTATGTATGAAACATGCGTATATAAAATAAATGATATTATATTTAATAACATGAAATAAATGACATAGATGCCAAGGAGCTGATAAACATGTGAATGTTGAATAGTTTTGTATTTTTTTATTATTTGAATGTTTTTATATTTTCTTGAATATTTTGTTTTTTTTTAAAATTTGAATTATTATTAGATTTTCAAATATTCTATAGTAATGAATAAAGCATAAGGATTTGGATACATTACTTACCAAAACCTCTTATGTTTGATTATTACCAAAGTTTCAATGTTTTCTTGTAATTTATTATTAAAAATTATTGTTATGGGTTTATCATAAAATACATCATGTGTAATGCAAACTTATTTATTTTCTACCTTGTAGAAAAGGCACACATTTATTTGATTAAAATTTGATTTCATATTTTCCAACCATTGTTACCCAAACTTGAAAGTCAAATTTGGTCTTTGGTTCATTACTCATATTGGTATAGCAACCACTTTTGGTCTACATGCTATTGGTAGCATAATGTATCCAAGGGACTCTATAAAAACTGGAAATGTTATAACTCATGTACATCATGGCCGAAATGTCGTAAACATGTAATAATAAAAAATGTTTTCCAATTTTTTTGAATTAATATTAAGGTGTGGAAAATAATTTCTGTCAATATTTATAGTAATGATTAAATCTTCACATCTAGGATGTTTTGAATCGTACCTCATTGCATCCTTATATTTAGAAATATATTAAATTAGAGGTATTTTTCATTGCTTGGGTATAATTTATATATGGTTATCATGTTTATAATTTTGAATTTGGCTTTGTAATGACCACAATGATTTGTATCATCGTCAATGATCTTATGATAAGTGTAATATGGTGATACTTCTTTTTGGACAAGTCTATTTATTTACTGATGTTTATTAGGAGGAAAAGATTTCATCTTATACTCAAGTAACATAAAAATTATTGTATGTAAAGCATATTTTTTTAATGTGATCTATAAAATATGATTAGTATACTCATGTAAAGATTGCACATTATTAACATGTTGTATTTACATTTGTCCATTGTCAGGTTGGATTAAAAATTTTAACCAAGAGGGATGGATTGAATAGTGAGCATTGCCATGTTCATTGGTTATTTTTTTCTTTCCCTTATCTTTTTTTGGTTTAGTATCTTCTTGATATGAAATTAACTTATATATACTAAGACTTGTAGTTGTGAATAGGTTATGCAAAATATATTCACGTGTGTTTTTAAGTGTTCATATGTCATATCATGAGGTATATCATCATTACTATCATAATAATCTAAAATTTGTCATCTTGTTTTTTTGTATTGATTAATTAAGGAATCTCAAATGTTTGATCTTATTTTTGTGTTGATATAACTAGTTCCTTTGGTAATGGTTCTTACTCTGGATGTGAATCCCTGTGCACCTCAGTGGTTAGTCCCTTATGAGTATCTGGAGGTGAATGATTTATCTTGTTTGATGTGCCCATACTTTTAAGTGGAATACATTATTTTTGTTGTACTAGTTTTGGAATATCTTTCATACCAAAATGTATCATTTTAAAAATTTTAAGGGCTCATCATTGACATACATTGTCCATAAAGTCCCATCATGTATAAATTTAACACATAAATGTAATGTAAATACAACAACTTCCATTATACGTATCAAAGGTTTACCTAGGATGAAGTTATAATTTAATGATTGAGACATTAATTAAGTATAAATGTTACCATTTTGGGTCCCATTATCAAATATAATATGATTCGACAAATTATTGGGCTACATGAATTATCAAAGCCTTTGATAAGCATGTCTATTTTTTGAAGAATATTGGAGTTAATTCCCATTGTTTTAAAGAATTTTGTGCTACAAATGTTTAGGCATGATCCATTATTGACTAGTAATATTTTGATACCTTTGTTATTCATACTAAGTTGTATGAATAGAGATAAGTCTTGGTAAATAATATCTTTTGATAGTAAATCTTTTGGATCAAAAGTGATGAGATTTGCATTATTTTTGAGGTCTTGCATAATAATTACAAATTAAGATAGTTCTATATCGATTGGTACTTGGGTTTCATGCCATACTTCATATAAGATATTTATAGATGATATTTTATAATTATATATCATCTCAATATTATACACTTGGAAAAATTAAACCTTGGCTGATCCTCTCAATTATTTACCTTTCCCACTTCTGTAAGTCTCACATCTACTCTATCTTTGTGTCCCTTTGTATATATATGTTAGTTAGACCATATTATGTTAATGACCCAGACCTTATATCTTGTCTATAATTCTTAAAATATTCTTAACTTCCATCTATGTAAGTTATGAACTTGTACCTACTTTTCTACTTCATGGACACTAATGTATATGATATATAATATTGTTGATGCTACTATCCTTTCCTAACGTAAATGTCTAGTGCCCTAAAGTCATATAATTTAAAAATGAAACATATCCTACTAGTCAACCTAAGTGTCTTAATGTGATTTATTGATTCAAACGGATTAATATAAATACAAGATCAACCCTCATTCATTCCTCACCTAAAATTAGGACAAAATAGCATTCAAGGAGAATTTAATTGAATAAATATTCCCTATTTATTCTTATTTCCATACCAATCATAGGGACTACACATATATAGGTATTAATTACTAAAGGAGACACACAAGAGCCCAATTTTACAAGTTACAAGTTGGGTCAGTGTTGTACTTAATAAGCACATATTATATGATTCACATATAAGCCAACACATAAGGAAGAACTACATGAGTATGAGGTCCTCTTCTAGAGTGTTGGATATGTAGGCAATACCCTCTAAAAATGGAGTCTTTGGGGATAGATCAAAACCATGTGCCCACTAACCTATTTTCCTAAAGGTCACTATGAAGATGGAGAACTAGGTTTTTTACCATTTCATAAGGAATGATAGTATATGACCTAGATCTAAATGCACCAGAGTGAAGGTGAAGCAAAAAAAAAAAGCATCTAGGTGGTCCTATCTTGTTCCAATAGATATTCCTTACATGAAACTAAAATAAAGCCCAAATAATAGTGTTGATGTAACTACCCTAGGTTAATGTTACTATTTCAAGCACTATAAGTGTCAGAGCTAGAATATGATGACTATTCTGGAATCTCCTTCCTACCTATTTTCTACCTATTCTAGACTGAGAACTAGATTAACAAAAGAACAAGTTAAGTATTCACTTCTTTATGATTTCTATATCTATAATAGTTTTAATTTCTATGTTTAGACTATCTTAGAATAATAAATATAGTGTATGTTCATGTCTAAATTTAACTTTTAATTGGCTTGTTATAGATATGATTATCACCCTTATGCCATTTCATTTTTATATACCCATTTAATAGTATTCTAAGTCTAACTCTAAGTACTTAGGTTTTATTTTAGGGCTAAATAATATCTTTGTATATAGTCAATTATTTTATTAGCTCAAGAATTGAAATATTAACATGCATATTGCTTAATTGTTCAACAAGATTATAACCTTTAGAATTGATTGCTAGTTTATACTTAGAAGGAACCTTTTGTGTATTAACAGGTGGCTGGACAAGTTGGGCACACTTACCTTTTCATGTAGTGGTAGTGTGGACTATTGAACCCAATATAAACCATGGGAAAATAATGGGAGTGGGATGGTAATTGTCACTCGAATAGGATATAAGAGGAACAAACGGTTGAGAGCATGCACATTGACACTCATATACCATTTTTATATTATTTCAAAATGAGTTGTAAAGAGAAATTTATTTTTTATTTTTTTATAAGTCACACTCTTTGATTTAACCAATTTGTTTAAACCATTTGATTATGCCTTTTATTTATTTAACAATGCATGAAAAATAATAAGCAAAGACAACCATCATATATTGATCAATGAAGTACCGATTAGATATATCCATATTGGGCTTAATTTGATTCATCTAGAATAAATACAAATCTAATTTTAAAGACATTTATATTTCATACATTAGAATTTAGAAAACTTGAAGTCAACTAGGGTTTGCATAAAAAGACATAAAATTTAGGTTCACCACATGTTTAACCCTTTTTTTGTATATGTATGTTAATGGTTAAGTGGGGTAGAATAACCTATAAGCAAGGATGAATAAAACTATTCTTATGCAAGCCAATTAATTTAAAACTCAAATAAATGAGCATTCTAAATTAAAGTGTTGAGTTATGTTAAATATATAAAGTACACTCAAAACATTAGTTTGATTTCATAAACATGAAGAAAAGATAATACTTAATCTATCTATAAATGCACAGGCATATCTAAGAAGTAAAAAGGTGGAAACATGTAGGGACAAGATCTAGATCCAATCAATAAATTCTATAAATATTATTTCTAGAGGCTTGAACACTTGCATTGACTTGTGAAAACTTGCATCGACATTTATATCATGATCTCAACATAATTTTACTATAAAAAATATTCACTATATTAAAAAGTGACCACCTATAGCCTTTTGGGTTTTTCTTCACCTTTCAATTGCTGTATTTTGTTTGTGCACATATGATGTTGATGGTTGTGTATGGATCAAACCCTATATATTCACCTTAGGTCTTTGTACCTTTCTAAAAATAGGTTAGTGGGATCATGATGTCAAGGTGACCTCAAAGATCCCTTTGTTAATGAGTGTTGCCTGCATAGTTAATACTCTAAGGACAGCCTTAGACTTATGTAGTTCTCTCTTATGTGTTGGATTGTGTGCACATAAGGGCAAAATATACTATATGCAAAGACATGCAATGATATATCTGTAACTTGTCAAATACTACTCATGAATTTTTATTTAAGTGATTTAGATATGTAAAATTACACTTCTATGGCTAATATGAAAATAGGGAAGAACAGGGTGGTAGAACTCTATTGTGAAATCAATTGAGTAAGCTTAAATAGGTGCCTTATTGGAATTTACTGTATGAATAATTAGTAGGTTTAGATTTGTATTTATACCACACTTTTTAAAAATATCTCATAGTAGGGTTCAATAAGACAAACGGGTCCACCCATAGGATTCAAAATATTTTTAAATTAGATGAATTTTGATGAATATACACTTGATAATAATTTGAACACTTTCATCGCTAGTGTCTAACTGATTAGGAAGCTATTGAGGATCTAAATATAATAGTGGAATATATCTATAAGGTTTTATGATTTATGTATTATTCAAGAGATCTGGGTGATCATAAATGATAGGGTCAAACTATAAGATTAAAAATTAGGTACTATGAGATAATGAATGCAAGCCTTTTAGTAGTAGGGAGGTCTAGAGTTGAATAGTAAAGACCTAAAAAGTATTTGCCAAGTATACAAGCCTCTAATATGCTATATAAATCAAATTTTATTATCTATAGTGGATTATTATAAATGGATGTCCAATATCATCCCCATTATAAAAAATAATGAAAAAATTAGGATATGTATCGACTTACATGATATAAAAAAAGCATGTCCTAAGTATGATTTCCCTCTTCATCCATCGATGTTATCACTGATGCTGCCACATTTTATAAGTTTTTATCCCTCACAGATAGTGTTTTAACTATTTAAGACTTATAAATGTAAATATTAGGTTATTAAAGGGTCTGGGTACAAGGGATAAATTGAGACAAATATTAAAAATAGATATATCAGATTAATGTACATGAAATGTAAGCACAATGGGAAAATTGACTCATCTAAAGTGAAAAAAAAATTGTTAGAGATCAGGAAGGCTAGAAAATGCTTGAAGATCAATTATGAATCTTTTGTTCTAGAACTAGGGTTGAAAACTACCTTAAAAATATCATAATTGAGAGGATAGTAGTGTTGTAGCACTCGTATTCAAGTTTCAACACTAATATCATTTTATGGAAACTCTACCTAAGACTTCAATGGATGTTATGGGAGGGTTTTAGAGACCTGTAGGTGAAGTTTGAGATCCTAGTCCTTCATTTGTGTCACTATTTTAAAAAATCTTTTCTAAAACTTAATAAACACTAACACACATGAAATAACAATGAAATCAAATGCAAAGGGAAGAGAAAAATTGGGTTGTAGGATGTTACGATCATGTGATATAGAACCTATGATGTCTTGACTATTACCTACATTAACTCCAATGATAAGGGTATCATATCACATGTAGTTATCCGTTAAGGGCTATGCATAATCAACACACATAATATGGTAGAATGACTTTCACTTAGGATCTTATTTGATAAAAAATGCAAGTCTATATGTGATTGTTGAGTAATATGTTGTGTGCTAAGTGATACTATTGACCTATTTTATGTAATTATGTGAAAAATTAGTAAGTGCTAGACATAAAATGTGTACCTTTACTTACTTATGTGATCAATCTATGTAAAGGATAGATGTGATCTAGCCTTGGTCTACTTCTTGGAAATAGATGTGGAAAAGAGCTGGAATGTTATCTATGAAGAGGAAATTCACATTGTGGATGCCACCTGTACTAAATCTAAATGATGAGCTAAATTAGGAATAAAAAGTCCTATTTTTTATCTCGACCCTGATATATGAACTGAGGCATGAGAGGTATATGAAAATATAGATAAATAATCCTTATTTTTCCCCTCTGGTGTGTAAAATGTATTTGAGAAGTATCTATAAATATGGAGAAATAAGCTTTGTTTTCCCCCACTCTAGTGTGTAAACTAAATTTGATAAGTAATCCATTCAAAGGTCAAGATGGTCACTTGGCCTTTGTAATATGGGTCTGGTGAGAAACTATGGATCAACTACTACATTCAGCTATATGACCCAACTTGGTAAAATCCTAGGGACATCATAGTGATAATTTGAGTGTATATATGATATTATGTGTGTGGAGAATGGTATAATGTGCCATACCATCTATAGAACCTAGTAGAATCCTATGAGATCAATGAAACATGCTCTACATCATGCCCCTAAATCTGATATTTGATTTATGTAGTTATGTGCCCTATGTTTAAAAAAATATTTGTATAGGGATGACATACCATGTGTATGCCCCCATAGCCATAATTTGAGTCTATAACTATGTTGAAACCCTATGTAAAATCTAAGAATGTGAACCAATATCTGAAAAGATCATAAAACCTTATAAATTTGAGTCAACATGTGTGTCTTAATAGTTTAATAAATCTATGTATCTAAATATTTGAGTCAATTTATACCAATATGAGCCAATCTAAACCAATATGAGTCAATCTATGTGTTTGAACCAATGTATCTATTTGAACATCTAAGTCACCCTAAACCAATCTGAGTCAATATTGTGTTTGAAATAATCTATGTATCTAAGTATCTGAATCACTATATATGTTGGTATCTGAATCACTGTATATGTTGTTATCTAAATCACTATATATTTGGGTATCTGAATCACTATATATTTGGGTATCTAAATTGAGAAATATGTGTCTAAACTGGTGTGAATAATGTAAATATGCCCCCTTTTAGTGAGAGAGTTGAGACTGTGGTAAGGGTTTCAAACCAAAAGTGATGATGATAAGCATGTTAATGATAGTTAACATTATTAATATGAATATATGATTGATTATTTTGATGTTTTTAGGATAATTGTTTGGAAACTAGGACTAATATAGGCTTGTGGTCTATAGTGGGTTATTAAGGAAATATAGGCTTTGTCATTTTGTGGAATCAATTTAATTAGAATAGTAGTGTAGTTGGAATGGTGTGGTGGATATTGTGATAAATTACCATGTATAATAAACAAATAAAAAATCACAACTATGATTCCCAAGATATCATGTTTGGAAGAATTTTGTATTAATGAGCAAAACTGATGTGTAATATCAACCTTAGGTAGGTGGCATTTTTAAAACATGGCATAAATAGGTTAGTTAATTAGTTTGATAAATTATATAAATCATTTTACTTGAGATAAATTGTTGTTCTGAGCTTAGAGACATGCTAATGAGATGAACAATGAATGTGACCCATAGTAAGGAAACTATCATTTTCCTTATTTTTTGCCATATTTATTTCCTATATCATCATTTTTAATGAGAATTTGGTAGTTTAGTGACCTATTATAGATAATTTCATTAGAATACTTAGTTTGGTACCAATGTCCTATGTTATAATGCTACTATCGTAAATATAACATTACTATCTAGGGCTACTATCCATGGTGAAGTGCTAGTGTCCACTAGGGAAAATTCACAAGTTTTGATTTTGTTTTGTGCTTGATGACTATTATTGATTATTTGTTTTTCATTTTCAGATGATAATGATAGATTTTGTTTTATTTTTTAGGTAGATGCATGTATGAGGGAGTTCCATAGTGGAAAAATGATAGAGTGTTTACATGGACTAACCATGACAGATGATGTGAGGATAGTGATTGATAGAGATGGTTTGAGACATGTGGCATCACTTGGTCAGATGCCCTAGGATAACTATATGATTATGAATTTGTGAGATAGATGTAATAATGATACTTGTACATTTTGGTTGCCCATTAAGGAGATAATTGTGGTGTTGGAGAATGTCTATAGGATATTGATATTGCCCATTACTAGTCAAAGGGAAGTATTACATGAGGATACTGGGGATATAGCTATAAAATGGATCATAAGGTAATTTATAGCTATGCCCATGGGGACCCATTGTCTAGGGAGTTGTAGTGATGTATTATTGTCCTTGACTATTATGGTTAATGTTTCATAGTTATAAAAGTTTCTAGTGGTGATATTGGCTTACTTAGTTACTATGGATAGGAGTGGGGTGTCTATCTCATACATGATGCATGGCATAGTGTAATATATAGAGGAGCACATGACTATATACTCACGGGATCACATTATACTATCCCAATTCTATCAATATTTTTACTATTTTACTCAAGAGGTATGCATGGGTGGCATTGGGTCTTCAACATTATTGCACTATTTAGCTTATGAGCATATTATAGTGGCTAGACTAGAAGGGTTTCCATAGATGGCTTAGAATCACCCAAATATGTTTGCATAGAGATAGACTAGTATAAAACACATGCACAATAGAAGCATGGTGCATTATTGATAGGTGTTGGATTGTTTGATAATTGGATACATTATTTGGAGACCGTATAGAGGATTTTAGGGGTGGCCTAAGGATAGTGTGCAAATGAGGTGGGTTTGAGTGAGCCATTGGTTATATGGACATTGGGTCAATGTATTTGATATATTTCAATATGAATGGGTGACATGATAGTTTGGTGTTATCCAAGATATTTTACCTACACCATGGATTTGTTTGAGGAGTTTTTAAGAACTAGTGAGGTTGGGTAATAGGTCGAGACCCACAATTATTGATTTAGTTCTAATTTTAGTGACAGAGTGATATATAGTGATAGATTTACCCAATGTAGATGATATAGGAAAGATAAATGCCTAGATAGTATGGTGGAGGCAACATATATGGCCACCATTATTTCTTAGAGATGGGGCTATCATGAAGGATGTATTACATCTAGATCCCATTAAGGCAGTTGAGGGTACATTTTTATTATGTAGTTGTATATTTTGTTTAGTTTAGTATATTATTAATTGAATGAAATATCTAATGCATTATGTTGGGATGTGTACATCTAGGAGATGATGAGTACTGGGAGAATATTATTGAGGCTACAATATGAGAGCTGACATGACATAGCTCTGATGATGTTATGAATGATGGGATATTGGATTTGGCCATAAGATTTTTAGGTGCTCATGCAAATTTATTTGATCTTGCATCCATTACCACTACGGCATATATGTGAGTAGTTACTAATAGAGATGAGGTACATGCTAAGATATAAATGCAAGCTATTTCCTCACCTAATGTTTTGGATGGGTTAGGTGGTAGGATTGTGGATGACTACATTTGTATATAGTGAGATCATGTAGAGATGATGGATGAGTTGGTAGTATTATGGGATAGAGATAGGAGATGCATGTTTTGATTGGGATCTAAAGGGGTGTGAGGGCATCTTTTTCTAGTGTTGATATTTCTAAGATTGAGAGTGAAGAGGGTTGTCTTGTTGACCAAACTCTGATTATTGATTGATCATGTATTATTGTATTAATTTTTTTTTGAATCATATATATGGACTTTTTGATATATAGGTGCTATGTTATTTGACATGTTAACTTGTGGCATTGTTTACTTGAGTAAATTTTTGGGTTATATTCATTCTTATGTTTGATATACGGATGCATTTATTCAACTACGAAATATTAATTTATTGATTCTATGTGTATGGGTGCTAGAGTAGATATGCATATTAGATTAGTAATTTTAGTTGTTATAGAAGTATCATAATATAGTTGAGTGTGGATCATGTGACTATGGCCTGCACTATTTGAATCCATATGACATGGTAAAAAAGTGGCCATACTACTCATGCTATGTAGGTATAGAATTATAATGTAGAAATAATACTTCTTGTTGTGTATTGATGGTAGTTAGATGTGTGGACTTTATAACAAATAACTTAATTAGATGATATAATGAAACTGTGCTCTAATCTCTATGCTTATTTCCAAATATCTTAATTAGTAGTTGAACTAAATCTATCCTATGATCTCTATGATTATTGACAAATATCTTAATTAGTAGTTGAAGTGAATTTGTGATCTAATTTCTATGATTATTGCCAAATATCTTCATTGGTGGTCAAATTGAAGTTGTGCTATGATCTATATGATTTTTGCTAAATATCTTAATCAATAATCAAATTAAATTTAAGCTCTGATCTCTATAATTATTGCTAAATATCTTAATTGATAGTTGAATTGAAGTTGGTGGTGTGATTAGTTTCCATTTTTTTACTATGTTTATATGAATAGGTTGATCCATCTAAACTAGCTACCATCTCTGTTGAATTTATGGTGTATGAGATCTCACATAAGTAAGTGTCCTATAATCTACATAGATCACACAATGAGAAAACATTGGTTACTTGAAAGGAACATCCTAGGATAACAAACTCAAAAAGGAGTGTGATTTAGAGAGTGGGGAGAAGGAGATAATGATGCCCCCTATTTGAATTCTATCATGCCTCTATCAACACAATGGTCAATATAATTTATGAGTGCATAATAATTATTATCCCAATGTCCCTTGATTCTATGATAATTTTAATATGGTTTATTTCTTATTCTATACAAATGATGTGATGGATGATGTTGAGTATAAGAAAGGGTGACCATTACTCTATATATTAATGTAAGTAATATATCATGAGGCCTATCTTTATCTAAAAATTATATGGTTCTATAATGGGTGTCCTATGCTCTATCCACTATAGGAGATGCTATGTAAAGTGGTTATTTAACTTTATTGAGTATCTTGATTAGTGGTTTATGTTCCAATTTTTATTTACTCATAGGTGGATTAGGTGCTTGTACCATATTTTATGACTATGGCTATGGGAGATCCAAATCTAAATCTACCTTTGAATATGTCTCAACTAGTCCCACCTTATTATTTAATGCCATAGCTATGTTATATAGATTATAGAATGATTTGAATGTCTCATATAGTAATTTATCATTGAGAAGGAAGATGAGACCTCTAACAAAGATGTATTTTACCTCTAAATTTATTGGCTAATATATCAACTGTTTAATGCATGATTTGAATTGTATAATGTAATTGCTCCATATTTATGACTTACCCTAGTGTAGTGAAGGAAACCTATCATATGTGACTTGAGGTCCCTTATTATGTATGTAGTGCATGAGACAGACTTCATCTAACTCATCATATGTATGTAGTGAAGCACTGGAGAGTGAATGATGAAACTAATTTAATGCCTCGCCCTTTAGAGGTTGTTGAAATAAATGTAGTAGAGTCAAACTGCTAGTGACATGTGCCAATGGATTTCCCATAAGATTGAAGGTGAAAGTATGGGTCTCCATGTCAATTTAAATTTGGTAATATTAATATCTCAAACTACTTTGGTAACTTTATAGTTAACATTCTATAAGGTATATGGTTTCCATAAAATGCATTGGAATCAAGCTGAGAGTGGTATGATTTATTGTCCAATGTGAGTTGGTGTACTATTTATAAAGCACACACAATATGAATCAATGATATTAACTCTTGGGAAGGTATATTAACATCATCAAGGGGTTCCTTTAATTATTTAATATTATTGTTAATTTTATCCATTGTTATACTACATCGGGGACCTTTTTTAGGGATAGTTGGTTTGCTCTCCATAACCTTTAGAGGGATGATAGCTCATGCCTAATGAGAGGGAAATGGGATATCACCCTCATGGAGGTTATAATGATAAATTAGTTTTAATATAGTAAGGGGGGTTGAGGGATATTCATTAGTATCTCTTATTTTATTAGTTTGTAAAGAAGTATCACACGGTAATGGACTAGAACATACATTATTATCATGCTAATGTAAATTTTGTAAATGATGAACATAAGCATAAGTTAATTTGTGTTTATATGAAGGAATATTATAATTTGAACTAACATTTGATAAACAATCAATTTTAACATGAGATATGGGTGAAGTAGGGAGACAACTATAAGGACTAGACTCAATATCTTCACAAAATTCATAGTAATCATCATTATTCCAAGGTTCATAAAAATCAAAGTTTAATTCACTTGTAGAGGTAAGATTAGAATAATTTTCATTTGAATTCTCACTAAGAGAGAGAGTAGAATAAGATTTTAACTTTTTACTACTATATAATATATCATCATGTGTATGTGTAATGCAATGCATGTCTTCACTAACTATGAGTGGATTACATGCATGCTCATTGTTTTCAATCTTGGATTCAAAGGTAGAAGAAGTACCAATCATGTTTTCAAGTGGCACATTATGATATGTATGAAAACAGCTAGAGATATTTGAATTATCAACATTTTGCAAATAATCATTGTGTTGAGCTTGGAATGTAAAATAAGGTGATAAAATAATTTCATCCACTTTATTTTGTTCATTGGTAAAAGTTGCAATATCATTTGTACATGCTTTTACAAATTGAACCGAGAAGGGTAAGGAATATGCATTTCTATTTTATATATTTCTTGAATCATGCAATATTATATTTCCTTTAGTGTACTTATATTATTTTAATTTGAATAAGGAGGTAGTAAAAGTGGTTGAAAAGTTAGGATCACATTGGAATAAATCCCTACCAACAAAAGGTTCTTTTGGTACTATATTATTAGTTTCATTTTGAGAAGTAGGAGATGAGGGAGAGGTAAGAGAAGAAGATGCATCTAATCTATCCTTATAAAAACTTTCATTTTAATTCTCATAGTGATCATCTTATCCATAATTACAATAATCATCATCATCATCATCATTATAAATGAAATCATTATCTCGTGCTAATGTTCAATCTTGAAAATTTGTCCATTAATTCTTATAATTATGATAAAGGGTTATAAATTCATCAAATGGGTGAGGGTAAAGAGGCTTCTTGGATTTAGTTTTAAACTTGACAAAGAAGAGAATGTAAATAATGAAAAACAAACACATAATAGGTAGAGTGTAATTTAGCATAGATATACATGCAAATATGGGAAATTTTATTTTAAACCCCAAGGGCTAGCATTTGGATGTATAGGGACCTAATATGTAGATATACAGGTTTTAAGGTTTTTGTATACAAAATTTAAAGTGTATTAAATTAAATAAACACTATTATTGGATTGATTTAGATCAGTTAGGTTTGTAAAAATTATAAATTTATAACCGTAATTTAGTGCACAAGAAAGTAGAAGGAAAACCCTAGGATGGAATTAGGGTTTTAAGAAATATTTGAAGCGAGTTGGGTTCACCACATGTTTTAAGAATTTAGGTTTTAGACATGTAAATCCTAGGTTTTTAAAAGGGTTGGGTATAGAGGATAAATTGTGATGAATAATGCAAACAGATATATTGAACTAATTTACATAAAATGTAATCACAATGGGAAATTTTATTTATCTAGAGTGAAATAAACATTGTCAGAGGTTAGGAAGGCTATAATAGGCTTGAAGATCAATCATGAATTTTTCATTATAAAACTAGGATTGAAAACTACCTTTGGACAATAGTATGGTTGAGAGGACAATAGTGCTATAGTGATAGTGTCCAAGTTTCAACACTAATGTAATTATATGGAAAATCTACCTAAGACTTTTAGGGATGATGTAGGACAATTTTATAGACCTTCAGGTGAAGTCTGAGATCTTGATCCTTCATTTGTGTCACTATTTTACCAAATATTTTCCATAACCTAATAAACATCTACACACATGAAATAAAATGCAAAGGGAAGATTAAAAATAGGTTGTGGGATGTTACAATCATGTGATATATAACCCATACTACCTTGACTGCTACCTACATTAAACCCAATGACAGGGGTCTCAGATCACATGTAGTTATCCCGTTAGGGAATGTGCATAATCATGTGCATGATATGATAGAATGAATTTCACTCAGGCCCTTATTTGATCAAGCATGAAAGTATATGTGTGATTGTCCAGTTATATATTGTGATGAGTTATCTTATTTACTAATTTTATGCAATTATGTACCAAAGCAATAAATGTTAGATTTAAAATGCCCTGTGAGGATATTTATATAGGAAAAACATTGATTTGAATATAAGACCCTTGTTCATTGGTTGTCAATATTGAAAACAAGATAAAATCATAAGATAAGGCTCAAGGAAGGGTTAGGACCCAAAAAATACTTAAAAAATGACTGTTGGATACTAGTGCTGAATTGTACACTAACACACTGTGCTAGTGTCTTGGACCACACTAGTGTCCTAGGATCACATAACTAATATAAAATATGCAAGTTAGGCTAAGGGTATCCTAGGATTAGGATGGGATGACATAAAACCACTAGGGGTGAAATAAATAGGATAAATAAGTCATAAAAAGATCAAAAAACCCAAAGTGATCATGTAAACAAGACTTACATTCATCACTAAGACGTTCATGTAAAAGAGAAATAAAATACATAGTACTTATGGTTGCTTGAACAAATTAGGGTGTGTAAAAATAATTTATTTAGGTATAATTATATTCAAATTTCATAAGAATATCAAAGAAAAATCTCATTTACTTCACCATGGGAAACTTTTTGTAATATAGTCATGCCCTTTGGGCTTAAAAATGTTGGGGAAACATATCAAAGGTCCGTGACACTATTTTCCATGATATTATCCATAAGATGATAAAGGTTTACATTGAAAATATTATTGGAAAATAAATAATAATAATCAATCATTTAGAGGTCTTATGTAATTATCATGCATCTCATTGAGTATGGGGTCACCCTTAATCCCCCAAAACGTGTGTTTGGAGTCACAAGTGGAAAAATCCTTGGTTACATTATCTCCCAACATGGAGTTAACATAGATATAAAAAGTATTTGTGTGATCTTGGATATGTTACCACATACTAATGAATTAGGAATCATATCACTCTTTAGGAAGGTAGGGACAATTCATAGATTTATGCCCAATCTTACTTACATAATTCATCCTATTAATAACTTGTTAAAAAAGGAGAGTGATTTTATTTGGATGAAAAATTATTAGGATGCATTTTAAATGGTAATTTTTTTCTCACTTATCTTCCACATAAACCCAAAAAATCCCTTCATACTTTACATAAGAGCAACCGAGGTATCCCTTACTTGTATGTTGGCCCAAGAGGATAACGATTGAAAAGAATGAGCCATCTACTTTATCAACCATACTATCATATATTATGAGACTCACTATACAAAAAAAAAAAATAATGTTTGGCCATTACATTCACAACTAAGTGGCTGTGACATTATAGGCTTAATTAATACATAAGGGTCATAGTGAGGTCCCAAGCCTTACAAACATTCCTTACCCAACTATCCCTCTCATGGAAGGCTAGGCATTTCATCACATGTTTGAGAAAATTTGATGTTACCTATGACAACCAAAATTCCATTAAGGGATAACTTATTATTGATTAGATAACATTTTCCCACTTAAAAGTCAAACTAATTTTATTGATGAACTAATATGCTATATAAATAAACCTACGATCATCTCATCTCCTTGGTATAATGACAACATAAATTATTTAATTAACTGTACTTATCCTAAGCATGATAATTGAAAGTAGAGGCTTCACCTTAACACTATTACATACAAACATATCATTATTGAAGAGGTTTTCCATCGTAAATATTTTGAATGCATGTTATTAAGATGTGTTGATTAAGAGGAGTCAAAAAATGTCTTTTTTCATTGTCATAACAATGTTTGTGGTTGACACTTTAGTGGCCACAAAAATACCCATAAAATCAATAGTATGGCATAATTATGGACCACTATTGAACATGATTCCATGGACTATGAAATTTAATGCAATAAGTGTCAACACTTCTCCAATGAGATTCACATTCCTCCCATGACACTTCAACTTATTGTTATGTTGTGTCCCTTCTCCACTTGGGGGTTAAAATTAGTTGGAAACTTCTCTTTTTATTATTTGGATGTTCATCACTTCTCATCATAACCATTGAATATTTACATAAGTGGGTATAAGTTATGCGTTGGCCAACTATTATTAGATCTGTAATTTTTAAGTTTATATTAAGCTAAATCATTTATAGATTCAAGATCTCACAGGTCATCATCATAGATAATGGGTCCCCTTTAAAAATAATTAAGATGCATTAATTTTGAAATAAATTTACTATATATAACCACATAACTTATATATATTATACATAAGCCAATAGATAAGCTGAGGCTACAAACAAAACTCTAAAGTCAATCTTAGTCAAAAAAATTAAAGATAATAAAAGAGATTGGCACCTTCAGCTCTACCTTATGTTAAAGGCCTATAAAAAAAGTATCCATACACCCATGAGGGTAACCCCATATTATATTGTATTTGAAACTGAATTTGTTATAGCCATTGAGGTGGAAATACCTAGCCTACACATATTTCTTCATGGTAAACTCAATTATGAAGAGTATAGAAATGCATAGTGAGAGTAGTTAGAGACTTTATATGAACATTGGCTTGCGGTCACACAAAATCACATCACCAACATGGATAATATGGTCCAAAAATTTAATAATAATGTTCATGAGCATCCCATACAAGTAAGAGACCTTATCTTGAGACTCGATAGTCTAAGAAATATGAAGAAAGGTGAAGGTCATAAATTCAAGCCTAATTGGTTGGGACCTAATTTGGTGACAAAAGAGTTTAGTATTAATTCCTATAAGTTGTGAACTTTAGAGGGTAAATAATTCAATGAATTTTTTAACTCTTTACACTTGAAACATTTTTACATATAATCATTACATTTTACATTGCCCTATTTTCATTTCTGTTATTTGTATGTTGTTTGACATATTGAATGTTTTGTTTAATGGTTGTTTAGCTATAAATTCACATGATAATTTTTTTTGATATGAAACATATCATTTAATTATAGTTCCCTTATCACCTTATTCCCTTAGGAAACATTCTTAGAATAAATTTCCTTAAAAACAATTCTTAGAATTAACATGACATAGGTACTTGTCTTATGTTTTACAAGTATAGTATATCTTATTAATGATATATTTATTTTCAAGATTAGAAAACTCTATCTTATAATGTAGTCTAGAATTATTTATATATTAAAACCCTCATTTATAATTCCCTCTAATAAAAAACACTAGTATGCTAAAATAATAGGTAACTTTACTTGCCTAACTTGGTCCTTGGTGATGATCCCTTACATCTTACTGGTTGGATGGGGCCAATATTTAGGGGTAAGGACATTCCAATATATATATTAAAAAAATTAATTAAAAATTTAAAATATCATGAAAATCAAGTCATTTTCACATTTCTTTCTCTTCACTAATCCTTGGTTATGATCCCTCGTATCTCACTAGTTGTGTCAGCTTAGCATTGGGGTGAGATGCCATTACTTACCCACGTATAACCTTTGGTGTTGAGTCCATATGTATTAATATTTTCATGAGGCTAAGTGTATGAGGTTGGAAAAAACAAATCAAATATCGAATTCAAGTTAAAAATGTAAAAAAATGGTGCGAGGGGGGGGGGGTGGGGTGGGGTGTATCTAGATGTTTATGTTTGAAGGAAAACTTTCTCCCATTAACTAATTCTATCAAAACTATCCACCTCTAGTTAAATCCAATAAAGTTAGTGTTTTATAGGTTTGTAAATAATTAAATTTCTTTTTGATTGTAAGGATTAGGTCAACTTCCTAGTCCTTGTGAAGTTTTGATGTGTGTTTTTATATTTTCACTATCTCATCGTATATCCCATTTCACTTTATTACCTTTTGATGAAATTTAAAATCATTTTGTTGTATGAATAAAATAGCTCAATCATCCCTTGAAAAATAGTTTTTATCATACTATTAAAACACTTATCTCATTTACATATGCATACATTCTATTTTCACATTTCAAATATATAAGCATGCCCATAACATTATCAACATAAAAATAAGAGATACATGATACATCATCACATGTATAATCATCTAAAGTACATAAACTGAGAAAGTAACATAAAAATTAAAAAAATAGTATATTATAATAAGCCATCAACATGAGAAAAAAGTATATATGTGGTACATCATCATGTCTAATCATCTAAAGTGCATAAACTCAGAAAGTGACATAAACATTAAAGACAACATTACACAATGATAAGTTATTAAAATGAGATATATATATATATATATATATCATTTCAAGTTTATATATCAATGTATCAATACAATCTTCCATAAAGGCAAAGTGTGTTTAAATTTCCCAAAAATCCAAAAAAATAATGTATCCATGTACAATAAGTCATCCCCTAAGATCTAGCTAGAGGCTGATACTATTGTCCACCTTTGGAAGATGTGTCTATGGCTCATGCTCTACCTCCTATGAAATGGACTTAATGCTATTGAGTGTCAAGGTTTGTGGATCATAATATTGTGACATAGCCCACTATCCCTACCTAGGAAGTTATACCTCCTCCTATCTATTAATTCAAATAAGCCTAAAATTCCCTACCTACAAAAATATCACTTAGAGTCTTCACCTGAGACTCTACTAATGTATTCCTTGCCTATAATCTATTGATCTCTCCCCTTAAACTTGCCAACACCATAAATTTATAATAGGTTAGAGAAAATCTATTTGTGTGCCTACAAATGAAGATATGCATCTACCAAAATCTAGTCTCAAGTCAATCTAGTGGCCACCTAAAATATATTGATAAGGGTATCCTTGATCATTATCCTCCAAAAAGTGAATGCCTCTAAAATCACATAAATAAAATAGGCATCAGATCTAGTAATATAAAAACAAAAACAAAAACTATAGTAATGAAGCTAGAAAGTGATGTGTAAATAGTAGACACAAAAAACTATTCTACTTGGGTCATCCTTGTGTCAGCTAGGGTCCAAGTCCTCATCATCATTCATCTCAACCTCCTACCCTCTTTCCTAGTCATATCTCATGTATCCTCCATATCCTCCATCTATCCCACCTATTATTTGTTAATATTTCATGGGATACTATGTTGGTGGTGTTAACTAATATATAAGTTGTTGTAATTGTTATTGGCCTCTGAGTAACACTACATTGAGAATGACCATGGGGATGCCATACCCTATCCTCTCTTAGGGTTTTGGCCAACCTATGATCTTCCTCCTATTTTTGGCTATTATTTTCCAACTAACACTCCTCCCCTTGTTATTGGTTATGGCCTAGCCTATTCTCCTCTCATCCTAGCCACCCCCATGATAGGAACCCCTCATGTGAGGAACTGATATTACAACCTACAAATATAACATCTGTAATCTCTTAGACTCCCTTGTATACCTTTAGGGGTACTAGTATTTGGGTTGCATATGTTGACCAAACTATTGAGGTACCCTATCTATAAGGTTCACCTCTATCTACATGTGTGTCTCTAACTTATTATGTTCTTAAAATTGCTATAAGGTAGGCTACCATGTCTTCCAACTATCTCAACATGCCTTGATAAGGCATTGCTATCAAATCCTTTGATGTCAAATTCCCCACTTCTTAGGGAAAAATTATAAAGGGAGTCATATCTATCTATCTAGAGGCCCTAATGGCCACTACATCCTCAATCATGATTCCTTACTGATAAGGGATCATCTTCTGGTATACCTAACTAATAACTAGTAAAAGGTGGATAATAAAAAGTTATCCCAGTCATGAAATCTTGTATAGCTCCCTATATGTCCTCACCAATACCTCCTAAGCCCATTAATATCATGATCCCCTCTCCTCTATATGGCTTACTATCATCATCTTACTGTATAATAGGTGATATGTTCCCTTGTCCCCCACTAATCAAGAGGAAATGATTCCTATGATGGATTTATGAAGGTTTGGGATAACTAATCCCTCTACCTCACTAGCCTCACTTTGTAGTTCACACTCACATTGGGTGTGTCCCCATCATAAAAATATTTTTCCAAACTAGAGACCACTCCTCTATCCATTGAATCCATCAAGGTCATAAGTCTACCTGTCATTGGTAAGCCTAGTATTCTATACACATCTATGAGAGTGACACTCCACTTTCTTAAGGGCTACCAAAACTGGAAGGTGTTTTGATATTCATCCCAAAAGGTAAATAGATCACATAATATCTTAATCAAGGGGGGATAATCCCCATCTATGTGATCTTTAGGATCCAAAACCTATCTAGTATGACCAAGTCATCAGCTATCAATAATATCATATCCTATAGAAGCCATTCCTGATCCATAACTTAACTCCATCAAATGTATCCCCTAATTCAAAAGGCTACTTAAAACACTCTTAATCAATTCTCTTGCTTAAAAATTGATTCAAAATCCTTCCTTTTTAACTATGATAAAAAAAAACTACCTTTTAAAAGTAGCAGTTGCAAATTCGCTTTGAATTTTGATGGTGATTTTATCTTCATCTATGATGGTTACACAACTACCACACAGTTGAAAATTGAATAAATGCCTCCCTAATAACCATGATGGTTATGTAAACCATTGCATCTATGAGGTAACTTTTGATCTATGAATTTTATTAATTTCGTCCAAATGTGGTGGTCTTGCCACCTAAAATGTTGTGATGAGTTCATTACGTAAGCAATGGTTCTATAACAAACCACACTCATTTTGGTTTTAACCATGTTAGTTTCATCTCTCACCATAATTATTTCATCACCACTAGTGTGTTTTTAAATTTAGCTTCTGAGACTTCAATTTTCACACATTTAGGTGGTGTTTGATTACATTTCTTACTTATTTTATCTTGTGTTCACTTCCTAGATGGCCCAACACTACACCAACTTCATTTTTATCAAATTTTATATCTCTTATCCCTTATTAAATTGGTTTAATATCTAGGTAATATACTAAATGAAGCCTCTTTCTTTTCTTACAAGTATTTTTTCTTCCTTGTATTTATGGATCGAAGATTCACGTGAGAGATTGAAGTTTTTAAGTCTTACAAAGTCCTATCGTACTTTCTTTGAGTTTTGAAGAAGTTTTTATTTTTATTTTTATTTGTGATCATCTTTGTGATATTTTATATAATCTTGAAGAGGATAATATATGAATTGATAACAAGTTTGTTATCTTTGTGGATCAATCCAACCACTATTTAGTGACTCTTTTCTTCAAAATTGTGTTCCTTTTACTTTTTTTTTCTTTTCATCCTCTTGTCTAAGAATACCAAAAATTGTGATTGAGTAAATAAGGAGCTATCATACCTAAGGATAGTATACTCACTACAATAATATTTTATCTTCACTTGGTCATCACCATTGTTCAGGTTGGGGTTTTTCACTTTTAGTTTTGGTTTATTAAATTAGATTAAATTAAACTCCTTGTTTATTATAAGAGCATTTATATTCAAAAAACATAAAATAAATTGAAACTAAAATATCTTCCTCTCTCTCATTTACACCAAAAAAATTAGATGAGTTCTTTCAATATTACTTTCACATAGAAATAATTCAAAGGATGTAGTTTACATAAAAAACTAGGGTAGATTAATTAAATTCCATCATTAATTACAATGAATTAAAGTAATAATATTTTTGTTTTAGAACAAGCATACTATTTTTTTTAGGACTTAGTGAATATAAAGTATTTATTGTTAAAGAGTTGAGTATATCTAATTAGGTTAAAAATATGCAATAAATATAGCCACTGATCTATTATATAATTAACCTAATTTGACCTTTCTAATAATAATAATAAATAATGTAAGTGAGAAATTAACTAGAAAATGACTGAAATGGATGATATAAAAGTTGAAAACTATGGCAGAGGTTGGCTTGAGTCTCACAAATATGATCCAAGTGTCAAAAACCATCTTGGATGGTAGCACTCTAATTATATAGTAGTGTCCCTATTTTGGCAACAATGTCCTCTATGCAAGACTATCCGAAGCTTTTGGGTGCACACATATCTAGATATCTAAGGTCTATTCCTACGTACATGAGTTTTGAGACCTTATATATGGATTATTTTCACTAAATTTGTGAGAAAACCCTAATCATCCATGTTGTTAGGGCATTTGATTGATATAAGCTAAAAAGTGTGTTTGTTAGTGGGGTAGGATAGACATCCTCAACACCCCACTATGATGAGATTTGCATACTTACCAATACTCTAAAGAGGGATCTAGACCGATGTAGTTCTCCCTACCTAAGTGCTAGTGTAAATGCAAGTGAATCTATTATGAGAGTTAAATTGAGTGATTTAAATATGATTGAGACTAGAATGATAAGTAATATGAGCTTAAGAATGTTGTAGATGGTAGTATGTAGAAGTAGGGAAGAATAAAGATTGATAACCTTAACTTGTTCTGAGTTTGCATACATATTTTGAATATGATTTCCATCTAATCTTAAGAGGGATAAAAATCATGTATATATACTATTTTGGTATTTATTTAGGTGATAAAATTGGTCTAGGCCAACCGTAGGAGGTCTAAGATTTAAAAAGATATCCATTTATGAAAAGAGGAGGGAAACATAGGTAGCATCATTATTGGGAGACTAGTGCTATGTGGTGATATTATCCTTATTATGTCTCTAGTGTTTAAGTGGTATAAAACTAGGCATGAAGGGCCAATATACAAGAATGAGGGTCTAAAACTACTTTAGGGATGACTAGGGATGATTATGGTGCACACAAAGGTTGGATAAGTGTGAAACTAGGCTCTAAGATAGGTCTAGGGTTAAGCCACGATAAGTGGTCTCAAGTAGCACTCTTAGCACTCAAGTGTCACTTTTAAATGATTACATTCCCCCATTTTATTTTATAAATTTAGAAACGTGAAATGAATAAGATAAAGGAAAAAGAAGCGTACTTAAACATACCTAAGAGGGGAATCCCATGAGTCTATATCTGAATGTTTGAAGCATGCTCTAATATGTGTCTTACAAGTGAAACATGCATATATTAGTTATTAATTAAGATATATAAAAAGAAAAGACAAAAATGAGTAAAAAATTGAAATTGAGTAAAACTGAGTAAAGGGATAAGAGAGAAGAAATGAATGAATACACCTCCTTGGGTATGTGAACTAATGCATAAACCTAGTGATAACCTATGTGTGTGCATATATATATTTATAAATCAATGAATATTTTGGATTAAGCTAATGGATTGCTCAATCCTCATGTGTAGGTGGCCCAAGAACTCAATCCAAATTTGACTCCATCATTGTCCATCCTTGCTTAGTGGATCATGACCTATAAATAGCTTGGATTAGATTGATGGTGTGTCTAACCCTCTCATGTCAATGGATCAATAATTCAAGTATAATATGAATCCATCATTACCTAATCATGTGTAGTAGATGCATATAAAACTAAAACTATGCAATTTTCTTAGAAATGTCTAACTAAAAATGCCAGCTCTATGATCACTTAGGAAAATTAGATAGCTCTAGGCCACTCATGAATGTCAACCAATAGAGATGGAGTGAGGAATGAAACTAGTGTGTAATTTGGATTTTTATGTAGGATGTATACAACATATAAAATGACATAAAATTTGTCATTCCATCTAATCAATAGATGCATAAATGAGAAAATGGAAACAATGTGCCATGAACATGCCCTCAAAAACTAATATCTGAGCATATGGATTTTGGATTGAGTTTTAATAATCTATATTTGAGTATCTGAAATAAATATGGGAATGGTCATGCCATGCATGAGGCCCCTAATCTAAGAAAATTGGTATGAATCTAATCTAAATTTAGCAAAACTAATAAATCTATAACTAAACATATGCAAACTTGGACTGTACCTTCTATTATTTTTCTAGCCAATATATATATTTTTAATGTTGAGGCTACTAGATAGTAGCATCATATCTCAGACAATAGCTCCATGTGGTGTTAGTGTCCCAATTTGGGTGCTAATGTCTATCTGCTCTAATTTTTGTGAAACTATACTGATCTTTGTGTCATTATTTTTCCACTATGTTTACCTAAGTCTAAATTTTTTAATCTAAGCTTGTGTGCTAAAAATGTACTATTAGTACATTATGGGATCCTAATTTCTATGAAAGACTCTTGTTAATACCCCCTCTTTTGAGGGGAGTTGTTTAAACCATGAAAGAATCATCTTAAAAAGAAAGAACCTTGTAATATGTGTGTTAGTTGTAACATATATGATATATGTGTAATAATCTAATATAATGTGCACACATAATATCAGAATGTAAGATAATTTGAGTGTTTGTTTGTAATGTGAAATGTATGTTATGTCTATCATTTACAAGGTTATCAAGATAGATATAAAAATGTATGTAACAATAAATTTGAGTAATAACTAAATAACTAACTAGGGGGATGGGGCATGGTGTCCATCATGTCACCCATGTAAGAAAGGAAGATGCCTAAGGTCCCTTATGGCATCTAAAATTTGAGTGTGTAACAAGCAAGAGGAAAGTGTCATGGCCATGACACATACAAGAAAACATACATACAACACACATGAGGCACATAAATTAGGCCAATGGGCTAAAATACAAGGGACATGGGCACATGTCACTAAATATGATAAAGTAAAACATACAAGGACATGTGAAAATATAGACATACACAAACAAAAATAAATTGGATCATAAACACATAGAAGGACATGTTTAAATGTTTTCATACATAATTAATAAGGCACACACAAGGACATGGGTATATGTCCAAAGCATACATACTATGAATAAAAGTGGCATAGAGCTAAAGAGAAATGACATTCAAATGTTGTCACATAGAAAAAGCATAAATATACAATCAAGTATAAATTAGGAAATCTAGAAATGAAATTATGCATGAGTATGTAATATAAATATGTGTAAGAGTCAAGAGGTACACATACTGAGTCTAAAGTAGTAATACCCAAAAAAAAATTGAGTGAGTGTAGTACGATCAATATCAAAATATAACAATGTTAAAACTATGAAGAAGAGTATAGAAAGATGTAACCTGGTAATTGAAACTATGTATAGGATGCCCCCAAGTAGGGTGAATGTGTCAAATACAAAACTCATGTATCTATGTATATGCCCCCAGTGGGTAGATAATACAAAATATAGATTAGTATAGTGAACCTGAGTCTTGTTGCAATCTACAAGCACTCAACAAGAACAAGTGAAGCATGTATGTATGATAATACTAACTATACTAAGATAGCTAGCATATGTAGTGTCTAAAAAATAAAAGAGATGTAGACATGGAAATGCATATAATCTATAATTTTGTGTTTTTAGACTAAATATTTGAATGTTTTTGTGTTTTTCACATATTGTATTATTTTTTAATTTTCTAGATATAAGTTATGTACAAACATCATGCAAATGAAATTATGTACAACGAGCAAGAGATATGGAAATTATATACAAGAAGGGAGGAATAATACTAATTGATGAGTCTCATGAGAAACTCATTATCAATATGGCCTATATTAGATATAGGAACAATGATCACGTTTGCTATATGAAAAGGTAATTGTGGTCCTAGAACCTACTATACTAAGTGATATATATCAAGCACTACTTGTGAAGTGGTGCTAAGAATATGTGAAAATGACTATGGTGTCCTGTGAACTATAGGGGTTTTAAGGACCCATCTAGTAGAAGATGTTATAGTTGGCATAGATTCCCTATGATGAGAACCCTAAGAACTCAATGATACTGATATAAAAAATAAAGTGAGTAGAGGGAGGCCCTCTAAAATATGCAACATATCTTTGACACAAGGGTTTCTATAATAATGGTCTCTCTGGGAGAGTATGTGTAAGTGGAAACACTATAGGAGTATACCTCTCCTACACTGGTGGATCTATTAAACTCTATGGTGTATTGATATGAACTATGTTTAGAGTTGTAACTAGCAACTATGATGAAACTAACAATGGGAAAAGTAGTGGATACTCATATGAAAGACCCTTAATTATGATCAACTAGTTTTCATGTATATATTTTAGGCATCTACGTATGGTGGATGGGATGGATCATAATTTCTATATCCACAACGTACCTAGTAACATGTCAAAAGCTCTTGCACTAGGTACTATTAAGAATCTAGTGGCCACATGTTCTAGTCCAACCTATAGTGGAAGTATAATCTCCTCGATGGAGATCTAAACATGGCCATTGAAACCAATAATAACTGTGACTATAGGATATATATCTCTATAAATACCTTAAATGTTGTAGAAGTGTGATAGTGCACATGCTAATACTTGACTTGTTATAAACCATAACACTCTGAATAGGATGATAACCTATGTAGGCTCATATAAAGAATGTATATAAATATGAATCATCATAAAAAATATTCTTCTGTAAGGTGATGAGTGGTCTAGTTAGAAATATAATATTATACACATAAATGATATTATAGAGTGGGTGTGCATCCTTTGTAATAGTGTGATATGATTATTGTGGTAGATGTGCCTGATATATGTAGTGAACCACTGAAGTGCCTCTTGATTCATTTTTTTTATGCTTTGGAAATGGATCTATAAATATTTTCAATGATTTAGATTCTGTTTGTTTAAATTTGTCCTTTGTGGGTACGCCCACATCAATAATGTTAGCCTTTACCATATCTTGTATCTTATGTTTTAAACTGATACATCTAGTTGTTGTATGGCTTAGTGCCCTGTGATATTCATAGAATGCTTTAGAATCATATTTATTTTTAAGAGTTCTATCATATCAACCTCTTTGATGGGAGGGAGAGATATGACATTGCATTCTAAGAGATATTATAAAACATGCACTGGTGATTTTAGAGGGTTGGGAAAAACTCTGTGTGGAGGAGTTGATAAAACTAGGATAGGAGATGGCTCAAGCTATGTTAACTGTCTTTTGGATAACCCTTATTTTCAATATCCCTTACCTTGTGTGGAGGATTACTATAACTCTTAGTAGTTGATTCTGATCCACTTGTATATTTTAGTTTTCTCATAGAGATAAGCTTGAATTCTCTTTCTTTAAATGTTTGGCATAAACCTGTGAAGGTTGGAAAGTTATTGAACAAGATAGCTTCATGTAATACTAGTAGTAGGATCTATTTTAATATATCTTGGATCTATTTATCTACCATCAGGCTAGTCAATTTGGCCAATATAGTCTTATATATTAAGACATAATATGCAATAGGTTCATTTGATTTTTGTTTCGATTGTGAAACTTGAGCATATGAGATCTTATCACTGATTTTCATTAAGAAGTGTGATAAAAGCATATCTTTAAATGGATTAAATTTCATGATAGACTAATTTGGTAGATCATAGAACCACTGTAAGGCATAATCCTTGAGACTGCATAGAAATAACTTATTGAGGAGCCAATCATTGGACACATAGTCTAAACATGTTGTGTGAAAAGATCAGAGATGGTGTTGTGGGTCACCCTTACCATCATACAATGTAAGCTTAGGTTCCATAAATATATAATTCAAAGGAGTTATTTCTATGTGATGTGCCAAAGGTGTATGCAAAATAACATGAGAATCCAAGGCATGTGATGGGCTAGTGGCTCCCTACTCAAGATGTAACACCTTAGCCTATAGAGTATGAACCTCATATATAAAGGATTGTACATTTGGAGTGGAAGAACTATCCATGAGAGTTATAACTATTGCTAAAGGTTATTGAGTTAAAATTGGTTATTATGGTAGTTAAGTTGGCCTCAATATAGTTGTAACAATGTTATTATCTAAGGGAGTAGAAGATTGACCATTATTTGATTTGTTATTTATTTCCATTATGGATTGTGAAATTTGTGCATGATCATGGGGCTATTCTCAAAGTCTATCTCTAAAGCTCTATAGAATATCATCCTTATTTACAATGAGGTTTTCATTATTAAGTGGGGGGAGAGTGTCCCAATTCCCACCTTATGTATAATCTTGATATTGATTATATCATTCATCTTTGGATGCATTATCATTAAAATCCACATAATTGGGGGTGAAGGATCAATGATGGGAGTTACAACTCATACCTTATCCATTGTATAAGATTAAATAGAAGGAATTTGAATTTACTTGATAGGATTGACACTAAGCCTAATGCTTCTTCTTAATGGAATAGAGATAGATTTATTAGATGACGTATAGTAAACAAAGTGAAATAGGGATGCTAAAATATAATGTATGAAATATAAAAAGCTTAACAAAACCAATGAAAATAGAAAAAAAAGGATACAAACCCTAGGAACATATAGGGTTAGGGTTTGAATAGTATTCAAAGTAAGTCAGGTTCACCAAATGTTTTAACCTTTTAGGACTTAGTGAATGTAAATCATATGTTGTTAAAGAGATGAGTTTATTAAATTAGGCTAGAAATATGCAATAAATATAACCACTAATTTGTTATAGAATTAAACTAATTTAACCTTTCTAAAAATGATAATAAATAATGTAAATGATAACTTAGCTAGAAAATGACTGAGATAGATGAAATGGAAGATGAATACTAAGGCATATGATGATTAGAGTGTTGCAAATATGATCTAAGCATCATAACCCATCTTGGATAGTAGTGACATGTGGCATTAGTGTCTGCATTTTGGTAATATTGTCCTCTATGTAAGACTATCCTAAGCTTCTAGGTGCACCTTTGTTTAGATCTATAAGATTTATTTCTGAATGCATGAGTTATAAAACCCTTTATATGGCTTGTTTTGAATGAATTTATGAGAAAACCCTAATCCTCCATATTGCTATGGTATCTAATTGATATAAGTTTAAAAGTGTGTTTGTTAGTGGGGTAGGCTAGACATCCTCAACACCTTGCTATGATGGGATTTTCCTAAACACAAATATACTAAAGAGGGATCAAGCCCTATGTAGTTCTCCCCACCTAAGTACTAGTGCAAGTGAAAGTGAATCTAGTATGATAGTTGACTTGTGTGCTTTAAATGTGTTTGAAACTGTAAATTTGAGCTCAAGAATGTTGTATATGGTAGTATACAAAAGTAGGGAAGAAGAATAGGGATTGATAACATTAATTATGCATAATTTATTTTGAGTTTAAATATGTATTTTGCATCTGATTTCCATCTAGTAGTTAGAGGGCTAAAATTCATACATATATATTATTTTTCTACTTGTACAGGTACTAAAAGTGGTCTAGGATAACCCTAGGAGGTCTAATATTTGAAAATATATACATTTGTGAAAAGAAGAGGGGAAAGACATTGATTTCATTATTGGGACACTAATGCCATGTGGCACTACGATCCCTATTATGGTGCTAGTGTGGAAGTGGCAAAACACTAGGCACAAAGGGTCAAGATGAAAGAATGAGGGTTAGAGACTAATTTAAGAATGACTAGGGATACCTGTGGCCTATACGAAGGATGGATAAGTGTGAAAATAGGCTCTAGGATAGGTCTGGGTCTAAGCTAGGGATAGGTGGTCTCAATTAGAACTTTTAACACTCAAGTGTCACTTTTAGGTGACTACACATACACACACACACATAGGAAAACCTAGAAAAAAGAATAAGCTTACATATTCTATCTAATTTTATTCATTGGCATAAGAAAATAAAATTGTCCTAAATATAATAAATCATAAATTTTTTGTTTCATTCATTTCATATTATATAATTTAGTTTTATAAAAAAATCATTTCAAAACCTAAACAAGGTTAGTTTATAGCTTGTGTGCACAAAATAATTTATAAATACTTGGAAGTTTTACTCTCTAAGGTTTATATCTGATTTTCATTTACATGTTAATTTTTTTTTAATTGCATTAATTGCATAATAGTTTCATTCAGTTATAATTGAAAAATAACAAATGAAATGTTTTATGTAGATTACATATAGTTGAAAACTTGCATCTAGAAAAGGGTAAAATTAGTACTTGCATATTAAACCAAGAATTATGTTTTATTATTGCATTTATCAAAATATCTTTGAAAATAACAAAAAATGTAGTATTTATTTCATTTAATTTCAGCATTCCATTTAAATAATTACAAATTATTTTCATTTTTAGAAATTAACATAGTTTGATTTATTTACAAAGTATTGTCAAAAAATCCCAAAAAAACACAACTAAGCCTTCTCAAGATGACTACAAGATCAAACCTTAATTATACATATATACAACCATAAGTACCTCTTTCATACCATTGCCCATACAATCTATACACTTAATCAATCTATCACTTATTTATATTTTCATTTTTTATGACAATTCTAGAGTGTCCATACCTCATTAGAGTTTGTATATTTATTAAGGTTAGACCTTTCATACCTGATAGAAAATTTCAAAGTGAAATTAAGCTAGAAATTAGAAACAAGGTTTTCCTTTCCACTCCCATTCCCCATCTCATCATTGACTAACTCAACATCTTTGACAAACAAGGTTACGTGAAAGAAAATCTCATTATTATACCCATTCATAATCAAGGTTGCCAATAGAACAATCTCCAAGTATAAACCTTCATCACTCCTCTTTTATTTCTCCTTGGGACTAGCCTCATCATGTTGTCATTTAATTTTTGTGTAGAATTTAATGGAAAACTTGAAAGAGTTGAACATATCCCTAGATTCATCCAACCTAACTATACCCAATTCATCATCCCTAAAATTAACTAAGAACTTTGATACATCATTCTTGTGAATAATGAAGTGCCTTAGAGTTCTATTTCCCATAAAGTAACCACTCTCAATGAGTAATGTGACACTACATATTTATGTAGGTATCATCATGAGCACCCCTTGATTCTCATCATCCAAAACCATATTCTAATACCTTAACATAATCTATCTAACCTCTAGATCTACTCATCCAAATAATCTCTTCATTGGCTCTCTAAACCAAACCTTGAGAATTTGAGTGCACAAGGTTGGCATGTTGGTTTCTGTGTGTACAAGCCATTTTTCCTCAAGCATGTTTCCTAATTGCATTTGTATGCCTTTAAATAGATTAAAAATTTATTCATAGTCAAGAAAAGGATAAATTGAAATACTTGAGTTGTATAAAATAAACACATATCATCAAGGATAGACCTATGAAACATTTTATTTCTCTAAAAACTATCTCATGGATTCCAAGATGATACATATTTTAAAAATAATTATTTAACATCAATAAGATAAGTTTGATTTTCCCAAACCAATATGTCTATATTGGGAGCATATTTAAGCCCAAAGAAGCCATGAATTTGTGTATAAAATCTATGTTTATACTCATTCCTAGTAATAACATGTATTTATGTGAGATTTAGGGAAAAATACCACTGTAAAAATATAATGAAAAATAAAGCTTGTTATTATGTACTTATACTAGTAGTCTTTGCCTTGAAAATGTTTTATTAAAACTTATTCATGAAATATTGTAAGTCTATGATGCATACAAAATGTTGTGTGATGTAGATTCAAAAAACTATTTTAGATCCTCAAATGATAAACTTTTCATGTGTCTTTTAGGGGTTTAGAAGGAATATTTGTTTTCAAGTCAGGCCATTTTGTGTTAATGGCACTGATCATGAATAATAAAGTAGGAGAACCTAGGTGTGTAATAATTCTTGTTAGTTTGGTATGACGTTTCTTCTAAAATAATCTTATTTCTTGAAAATTGGATCCAAAGCACATCAAGTTTTCAACAATTTTATCATCAGGTAAATCATGAACGCATTAATAGAGGTATGTAATAATAGATTTTGGGTTGTATCCAATATTTTTAAATAAAAATAACAAGTAATCCTCAACTACATAACACATCATGATGTTAAGTGAAAAATATATGAATATAGAATGACCACCAAATCTATTATCATGATAAATATTCAAATGATTTGCATATTCATCCATTTACATGTTTCTGAATTGAAGTTACTTGAACATATCTTGTCATGTAGGAAACAAAGTAAGAAATTCCATATCAAATAGTCCTTTTTGTGTTGTATTCATTTAAATATGACATGACAAATGTTGGCCATGATATAACATGCAATGTTGTTTGATATATTGGTTATAAGTAGTTTTTTATTTTCATCTATTTTTATTCTTATATTAAGAATGATACACACAAGTGAAAAAGGTGGTTGTTCTATACAATTATAAAAGGAATTTTCACATTCATCAAAAGGTCATTCTATACCACTTGTACCAAACATGCTCTGATACCACTTGTTGGGAGAGAAGGGGGTGGAAGATAAATCCAAGAACAAACACACCTGTTCTAATTCCACCCGTTAGGATCTTGCTCCTCAGAAAGAGCACAGTATGATTACCAAATATAAGCAATTGAATATGCGGAAATAACCAGAAACACAAGTAACTAGAATTCACCAATAGCACAGAATATGAGAGACAATACACTATCTTGTATTAACACTATACAGAAAAGAATACATCAAAGAGCCGCCACACTCTTTCATCTTACAGAGATTCGCCACACCTCAAGTGTACAGTAATTCTTCTCACACACACTCTCCTACACAAAAAACGGTCCCAACAACCAACTCACACACAAAATTGGTGTTTACCTCACCAACCAGTCAGTAATAACCCTATCGGTACACCAAGCACTCTATAGCACTTCAAGCTGATCTCTCATGAACCTGCAACCTGCAATTCAAAGACCAAACTTACATGTAGATCCCCAATGAGCTTGCAACAACCTGCAACTCACAGATCTTACAACTAGAAGGAACTCATCCTTTCTATCTCATGCCTTAAACAATACATGCCAATGGGTCTATAAATAGATCCCTAACTCAAACACTAACTTAGACTCTTAATTTAGATAATTATCCTCGCAGCCCAAGACTCTGGCTGGTCTTAACATGCAAACTCATCGTTCACTTAACTAACTGTCTGTGAAACAAACAATTCAGGAACACACAGGTGACCGACGCCGGTCCCTGCTAGTCTGGTTCTACCGACGTCGGCCGACTTCCTGCCGTCGCCGGTGGCCTTCTGCACTGAACTCTGCCGATGTCGGTCCTGCTACCGATGCCGGTTCCTGTAGAACTCAGCAACCATCTGTTCCTCATTTTGCAAAGGTTGAAGCTTTTAGCTCCACAACCTAACAATCTCCCACTTGGAGATAAACAGCTGCAACCTGTACCTGTACTTGTACACTGTCTAGTTTGTTTCCTTGGCTTTGTATCCCTCCTCAAGATCACTCTTGAAGACCAACCACCACAAAATCCGTGGTGCATAATATGTCATCCAAATTACCTGCAACATCCGCATCTACAACCATGTAGATAAAGAACTTGACCCTGCATAGCATGTGCACCTGCTGCTGGTCCCACTGAACTGCCCTTCAGTATTACTCTCCTGGATTGACTCCAAACTTGTGACAACTCCCACTGCTTGGGAAAACTCAGGTTTAGTACATACCATGCACTCAACCTCATTATGTGAATCAAGACACCTGTTCTATGAACTGTCTAACCATCGGCGTGCTAACCGGCTTCACACAATCATCCTGAAACAAAGTCAACAAGACCTCCATGTCTCTAGAACACACTCATGCCAAAGAATCTTGCTGCTCCCAGATTCTCCATGACAAACCCCTGAACTAGCTTTACCTTTAGTTTAGAAATCCCTGTATATGTAACCCTGCAACAAGCACATCATACAGAAAATAGGATAATGTAGCTAATATTATCCAACCTGGTAAAGAGAAACACAATGATCAAACCTCCATTGCCCTGCAGCTAATACAAGATCATATACCCTGATCTTCCATCTCACATATCCATTTCCGCTCTTCTTCATCCTCAACATCCATTCGTCTCTCAGTGCTTACTTCCAGCTGGCAACACTACCCAAAACACCTGTTTGGTTCTCCTCCAAGGAATCACATCCTCATCCATGCCAAGCTCCCACTGTTTCCTGGATCTACCTGTTCTGCTTCTTCAATAACTTCCTGGTCCTATGCCATAAGTGAGCAACAAGTAGTGTAAAGAAGGGAAATGACAAATTTAAGAACTTACTTACACCTTCAGTCCTCCATATGGGCGCTTGAGACTCCATTACAACTCGCTGTCCACCCAAAATTCGTCTCAGTAACCGATGTTGGTCACATCTCAGTCTACAGCCGACCGATGTCAGTTCCCTACGACTGCCTCCCTGCCGACGTCGGTTTCCCCTGGCTGACGCCGATTTCTTTTCTGCCCTGAGTCACTGACGTCGGGCTGCACATAGCCGATGTCGGTCCCTGTCTGGACACCGACACTGGTTTTCCTGCCGACGTTGGTCTCTGTGTTTTTCTTGTGAGACCTGACTTTTTCCCACGAGCTCTTTTTGGATCAAAACCTTGTCCAAATCACCCTTGCTCTGCTCAGAATTCCTTTGCACTTTATGCTGAACTCTGTCCGTCACTTTCTCCTTGAAAACCAAGGCTTTCCTATTCTTGTCACTAACATCAGATTCCTCAAGAAACCTTACCTTCTTATTTTGCATACAGAAACCACGATCCATGCCTTCCAAATCCGAAAGCATATTCTTTGACTCAAGAACCAGCATCTCCTTCTTATCTATGTGACCAAGCCTATCAAGCCACATCTCTGAATCTACAGCTAAAGTAGATAACCCAGAAAGAGAATCAGTAAAACAAGTAGATAGATAAAGCGTACCTACTTTCTTACCTCTAGCTACAACAAGTGTACCCTTGGTAACCTTCCAAGAGTCCACTGTGAGAGTTACTGTGCAACCCTCTTCACCCAAACTTCTAACAAAAATCAGATTCCGCTTCAGAACTGGGACATGCATGACCTCCTTTAACACCCATGTGTCACCTGTCTGCAATTTCAGCTTCACTTTGCCTTTGCCAACAATCTGACAAGGCTTACCATCCCCTACACAAATTTCTCCAAAGTCTCCCTGGACATACTCATGGAAAAATTCCCTATGTGGGGATGCATGAAAAGAGGCACCAGAATCTAATACCCAAGATTCTACTTTATCCAAAGAACATACCAGAGCATCCTGTGCAACGTAACCCGCAACATCTACTTCTTCTCCATGTCCTTCATGCTGATCTTCACCCGATCTGCAATCTCTCTTTAAGTGCCCTTGCTTTCCACATTTCTAGCAGGTTATTCTGCCATACCTGGACTTGGATCTTTTGCCTGTCTTCGACCTTGATCTCCCACGCTCTGTCTTCTCTCTTGGCCTTCCTCTTCCTTCAACACTCAAAGCATCTCTAGATGATTCACCTGTGCTTTTCCTACGTATCTCTTCATTCAAGATCACACTCACAACATCATCCACTTTTAAGACTTTTGAAGGAGACACAGTATTAGAAACTGCCATTACCAAACCTTCCCAACTTTCAGGTAATGAACACAAGATTAAGAGAGCTCTAAGTTCATCATCAAATACAATATTAACTGAACTTAACTGGTTTACCAAACCATGGAAATCACTAAGATGGCTATGAACAGATCCACCTTCCAACATTTGCAAATTAAATAAACGCTTCATAAGAAATACCTTATTTGAAGCCAAGGGTTTTTCATACAAATTTTCCAAAGATTTCATCAACTCCACCGTTGTCTTACACTGTGATAAGCTGGAAATCACAGATGAATCAAGACTCAATCTAACAGATCCCAGAGCCTTCCGATCAAGAACCTCCCATTCTTCATCTTTCATATCTAAGGGTTTGCTAGCAACCCCACCCAACGGTAAGTACAAATCTTTCTGATACAGATAGTCCTCAATCTGCATCCTCCATAATTGGTAGTTCTTGCCATTAAACTTTTCCATTCGTAGTTGACTGTTTTCTGCCATTGCTCAACTCCCACTCAAACAGAAACCCTGTGAGTAACCTGTAATCAAAACACACTACCTAGATCTACACCAATCTGTTAGTATCCCAACCAAAAGCTCTGATACCACTTGTTGGGAATCTAGAGCAACAAACATGCTCTGATACCACTTGTTGGGAGAGAAGGGGGTGGAAGATAAATCCAAGAACAAACACACCTGTTCTAATTCCACCCGTTAAGATCTTGCTCCTCAGAAAGAGCACAGTATGATTACCAAATATAAGTAATTGAATATGTGGAAATAACCAGAAACACAAGTAACTAGAATTCACCAATAGCACAGAATATGAGAGACAATACACTATCTTGTATTAACACTATATAGAAAAGAATACATCAAAGAGCTGCCACACTCTTTCACCTTACAGAGATTCGCCACACCTCAAGTGTATAGTAATTCTTCTCACACACACTCTCCTACACAAAAAACGGTCCCAACAACTAACTCACACACAAAATTGGTGTTCACCTCACCAACCAGTCAGTAATAACCCTGCCGGTACACCAAGCACTCTATAGCACTTCAAGCTGATCTCTCATGAACCTGCAACCTGCAATTCAAAGACCAAACTTACATGTAGATCCCCAATGAGCTTGCAACAACCTGCAACTCACAGATCTTAAAACTAGAAGGAACTCATCCTTTCTATCTCATGCCTTAAACAATACATGCCAATGGGTCTATAAATAGATCCCTAACTCAAACACTAACTTAGACTCTTAATTTAGATAATTATCCTCGCAGCCCAAGACTCTGGCTGGTCTTAACATGCAAACTCATCGTTCACTTAACTAACTGTCTGTGAAATGAACAATTCGGGAACACACAGGCGATCGACGCCGGTCCCTGCTAGTCTTGTTCTGCCGACGTCGGCCGACTTCCTGCCATCGCCAGTGGCCTTCTGCACTGAACTCTGTCGACGTCGGTGTTGCTGTCGACGCCGGTTCCTGTAGAACTTAGCAACCATCTATTCCTCAGTTTGCAAAGGTTGAAGCTTTTAGCTCCACAACCTAACAACATGAAAGTAGGTACACGTTTAGAACTTGAAGAGATGGAATATAAGTACATTTTAAGAATTTTGGGCAAGATAGAAGACATAGGTCATCAACATAAGACTAGTTGGAGTAAGAGATTTAGGCCAAGGGGCATAAGATAGAGTAGAAGTGATACTTACAGAAGTGGGAAAGGTCCATAACTAAGAGGAATAGCCAAGGTCCATGTTTTCTAAGTTTACAATACTGAGGTGCTATATAATCCATAAATATCATCTACATTTTGAGATAATATAGATTCACCAATATTTAAAAATAATTTATTTTTAGTTAATTTTTTTTTTTATGGGTGGATTAGAATGTTTTATGCATGTATTTTAAAGGAGAAGGTTCAATAGTTTTTTAATAACTACACATAACATATTGAACAATACATTGAGTAGTAATGTATTGCAACCAAGTATCTTCATGCTAATTTGCATGAAGTAATATGTGGTTTACAATAATCAAATAGAAATAGTTATTCAAATGATGTTTTATTTCTTGTTTGCATTTATTCATGATATATTTATGGATTTCATATTTTTGATGTTGTTTTTATGTAATATGAAGTTTATTATATGCATAATTATCATGCCATTTTCTCTATTTTTAGGACTATGCATCTATAAAGTTATTTTAAAAAACAAATAAATCATTGGAAACAATGCATGAGTTCTTTTTGAAATTTCACATTGATAAAATGTGTGTGAAATTTATAATATTATTAAAAAATGGGAACCATATTGACAAGTTAACAATTCAAATATATATAATTTTCAAGGAGAGAATTTGATTATTTCTTCACTATCTATGATAAAAACAACAATTGAATTTCAACATCACCTTTGAATTTTGAAATTACATCAAAAACTAAAAAGTTGAAAGCAAGCATTAACCAAATAAATGTTAATCATTTATCAAGTTTCCATAAATGAATAAAAAAATACTTTTTTGAAATGTAAGATAATTACATAGTGCAAAACAAAGGTAAGTATACAAAATGTAATATTCATTACATATTAAAAGTATAATAACTCAAATTGGAATACTTTTGGAAATATTTAAATATAGTGACAAACATACGACATTACATGTGTTCAAAAGTATGTAGATAATAATAAATAATTCACTTGAAATGATGTTTATGAATAAATTTTAAAAAGTATTTTTTTATAAATTAACCATTTATCAAGTTTCCATAAATCTAAACATGGAAATGCTCTTTATAAATGTCATATAATTTTGGACTATATAATAAAGGTAAGAACACAAAAAAAATATTTATTGGAATTTTTAATTATAATATCATGTACCTTTTTTGATAATCATTAAACATAGTAAATAGTATACAATGCCTTATCTATATAAAAAGTATGTAGATAACAAAGTACATAAAAAAAGGGTAGAAATAATTAAAAAGAACACACGTTAACTTATGGATGCATATTGTTAAAGTTTATCTAAATTAAAAAATATATATTTAACTCAGTCCACCATTGTAGCTAAATTTTTTATTGATATTATGAAAATAAAATATTGACTGATAGCATGATCAATGAATTCTTGAGTTGCCATATCATCCATAGTAAAAAACTAAAAATATTTCACTCAAACTCCCATGATGGATTCTATAATTTCATTAAAGGTAACAACTGGATTTATCTATCCAGTTTCTTTTTTTATTTCAATATCAAGAGCATACATGTGATTACATTTGGAAATGTGTGTCTTTAACTTGGAGCAATACCAAGTAGAAACTTTTTTTTACTACTTTTTTATTTCGATGTGTATCACCCACCTCAAGCAAAAATGCAAGTTTAAAAAATTATTCATCAGGAACTTGTCTTAGTTGATTCCACTAAATCCCTTTATGTTTTTTTTATATTTTCGATGTGAATAATTTAAGCAAAGTTAATTTGATATTCAAACATGTTAGAAGTTGAAGGTTCCCCATTAGTAAAGAAAATTTAACATTGGAGTTTTTACATGCAAACCAAGTATGTAAGTTTTAAGTCTCTATTATTATAGGATTGATAAAGCACTTACTACTAGACATAGTTTCAATACTAGTTCCATCAAAATCTACTATTTAGGCTGATTTTATTTCAACAACAAGAATGGTTGGTTCATAAATAAGTTAGCTTATATTTATAGACAACATATTTATATGCACACTCCAAAACATCACATATACATTATTTTCTAACATGTCTTTGATTTGTAATATTCTCTTTGTACTTTCTAGTCCATCTTTTTGATATACATTGGAATCAAAATAAATCGACATAACAACACCAATAATGTCCATTATATATTTGTGAGATATTTGTGGTATTTATATTATGTTTTTGAAATGGAACTGATGAATTAGTATTCTTTCAATGTCTTCACTACAATAGCTTATTATTGATGACAACTATGAAATTATTTCATATGGATTACTAAAATGATTGTACAACTTATTTTCTTCTCTAAACCTTTGAGTAGATAGCATGTAAATTTTTACATATTCAATTTAGTCATAAAATTTATTTTAAACCTCATTAAAATGTGTCTCACATAATCACCCACCCACCCCCTTTAAAAAAAATCAAATCCAAACAATCTTCCACATTTTTTATATTATCATAATCTCAAAGGATAGTTTTTGCAAGCGATCTTCCTTTTATCAACTAAATTTTTTTACCAAAAATTAAATATTTGATAGGTAGAATAGTTATTGTGATATATTAAAGAGGTGTTATTACATAAGTTTGGTTTTTTAAGGAGGTATTGGTTGATGATGAGCCTAACTACAAATAATAGTGTATGTCTTTGATATATGTAATGTATTTCTAATATTGTCATGTTTGGAGGAAAGAATTTGAAATTTAAAGAGGATAAAAGTCATGTGTGAAAAAATTTAAATGAATATGCAATAGTAAATAAATAAAATACATTATTATTTACAAATGGGGAAAAAAACAACTTACATTTCCTTCAAGCGGTATACATATAAAGTTGGTAAGTTATAAAATGGATACTTATTAATATTTATTTGATGCAACACAAAAAATCAATTTTTATATAAAAATGGTTTCTTATAAGTGAAATCCATAAAAAATGCAAACATGTTATCATATGTCAGCACTCAAAAGTGTACAAATAGGTAAGATTTCTAATATTTGGATAAACAGTTTCATTTCAATGCATCCTTCAAGAAAGTAAAGAATGAAATTTTATGTTAAAATTACAATAATTATTTCAAAATACATGAATAAAAATAAAACACTTCAAATAAAAGTAATGAAATTCATGGAAAATAATATTTAGAAAGACTATTTAAATATAACAAAAAAAAACCATTTATTTAACGTGAAAAAGGGAGATAATAAGAGGAATATGTTAGATAAGAAAAAAAAAAATTACATATGTTTTGAGATGTATACCTTTAATGGAATGTAAATGCACTTAAATATATAGGCACTATATTCCATATCACATTTAATGTATGCACTTTATAACATTGCATCATATATCATGAAATTCATAAAATAATGCATAATAAGCAACATATAAACATTAAAAAACATGATAAACATATATTTTTTCAACTTGAGGAATATATCTTTCTTTTAAATATAAATTTTACATGCATTATTGGGGTAATATTTCACTACATTTGGATTTAGAGTTGTAATCCCCATTTTTTTCAATTTGTAGATAGGCACATACTTTATTATATAATGGGTACTATGCTATAAAAGGTTGAAACTTATTGAAAGTGGACCAAAAATAAAAAATATGGATAGGTAAATGATAATCATTTACAAAAATATTATTTTATCTTTTAACATATGTTTAATATTCAATACCAAAGTTTTAAGAAGCTTACAATGCAAAACATTTATATCAAATTGTGTACTACTAAAGTTTTATTCTCTCATAAAATGTGGTATCATCAATGTTATGCCATCAAGTGAATTTTAGATCCATGCACACATTTTTATGTCTTCTATAATAGAGGCACCATAAAAAACATATAAGTATTAGTACAATTACTTTATAGTATTCTATACAAGTGACTAGCAATTATTCTAAAGAAGTGACTTTCAATTATGTCATTTGCATCAATGTTATTAGACCCTTTTTATCAATAACTATTAAAAAAATTCAATGTTCATTATAAATGACTTAAAAATATCACTTATATTTATATATATACAATAGTTAGACATGATACTTGTTGAAGTCAACATACTTAACAAATTCATTTTGTAAATACAATCTCCTCATTTTGGAATGTATTAGTGAGGTTTCATTTTGGAAATAAGTTTATCTAGACACTAAATACTAGATTTAATGAAGGCACATGTGCCAAAATTATAAAATTAAAAAAATTGTGCTATACATTCCTCATGTACAATTATGTCAACATTAAAAATAAATTCTAGACTCAATAAAAAAGATATTTATTACATGGCTACATAGACATGAAAAATAAAAATCTAACAATATAAAATAATATCTTAAACTATAAAGTATGATGATATATATATTAAAAATAAATTTTTAGCATAATAAAACATATATAAATTATGGAGCGAGAAAGGGAGCGCTCCTTGTTCTCTCCTATCTTGGGTTCTTGATCTGAGCTAGGAATCATGCATGGATATTATTTGGAGCCTCTAAAATTATATCACTATGCTTGGTAATGGTTATTTCATGGTGGATATTTATAGTTCGAGTCATTTATAGGACTCAAACTTGTCTGGATATGGTTCCCCTACCATTCATGATTAGGTGAGTTTCTATTCTTGCGCAAGGTGAGGCTTGCTAAGTAGACAAGTATATTATTAGATAACTAGTTATATTACTCACTCAGGGCATAGTATTTATGTGACATCTAATTTAGATCTATCTCAATTTTTTCTAATGTTTACCTTCATTGGATTCATAGGTGGACAATTATTTAAAGTGTTGGTTAGAGACTGGTTTAGGTCTCCCTTGACCAACATCTTAAATCATGACCCCTTCAATCTTGGTGAATCAGAGTGTCCATTTTTGGATTTAGCTTTGATTTTTAGTAGTATTCATATGGCTTGGATCATCTTTTGTGTTCACATGATGGGACCAATCCCATAAAGAGATAGTTTGTGGAGATATTATAGAATATGTAAAATGATGGTTAATGTTTGTTGGATGCTTCAGTAGATGATGGTTAGTTATTCTATTTTGTGGAGCTTAAGGCTTATAAATAATGTATTTTAAGTGAGCTAGTTTCAAGTGTTTCAAGTTAGTGATTCTATTGACATTGTTATAGAATGTTTGATGACCAGTCATTATCTCATTAGGTATTTTCTTAATGTTTTATTATCTAGGTCACTATGACCTATTGGTTATGGCTGAGCTCTATTGAACATATTTCAATTTACTATGTCATTTTTGGGATCTCCTATTTAAAATCATGTAAGGATGAACTTTGATGTTTTTTTAATTCTCTTTGAGTTTGGTTTCAACTATTGGTTGGCTAACATTTAGCTATTTGGGGCTGTTGGTCCTATTTATTGTTGATGAGTTTTATTGAATATCTTAAATAAATTTGTAATAGGTTGAGGGAATTGTCAAAACCCTCACCCAAAATTCATAGATTCAATTTTAAAATATATTACCCTCAATTAAAAAAAAACTATATATCAGTTGCATTCCTAAAAACATATCTAAAAAAGACATTTCAATAGTAAACAATATAAAATGACATCTTAAGCGAAATAAATGCCTCATTAGGAATAAACTATTATTGCATGATTTATTGTGAGTATTCTATGAGCATTCATCCATCAATTATTATATAAAAAATAACCAACATTATTCACAATAACTTTATTGAGCCAACAACTAAATGTTTATAGATATAAACATTTTTAAATAATAATTTTTAACAAAGAATGAGTTATTTTTTATAAAATCAAAATTTGTGAATAAAAATTAAGTTGGATAATGTATAAATTTTTACATTCAATAATATAAAATACTATCTAAAAAATAATAAATAAATGAATAATCATTGAATAGGCAAATACAATAAAATAATTCAATTTTTTATTTTTTTAATTGGTTAAAAAAATGGCTACCACCCATTTATTATAATAAAAGTCCAAAACATGAAAAATTACTAAGAAAAAAATAGTTTTATACATTATAATAAAAGTTTATAAATCTAAGAAGCATGAAATAAATTATATTAACATGCAGGAAAAAGAAATAACTAAGAGATAAAACTAGGCAACACCATCTTCACTTGAAACCATCATAGTTGATCCATGCTCATGATTTGCATCCTCCATCACCAAAGAAACAAGATAATTTTTCAAGTGAGAAGCATAAAACTTGAAATATGATGCTAAGAGAAGTGTATATTTCATAAAGTCTATGACCCTATGACACCTTCTTAATAGCCATTGCCTTCAACAAAGTCCATAGTTGTTCTGGATAGTTCCTAAAGCTAAAGACCAACTACTTCGCATCCTCATGTATATTATGAATGTTATTTGCACCAAAAATAAATTTATAAAATCCAATTAATTGATCCAAATTTAAGGTATCTAGACACATATTGGACTCCCCCAGGTCCTTCATAGCTTTTAGATTATTAATAATTGAGGCACCTTCCCCATTCAAGTAGCCAACTAAGATCTGAAAAGATTTTTAGCCATTTGTTTAAGGAATTTTTCATCTTTTATTCCTATAAGTAGAGCATTATTATATAAATTTAGGTTTATTTGGTATTTATGTGAGTGGATTTGTCTACTAAGCACTTGTATTAAGTACTTGTCTCAGCTTTATATCATTAAGTAGGCCTACAAAAGAGTTGTGAACATCATCCAAGGAGAATCTATTAATCATGTCTTGGTTCATCTCCTTCACATTATTAATTTTAAGCATATTTCCCCATTTTATACCTTATCTTCCTAAAAATACAAAATTTTCTCACTTGCATCCATGACTATAATAGCAAAGGATCTATGCATTTAACCAAAAAAGTGTAAAATCCTTAGAAGTATTCCAAATGAAAATACACTAAAATGGTTTAAATAGTAAAATGGAAATGAATTTTATTCATCCTAACAAAAAATCATGAATTAAAGTGGGTATTACTATTACAAGAAAAGGATATTTCAAGCAATGTAAATCCTAAAATAATAATGCAATCAGAGTATTCAGGTCAAAACAAAACCCACAATGGTAAAATGCCTCTCAAGATATTTAGAAGAATAAATTTAGGAATAGAGGGGAATTTTTTATTTTAATGGAATAATTTTCAATTAATAAGATTTTAGTTTAGAAAAATCCTTTTATAAACATCAAAACACTATGGATAGGGAGTCAAAATTCACAATAGACTAAATAATCCTTGCAACCATGGAAAAATCCATATGTAAACAAAGAAAAAATAGCAAAATGATTGTAAGCAACCAAAGTAACCCAATATATACTTGTGAGGAGGCCTTGGAAATCACAAAACTATTATTTTTTTGGGTCAAAAATGTAAATATTAGGGATGGATGGCTAGCTTTAAATCTCTCCACATGTGCCACATGCCTAATTTTCATCATTTTAACATCAAACAAGATATTGGTTTGAATATTAGTCATAAAAACTTAAATGATAGTGTCATGTCCTCCAATTAAAATATATGATGATAAAGACTTAATTTATTGGATGAAAAATGATTGAGAGGGGGAGGGGGTGAATAAATATTCAAAAAATTCATTAAATTTTTCTTAACATTCATGATCTATTCATACAAACATATAGATCAATCAAAACATAAACAACCATACATATGGACATGAAATACAATAACAAATCACATATATGGGAAAAAATAAAGGGGAATAAAAAACCACTAATTTATAAAAATGGAATATAATCCTATAATACAAAAACCAAATTTAGTGAATCACCAATTCCACATGGAACACTAACCCCCACTAGCTAAACACCCACTTGACTAGGATTTAGCAAGCTCCCACTTATAAGGAGGCACCAACCCGTTAGATGGATTATAACCAAATCAGTCATATTATTAATTTTATCACATTTATAACACCTTATTTATCACACAATAGATGATGATCACCTTATTTATATCTTCACAATCTTATCCCTCTTAAACTACCTTCTAAGCTTCTTCGCTCAACTAGGTCTCTTCAAGACTGATTAGGTCATATGACCTTGATATTAATACTCAAAATTATTATTAGATATTCATGATAAAAATTATAATTTATTTTTATGGTATATAAGAACTTATTCCACTCAAGTATCTTTTATCTCATTTACTCCACACTCCAATCCACTAACAAGCTAATTAGGCCTAAAAGGCCTTATTCATATACAAGTCTCCTGCTCATACACCTCTTAGTCATAAACACAAAATTAAATAATTATATTTGATAAAAAATATTCCTTAATACACATTAAAATTAATAATAAATTATTACATTAGGTTGGCCATTACTCAAATATACCAAATCCTTATTTAGGTCTCATCGAGACTTAATTCCATTAGGCCTACTTTAGGACATGTTACCTTATGACCCATTGGAACACTCTACACATATATAAACATAAAAAAATTTATATAAAATATTCAAATAGGACTTACCCAACATTATTTGAGTACCATGACACCTTTTAAGTCTAACCACCACTTGAAACACTCCATTAACACAGTTCATATTAGGCCTTTAAACACAAAGAAAATTCTATCTTGAACAACTGAAGATAACACATCATTTAGACATAAAATCATGACAATAAATCACTTATAAAGAACATAAATTAGCTCAAAAATATCACCATATTAATTATACACTTCCACTTAGGAGATAAGGATTCAAGAATACCTCTGCAACTCACTCACTTAGAACTGCCAAATTACCTTAAAATATAGTCATGGTGAGTTAGAAATACAAAAAATGTATATAAATTTTAAATGAATTATAATGCATGTAAATGATGATATGATATCATTATACCATTATTAGATATAAATATTATAAGGTCAAATGGAAAATATTATTCTTGTAAACCAATCTCATGACCTTATATCTCACTGTCTCATCTAAACTAGACATGTCACCTTGTGAGAAACTTTTTCACTATATTTATTGAAATCCAAAAAATATACCAAAAATTAAAATTTATTAAAAGTCCTAAAAAACATATCTATGTAATTGGTTTCATATTTTTATCATGAAAACACATTCTAATTCATCTTCTCACTAATGCATTGGTTTTCCATTGTTTATACCATTTGGCCTATTAGTGACTGGCTAACTTGGATGATTGGTTTAACACATTTGAGGATTATAAGATATACATAAACATTCATGGACATGAAACATGAGTCTCTACCTTCTTCCTTCATCCATTTACTTATTATGTTTAATGTAACTTTTGAATTTTATAATAATTTCTTCAAAAATAATCTTGTAACTCAACATTTTCTCTCTCCTCTCTCTAACCAATACCACCTATTGGTACATGGAATATTCCATTACAATATCCAATATCTTACCTAAGATCAATCTATACTAAGCACTTTTGAGTAACATATTCAACATCAGGTCTTCATTAGGGTTCTAAGAGTGTTTAAACTAGTTTCTACTCTTAATGATCATTTATAAAGCATAGACCCTATAATAAAAAACTAATGCCTATAATTTTGATCTAGGATCCTTAACCATATAACATGAATTATTTAGGTTTCCATGCAAAGGTTTTATGAGCTAATAATCACAAGAAAATCCTTCTCAGGTTGAAAACCCTTCATTTTAAGCACTCAAGAGACCTCCAAACAACTTTTCATGCCTTGTCCTTAAAAATAGAACCTAAAACTTCATGTACACGCCTAAAAAAACTTGACATAACTTTTTGAATGATTACATGAGATCAAACACCTTGAAATATGATTATGAACCTTCATTAGGCCATAGTCTCTCTTTTCTCTCCAGACCTTAACCTATAAACCGCATTAGGCCTTAAAACTAATTATCATGCCTATTTACATGCACTCTCCACCTTACTCACATGATATAAAACTCACTCTCATACCATACATCATTCACATGCCTTGACAATAGATCATGATACCTTATTAGGCTAGGTAGGCTCTAAGTACAAACCAAGATAGAATGCTTTACCCTCAAACACCCACCTTACAACACTTCTAAAGGATTATATACATAACTCACAAGACCATACAATGAAAAAAGCTTATCACTTGGTTGAGCTCACTTAATTCACCATTCTACTTGCACATACCTATTCATGTCATGAGTAGGCTCATGACTAGGATTCTTATGCAACTTGACATCAATGACCTGTACCTTCACGCAACCATAAATCATTATTTGCCTTAAAATTATCTTTTTTAACTTCAAATTCACTTTCATGAAAACATATTTTAATGAAAACACTCCATCAATTCCCCTTATCACATCCACACACTACCAACTAGGAAAACTCTCTCAATGACATCAAACTCATGTGAGATACACCTTTGACATTAATGGAAATACTCAACAATCTCCCCCTTTGTCATTGATGGAAAACACTCTCAAAAAAATATATCAACCATCAACTTCTCCCTCATTATAAACTATTTACCCCTTTGACATAATGACAAAGTGATGTCTGCAACATCTTGGATCACACTCCTTGCAACCAAAACACTCAACACATATGACAATGAGTTTATGAGTCATAATAAAAAAATGCTCGCCCTATCTCCATGTATACCTTATTGGAACTAATCACCTACTCTTAGAGATAATGAACCACCTAATTATCTCCCCCTAAGTACTTGGCTTCCTCAATGATTGCTAGGGGTAGGAAATACACCCAATTCTTATCTTAGGTGTTCAAATGTTGCCTTTGGAAGTGGTTTGTTCAAAATGTTCATAATTTGATCTCATGTAGAAACATATTCAAGTATTACACTTTGTTCACTTACCTACTCTCTTAGAAAATGATACCTACTAGGAATGTGCTTAGTCCTTGAGTGCATGATAGGGTTTTTTGAGACACTTATAGCACTTATATTATCACAATAATTAGGGCTAGGACCATCATACTCCACCTTGTAGTCTTTTAAGGTCTGTCTCATCCATAGGACCTAAGTGCAACATAAAGCTACTGTAATGTTCTTAGCTTCACAAGTGGATAATGATACTGATGGTTTCCTTTTTCTTACCCATGAAACTAAGCACCCACCTAAGAAAAAATCTCCTCTATTGGTACTTTTCCTATCATCTAGACTTGTTGCCCAATATGCATCTATATAGGTAGTCAAATTTAACTCATTTCTCCTTAGATACCACAACCCAAACTCCCTAGTCCCCTTGAGATACCTAAGTATCCTTTTGACTACTTGTAGATGGTTTTCCTTTGGATCTACTTGAAACCTTCCCACAAGACCAACTACTTACATGATGTAAAGTTTAGAGGTAGTGGTGTATATAAAACTTCAAATCATTAACCTATATGATGTATGATTGACCTTTTGAAACTAATCTTCCTTACTCCACTTAAACCTTGTGATCATATGTGTACTAAATTCCTTGTAATCTTCCATTTGAAATTACTTGAACATCTCTATTATGTACTTGGCTTGTGAAATGAATATACCTTTTTCAAATTTAGTGATTTATAACCCAAGAAAGAATGATAGCTATCCTAGCATGGACATATCAAACTCTTTCTTCATCACCTCTACAAAGCCCTTGGTCATGTTATAATTGTTTCCACAAAATATTATTTCATCAACATAGACAACTACTCTCAATTGATGGTCATATTCTATCTTTATTTACATATTACTATTTACAACTCCTATTTTGAATCCTTGATCCAATACATGCCTGTGTAGCCTAGCATAATAAGCTCTAATATCTTGCTTTAGACCATAAATAGCCTTTTTCAATCTATAAACATGGTCCTTGTCACCTAATAGTAATAATCCCTCAAGATGCTCTATGTACACCTCCTATTCCAAATTCCCATTCAAAAAATCAGATTTAACATCCATCTATTAGAACTTGAACCCTTTGAATCATTTATATGCTAGAAATAATCTAATGGCCTCCAATCTTGATACTAGTGCAAAGGTCTCCTTAAAGTCTACCCATTCAACTTGTGCATATCCATTACATATCAATCCATCTTTGTTCCTTGTGACTTCTCCATCTTCATTCAACTTGTTTTTAAACACCTATTTTATGCTAATGACATTCTTATCTTTAGGCTTAGGAACTAGTTCCCAAGTCTCATCCTTCTCTATTTGGTCTAACTCCTCATCCATAGCACTTATCCAAAATTTGTATTTTTTTTCCTTTTGTAAGGTTATTAGGATAAATATTAGATATTAGAGAAACATTCTCTTGATTTAGGTTACTTACCAGTCTTCTCCTTATTTACATACTTGCATCTTTGTTGCCAATGATTTGAGATTCAGGATGATTTTTTTGAATCTATCTTGATGGGGTTTTTAAGTATTTTCACTCATCAACATATTTTTCTTACTCATCAACCTCTATTTCTTCCTCTTCATTCTTGAGGTCTAGATTCTCTGATATATCCTTTGACTATGATTTTATTATTTCATCAATATTTACATTTGTGTTTTCCACTATCTTTTACAACCTCTTGTTATAACATCTATAGGCTGAGCTTATTGATGAATACCCCAAGAATATATCTTCATCAAACATAGAATCAAACTTACCTAAGTCCTCTTCATCTTTTTTGATGAAAAATTTACTTCTAAACACTCTAAAGTGTTCCACATTAGTAGGTCAACCTTTTTAAAGTTCATAAGGGGTATTATTGGCATTAGTCCTTATCTATCCTTTATTCAAGATGTAGAATACAATACTCACTACCTCTCTCCAGTACCCATTAGATAATCTATAATCATTTAGCATTGTTCTTGGCATATCTTGAACTATCTTATTATTTATTTCCACTATCCCATTCTACTGAGGTGTCCTAGCTAATGAGAATTGTCTTCTTATCCCATAGACATCACAAAATTTATCAAAATCGTTAGACCAAAAATATCCTCCTATGTCATATCTTAGGCACTTGATCTTCTCATTCTTCTCATTCTCAATAAGGTCCTTGAATGACTTGAACTTATCAAGATCTTCTAACTTTTATTTTAAAAATTCTACCCAAGTTATTCTTATGTAGTCATCTTTGAGTAACATGAAATAAATATCTCCTTGAATGCTTTGGATTATTGTAGGCCCATATAGATTAGTGTGTATTAACTCTAAGATTATTTTAGTAGAGTATTCCTTGGGCTTTAACCTTATTCTAATCTACTTACCATGTTGGCATGCCTTGCAAAGTCTGTTTATAGGTTTGGTGATCTTAGGCATGTTCTTCATAGACTTATTAGTGCTTATCTTAACTAGATTGTCAAAGTATATGTGACCTAACATTATATTCCATATCCAAATTTCATCCATTTTACGCATAACACATCTCTCCTTCTTGATATCATTCAAGACATATAGATTGTTCTTAGTGATCTTAGCATTGGCAATTAGCCTTCATGATTTGGCTCTCCTTATCTCATGCCATATGTCATGAAAGGTTAGTGCATGTCCTTGGTTGTACATTTTACTTATACTAAGTATGTTATGTTTTAAACATTCCACATACAACACATTTTCTATCTTCTTCTTTCCATTGTCTAAACTGTAGAACCCTTGCTAACTATATTAGCACTTATGTTTTCTCCAAATCTCACTATTCCTATAATATTCTCCTTCAAGAGATGAATTTTTTTTTGTCTCTTGTCATGTGGATTGAGAAACTAATATTTATATATGATTTCATGCGTTCATCTTGAATGTTAAAGGTAATCTGAGCTAGCGTAAATTCCTCTTTAGTATTTTATTTCTTTTTAGCAAATAATCCAGCTAGACTCTTGGCCTCAATATGATCAGTCCTAAATTTATTTGGCTTCCAAACCAATGTTTGACCCTTCTCATGCACTCTAAAATCTCCATATACCTTGTTAAGTCCTCTTGACTGATCATTCCTTTTTTAATGGTCCCATGATAATTCATCCCTTGAGACCATTCTGCAATCGTTTGCTCTATGACAAAAGATATGACAAGCAAAATAAAAACCATTAAAATAATTAGAATAACTCATTACATTGGGATGATTTATTTGTCTCTTCATGTTGACTTTCATGTTGATGCTCTTAACTTGTTTTGTCTTCTCATGCTCTTTCTCAAACTTGTTCATCTTGTATATGAGATACTCATGCTCAACATTTAAATAATCTAGATCTATCTTCAACTAATCATACTCGAATTTTAATGAGATGAAATTTTTATTGACACCTTATAACAAATTATTTATATCCTTGATGATCTTCTCATCCCTTTTGGCTTCTTTAACCCTATCATTCTTCAAGGTACAAACCTATTCCTTAAGATCCTTAACCATATATATCAACTCATGTTTCCTCTTATTTTGATGCTTAAAATAATCTTGGGAACTTATGAGCTTAGCTTCAAGGTCTACTTCATCTTCTCCTTCTTTATTGTTATAACATATTTCTAGATCATACATCTTGTATTCTTGATCACTAGACATATTGTGCTTCTTATGATCACCTTCAAGATGTTAGGTCTGATTCAAAGGACCAGTCTCTGATAAAATTTTTTAGAAGCACAATTAATGAGAGAGGGGGTGAATTAATATTCAAAATATTCATTCAATTCCACTTAACATTCATGATCCATTCATACAAACATGTAGATCAATCAAAGAACAAATAACTATACATATGAACATGAAATAAAATAACACATCACATATGTGAGAAAACCTCAATGGGAATAAAAAACACTAATATATGAAAATTAATTATAATCCTATAAGACAAAAACCAAATTTAGTGAAACACCAACTCCACATGAAGCACCAACCCCAACTAGCCAAACACCCACTTGACTAGGCTTTAACAAGCTCCCACTTGCAGGAAGGTACGAACCCTCTAGATGAATCAACACAAAATAATCCATATAATTAATTTTATAACCTTTATAAAACCTTATTTCTCACACAATATATGGTGATCACATTCTTTATCTATTCACACTCTTATCCCTCTCAAACTGCCTTTTAGGCTTCTTCACTCAACTAGGTTTCTTCAAGATAGATTAAGTCATTTTACCTTGATATTAATACTAATAGATCCTATTATATATTCATGATATTAAATTTAATTTTTTTTTATGGTATATAATACCTTATTCCACTCAAGGATATTCTATCTCATTCTCTCCACACTCCAATCCATTAACAAGCTAATTAGGCCTAAAAGGCCTTGTTCTTATACAAGCCTCTTGATCGTACACCTATTCATTATACACACACACTTTAAAAATTATATTATACACACAATATTCCTTAAATAATTATATTTGGTTGGACATTACTCAAATATACTAAATCCTTCTTTGGGTCTCATGGAGGCCTAATTCTATTAGGCCTACTTTAAGACATGTTACCTTATGACCTCTTAGAAAAATCTACACCTCTCTAAATGGAAATAAATTTAAATAAAATAGTCAAATATGACTTTAAAAATATACTCCAATAAAAATTACACCTTTTATGTCTAGCTGCCACTTGAAACACTTGATTAAGACTGTTCTCATTAGGCATTTGAACACACATAAAAGTTTGTCTTAAACAACTAAAGATAACACATCATTTAGCCATAAAAAAATGAAAATAATCACTTATAAAAAACCTAAATCACCTAAAAAATATTTCAATATGCATTATATTATTTCACTTAGGAGATAAGGCTTCAAGAACACCTCTACAACTCACTCACTTAGAACTGCCAAATTACCTCAAAACATAATCATGGTGACTTAGACCTCTAACACATGTATACAAATTTTAAATAAATTATGATGTATGTATATGATCCTATTAGATAATTATACTATTATTTGATAGAAATATCATATGGTAAAATATAAAATATTGGTCTTGCAGACCAATCTCATGAACTTATATCTCACCGTCTCATCTAAACCAAATATGTCAACTTATGAGTAGCTTTTTCACTATATTTAATAAAATAAAAAAGTTATACCATGAATTAATATGTCTTAAAATTCCTTAAAAAAATATCTATGTAATTGGTTTCATATTTATATAATGAAAACACATTCTAATACATCTTCTCACTACTACCTAGGTTTTTCACTATTTACACCATTAGGCCTATTAGCGACTGGCTAACTTGGATGCCAAATTTAGAACATTTTACAGATTTAAAATGTCTATAAACCTTCATGGGAATGAAAAATGAGTCTATAACTTCTTCTTCCATCCATTTTCTTACTATGTTTAATGCAACTTTTGACTTTTACAACTTCTTCAGAAACAAGTCTGTAAGTCAACATTTTCTCTCTCCTCTCTCTAACCAATACCACTTAGAGGTAAATGGGAGAGTAAAATAAAATATAAAATATATTACCTAAGCAATTAAATCCATCCTGAGTAATTTTGAGAAACATCTTCAATATCGGGTCTTCATTAGGGTTTTAAGAGGGTTTAAAATAATTTCCACTCTTAACGATCATTCAAAAAGTATAAACCCTCATATAAAAAACTAATTCCTATAATTTTGATATAGGGATATTAATCATATACCATGAAATTATTAGGTTCCCATTCAAATTTTTGATGAACAAATGAGAACAAGAAAATCCTTCTCTGGTTGAGACATTCTAAGCACTTGAGAGACCTCAAATAAACTTTTCATGCCTTATCCTTTAAAATAGAACATCAAACTTCATTTACATGCCTAAATAAAATTTAATTAACTTTTTAAGTGATTACATGACCTAAAACACTTTGAAATATGATTATGACCCTTCATTAGACCACACATTCTCTCTTTACTCTATAGGCCTTGACCTGTAAACCACATTAGGCCTTAAAAATGACCTTTATGCCTCTTTACATGCACTCTCCACATCACTAACATGATATAAAAATAATTATAATTCCATATGACCTATCTCATTCTTAAAAACTACCATAAATCCTTCACATGCCTTGACAATAGATTATGATAACTCATTAGGCCAGGTAAGGTCCAAGTACATACCAAGACAAAATGCCTTACCCTCAAATACCCACCTTACAACACTTATGAAGGATTATTTAACTAAATAAAAATCCCATAAAATTCTAAAATCCTTCTCACTTTCCTGAACTCACTCACTTCACCATGCTACCTACACATACCTCTTCATGTGATGAATAGGCTCATGACTAGGCTTCTTATGTAAATTGACATCAATGACCTGTACCTTCATGTAACCATAAAGCATTAGTTGCATTCAAATTATATATTTTTAATTCAAATTCTCTTTCATGACAACATATTTCAATGATAACACTCCATCAATGCCCTTTGTCACTTGAACACACTGCCAACTAGGCACACTCTCTCAATGACATCAAAATCATGCAAGATACACATTGGACATCAATGAAAATACTTAACATAATTGTCATGGTGGGGGAAAGGAGGTGGGTGCTAGAGCATAGGGATATGCATATTTCTAAATTATGTTTTTTGAGGTTACCATTCATGGAAGGGGGAATCAAAAAATAAACAGAAATGTTTTTGGAATTTAGGCCCATCCCAATGTTAGAAAAATGATCTATGAAATGAAATAGTGAAAGTAGGTAACACTAAAATAAGAGTTTTTAATCTAAAATTACTGAGGAGATCTCTCAAATTTTTAAAATATATTTTCCCAAGGCCCCCCATAATACTTTGAAATCCCCTTCAATATCTAAATTAGACCAATTTTACTTAAGAGTAATATTCAAACCCCTCCAAAATATTTTTGCTTGTTATTGAAGTTTTTGGAGCATTTTACCATGGCTTCAATGAAGCCAAGAAGAGAGAATCCTTTGTCATTTCAAAATATGCCCTATCTCCCACCCATCCCAAGTTCCTTTAGCTACCCCATCAAATTTTGGCTTCATGAACTAACCTTGAGGAGGAGTCTAATTTTCCTTCTTGTGAACCTTTATATTTTTTTCTATCCTTTACTTAAGGATAAACAATGATTTATCACAAAAAATAAAAAATGATATTTTAATCTATGGCATTATTATATATATAGTTAAATCATACAAATAATTTACTTTTCAAAATAGTGTTGCATTATAATTCCTTCAATAAATTCTAAATACAAAGGTTTCTCAAATACAAAAATGTTAAAAAAATAACAAGACATTACAAGCACATAAAAAAATAATAAAGGTATTGCAATCATGTAAAAAAGCAATAAAGGCATTATAAATCTAAGCAATATAAAACAAAATCATAAATCGTGACATTATCTTAGAAACTAACATTCAATATCAAATTCATCATTTGTTATAAAAATTCTATGCACATTAATCCATCAAGTATCATGAAAAAAATAAGTAATGTTATCTTCACTAAATTATAGGTAGAACCTTATTTTCAAAAGATAACTACAAATTATAATATGAGAGGTAAACACTTTATAATTGACATCAATTTTTTTGGTAAATTTCACACACACACACACACACACACACACACACACACACACACACACACACACACACACACACACACACACACACACACACACACACACACACACACACACACACACACACACACACACACACACACACACACACACACACACACACACACACACACACACACACACACACTTATTTCTTAGAAAATAATATCAACCTAAAATTAGAAACAAAAAACTACATTTAAGAAAAAAATAATTAATAAAACTATATATTTTGCCTAGATAAAACATAAATTGAAGAAAATAATGAATTAAAAAATAATCGTATTAAAAATAAATTATATACTTTATTGCATCAAAAAAAATTTCCTAAATTACAATATCACTTGTAAAAACTATAAATGTACCATAAATTTAATGGCATATACATTTAACAAACTCCAAAATTTGAACTTGAACAAACCTAGACAAATATATAAGGAATCAACTAAACAATAAATGTTCATTTACAAATGAAATATAAAAGTTCATTAAATGAAAGCATACCTTCCAATGGATCTCAAATCCAACTATCAAAAATATGGGAAAACCTAAAAGGAAAACCAAATGTGATTTAAATCAACTTCAAAAGCAAACCTACGTCCTTATAATGTAATAAAATAGAAACACTAACATGGAAAATAATATTGCCAACATAGTAAGATGCTTTTCATATACACAAACCAATCAAATCTATTTTACCAAACTGCCTTTTTTAATCAATGAAGGCACTTGAACCAATATTAAGTTTTCTCAAAAATGGATATCTCGTACATAAGTTTAGACTATGCCACCATGAAAATTAAATTAAAAAAAAAAAAAAAGCATTCCATAGACACAAACCAAAATAAAAACTTCATATTCATAGATTTAATATATAATATTAAACTTGCTCTAAGTAATTGATATCCCATATATAAAATTATACTATTCTAACCATCAATGAAATAAGAAAGAAACTTTCAAAACTCAAACAAGGAATCCATATCCATATATCATAATAAAAGAATAAATTAGAAATGGAAAATAAAATTACTAGCATAACAAGATGATTTTCACATACACAAATCAACTGAATCTACTCTCCTAAAGTGTACCATTTGTTTACCAACAAATGCATTAAACCCATTATCTAATTTATTCTTAGAAATTAAAAGAGCAATGAAAAAAATCTTGAAATTTTCTTAAAACTAGATGGTAAAAAAATTCAAATATCTACATCACAAAATAGAACAAAGCAAATAAGGAAAATAAGCAATAAAAAAACATGAAGTTTAATTAAAAATGAATGGGAAAAATAACCCACATCTATGCATCATAAAAATAGAGCAAAACAAACAAGGAAAATAAGCTTATTTACATAGCAAGATGGTTTTTATATGTACAAACTAGCTAAAACTGATTTCCTAGACTCCAAATTTTTAATAATGGATGTATCTAAAATAATATTTAACTTTATCTTAGAGATAAAAAGAAAAAATTAGTAGAACAAAATGTTTTTCACATGTACAAGAAAAAAAACAAAACTAATAAAATAGAACCCATAAAGAAAAAACTTGATATACATTGAAAACTAGCTACAAAAAGGAACCCATATCTCTGTATCACAAAAAATAACATAGAAGACATAGTAAATAATTTTACCAGCACAATAAGGTAGCTTTTGTAATCACAAGACAAAATAAAAACTTTATATTTTCAACCACAAAGACCTTTCAATATGCTCTCATGGACTGCAAGTTTTTGTGAATGAATGTTAACAATGCAATATCAAATTCCTCTCATAAAATAATATCTTATAAATAAGATCATATTATTCATACCATTTTCCATCTACATTAAAAACACATCATGTATCGATATTTCCAACCTTAAACATAAATTAATACTAAACATGGAATCTATTATAAATTATTAATGGTATTTAAAATTATAACATTCCATATCTACCAACACATCATTGGTAATCATTTGCTAAATCAAAACATCCCCAGGGCATATTCACCAAAACAATCCTTTCCTTCCATGCATTATCCCCAATGACATGGACATGGTGGTAGTAGGAAGACCTGATCATATAACTATTAGAAATAATAAACCAAAATAATCGATGGGGTACGACTAGTAAAGTCTAGTTCCCTACCATAATGTACATCGATGCAATAAGCCTTCTAAATAATTTACAAGTGTTAGCAAGGATTTAAAAACATCTCAAATATATCATATTATAATTTTATTTTAAGTAAATGTAAGCTCCAAGTAACTCTTCTATCTCCACAAATACATACTACAAGGGTATACCAAAGAGGGACTCATCTCCCATTCATAATGTCATCATTAGAAAAATACACTAGGCATATTTTGAACCTATTAATACTGAATCCAGACATGGATAATACTAAACAAGGGTAAATTAAAGTATGATGTCGGTAAGCTAAGGTAGATAAGCATTCCAAGTTGTATTCACCTAAAAAATGTTTCCTACAAGCTAGATACTCCTTCCACCCAAACCAAAATCACATGAAAATAAATTAAAAATCAACAACCAACACTTAGATGACAGAAGGAAAAAAAGATACCTTTAAGGTCTTAATAGATTCATGAATCACCCAAATAAACAAGATTCTAATGCTCTAATCAATGGGATGAGAGAAGGAGAACTTAGGAATTTATCACCTTTTCTTTATCCATTCTCCATTAATATAGGACTTAGAGAAAGATAAATTTCTTATTTCATAAGCCATACTCATATGAATCTTGTATGAGGACTTTAGAAATTAGTTCCCATGCCCAAACCCTATTCCAAGGAAACACATAAACATGCCTACATATTATGTCCATTTGGAAACATAACTTTACAATTTTACAATAAATGATGGGTTGTAAGAACAAAAATATAAGAGGGATTTTAAGTCTCCATTTCCATTATGGGTCCATAAAACACTTGGTGGCTAAGGTTCCAACTGATGCACAAATAAATAATAAAAGGAGTAAGTCTTAAGGACACACAAACCTATAAATAGTTTTGATCAAAATATAAGATGAAAAGGTTTAAATCAAAGAAATAAAAAACATACTTGCATGTGGTAAGGCCTTCCTACCTTGTATCTTCCACTTGAAGACTATCAACAATGCCTTCTATAGGGTTTTATTATAGTAGATACACCAACTCATTCAAACTCTTCATACTTCTTCAAGCTCAAGCTTATCCTCCAAATTTTGAATAATGGCCAAAAGGTCCCTAGAAAAATGGTATTACCTTATTTTATATGGAAAAAGATTAATTACTTAACAAACAAAAAAGTGGCACTTATCCCTTCCCATTCCATGCCCTTTCTCCAAAAACTATTTCAAGCAATAGCTTCTCTTAAAGAGTATATACTCTTTCTTACAAGGCACACAAATAAGAATGAATCTTATTACCTTAAAAAATGTTTCTCTTTTTAAGGTAATAAATAAGGGCATGTGTTTTCCTAAAATTACTCTAGATCTCCTAAATTTATTCCTAAACTTATATTTTAATCAGATATATTTAATTTCACCTCTAACTAGTACATATATCTTAAATAAATTGATTGGAAAAATGTTGATAGATATTAATCTAACTTTATCACCTTCTATATGTTCTTTTCAAAAAAAAAATAGTGATATATAGTGTCAATCTAGATACACCACTAGATCAAAATCAACCATGCCAATAATCTCACCAAAATAAGAGAACATTTGTTTTAGTTGAGTCTTATCGGAAAAATCACTTGAAAAAACATATTCACACCTTATAAAGGATCTTACTGTATCCCTATGAGGGCTAGGAAAATATGTATTTGGAAAATTAATCACAAAATGTCATCCCTACCTCAAGAGTGCTTCAATAAAAATAATAATATGAACACTCAATATCCCAAACACAACAATTATCCCCCTCATTTTGGTTCCATAACATTTTTATTTTAAAACATTAATTACTCATAAGTTTTATTTAGTTTGGGTTTCAAGGGTTTAAGTTAGACCATATCTAAGAGTCCAAACCAAGGTGTATCCAATATCTCAACATGACCCTACCTTCTTCACTCCCTAGAGTTAGGAGGGAATCACATTCTAAAATCATTATAAAAACAAAATTAAAGTTTTCGTAATCCTTATAGCCTTATGAGATGAAATAAATGAGATAATACATCTTCAAAATTACTCCACAAGTTATGAAACATGTCCTAGGATTTTTACACAAGTTATGAATAGCATGATTACTTCTCACCTAACAATACAACACTCACACAAGGTGAAAAATACCAAAAAATAATCTTGTCAAAATGACATGATAATCCATGAGAAAAAAATCCAAATTTAATAAAGGAGTAAAGTTATAATTGGCTAAACAACCTAGCTTGATCTAAAATGAGTAAAAAATAAAAATGGTTAATAGTCCAATTGAATCCGATTAAGAAGATGAAAAATAACTAAACAACCCAATCCAATTAGTACTAAAGATAATCACATAAAAGTAAAATCTAAATTTTGTTAGGGTGTTTGTATTGGTTGGTCTATCCAAACCTCTGCACCATTCTATTTAAATTTCATCCTCCCATGAAGTGTGGTCTCAATTTATTACTTTTTAAGTAATTCCCTTTATATGATTCAAATTTAATCAAAGTGATCATAAGATTACTTCTTCTCTCAATAAGGGTTTTAAAGGATCCCAGGAAATGATTCTACATAAATGGGTTAGACATATTGGTTATTCGAATCATGATTTGTTCAAAGTCTTAAATTCATGGAAAAATTGATTTCTGTTGAGGTCCCATCTTTGGAAGTCTTTCATGATGTTCAAGATAATCCTTATAAGAGTGAGGTTTCGGTGGCAATGAAAGTTTTGATTGATATGGAATTAGGGAAGCCTTCTTCTTCCAAGTTGGTAAGGGAAGTGAATGCTTTAAAATCTAGGTTAGAAGATGTAGATAAAATTTCTCTAATAGTGGATAGTCCCCAACATAAGGAAGTCTCAAAAGGGGAAGGGGATGGATGGGAGGAAGAAGAAGAGATGGTGAGTAGGGATGTTTTTGTCTATTACTCATAGTCCTTATGATCTGAAGTCTCTTAAATACTGTAAGAAAGGGAAAAGAGGAAATAAAACATAAGCATAAAGATTACAACTTGATGCTCAAATTTCCATTAATGGTGGTACTCAATGGACTATGGAATCTTTTCTCTCTAGTAGGGGTATATGATTACAAGTAGTAAAAGGGTGATTTAATGGCTGGGTTCATTGTGTTTTAAATATTTTTGATGAAAATTTTCTAATTTATGCTTTGTAGTTTGCTTAGCTATTTTAATTGAGTCTAGAGATAAGTTATAAATTTGGATTTTATCTGATTTTATGGGGTTATCTAGGTTTAAAGGAATCAATCTAAATTTTGGTAATACTTTTTTGGGAGATATAACCTCTTGATGTGTTCTAGAATTGGTTTAGGCTCCAGTCAAAAGCTAAAATCAATCCAAGAAAAAGTAAGAGATCCGAAATTTTAATAAAGAAATAAATAAGAAAATGATAAGCAACCCTAAAATATTATTTAAGAAATAAATTCATAAAAATGTGATTCCAAATCAACTTATAAAGAATCCTAAATAAAATAGTTGAAATATTTTAAAACTATGTAACCTCAAGTGGAAGATTCACAATTTACCAAAAAAATTATGGTACTCTACAATGTTATTTTATAAGGCCACCAAGGGGGAGTAATTATATAAAGTACCAATAATATAGTAATATTTATCTTTGATACCCATCCATAGTATGAAGTATGTATAAAAAAATCCAAGTTTCCAAGAGCACCACACACTTACCAATGTGTAAGTACCAAATATCACAACACATTTTCCATAGTAGTGGAAAAGATAAATATATGGAGGTATCATGTCACTCCAACTTACACAATGTCATCAACCAACACAAAACAATTGACTATCCTGCTTAGGCCGAAGAAGGTAGGAAATATGTACTAGAAAGTACATGGATCCAAACAATAAGAATTCTTCATTTATAATCATATAAGATAAAAATCCAATCTAATGAAATAATTATACCAATACCAACATTGTGAGTAAGCACACTCCTCAACAATATTTGTTGGTGCTCACTTTGATAAAAAATATTTATTTACACCAAATAGAAATGATGGTTAACAAATTGCAACAAATCAAGCTAGAATTATGTTAGAACTACTATCATCATGATATCACTACTAAAATAAGGAGGGTGATAGCCACTCAAAGGTGTCATAAGTCATCAAGGGGTCTACCTAGATCCCATCCCTTGAAATTGGTGTGTCCATAATACTAAACCTCTATTAGATAGATGCACATGTTGCTAGGTGACCACCAACTTGTTCTCACATAAAACATGCAAAAAATAACATAAATGGATCTTATGATTTTATTACAACATAAAATGGAGTGATATCATCATGTTATTACACCCCTTAAAAATAAATATGTTTTAGATACTCAAAGGTGGCATAATTCCTCAAGGGGCATTCCTAAATCACCTCCCCTAAAATTTGCATTCCCACAATACTAAACCTCTTTTAGATATATGCACATGTTCCTAGGTGACCAAAAACTTATTCTCGCATAACACCTACAACACATAACATAAGTGACCCTTATTATTTTAATAAAACACAAAATTTAAATCATTATCAAGGGTTTTCTATCTATGGTGATTGATAAGGTTATACGATCTTTATTCATGAGACACATGATACACATTGTGCACTCACAGTGCTTAGTTGAAGGGGAATTTGACTACTAGATTTTTTAAAGAGAACTAGGGGTTCCACAAGGAAACACATTCATAATAATAATGCCTCTCTCAAAATGTATTCTAATTATATCCCGATATTACAAAGCTTGTGTGTCATAGCCAATATAACGATTTATGATTAGGACCCTTTGAAAAGGTCCAGTCAAACTTAAAATCAACTTTATAAGGCATTCTAAGCAACTTATATGATAATTAATGACAACCTCATGAATATGGTAAAAAAAACCCACAAGGATTCAATATCAAGGAGATAATCCTAAATAAGTTTGAATAAACACGTCTCAATAAGACATTCAGTTAAGCAAGTGAAGTGCTAGAATACAATAATATGCAACACATGCACTCCTTAATATTACATACACAAGGATATCCATAACATCATAACACTATTCAAAGGTGTTGTTTAATTCCAATATATGACACATAAATCCCTGTTGAAATTTAATAACTTCCAAATAAGGTATTGATTTCCATAATAAGTTGTATGCATTGGTGCAAGACAATATTAGCTTATAGGTACATAAGAATGAGTTACTTCAAAAACGTTTGATGAAACCTAAGCTTGAATAACACAATCCAAAATATTTTTTATGTGTAAAATAACATCTATATCAAAATATTATTTGAGTTAAAATGAGGGTACAACCACTTATGGGCTAAAGGTTGCTTATAGTTTTGCAATAACTACCCTATCATCACTCTCATTTTATCTCATAAATATTTCACTCTATTATGTGTCACCATCATGGCCTGATGTTCGTATAAAATAAAGAAAGGATAAAACTTGAAACACCCAAGGGAATTCCTAATACATTGGACACATCCATCTAGACATGATGTTCCACAACTAGGAGTATAGGTCCAAAATTCCCAAGTAGCAGGAAGAAAATGCTCCTCACAAAGTTCCCTACCAACATGTTCTTATTTGAAGCACCATTGGCTCAACACAAAGGGTGTTATCAATGTAAATCATCTCAAGAAATAGAAATAGCCTCAAGTGGTTGATGGCCATATCCAATCACATATAATTACTCAAATATGATTCATATGTCTTGAATAGTAAGCAAACATGTGGCAAGAGGAAATTTGTACACATATAACATAGTTAAGACTGAATGAATTTGATGATCACACTTTTTCAATGTCAAATGCCTCATAGGGTTTGTATGTTCCTCTCCACCCATCACCAATGTCTATGTTTCTCTAAATTTTAACTAATTGCATTCAAATAAGAAAGAAACTAAAGTTAAGAAGATTTGGGTTTGATGTTACCCAGATTTAGTGCACACCGTATCCAAGATTTGTGGGAGCTCCTCTTTGGATGTGGAGGAAACACATGTAGTAAGAATGAAACTTGAACAAAGAAGATGTTAGAAGAGGATATGGTGGACTGCCAAGCTACGCGCTCAGTCCCAGAAGCGTAAAGCTCCCTAAGGGATGACAGTCCACTATTTAAAGAAAAGAGTTTTGTAAAGGAAGAAATGATAAATGACTAAGAAAGAGAAAAATAGATAGTGCGTACTTGTTCCCTATAGTCTGTGTGTCACAGTCACTGATGTCGGTAGGTCTACCAAGGTCAGTCCATAAATTGTGCCAACATCGATGGGTTGCCGATGTTGATAGGGGTTGTTAGCCTTGGATGGCTTTTAGAGTATTTCTAGGGTACACAGGGGGGTTTTCAAAAGTTTAGAGGTTGGTGCAGGGTTATGGGAAGGTGAATGAGGTCTGAGGAAGGGTAAAGGTAGAGGTTGGAGTGTGAAAAGGGGGTTTGAATAAGGGGAAGGCCTTTCAGCCCCTCCACAAAAGAAGTCGGGCCTCTTGACAGTATTTAGAAATATCAAATGGAAACTAATTAATAATGTATTCTAAAACACTAAAATGAGAACCAGAATACTTAGCTCTATTAGGTGAAGAACCGGAGGTGTCAGAATGCTTATTCCCATTATGGCTGATGTTGAGGTCCTCGTATAATGTTTTAATCCAGTCTCTGGAATGACTTGTGTAGAGCTTCAGTAGCCAAGAGAATGATAGTTGAGTTTTGGTGCTTGAGGTCTCAGAGTGTGCACGTTAATGTGTAAAGAGGTAGGGGGCACTCAATGTTAGAGCTTGGCTTATGTAATTGACGTTGGTGATCCCACTAGCATCGGCCGAGGTTTGATCGACGTCGGTGGAGAAAGAATAGGTAAAAGGGCTATTTTTAGCTCTTTGCCCATTTCTCCACCTGCCAAGTGCCTTTTCCATTAGAGAACAGTCAAAACATGGGTTTATGAGGCATGGGAGTTGGTTAGGGAGTTAGGATGGAGTGAGAATAGGTCATGGGTAGTTGGGATATGGAGGACCTAGTCTCAGGCTGACTCATAGGCTAAGAAAGGGTCTTAGGGTGAGTTGTCTAGGTGAGGTGTCCAAGGTGAAAGGGGTTCAAGTGTGGGTTAGGAGTGTTAACATTTAGAAGGGGACCAAGGGGGGTTGACACAATATTGGTGTCTGCATTCACCCTTTTTGTCTTGTGGTTTGTCTTGACGAACTGCAAGACAAAAATAGGTGTAGGTTGCCCCAGGTACAGGATGAGGTATTCCCCCTCAAAGCAGGAATTGAGAGAAGGTAATCCAAAATTGGGTGCCAATTTGATAGGCAGTGGATGGGTAGGGTGAGGTTGGAGTGTGAACGCTACAATAGTTGAGATTGCACATATACCACTTCACTTGATAGGTAGGTTAAATTGTCACAGGAAAGGTTGAGGAGGACTAAAATCAAAGTAACTAGTCCCCAACTTATTAGTGGTAGCTGATTGGGTTAGAACAATCAAAGCTATAGCTCTAATGGTTGGGGAGGACTAAAATTAAACTAACCAGTCCCTAACTTATTAGTGGTAGCTAATTGGGTTAGATCGATTAAAGTTGTAACTCTATTGGGCATCGTGTTCCAAGTATTTGGGCTAGAAAGTGCTCTTGGAAAACATGAAAATGTCACAGATATTGGGGATCAACTTGGTTGAAATCTGACAATAGGAGTGAGGGGCACGTACAATTGGCTAAATATTCATGAGGTAGCATATGGAATCAAAACAACCAAGGCAAAGTTACCTCAAAAGTGGTCATGGTCTGAGGAGATAGTCACGATCTTTGAGGTCATTTGTCGAGTCAGGTTTGAGATATAAGTGATCTCAAGTGTTGTTTGTTATGGTTAAGGAGATGTATATGATCTCCAATGTGCCCCATGATAAGTCTAAGGTGACTTATATAGTGTTAGGGCTATTTTTTGGTCATGATTTTGGACAATTTTAGAGAAGAGTTATGTTTTTATGTCACCGACGTCAGTTGGGAGACTGATGTTGGTAGAAAATAGGCCAATATCAGTGGCCTAGGGTGCAATTTTGTCGACGACAGTGGCATGAAAAACCTAACAAAAGTAGATTGGTGGCCCACCAAAAGTCATTTGTGAATTTTGAAGTGTTGAAAAAGAGAACTCTGAGTTTTTGAGTGATAGAGACCTCTAGTTGTCCGTGACAGCAGTGCTAGGTGTCAAGGTGTGAGTGGTGAGGAGTGTTGGTTAGTATTGGAGGGTTGGTGAGTGATTGGGAGTGTTGTGGGCCACTAGAAATTGGATTAAGGAGATAGGGTAGATAGAGATGGCAAACATTGAAGGAGGCCCTATAGGAGGACCACCACCACTGGCACCTGTTATACCACCTCAGCGGCGATGATGAGATGAGGTAGGATGTGTTTTTTGAATTTTTGATAGGTAGGTTAGGTAGGGTATTTTAGGTAAGTTTAGATGTATTTTAGGGTGTTATTAGGGGTAAAATGGGGAAGCCCTAATTTTTAGGGCTCACCTCATTCAGCCCTAGGGCCGAGCTAGTCATCGACATCAGTGGTTCCGCTAATGTCAATTGACAAAGGGACTGATGTTGGTCAATATGACTGACATCAGTCGCTTTTAGCCACCTATGTCGATAAGTTATATGCTGACATTGGTTAGGATAAGGCCATCATTGGCACCCTAACTGAGGTCGATTGCCTATTAAAGGTTGTTTAGGCCTTGGGAAAGGTTAAAAATGATAATCTAGAGGGCTGAAGTCATGTCGATGCACTCTCAGGTGTAGTAGTTTAGGATAGGTGGTGAGCCTAGGGTTCAGGGTAGGTAGTGAGCCTAGGGTTTAGATAGTTAGTACATTAGGTGGGTGAATGAATGAATGGTCGAGATAACCTTAAAAGACCCCATTTCAATTGAGTGCTACCTACATAGCCCCTATTTTAAGGGCCTCAGGCCAATGTAATTCTCCCAAAAAGGGAAGAAGATTCAAAGAGGTTGGTAGTTATTTGTGTAACATTTGATAACATTGTTGTGTGTGTGTTGGTTAGATACAGGCTAGGTAGATGTTGACACTACAAGATCATCTCCTAACATTGCTGACATGGATGCATTGAGACATCATAGGGGATGAGTGGGCACAGATGGCCATTGTAGGGCTTGGTGGGTTGCGGTGATACTATCGAGTAGCTAGGGATGTCAGTTTAATGCTGGCATTGATCAAGCCATGGGATCATACCACCAACACCTTTCACTTACTGACTGGAGAGTTGACTGTGACGGTAGAGGATGTGTATCAAATTTTGTGGTTGTTGATACATGGGGTAGACTTATATGTATGCTCGAGAGAGGATCATGACATTCATATGGTGATATTGTTTGGGGAGCACACTATTGAGGTGACCTACCATTTGGTGAGTTTTGCTTATGAGTTGATTTATGTTGTGGATGAAGATGAGCATTAACTAGCCATCTTGATGATAATTGGCATCACTGTATACACCCTTCTTGATGTAGAGGGAGGGAGATTCTTGATCTCAATGACTGGGGTTTTGGTAGACATGGTAGGGGAGTAGACAATTTTTACATGGGCTCCAGTATTTTTAGCCCAATTATATAGGGAGCTATGGGGGAACAGTCGATGGTGGTGATATAGCTTGTGTGTGGGCCACCTCCTGCACTATTGGGCTTATAAGCATATCATGGTTACATGACCTCTTAGCTTCCCAGTAGCTTCAGAGTTGGTTTCAGGTGGTGGTGAGAGGTCATGGCATAGACACATGTGGATGCCATCATCTAGGATATTGATTATTAAAGTGGGTACTAGATGCCTTGATCCCAATGAATATCATTTGGAGGCTGTACTTGTTATATCTGGCATTTAGAGATTAGGTAGAGTAGTTAGTGGGGGTCCAAAGCCTGTGATGGGTGAGGGGCAGGTGAGATGGTGAGCTTGAGAGAGTTCTTGTTGAGAGAGTGAAATGCCAGTACAAGATTTTATAAGATGTGCCACCTGCTTTCCCACAATACAGATAGGATGATATTGAGGCACCCCTCCCACTGCCAGAGGAGACAAAGTGGTCAGATTTTGAGGAGATACCTACAAGTCCAGGTGTGGTAGATCCAGGGTGTATTATGGCCTACTTAGCTTGGTGGGTAGGTCATTATGTTGGGATTCAGAGTGGACCACCTCTCGATTTGTAGGCAATCAGTAGAGAGAGGGATGCCGCCATCCAGGAGAGAGATGCAACACGAGCATAAGTGGTAGTGATTTAGGGTCAAGTGACAGTGTTAATAGCACAAGTGGCTGCCTTGATAGGGTAGGTTACTACATTGCAAGGGCAGTTAGCTATAGCCCAGGCACATATATTAGCAAGGTAGGGTTTTGGATGGCAAGGCCCTATTTAGCTACCACCACAGCAGCCAGTGCAGTAGCCAATTTAGCCATCACTATAGTAGCTATTGTAGGCACCATTTTAGTAGCCACCTCAATAGGTAGTGGAGCAGCCACCTCAGCCACAGCCATAAAGTTCTTTATAGGGCATGGCATCAGGATCAATGGGTCCACTACAGACTATACCTATATCTAGGTACAATACTATGTTAGATGAGATTGTGTATTATGAGGGTGCGATCAGGGAGTATCCATAGATTTAGTGGTATTCTGAGATGCTAGCTCAGTAGTGACTTGTGTCACATGCCACTACCTCCAGTTCTCAGAGACGATGATAGTCAGAGAGTGGAGACGATTCGGCGTTTTTGTGACCATGACCACCACCACAGCCTTGAGGTGTTTGTAGTTAGTTGAGGTGTATATATATACTGGCCTATGTGCCGTTAATGAGAGATGTACATACATTTTGAGAGAGGCACACATATATGTCGTATTGTCTCAGATATTTTTGATGTATACCTTCATATGACAGTTATATATATATATGAGATTTTTGAGATATTAACATGTTATGGATGTGACTGTGTGTTATTTGTTTTGGTTATGTTAGTGTTTGTAGCATTTACCATATGTTTAATGGTACATGATTGCAATGATGAGTGTATGATGATGTTATAGCCTTTTCCATATGGTGTGATGGTATATGCTGTAACATAGGTTATGTAGTTTTTCATCCTTAGCAATTTTCCATATTGGTGATGGTGTATGCTAAAAATGAAATGAGTTTATTTATGCTTCAGCAGGTTTCCATATTGGTGATGGTATATGTTTGACATAAATTGTGTTTGGTTGATAGTTTCCATGTGTATTATTTTCCATAAAAACTAATGTGAATGGGCTATGATAATTTATATAACAAAAAATAGTATTTACATTAAATAAATCATGAGGTTATGTTAGTGGTTTAGAAAATGTTTGGGTTGTATGTGAGGTTCATAACTTTATAGTGAAAATTATGAGATGACAATATGCAAGCATATAATTTTAAGACACTGCATCCTAAAAGATAAACTGGCATGTGACGAAGGTGTGTAAGAAGTGAAAGGCACATTGCTCTTTCATTAACAAGGACCATAATGATAGCATAGATAGGGTTTTTGCAAATAAAAGCCCCATTCATGCATTATGTCGTTGACCATTGGTTTTTTTTAGAGAAGTACCCTAATCACTTGACGTTAAGTGAGCTCAAAAATCCCTTGGGTATTTTGGAGTAATAGGTGTGATTATGTGATATGTGAGGACAAAGTAACCCATTTTTAGTAGGGATAAATTTTCCCCTTTTATAGGTGACCCTAAGAATGACTATAGGCAAGTCCATGACTTAATAGTTTGTCAGTCATTTTTTTTGGGTAGACTAATCAATGCGGGAAGTCTACTTGGGGATGTTATTTTTGTTTTCTGGTCGTGTGAAGCTGATCGATGCAGGAAGCTTCTGAGAGGGTGCTATTTTGGTATCAAAATTTGGTCATAGCCATCCTTCGAGGGAGTGGTCTATATTTTTCTTTGTATGTTGTGATTTTTTTGAATAGTTGTCCTTCAAGGGAGCAGTCTATTAATTATAGCAATAGTGAAGCTGTCCTTCGAGGGAGTAGTCTACATTTATAGTTTATGACCTTTTAATATTTTGTTAGGCATCCTAGTTTTATGTTTTTTTGTTAACTAAACTTTTAGTCATGGACTAGTCTTGGGTTTCCCTTTTATTAAGACAAAGCATTAATGCTTTAAAAAAGGGTTAACTAATTTTTATAAGGAAAAAGGGTTGAAAGGAATAGGAATGAGGATGATGAAGGTTGTTCAAGGGACGATCTCAAGTAAAACATCAAGTGAATGATTACTTGGTTAACAATAAAATGGTCACAGATGAAAGGCATTAAGCGGCTCAGGTTCTGGCTAGCCTTCGAGAGAAGATAGACAATAAGTGCCTGATCCATACTTGTGCATTATTATATAAGGTCTGAGCTAATTAGGAGAAAACTTGCCTCATTTGCTTCTTTCCATATTAGTCATGTGTTGGTTTTCTTTAAGGATGAGATCTCTGACTTTGAAATCTTGCTCTTTCAGATTTTTGTTGTAGGCAAGCTTGATGCGATCTTGGTCGATATGAAGATGATTAAGAGCAGCAAGATGACATTCATCGAGTAACTTAAGTTGTGTTAATTGATCTTGATGAAAGTCATCATTAGAGAGTATGTCATGCAAAGAGATGTAAAGAGAAGGTATTTGTACTTTAAGAGGCAAGATGGCCTCGATTCCATACACTAAGGAGAAAGGTGTAGCACCCGTAGGGGTTTAGATGCTAGTGCGATAGGCCCACAAAGCAAAGGGAATGTGAGTGTGCCAATCCCTTCTAGTGTTGTTGACCACCTTCATTAGGATTTTGGTTAGGATTTTGTTGGAAGATTCCACCTATCCATTTTCTTGTGGATAGTAAGGCGAGGAGAAGCTGAGTTTGATGCCAAAAGAGTCAAAAAGCTTTTGGATAGTTTTGTTTTTGAAAGATTTGCCATTATCAATGATGATCTTGTGAGGTACACTAAAATGATAGATGATGTGGTGGTTAATGAAGTTGATGATTTTGTCATCTTTAGCAGAGATGAGGGGAACAACTTCCAACCATTTAGTGAAATATTCAGTTGCTATGACAATAGACTGATGTCAGAGAGATGAATGAGGGTTAATCTCACTGATTAAATCTAAGCCCCATTGTGAAAAGGGCCAAAAATCCTTTGCAACTTGTAAAGGGTGGCTGGGAACATGAAGTAAGTTAGCATGTTGCTGGCATTTGATACAATGCCGAACATAGTCACTACAGTCTTGGTGAAGAGTGGGCCAATAATAGCCTAGGCAGAGGATGCGCTTTGTAACTGTGTTACCATTGAAATGTCCTCCACAAATCCCATCATGGACTTGTTTGATGGCATGAGATGTTTCAGTGGTGGTTAGGCATCAGAGGAGGTCGTTGAAATCTCCTTTGTAGAGAAGACCCCCTAACATGGTGTATCAAGCAGTACTCTTGATAAAAGCCTGCCATCCATTGCTAGAGAGGTCAGGAATAATGATAGAATAAGTCAAGTAGTCAACAAGTTGTTTATACCAAACATCATGTGGATTAGAATCAATATTGCCAACAAAGTTGATGTCAATTAAGATATATGAGGGAAACACCAAATGGTGTACCGTGACATAGATTCTCGAGGAAGTAAATGAAGATGTGATGTGTGAGGTGAGAGAGGCCATAGTATCAACAAACTTATTCATAGAGTGAGGAACAGTTTATAAGAGATAACAGTCGAAAGACCCTAACAATGTACCAACACAGTGTTTATATCATTGCAAAACTTTGTTTTTGCAAAGATAGGAACTGTTAATTTGATTAACGACTAGTTGTGAGTTGCCAAAGATATTGATTGTCTTAATGCCCAAGAGAATGGTAGTTTGAAGTCCCAAAATTAAGGCTTCATACTTAGCCATGTTATTGGTGCATTCAAAGTTAAGTTTGAAGGATAGAGGCATGGGCTCACCCTTTTGAGGGATGAGGATGACCCCTGCCCCCCCACCAAGTTGACATTTAGATCCATCAAAGAACATTATCATTTGATAGGGGATGTCATCAGTGGATAGCATGGTGATAGACTCATCAGGAAATTTGCAGTTAGAGGGTTGGTTATCAAGTAAAGGGGCATTTGCTAGTTGGTCAAAAATTGTTTACCCCTTTATATACTTTTGTTGAATGAATTCCAAATCAAACTCAGTGATAAGCATGAGCCAACAAGCCATACGTTGGTTTTGGTATGGCTTGGAATGCATGTATTTGAGAGGGTCGGTGTGGGTGATGACGTAAGTCTTGTGGTTGAGGAGATAGTGGCGGAGTTTGGAGGTGGCAAAGACTAATGCCAAGTAAAGTTTTTTGGTATGAGTATACCAAGTTTTTTAGTCAATGAGCATTTGCCTTATATAATAAACTGCTTGCTCATGATGTTGTTCATCTCAATGCACGATCATGGCACCTAAGGAATGATTTGTTGCCGAAATGTAAAGATAGAAGGGTTGGTCATCTTTAGGTGGAATAAGGACTGGTGGAGAGACAAGATAGAATTTAAGAGCCTCAAAAGCCTCTTGGAAATCCTTATCCCAATTAAAGGAGACATCCTTCTTAAGGAGGTGATGGAAGGGTTGGCATCGGTCAGATAGTTGTGAGATAAAGTGATGAATAGATTGAAGCTTCCCTTGCAGGGTGCAAAGTTGTTTTAGGTTAGTTGGTGGCAGCATCTTGAGTATGGCTTGAATCTTAGCTAGATATACCTCAATGCCATGAAGAGAAATGATGAAACCCAAAAGCTTCCCTGAGAGAACCCTAAAGATGCATTTATTGGGGTTGAGTCAAACGTTATATTGTAGTGGGCGAGTGAATATTATTTTGAGAATGGTTAGGTGGTCAGGCTGAAGTATGGATTTCCCCAACAGATCATCCACATAGTCTTCCATGATTTTGTGGAGGAGATCATGAAAGATATAAGTCATGGCACATTGGTATGTAGTGCCTGCATTTTTGAGGCCAATAGGCATGACCCTATAGTAGAATGTCCCCCATGGGGTGATGAAGGTGGTTTTATGTTGATCTTTTGGGGCAATCAAGATTTGGTTATATCCTAAAAACCTATCTATGAGGGATAACATCTCATGACCAGCCATAAAATCAATAAGTTGGTTGATGTTTGGTAAAGGAAAGTCATCCTTTAGGCAAGCTAGGTTGAGGTCGTGATAGTCAGTACAAATTTGAATTCCCCCTATTGCTTTTATGATGGGGATAATATTTGACACCCATTACAAATAATCAATGGGTTGGATAAATGAGACAGAGAGAAGACATTGAAGCTCCTCTTTGATAATGAGTGTGATGCGAGGATGTATCTTGTGAAGCTTTTGCCTGACAAGCTTAGTTTTAGAGGGTAGGATCCTGATCTTCTAGGTTGTAGTCTAGAATCTCAGAATCACTGAAGGTGATGAAGGCAATGGTGGGTAATGATTTGAATAAAGCAGCCAATGGTTGGGGGTCTTCAAGTTGGACCTCCACTACCTTTAAATCTTTGATCAAGGCTTGGTGATATTGTGGAGAGCTTTGTATTAGGTCATACAAAGACATCTTCACAGGAGTTTGGTGAAGTTGTTTCACCATGGAGTCGCGAATTGCCCCTGAAGATGTTGGTTGAGATGTGCCCAAGATAGAAATCTTGGGCTTTGGTGGTGGAGAGGGCTTGGTGAATGGATATGTCTAAGGGGTAGAAACTTACTATTTTCCTTTATCCTTTAGGGTTTGGGACCTGGTGGCCACATTAATAGTGTTGATTTTGTATAAAGGTGGAGAAGGTGGTAGAGGGACCATAATCTCGCGTTGGGATCCCAATTCAAGTGAGGAGGTTTGGGAAGCATGGGATGGTGTCGGTAGTTTGTCAAAAGAATCCTCAATGAGAAGGGTGTCCTTTTTAAGGTGTTGGTGAATGACAACCTTAAGGGCACAACAACACTCAGTATCATGCCCAGGTGGGCGATGATACAAGCAGATTTGAGTGTCATCGAACCAAGATGCTTTTGATCTGAGAGGTTGGTATGGCTTAATGAGCAGGAGAATGATGCTATAAAATTACAAAAATTGGCATAACAATGAAGCATAGGAACCCACTAATGGGTCTACTCTCTTTGTTATAATAGGGGTTGATAACTTTTGTTTAGGAGTTGTAGGGGGAGTTTTTCGTACCAACTTTTTGGTTGGTAGTGTGGCCACACGCGTAGATTACACTTTCTTGATGAGAGGTGTTGATTTTCTTGTAGGAAATATGTTTTTGATGGGTAGAGGGAGTAATGGAGGTAGTTTGTCTTTGTGAGGTGTTGGAATAGGGAGCACTCCTGTTAAAGTAGAAGGATGTGGACCGAAGATAGAGGGCAATGGTGAAGGTGGGGGAGGAGTAGACCGATGTGGTTTAGCACCCTTCTTTAGTATGGTGCGAGGACCACAACTGTGCGGGGTGAGTTTCAAATCTAACTTCACTTGTGGGTGAGTTAGGTTTGATACAGGGCCAAAATTGAGAGATCTAATATGTTTCAACATGGTGGACACCTGTGAGGGTTTGGATTCAGAGGTGGAAGGCTGAGATTTTGATGATTTAGAAGTGGAAATCTGATCCTCATCAGAGACTTTGGGGTAAATTGTCATGGAAAGGTTGGCAGTATAAGGTCAAGTGGGATGTGTAGGATAAGGAGCCTTAAGTCACTCCCATAATGCCTCATACTCTAGGTTCCTAGAATGGAGGAATCTTAAGTTTTTTGCCAATCGAGAGAAGGGTTTAGATGATGTCGTGTGAGGCCTTACAATTGTTCCTTTAGAGGATTTAGGTGATTGTGAGAGCTGAAATGTGTTGGATGTAGTGATCATGGGCCAAAGGTGAGAGAGAACCATCACCAGATCTTCCTTGGGCAAAATGGGTGAGGTGGTGAGTTCTTCTCTCGACAGAGAAGGGATTGGAGAATTTGGCTTTTCAAGCAGATAGAGCACATGGATGATCATACCTTCCACATGTGGTCTAGACCTTCCACATGTGGTCTAGGATTAGGGAAAGTATGATCCTCCATTGGTAATAAGAAGGATAAGGGCGGGGCCACCGATGTTGGTACCATCAAAGCATCCTCTGATATGGGAGAGGTCAAAGTAGACTCTCCTACGTGTGAAAGGGGGGTGGATGGAGGACTATTATCCATCGATGGAGGAAAAATAAGAGAGGAAGACTCCTCTAAAGGGTAAAGCAAAGGGATGATGGCCTCTTCTACATGAGGGCATGGGGTATGAATGGTAAATTCTTCCAATGGTAGAAGAAGAGGGAAGGTGGGGACAAGAGGAACAGGTAATACAGGATCCTCACGAGGTAGAAGAATGGGTAGAGGAGGTGCTTGATGTCGTGGGGGTGATATATGTGAAATAGGTTCATCCACATGAGGAAGAGGGTGAGGCAAAGGGATCTGTTTATTGCATGGGGGTGGTATGGGTTGACCAACCTCTTCATATTGTGGGAGAGGTTGGATAGGAATGAAAGGAAAGACCATGTCAACCGTGAGTATGTTGCATTCTTGAGGGTCATCAACCATGGTCTGAACATTGTTCTGACTTGGGGGATGGTTAGGAAATGGTTGCCTAAAGACATCCATGTTTTGGTTGGCCGGTGCATTAGGGTTATCCAAAATAAGGTCCCCTTTGTCTAACATGTCTTGAACAATGTTTTTTAAGGTTTTACAATTATTTGTGTCATGACCTTTGACACGATGATAGTTACAAAAGTCATTTTCCCTATACCATGTAGGGATGGCTCATGAGGGATCAAATTGGATAGGTGGTCAAATTTGAGGGAGGTTGAGGAATCCTTGCTTCACTAATTTATCTAATACAAAAGTATACGATTCTCCTATTGGAGTGTATCATCGCTGTTCATACTGTTATTGGAATTGTCTAGTGATGCTTTGCGAAGTGACTGGCTCAAATTGGTTGGTTGTGGTAGAAGATGGTGACCTAAGGACCACGACATTCACAGATCCCTTAGATTTGGGATGAGAAGAAGGTTTGGAAGAAGGGTCATTGGGTTTTGCATTGGTATTTTTGTTACATAATTTGACCCTGTCTTCTTCAATTGCACAAAGTTCAAGCTCTCAAGCCATAATAAAAGCTTCATCAAATGTGCAAAAAGTTTGAACCTATAGAGTGGATGAGATGTGCTTGGCACATGCTCTTGAAAAGAGCTCAATGAGCTCTGGTTGAGGTAGTGAGAAGGAGAGTTGGTTGATCAAACCTCTCCAATGGGCGACGAAGTCTGCTATTAACTCATCCTCAAATTGTCTAATGGAATAAAGGTCTGTGATGGAGACCTTCTTGGTAATATTGATTGAGAAATGATCAAGGAATAGTTGAGTGAGTTGAACGAAGGTGAAGAGAGAATGACTAGTAATGGAGCTATACCAGTCAAGGGTGGCACCAAAAAGTGACATAGGGAATGTGCAAAGTAATAATGCATCATCATGTGCTGTGAGGTAGCAAGCGTGTCTAAACGCTCGCAGATGTTGTTGTGGGTCCTCTTTACTATGAAAGCGAGTAAATTTTGGGAGTTCCCACTGGCTAGGGTATGGTCAAATAGGAATTGAAGGGTGGATATGTCTATTGTAGATTTGTTCGTATGAAAGAACACTCCTCAAACTTGAAACAAATGTCTCAAGGTTAAACATCTTATCCATCAACATCTTAATTAGATCGGCAGATGGATTGGTATGAGGGGCACTCCCTAAGTTATAGGGTACTTGGAAGGCATTGGAAGGGGTGTATGACATACTTGGTTGTATTTGTGTAGGTGCAACATACTGATAGTTTGTCATAGGGGCCAATGTCAAGGCCAAGGGGGCTTGTGCCATGAAGTTGGAGGGCACAACTTGACTAGATGCTTCCAAGGGTGGTTGAATGGCGGTGACACTAGTTAAAGGATAAGTGGTCACTCTCATGTTTATAGGCACAAGAGTGGATGGGATAGAGATAATCAAGTTTTGGAAAGGTGTCGAACTTAGTTGAATTATTTGCAGTTGAGGGGGTACGGAAACCTCGATGGAGGTAGGCCAAGAAAGGATAGAAGGGGAGGCCAAATCTTGAACATTGGCCATAGTTGGGTTACTAGTTGAGGCAGTGGCCTGAGTGACCATAGGTTGGGTAGCGGATGCTATTGATATCATTGCTGCTTCAACCAAAGAAGTTGGCATCCCATAAATGGGGTTACCTGAAGGATCTCACATTTGGATTCTAGCAAGATAATGTTGGAGAGCCTTGACATTGTGGTCAAGGAATCTCTCAAAATATTTATCCCCTTCAGGAACAATAAGAGGTTGATTAGGGGTAGGTTATATAGGAGTATGCTCGGTGTCTGAAGTATACTCCATTAGATGACTTGGCATGAAGGGAAAATGTGGGAGTGGCTGTTAACTTGTGTGGTCAACAAGAGATTTGGCTTGACTACATGTCAAGACCATCTAAGGCAAAAGGGGTTTAGGTTCCAAAAACTATGTGTTTCAATTTTAGTTGTGTTAAAAAACAAGAAATTTGGGTTTTAGGCTTGCTGTCTAGAATTTTTTTTATTTATTTATTGACAGTGACCAATGTCAGTTGTTTAACTGATGTCGGTGAAGATTTTTCTGTCGACATCGATGGAAAAACCGATGTCAATTTCTATGTAATTCTAGAAACACAGAAGATTGATAGTTTTTGGAAGAAGAAGATATTCTGAGTTGTTTTAAACTTCAAAATGGTATGACCTTACCAAATCAAACACTCAGATAAAAATAGAAGAATAGATGATTAGGCAAGCAACCTCTAAAACATTAGATTCCTAGGAATGAGTTTTAAAGTCATGGTGGCTTATGCCTTAAGAGAATGTGTTGGGAGTTGGGCTTGTAGAACAAGTCCTAGAAAGGAAGTCTATGGCTGGTTTCAGGTTGTGTTATGGTGCTCAAAAATATCTGTGTTAGGGTCAATACGTGGCCTGGTGCTGGGGCTTGCTCCCTTCACTTCACGAACCCAGAGCCGAGCTGGGCCACTTAGCCAAAATATACCTTCCCTATAGTTTATACTCTACTAGAGAATAGAGTGGGTCCTCCTCTTGGTGGTGAAATCCAAGTAGGATTACCAGGTGGGGTAAGGTATCTGATAGGTGATGAAATCCTAGACGGGCCTTGTCTCAGGTAAGTTTATGTGTTTGATTTGAAGTGATTGTGGTTTGGTTGTGTAACATTTGTGCACTACGATTCATTCATAATGCTTAATTACTAAGTGGGCTAAGTATGCATCCAAGCAAGAATGAAATACAGTAGTTTTTAACCCAAATCAAAATATGTTATTCAAATGCAAACAATTGGAGAAGAGGTAAAGAGTATGAGTTTTTCAATACTCTATGATGCATGCAAGAAGTAACAAGAAGATAAAGAGATGTTCTTTTTAACCTCTGCTAATGATTTCCTTTCAAAACAGAAAGATAGAAGAAGCTAAGAGAAGCTAAGTCTTTTATTTCTCAAGAAATAAAGGCAAAGAAGAGGGGATGCAAGAAGTGAGGATTTCTCTAATGCATCTATATGAAAATTTGATTTTTAAAAGAAGAAGAATGAACCCAAGGAAAAATCCAAGGGTCCCATCGGGCGTGCCAGAATGTTTCTCTAAATTTTAACTAATTATATTCAAAAGAAAGAAACTAAGGTTAAGAAGGTCTGGGTTTGATGTTACCTAGATTTAGTGCGTGCCGTATCCAAGCTTTTTGGGAGATCCTCTTTGGCTGTGGAGGAAACACCTACAGTAAGAATGAAACTTAAACAAAGAAGATGTTAGAAGAGGATATGGTGGACTGCCAAGCTACACGCTCGGTCCCGGAAGCATAAAGCTCCCTAAGCAATGACAATCCACTATTTAAAGAAAAGAGTTTTGTAAAGGAAGAAATGATAAATGACTAAGAAAGTGAAAAATAGATAGTGCATACTTGTTCCCTACAGTCTATGTGTCACATTCACCGACGTCGATAGGTCTGTTGAGGTCAGTCTGTGAATTGTGTTGACATCGGTGGGTTATCGATGTTGGTAGGGGTTGTTTACCTTGGATGGCTTTTAGAGTATTTCTAGGGTACATAGGGGGGTTTCTAGAAGTTTAGAGGTTGGTTCAGGGTTGTGGGAAGGTGAATGAGGTCTAAGGAAGGGTAAAGGTAGAGGTGGAGTGTGAAAAGGGGGTGAGAATAAGGGGAAGGCCTATCAACCCCTCCACAGAAGAAGTCGGGCCTCTTGACAGTATTTAGAAATATTAAATGGAAACTAATTAAAAATGTATTCTAAAACACTAAAATGAGAACCAAAATACTTAGCTCTATTAGGTGAAGAATTAGAGGTGTCAGAATGCTTATTCCTATTGTTGCTAATGTTGAGGTCCTTGTATAATGTTTCAATCCAGTCTCTAGAATGACTTGTGCAGAGCTTTGGTAGCCAAGAGAATGATAGTCAAGTTTTAGTGCTTGAGGTCTCAGAGTGTGCGCGTCAATGTGCGAAGAGGTGGGGGGGCACTCAATGTTAGAGCTTGGCTTATGTAACTGATTTTGGTGATCCCACTAGTGTCAGTCAAGGTTTGACTGACGTCGGTGAAGAAAGAATATGTAAAAGGGCTATATTTAGCTCTTTGCCCATTTCTCCACCTGCCAAGTGCCTTTTCTATTGGAGAACGATCAAAACATGGGTTTATGAGGCACGAGAGTTGGTTAGGGAGTTAGGATGGAGTGAGAATAGGTCATGGGTAGTTAGGATTTGGAGGACCTAGTCTCAGGCTGACTCATAGGCTAAAAAATGGTCTTAGGGTGAGTTGTCTAGGTTAGGTGTCCAAGGTGAAAGGGGTTCAAGTGTGGGTTAGGAGTGTTAACATTTAGAAGGGGACCAAGGGGGGTTGATACGATATTGGTGTCTATAGTCTAAGTCTAATGGAAATTCACTCCATCTAGTGCTTATCAATAAGGAATTACTCATTATTAAAAGGAGATAGGGATTCCTCACCATGTGCAAAGGTGAAAATAACATGATCCATAGGAGGTTTCCTAATAAGACCTTCTTCATGGTATCAATGGTTTGATCACCCAAGGTGATTATAATATAGTGTAACACTCCTACATAATCTATTGGGTTACAAAGTAGAAACCCATGTGGAATGTACATATACTTTTTGTTCCTCACACATACCAAATATGTCCCCAATGTCTCTATAGATTTGTAAGGTCTAACTGAGACCATCCTTCTAACTAAAGGAGGAATTGATCCTAACTCTACCAAGAATTAACATACAAGGTAAGAGTTACTAATGGTAATAGAGGTAGAATAGTCACTCTAAAACATATCCCCTCAACATCCATGAATTTATAACTCATAATGATAATAACATCAAATGTCCCTCTCACATAATACTTTTGAATAAAAAATATAAGTTGTACAAGGTACCCATGAAGGTCCATCTTGACCCAAGATCAACATATGACTCTAAGGTCCAATGTTGATAATCCCAATTGGTCTTAAGAACCAAGGTCAATCTATCCCAAGAAATATTTTTGAATTCATAAAGGGTATTATCGATGTTGGTTTTATGCACATCAAGGGTTCTTCTTAGAATTAGTAAAAGACTCACTCCAAGGCACAAGTTACGGGTCTCAATTTTATAAATAACCATGTGGTGGAATAACAATGAGCAAAGTGGTTATTAACCACATATTATTCAAATATGAAGGATGTATAGATTATACTTTGGATGTATGTGTGGATCTAACCTAGAGTTAATTTGTCTAAAAAATAAAAAGAAGAGAAGGGTAAGGAAAAAAATAAAAGGCTCTATAATCCAATGGGATATTAACCCTTCTAAATTGAATCATTACATTAGGTCAAGTATATATCAAGAACCAATGTATATTGTAGATTAGCTAAAATAATAACACAAACAAACATAATGAATAATTATAGTTAGATTCAAGGATCATAATCAAAGATGTTAGTACCATATTTCTAAGCATATCCTATGTCACCAACAAACTATAACTATGATCTATAACCAATGAATCAACACAAATAACATATTATTCAATATTATCTCTACATAAAACATACACATAAATTATCACTGATGTTATCAACTTAATGGAAATTGTTCAACGAATCACATAAATTTGGAACAAAAAATCATGTTCACACAAACTCACAAAACAAAAATTCTTCGCTTACATTAATTTCTAAACTTTTCCCTCTCTTTTACAATGTTAAAAAATCATGTAGTTATAACTTGGGATGCAGATGCCTCATCCTTAAAGATCAATCTAATTTTAAAACATTTAAATTAGGACTATGTGTTAAAAGCATGAAAGTTATACATGAATACAATTAAATTAATCCTTATTTAGACACTTAAGTGATTTTAAAAAATAAACCATGGCTAATAATAAAAGTGGATCAATTCTTTACACAAAGTCTCAATTAGAAGTATCAACTCAATTTTAACTCAAAAAACTAAAGCGTCACTATAAAATATCCTACTAAGGTAGCCTGCATAACCATCATCACTGGATTTTGAACTAAAGTGAAAATAGTTGTCAAATGTGATAGTGGAATTATTATAGCTAGCAAGGAGATGAACATTGCTCATGTAGAAGTATACACCATATTATATCTAGGGAACATAGGTGTATGTGTCTAAGTTTGAGCCTAAGTCATATATTTTCCCACTAAATCATTTAAATCCCCTCATCCTTATAACTATTTGTATTCATTCATGCTTGATACAAAGTCCAACTCAATAGTTTCAAAATAAATAATAGAATGTTTAAACACAATTAGAATTTTATTCATTAACTTTTTATGTATAGATATATAATATTTCAAAGCCATATTGAGTTTCTCTATTTGGGACACCTTGTCCATAGAAAATATAATCAACTGTATCACTTGTTCATTGGTTTTGTAGGTTATGGTATCTACTTCTGCTTTAAAGGTATTAGATGTAATTAGTAGTAAATTTTCAAAAAAAGGCTTGGTAATTATTCCACCCTATGGTGTATTAATGAAAATGATTCTTATATCTATAAGGACTTGAATGGTTCTCTATTCTTGGTTAGTAACTTGTTAGACCAACCCTTGCATCTCTTGATGCCATTCAATCAAATATGCCCACTTGGTACTTTTGTGATTATGTGCTAAAGTCACATCAGGTGATAGAATTATATTTAAGTACTGACATGCATTCAAAATTAATTACTTTACCTTAATTATTTCATTTATTCATATAATTTTACATCTCCCTATAGTGGACGAGACTGGGCTCTTGATGATATGATTTAACTCAAGATGTGGTACAAATTCCTAGCATAACTCATCACATAACCAATTATGTCTTTGGGAGATTCAATCACATTATGCTCTTCTAGTCTCTTTTTATATTTTTGTAATCCCTTGAACATTTTCTTGATCACCCCTCCAATTTCATCTTCCACCGTGAGGGGATCTTCTTCAAACTCATCCAAGTCCTCGAGGTTTGTCTTTATTTTCTTTATTAGTGAAAATAATTCCTCCTATTTTTTGAATTTCATAGGCTTACCTTCAACCATTATTGTCCTCTTCCTCACTATTTTTAATGTATTTGTGACTCTATCAAATTGAATAGAAATTATAGGTTACTTAGTGATAAGTAGGTCTTACATTGTAGATCCTTCTTCTAATTGTTGTATCCATCCATAAAGGACCATTATAGTTTATTTAGTAGCTTGGTATAGAGATGAGGAAGTAGAAGGTGGAGAGTTTCTCTACATTCACATTACTAAAAGTGAAGTGGTAGCCTTGGAGGACAAAGTAGATGATGCAAGGGGTTTAGGTAAAGTAGACAAAGCCTTTATCCAACTTGTACTTTTTATTTATGGAAGAGTCCAAATAATGTATTTGGTTGAATCAAAGGTATTATAGACTGAAATAATTGAGGATTTTTTTTGGGTGTCTTGTGTAATGGGTACCTCTAATTGAGTGGAAGGCCTTGTTTGCATTGACTAGGTGGTCAAAATAGATTTGGATACAAGTCCTCAAAATGTATGCTAGTGCTTGTGGTTCCTTGGTTAGTAGTGGAAAGCCATAGATGATTGAATGCAACTTGGGTGAATGTTTTTTTTAAAGAATATTCGATGGAGTCATTGGTAAAATAATATAAATAATGTAAAATAAAATGTTTCATTTTTATAGTATTATCAAGAGTATAAGTTGATCCTAGACCTACTATAATAGGAGAAACTAAAGTGCGGATTGAATTTTATTCTATAGTTATATAAGTCTCTGTAGTAGAACCACACAAGGGACTAGTATCAATCCATGTAGAAATAATAACAAGAGTAGTGGTTTCCTTAGGAATACCTTCCTTAGTGGTTTATGGAGTGACTATAGGCCCTATACTGGAAATATTTACTACTTGAGACTCTTTAATTTATGGATAAGGTTGTGCAGGACTAGGTGGATGAATATCAACATAATCTTGAATTGGTGTCTCATGAGAACTTCCTATGATTGCTTCTTCCTTCTATTCATCAATATGATCTTATACATTATCTTGTTTTTCTATTTCTTCTATTGGTTCCTCTATCTAAACCTCTTATTAATGATTTTCTTCTATTTATATATAAAAAGGACCAAGTAGGACACATGTATACTTCATAAGTATCTATTCTTCTTTCATGACATTATGAGCTTGGAGAGAAGGTGGGAGAGTTCTGGTTCTCCTATTATAAGTCACCATAGAGGGAGCAGTGGTGGTAATAGTTATTGGTGGGGAAAGAGAAATAGAAACTATTGGTGGAGTGTCATAGTAGTAGGCACTAATAAAAACTCAATAGTAGTGGTTATTTATAGAAATGTAACATAATCATATACTGGTGAGGATGCCATAGTAGTAATTACTTGTGTAATATGAGGGAAACTTAATTATGGAATCTCTATTAGCTGAGTTGAAATAACAAGTGAAATTGGTTGAGTAGGCCTCCTAGGAATCAAAGGTGTTCCCATATCCATTTTAAAAGGAGTATAAATGCCTAGTGGCCTTACTAGACCTCTATAGATATTGGTTCCTATCTACCTATTTATCTCAGTTTTTATCTTTTATACTTCTTGTATAAGAGGAATTATTGCATGAGCTATAAGTATTTATTATTTTCCTATTTACTTAGCATCCTTAAGAGTAATGGTAAGGTCATATTGTATTCTTTATGTGACCCTCACGGACATTACATATGTATGTATATTTATTATTAATTTAATACCATTTTATGTATTCATGAAAATAGGGTCATGACCATAAGTTTGATGTCCATATTGAATCTTACCTTGTTTCCATAATTTTTGAGGACATCAAAAATAATGTTCCTAGGATCATAATATCTAAAATGTGCCTTGACAAAACCATTTTGAACCTATCCATGTCGGCCTGATGAAAGTGTTCCCACTATGCATATTATTGGTGGCCAAGAATAAGAGGAAGTTTATAGATGACTCCCTACCTAGATGCCTTTGATTTAAATTCCACACTATTAGATAATTGAAAACCAATCTCTTTCTCTGGCACTTTGTTTGGAACATAGTGACATAAATTTAATGAGGATTTATAAGTTCATTCAATTATGATTATTGTATGGTCTGAATAGAAATAGTAATATCCCATTTTCCTAATGGACCTATTGATTTGGTCTGATAGTCTAGGCATTCTTTTCCCATTCATGTCTTGGTAGACTATAGGTAGAACACATTAATAATCTTTTGCATCTAACACCTAAACCTATAGATATAGAAGATACTATAATCATCACATAACCTATTCTTTGGATATTCAATAAAAAGGTTCATAAGTTTCATCTTAAAAGGAGTTAAAATGAGATTTATTACATAAAAAAAGTATGTCATCATATAAAAATAACCATTAGGCATGTTCTCAGACTTGCTCATTTGAAACTTGAGTTAAAACTAATTACTTCTCCCAAGGCTGGAATTTGATTTTTATTTAATATAATGCCCAATAAAAGGACATAAATTTCCCTAACACACATGGTATCAGGGAAACCATATACCCTATTTAATAGGGCCATTACAATTTTCATCTCAGGCCTAAACCTTATGATTGGGGTGTTACTAATTTGGGTTTGTAATACAAAAGTGTTTGGTTCATTTGACCAGGTCTTCAATGTGTCATTGTCATTATTCCTTACTAACCAAACATATTATATGGGATGATTTTAGGTCATATTTAGAGTAAGGAGTCTGTAATATATTTCAAAATAATTTATAGATAAATATACCATGTGAGTTAGATTACACAATGATGAAGGATGTTTCCCAAAATTTTTTGAGAAATAAAAAAAATTAAATAAAAGATCAATATAATAAAATGACCCAACTTTTGCAATAACATTGTGTAAACCAACTATCATATTTTTTAGTGAATAGTGAAAACTAGGTATTTATGTCATATGATTTGGCTCCATTGACCTCAAACCAAAATGATGTATAATGTTGGAACTTATACTCCCATACTATTGAGCCAAAAAAATTATATGTATATTTAGTCCTCCCAGTAATACTAAATGCATACAGGGCTAGTTCTATAGATGATGATGACATCAAATCTCTATGTATCATTTTGAGTAGATTTAGAAAAGTTAGGGTCTTTTGGTCTTAAAATAATTTGATATCAATTTTTAAGATATCTCATATACAATGCATATTTGATTTTGATTTTAGGGTGGAATAAATCATAGATTTCATTGAGATTCAAAATTTAATGCCGTGAATCATCCAAACATGGGAATTAATTATAGACAATGATTTGGTCTCCTCATAATTTCTTTTTTAAATTTGAGTTTTTGAAGTTGAATTTCATGATACTATTTACCACATGGTGTAATTTTGTTATTTTGAGCTACTTGATAATCTTAGTGAGTCATTTATTCTACCACATATATATTTATAATGCAATTAAGGCTTACTTTCCTTTATCTGTATTATTTTATTTAGAGTGTGACACATGTCTTGTAGTCATTTAATCATTTGGTATTGGACTTTTCATTATTTACCTTGGGTCTTTGGTCACAGTTTAATAAGATACCAGTGAGATCATGCTTATCCACTTAGTCATATATTTTTTAATGTCTATAGTATATGAGTAACACAATGTTTCCATGTGGATGGTTTTCACTTCATTAGATTGTATTTGGGTATTTATTGTGCATCCTTTATTAACAAGCTATATCTCCCTGAGATATAGACACATGTAATAATCATCTTAATCTACTTAGTCATGAATCTTTTTAAACTATATAATAAGCTATTAGTTATGAATGATCAAGGTTGTGACAAGTGGTATGATATCATTTATTTGGATGCCTATCAAGGTTCAAAAATTATAAAAGTTAATGTGTAATTTTATATGAGTGAAATATAAACACGTGGATTGATATATTTAATCTAAGCCTTTGATAATGTTCGATACTTAACTATTGAAATTGATATAAGTGATTAAAATAAATGACAAGTGACACCATCTCATTAATATTCTTGGTCACAAAATATCTAAGTCTAGAGTATTGGTGTATAGGCCATGAGTATACATGATGATAAAACATGGATACTTATTATCCTTTTGGATGACTAGTGAGGATGAAGACTTAAATGAAGTGGTGATTGAGAAAATTGAAAGAGGTGGCTATATCTCATGGATCTAAATGTTTATTAATAGATGAATACTTGGGTGTTTTATATTGCATAGATCAAATAAACAATATTAGAAATACATGGCATGATATCATTCACTCTATTGAACATTCAAAATGTATATCTTGTAATGAAATTACTTAGATTATTCATAACAATATAATTATATATCAAATAATTAAGAGCAAAATACTTTAATATTATGGCAGCCCATTAAAGGGGGAACCTCCATAAAAATTCAATAAAAACATAATTTCAATATGATGATTAAAGACTAACCACTACCTCCTATATATACTCTACTTAGCCAAGGTTATTCCATAGGCCATACCAATAAAATAGAGAAATGCAATAAGATAATATGAATGTGTGTAAGCCACAAGTTGACCACACATATCCCTAGATACACTATAGTTTAAGGGTGTAACATGCCATTCCCATTCAAAATAACATTATCCTCAACATTGAATCAAACTAGGATGTTATTGTAGGAATGCTTGATCCTCCCATGTTGCATCCTCAGAATACAGGTTCTTCTATTTTATCAAATACTCCTTAATGGCTTTGGTTTGAATCTATTTAGTGATTATGTGAAAGATAATTTTAGGATCCAAAATAACTCCACCTTGTTCATCCAATTCAATTTGCTTAGTCTGAGTATAAATTCTATGTAAAATTACCTTTTTTAGGCAAGATACATGGAATACCGAATGTATGTGAGTGGATGGAGGTAATTCCATATTGTAAGACACACTACCAATTTTATAAAAGATCTAATAAAGGTCATAATACTTAGGTGACAACTTGTTATCCTTTTTATATTACTTCAAAGACATCTACGTATATGGATTCAAATGCACAAAGACCTAATCACCTATGTCAAAATGCTAATCACTATGATGTTGATCTGCTTGTTGCTTCATTCTATTTTGTGCCATTACTAACTTCTCTTACAAAATAGCTAACACCTCCTATTGAAGGTGAATGTGTTCCTTAATAGCTTAAACCTTAGGTGAATTATCAAAGTTGAAGTGATGTATGAGGGGTGATATCCATACAATTACAAAAAGGGAGACATCTTGGAAGAAGTGTGAAAATATGTTTTATACCACTATTCAACAAGTGGTAGCCAATGAACCCATTTTTCAAGTTAGTTAGAAACAAAACAATGAAGATACCTTTATAGACATTTTTTGGCTACCTCTATTTGTCCATCAGATTGAAGATGATAGGATGAACTATGAGCCAACTCGGTGACCAAATATACAAATAATCTAGTCCAAAAATTACTAGATATGGGATCTTGATTACTTACTATGATCTTTGGAGTACCATATGAAGTATATTGATAAAAATAGAAGCCACTACACTAACAAAAAATGGTTGTGATAAGGAAAAAATGAGAATACTTGGTCAGTCAATCCAAACTATCATGATAACATTTTTACCCCAAGATAATGGTAACCCGATAATAAAATCCATATAAACCTCCTCTCAATGCTGGCTAGGGATGGATAAAGGCTGTAAAAGACCTAGGATCTTAATGATTTAACCTTTTATTTTTTTGACATACCATGCATTCAACCACATATTTCTAGACATCCCTCTTGAATCCTTCCCAAAATAAATCCTACTTGATTTTATGACACATTTTCAAAAATCTAGAGTGACCTCCAAGTGGAGAGGTATGAAGTTCCTAACAAATTTTATGTTTGAGGAGAGAATGCTTACAGAGGTATATTTTATATTTATACCATAATGTATTCCCCTTTCATGTAAATTTTTCAAATTCATTAGAACCCTACTAAATATTTTGAATGAAATATTTGGTAGCACTATCATTTTCCCATTCACATCTTACTTCCTCTAGCTAATGTTCCTACCACATGGTCATTTTGCATAACATTGCCACAACTAATTCATCTTGTTGAGAGAGGGCATATGCCACCACATTATCTTTTCCTTTATTATACACTATTTAAAAATCATATCCTAACATTTTAGTCACCCATGTATATTATTATTCAAAGGACAATCATTACTCCAAAAAATATTTGAGGCTATCATGATCAATCTTTACTTGAAAGTGACGACCCATCAGATAAGGTCTCCATTATTTCACTACATGCATAATAACCATCATCTCTTTCTCATAAATTAGTTTGGGGATATTTTTTACCTTTAGTTGGACACTTTAAAATTTTAGTGGTCTACCTTATTATAATAGTACAACCCCCATGCCATTTCCTGATGCATCACACTCCACAATAAATGTTTTTGAAAAATCATGAGTAGCCAAAACTAGTGTTGTGCACATTGCCATTTTTAATTGTTCAAATACCTTGGTAGTTGAATCAGTCGATTGAAAGGAGTCTTTCTTCAAAAAATAGTTGAGTGGGGCTACACTTTTACCATAATTTTTGACAAATCTATGATAATAACCAATTATCCCTAGAAATCCTTAGAGGTTCTTGATGGTCTTTGGAACCTGCACTCCATCATCACTTAAATTTTTTTAGGATCAACATTCACTCCTTAATGTCAAAAAATATGACCCAAGTAATCCACCTCTTAGACACCAAAATCATATTTAGAAGGTTTGTAATAAAGATGATGTTGTTACAGAACTAAAAGTACCTATTTCACATGCTTCAAATGTCTTCCCAATTTTTATTGTAGATGAACATATCATCAAAAAACACTAATACAAAATTTATCAAAAATGGGCTAAAAATAGTATTCATCAAACTTTGAAATGTATATGGTGAATTTTTGAAGCCAAAAGGCATGATAATAAATTCATAATGGCCTTCATGAGTTTTGAAAGCTATTTTAGGTATGGCCTCATTATAGATGTGAATATAATGATACTCAGAGTGAAGGTCTAACTTTGTAAAATAAACTCCATGTTATTCATCTAGAAAATCATCAATTATTGGAATAGGAAACTTATCTTTGATTGTGTACTTATTGAGTTATTTATATTTTGGGCACATCTTATAACTATCATCTTTATATCATACCATGAGCACTAGAGAGGAATAAACACTTTGACTATGTCAGATTATTCCTACCTCCAACATCTCCTATACCATATTTTTAATTTTCTTCTAGGTATAAGGATACTTGTAGGGTCCAATGTTGGGTGGTGCAATTTTTAGAATGATATTGATGGCATGATCATGTGCATGACTTAGAGGAAGTTTTTTTGGTATGTCAACAAAAATAATAGAATGATCATCCAATACCCTTTACAAATCAAGATGTGTAGACTCCTTGGTTGAATCTCTATGGAAAATAAGCACACCATAAATCTTGCTGCACCTTTTTTGAGAATCTTCATGATTTTATGGGAACTAGCCAATTGTGAAGATTTAGCCTATAATCCACATAGTTCAAAGGTCCTACCTTCTGAATGGAACCTCATGAATAGTTCCTAGAAATTCATCTCAATAGTGCCTAAAGTGGTGAGACACTACACACAAAATTTTTTAGCTCTTCCCATGGGAATATAAAACATAGGGGAATCTAACAAGTAATATCCCATAATAAGCTTAATGACATGCCATTTTTTACAACTATTGATTGTACCATCATCTATAATCATGACCTAAAATTTTAGATATGGCTAAATGAAACAATTCAAATGAGTATCCAACTTATTGTTGATGAAGTTATGTGTATTCACATAATAAATTAATATATAATAAACCCACCACCTTAAGATTTTGAGGAGTAATAATGCCTAAAAGTGTATGACAGTAAATAGTAGGCTGGAAATCTTTAGCTTCATCCTTAGGTTCTTCTAAACTAGACCTTGAAGCCTCATCATCTTCTTCTTCCTCATTGGAACCTTCAATGTAAAACAAGTTCTTTTCAGCACATCGATGTCCTTTACTCCATTTTCTATTGTATCTAAAAGATAACCCTTTTACATGTTTTATTCTACTTGTTAAGGTGTCAATTTGGTAGGTTATGGAAATGATGGTGTTGAGAAGGTACGTTCATACATGTTAATGAAAGGTCTTCATTTGATCAACTATTTTTCCTTAGCTAGATGTGTCCTTGGTATGGATTTAAATAAATTATGGGGTAAAACATGTGAAATTCCAATTGGATACTATCTTTGAGGCCACCAAAAAACTGGCTAAAAATTTGATAAATGTAATCCTTTACCATCCTAGTTTGGTGCAACTTGGCTAGTTGGATGAATTAGTTTTCAGAGACATTCTTGTAATAGTGGAGCTATAGCTCTTCAAAAAATACAAAAAATAAAACCAAAAGACCCTTATTTTTATTTTTAGCACACAACTAATGATACCAAATAAAATGATTAGGTTCCAAATGTAAGGAGGCCATACCCATGTTTTGTGAATAGGGAGTCTAATGTAGATCAAATAAGTTTTTAATTTAAGTAATACATGTAAGTGGATCATTACCATAAAACTTTCATAGGTCCAAATTTAGTAACATATGCTTCATACCATGGTTATCATTATTATTTTGTAGAGAAGAACCAAACTAGAGTGGTGGAGGGTTATTTTACAATTACTGAGTCGAAAAGTTGGCCAATTACCTAGTGATTCATTGAAATTGATCCTTAAAACTATTTGAGTCCCCTCTCATCCCTATGAGGTTCCCTTTAACCACATTGAGATCATTTTTTTACACCATGCCTCGTAACTCTAACTTAAGTTGTTGAGTTATATCTAAAATACTTAGATTAGAAGTTTCTGACTTTATATTGTCTTTGTGAGGAGTTGTAGTCATTTATTTTCCTTTCCCATTACCATGAGTGTTAGGCCATACCATGCACAAACGTTAGGAGGGTCATGACCTAAAAAAATTTACCAGTATATGATACCATTGTGATTACCTCATCAAGATGAATACAATGACTACTAATATGCACAAGGGTGAAATTTTTTAGCCTATAAAAATGTACTAGTAGAATATATAATTATGATAATCTATTAGAGATAAATCTAAAAAAAGATAATTTAAACAAGGTAAAAAAAATTCAATTCCCTCTGAGTAAAACTATGGTGATGAAAAAATTCAATTCTTCATGGATCATAAGTTATGTTTTTCAACCTTCTAGGGCTCAGGTCATCGAACCCAAAAAAATTGCATCATAAAAACTTGCATAAATAGAATATATGATAACACTTGTAATGAAATTACTTAGATGTTTCACAATAATAGTATTAAATATCACATAATTTGGAGTAGGATAAATAGATCCACAACAACAATTGGCAAGAGATCATAATACTTGAATATTATGAATGAGTCAATTTAAGAGGGAAACCTCCACAACAATACAATAAGAACAAAATTCATAATATGATGGTAAAAGGCTAACCAATACCTTCTATATATACTCTACTTAGCCAAGTTTACTCCATAAGTTGACCATAATAAGAACATAAATAAATGTAACAAGATAATATGAAGGTGTGTAAGCCATAAGTTGACCACACATATCCCTAGCCACACTATAGGTTAAGGGAATAAAATATCCACTCTTTGATTTGATAGTTTTTAGGCATAAAAGAGGCATGTTTCCAAGAGCGATGTCAACCTGTAAAATTAATGTGACTTGGAAAAGGATAAAATTAACTTTGAAAAAATACCAATTAGCTCCAATAGTCTATAATTAAATTAAAACCTACACTTGACAAATGTCTAAAATTTAAAATCCAAACAGGTGCATAAGAATAATTTCAACAATAATTCTCATTTATAATTTTAGATTAAAGGTCATAAGATAATAATAAAATTGGTATAACAAACTATAGTTTTAAACTCTAAGGTATTTATACCAATTTAGACATGAACATGAATTTTTCAGCTCAAAGTGGGTCCTCATTTCAAAATTTCAAAATGGGGTGTGTTGGGTACAAAAAATGGCAACTTAGTGGGGAATACTCTAAAGTAATTGAGAACCCATAATGTCAATTTCAACATATCATTAAAAAATTATAGACTTTATAAGAAATAAATAAATAAATCTAAATAATGAAAGAGACTTCACCATCCATGCAACATACTAACCCTTTTCACTTCTGAGATCATGTATGATTATGTGAAATTTTATTTCCCCTTGATATGAGGGTTTAGATAAAGATTTATATAAAATTAAAAGTTATTCTAATTTTTTACTTATTCAGAATAAAAAATATATGGGGATTCAGGTATTGTTATGCTACCATCCAAACGTCTATAGTCCTAACATAGATACCTTTTATTCCACTCTAAGCATTTCTCTACTATCATCCAAACATCCATAGTTATGATAGAGATTATTTGAATCACCCTTCTTCCATGAGTTTTTTTTAAATAACTTAATTAGAAGAATGGTTTGAGAACCACCATTTCTTGTTTGTTCATAAAATTAATTTTTAATTCAAATAATTCCTTTCATATCTGGTTTACCTCAATGTTTATTATCTCTAATACAAGTGTTAATCATGCAAATGTGTAGTTGATCCTTTGAAACAAAAAGTGATTTATAAAATTTGCTTGAAAATATCAAAGCAACTTACACAAGTCTGGTGAATTTATTTAATCTATATTAATTATAAATTTAACCATGACATGTAATTTGATTCTAATATTTTAAATGCACCAAGTGTAATCTTTATACATACCATTCAAAAATTATTTTAGCCACCCCTTTTAGGAGAATTTGGTGAATTTTATGTAGGAAGTGATCTTGATTGTTATAATTTTTAGAGAAGCTAATCTATTTTAATAGGAAGTTTAATCTAAGAAAGGAAAACATATCCTCTAAACCTAATACCAAGGTAGAACTTAAAGTCATTATTAGATGTCTCTAGTTGGAACAACCACGAAAAAATATTTTAATAACTGTCCATCAACTAGAAAATTTAAACCATTACCTTGAAGGTGTTTTAAGCACAAAACTTTGTTACCCAAAATTTTAGAGGTCTAATATGTATCTATCCATAAGGGAGTAAATATTTCATTTTATCCCTTTTTTTCATGTGCTTTATTGCATAATAATAGTAAGATTAAAATTATGAAAATTTTGATTTTCAATCTTTTATCTATTTTAAACATTTAATGGTTAGTAGTGATTTTAATGTACCCTTACCATAATTACATCAGATAAATATAAATATAATTTGTTATTATTTAACATGAGTTAAATGTTGTGTAAATCAATAATAAAATATATTAATTTTCTACTATGCCTTAGGGAGAGGATGAAATCATTGGTAAAAATGATTCACCTTTCACTATAAAAAGAGGTTTTACCTTTGTAAAATTATATCACATAAATATGTTTCCTCTTGAGAGTTCTAAGTGAAATAATTCAAGGTTCTATGAAGAAGTGAGAAGAGGAACTATTTGTATTGGGTGATTTATTTCTCATATCAGTGAATAATTATTTATGCTTTTTTACCTCATCATGAGGTTTTTCATGATACATCTAGTGTTCAACTATCTAAATGCCTTTACTATTAATTTATATATTTCCATTGCATACGTATTTTCTATCATGGTGTTAGAACTTTGTGATTTGTGATTGAGTGGCAAGGTTGATTAGATCATGTGTTTGGATTGTGTTCAAGAATTTTTTCATCCAAGTTCAACATATATAGTTTATGGTATGGACATAGAAGGTTTTTGAAGATTTTTTTGTCACTTAGATTTTCACCCTTTGAGGAGATGTCTTATCTCTCCTCATCCAAGTGGCATAATTAAAACACCTATAGCCTGTGGGTAGCCTAAGAATGAGGTAAATCTCTATATAGGGCTAGTTCCCTTGGTGTACCACTTATAGATCACTAATACACCTATGTTTGTAAGGAAAAGGGAGAGATAAAAAATAAAGTAAACTATCTTAAAGGAGGTGATACACCTAATGGATTGATGACTACCAACTAAATGCATGTCACACATGAGACCAAGGGATTAACTAAACATACAGTTCTCTAATTTGAATCTTCTTACATCAGTATTTCATTATGAGATTGTGATTAATGTTTATAATAGGAGGAATAAAAAATAGGCCTAGAGTGTCACTATTTTAATATAGTAACTCACTCAACCTTGAAACATAAATAAAACACTTCACATGACCTACAAGAAGAAGCTTTCTAATTGCAAATAGGTGAGAGAATGAGATAAAAATGCTAAGGAAACACTAATTATCACTAATAAATATTAATTATCCAAGTAAACACACTATGAATAATCATATCAGAGGTAAACTAAGTAGTATTATTTATCTATAATATGAAAATGATTAGGGCTTCACCATACTTAGGTGGGGCATATCTTACAAAGGCCAAAATGGCTAGTTCTTATAGAACTTGAGAGATAGAAGAGAAAATAGAAGTAAAAAGACATAAAGGACACTTTTAAATATAATAAAATTAATTAAATGTGCATGATAAGGGAAATTAAAACTTATCATGCAAATTTAGGAAGCACAAGTTTCACCAAAAGTCATGAAACTCTTGAAATGTGATGTAGGAGTTCTCATTCTACACAAAGAAACTACCTTCATCATTCACCCCTATTTGAACATAAAAAAACTAATTAAGGATAGGTATAATTATTTTAATGAGATGGAAGGATTTAATACATGCTTCTCCATGTATTGTTTATATTCCTACTCATCAAGATTTGTCCAAAAATGAATTATCACCATTTGTAGTAAAAGAAAACTCTTTTTTCACACACCTTGTATACTTGGCCTAAAATTTGGATTTTTTTTTCCATGAAAATAATTAAAATTGAGTTTATGACACTTTTAAATACCCTACATGGCCTTATAATACTTAGGTATACCTTAAAAATCCATCCACTTGAAGTTCTCACCCTTCTCACTATCATGCTCACTATGGTAGTTTTGACTGGCTGAGATGAGATCTCTTATGGTAACACTTAGGAGGTATTTAAAATAATTAAATGGACATGGATAGTTATATTAAGTCTCAATATTTCTTCCAAATTTTATTTTATCTCTTGAAACCTCCTAAAACCTACACAATACATAAAATAGTGAAGAAAAACAATTATGTAATCTATTCATATAGGTATGAAACACCTCATGTAAATCGTATGGTTAATTTGGGAGTCCTATAAAACCTACATAAACTTTAATTTCCATTCCATCCCATTAGAATTTCTCTCCATCTTTGTTTTCATAATCAGGTCATTATTCAAGGTTTGGTAGGGTTTTAGCCTCATTATGATCTTAAAATTTGTTCATGAAGGTTGGACATTGGAATTTAAAAATAATAAAAAAAATGTCATATTAAATTCCCCTTTAAACTTTCCCAAACTCATTATATCTCCATTAAAAGTGCTAATGGAGATATGAGATCTTAAGTTAATTACTCAAGCTCTCTTCTCTATTCCCTATAGGCTTGAAGTTGTCTTGAGCCAAAAGTGGCCTTCTTTGTGCTTCCTATGCAAGGTGAAATATTTAAAATATCTGAAATTACCTCATAAACATGACATAATACATTGGAATCCTCATCTCATGCTACAATTAGAAGTGATTCTCCATTTAACTTATAGGACAAAACACTGCCTAATAGGCCTATCTACACTTTTGAGGGTTTAGACCTCCCTGTAAGGATTTTACCTTATATGATATGTTTATAATGTTTTATTATGTGTATTTAAACTCCTCACACATTCATTAATGGTATATTTATCTTTTGGTCTTACTCTTTATTAGTTCCTTTAAATTGTAGGGTTTGCATTTCAAGAGAAGTAACCTCTGTTTTGAGAAAAAATAGAGGGTACTTACCCTATTACCTTAGACCAAGTGAATATTGTATGGGATTAATAAAGTGAAAAGGAAACTCTTCACATGTTTTTATCCTTTGGTCTGGTCATTTGACCCCAAAACTCCCTCAAATTCCAAGGTAGACTGTGTGCAATATTTTTTTAGTGTGAACTATATGATGCATCATTAGGGCCCATTATTAGCTTATTTATCATATGAAAGATCATATTTAATATTATGTAATAATTATGGATTAATCTCTAATCCATTCATCACACTATACTTTCATGTACCCCTCCATATACCTTGAACTCTCAAGACAGAGTTCTATCTTTTGACTATGTTTTGTGTCTTGGAAAGGCACTTGTAGGTGATCATGCTTGTTTGGACTTGAGGATAGTGCCTTAAAACTTACCTAGAGTACCTTAGGATAATTTGGTACTTTTTTGAAGTCATTTTTTTCATTTTTCCTAGTCTAGACCGTCACTTTGAACCTCAAACCTGCTCATTGTTTATCAAAATCAGACACAATCAACTGTAGGTCAAATTGGATCCTATAGGTAATATTACTTATTTGATAGGTTAAATAACTAATTTTGGGTCTAATGAAACATATTGGTTCATCTCCAGTTATAAAAACTTAAGAGTTTCATGATTAAACTCACTTCATGAATGGTGTAGGAGCTAAAGTCTATTGTAGGTGAATAATTCTAGAAATAGGCACACCTGTAGGTGAAATTACATGATTTATACCTTGTTTACATGCCTAATGTCCTCCTTGAAATTATCTAAACCATACTATAGTTAAATTTTTTTCATTCTATGCTTGGATTGAGGTCCATCATCAAAGTTATCTAGCTCAATCCTCATGATAACCCTCCAACCAGCTTGTAGGTGTACATTTGTGTTGAAAAGGAGACCTGTAGGTAGAGTTGTGGGGGAATATATAGTATATCATACTATTTAAATGATAATTATATCATAAATGATATTTTAAAATACTTATTACCTTACAAACATGGTGGTATGGTCTAACTTTACAACCCTAGGATGAAGAGTCTAATTGGAGCTCAAAACTTGTAAAATTCACTGCCTAAATTCAGTGGCTAAATGGCAACTTGGAGTCTTTGAAAAACTAACATCCCCTAGTAATTCATCCTCAAAATTATATATATATATTCTCTCATATTTATTCTACAAGTTTTACATATATATATATATATATATATATATATATATATATATATATATATATATATATATATATATATATATGCTTCAAATCTCTTTTTAACCATTGTAATATGACTCTGACAAAATCCTTAGACCTCTATTTTCTCAATTTAGGGATTAGGTCCCTAAATACACTCATTTTTTTGTTTTACAAACTTCTAGGTATGCTTGCCCATATGGTAACTTAAAACCTATATGTCATTTTATTTAATTCACACTTATAACCTCAATAAAGTTTGATCCTATCCAAATTCTACATCAAGTATCCTCAGTTCTATTAGTGCCACCTATATGGGTCATTTTCATATATAGTTAGCAAAGTGCAAGTGTGGAAAATGTGAATGTTTTGTGACATTTTATGAGTTTTAAAATCTTCTAAAAACTTTAAAATAGACTCCTTTAATTATCAAGGACCTTTATTATCTCAAAAATTCCCTCCAACATGATTTTCTCCATGAGAGCACCTATATATGTGCGTTAATGGTAGGAGACTATGTAAAAGTATTGTATTTGGATAACATAGTCCCTTTATAAAATATTTAGAGGGTATAAATTATTTATTTATGATTATAAATATATGCTTAAAGTTTGTATACCTTCAATAAACCTCCATGAACACATTAGATAGTTCATACACATGATTCAATCATGGCAACAAGTGAAACTAGGTGAAGAGGTGACTGAGTATGATAATATACTAAAAATTTTATCCAAAAATGATTTTATGAGACTAAAAATTAATGTAATGTGGTCTATATTACATTAATACATGTTAAACCTAAAATCCTTTTCACATGAGACCCTTGCAGAGGACTAAGCATTCTTTAAATAAGGAAACCTAACTAAGACTTCACATGGGACCGTTTCTGCAACATGAGATGAATTGATAATAAAAAAACCATGAAACATGAAAATAAGAATGAAGATAATTTTATAAGAGATCCAAAATCCTCTATAGTCAACATCACCAACTAGATTATATGAACCTATCTAAAATAGAGCAAAACCTATAGGGTGCAGGAAAGAATGAGCAAAAAAACATAGTCAAACTATTAGAGATGGTTGACAAAACACAATAGACCAATATTTTAAATATTTTTATGAAAATAAATATCTCTTAGTTTAATTTAATCTCCCAAAGTTGTTTGGTCTGAAACGTTTCCAAATGTTTGTACCAAGTACAAACCTATTGATTGGTTCTATGTGTCTAGAAGGGTAAAGAAGGAGAAAAATGGTTTTATTCTAGAGATTTTAAAGCATGTAAATGAGTATAAGGAAGATAAATAGTCATCTCAAAAAATTATCCCATGTGTCACACTCCCTCATGGGTCATACAAGTGCCAAACCCTTCCTTTTTCAATTGATTTCCTGATTTCTAGTTAGAAAACTTACAAGTTTCAGATGAACTAACATTCATGATAGGGAATATAACTTCTTGGAAATTTTATATCAAAATAGGAAACTTGGACACCTTAATAACCATGTCACTTGCATTTATGACCCCTAAATGCCTACTAAGTGACTCAAAATGACATATAGATTAATTAGACCATGATCAAGGCTAAAAGGCATTAAATTACATCAAATAGACTATAAAATACCCCATGAAAATATATTGGACCCCTAAAACATATAAATATAATGTTTTTACCTATAGGGATCCAAATTTGGCCTACATGGTCAAATTTGGTCAGCAAATTGGAGACTCATAGGGGTAGTTTGCCTGCTATGCTAAAGATTAGTAACCTTATCCTATCCATGGGTTTAGGTAGTAATTTGAAGTTTGATACAAAAAAGGCTTGAAACTTGACAATAAGGCTTGAAAAAGACAATACAACTAATTTCCTCAAACACACAAAACAAAAGACACACATAAAGCAAAGCAAACACACTAATAAAACATATACATGTGCTCAAAACACTTAGGAAAATAGAAAACAAACATCTATGCACAAATATAAAATAAGCATACCTCATTTCCAAAATCAAAAGGAAAGTTACTTGAATCATCTTCTTCATGGGATGAATCATGGTGCCAAGCATGTTGCTCTTTGAATTGGATACTTTGTAGATTAGACCTATTTCTTGGCACTTCACTTGATCTAATCTCAAGTAGATCATCATTTAATAGGTCCACAATGTAAGTGCATTCCTATTAAACTTGTACACATACCTCATATTTCTGCCCACTCTTCATCTCATGATCAAATTGTATCTTCTTGGTAGGCATGGATTTAAGAGGAGTAGTTTCTTGTGCCTTAGAAAATTGAGGCCAATAAAAGCTTGTTCCATCCTTTAAGAGCTGATGTATTTCTCCCAACTAGTTGAGAGGATGATAATCCATCTTGATTATTTAAAACATGTCATCATGGGATAAATATGCCTCTTGAAATGACAAATTTTAAAAGTTAACTTTTCTTTGCATACTCACTTGAGTATCAAGGTTGCTTTCTCCATTTTTGACTAGATCATAACCTCGAAGAAGAGTATAACCTGCTCTAATGACTAAAATTAGGTCATCCAAAGGTTGATTAATGACTTGTTCTTACCCATATATGATGTCTTTGATAGTGATGGAATAACCAATGATGATTTCTTATTCTTTGTCAAAAGGAAAACATTCTTCCATATCAACCCAATCAGAAGTTTCAACACAAGAAAACACTTTTTCTTCAACATTTAGGACTTCTTGAGGGATCTCAAGTTGCATCTCAACTTCCATAACATTACTTTGGTTTCCAAGGACTATAAATTCCTTAATGATTTTCTCCTTTTTGGTGATGCCAAGACTAGGCATCTTATAATCATGTGACTTAGTCCAATGAGGCTACCAAAGAGCTATATTTTATTGAAGCAAGAGTTCTAAATTTTTATCAACCAAATACTCCTATTTAGGTTCCCATACCAAAATTCAATTAAGGAAAAGGGTGATAGGGTGAGGACAAGATGAAATAATTGGTAGAGGTGGAACATAGGACTCAAAATTAGATCAAGAATGAATTATAGGGGATTCAATCAGATTGAGAATGAATCATAGGGAATTTTTTTTAGAGTTCTTGAGGAAGGGGAGGTAGAAATTGGGCTAAAATAACTTGGTTTTATTCCTTCCATTTTATAATCACTTAATTTAAATCTTATTTAACTTAAACACTCTCTTGAGGAAGGTTAGATGGTGTGTGTTTAGGCATAGGATCCTATTTTGGGTCTAAACCTTCCATCACACCTTGACTTAGCATTTTCATCCTTAACTCTAACTCTTTAATTTGATTGGATAGGTTTTCTTGGAAAAGTATTTATTAAAGTTTATAAGAATAATAATGAGGATAAGGAGTAAAAGAGGGCTGATATGGAAGACAAGAGGTCTCTTGAGGAAGGGTGGGAGGGTATTGCATAGGATCAAGCTCTTTCTCAACTTTATACTCTTTATCTAGGATTATATCCTCTTTCCCCCCCCATGATTCCACTACCTTATTCTAGATTAGGATGTTAGGATTACAAGTCTCTTCTTGAGGTAGTGATGGAATTTGAGTGGATGAAGTGTTCAAGAAACTTGGGATCTCTTTAGGCTTGGATTTTCCACCTTGTCTCCAACTTAGGATTTCATATCTAGAAGTCACTTTTTGAGGGGGGATGTAATGGGAGAAGGAAATGAGGGATTATATTCCACTTCATTTGATAATTATATGGAATAATTCATCTACTTGTTTTATAACTCAATCTACCTATAAAGGTTTGCTTTAAAACCAAGGACTGTCTTTCCAACTCTCTCTTCTAGCTGATTGGGAAAAAGATGACTTTGATAAGCTTGATTGGGTTCATGAGTAGGGGCCAAGTAGGACTAATATTAATCTTTTAAAGGTGGATATGAGGGATGATATACTTTTTGAGGCTGCTCCTCATGAATTCTTATCTTATCTTTTAAAGATGTAACCAAGCCACCCACATCTAGCATCTCACTTGTGAGCCTTTGCCAATTCATTCTCTCAATAGGTGACCACTCTCTCTTAACCAACTCTAATGCATCTCTCAAATTATGAAATAAATTACTAGGAACATCTTGACCATATCCCCTTAGTGTGTACTAATTAGAGAAGTGACTAGGTTGAATAGGAGGAGCAAGGTATTGAGAAGGTTGGTTATCGAACTAATAAAACTCATGACATGGTTGATAGGGGTCATATTGGAGCTGGTATGGATCATGAAAAGGTTGATAAGGATCATACAAAGGCTGATGGGGAATTAAATAAGATTGATATATCTCACCAACTTGTGTAAAATAATACTCAACACCAAAATTAGCCATGAAACTTCATTAAGAAGCAAGAACACAAAGAAAAAATTACCAAAAATCTTTAAAAGGAAAGCCTAGGCTACTTGACCAACTAATGTAACTTTGGATTTCCTATTGATTCTTAGATAGATGCATCCAAAGGTTGATGTGTTGAAAGACAATATAAAAAATCTTTCAACTTCTTGGGATATGAGTCCCATCAGGCATGCCAAAAAATATTGTCATTTGGATTTGTACCCTTTGAGGAGATGTCTCAGCTCTCCTCATCCAATTGGCACAATTTAAACACCTCTAGGCTATGGGTAGCCTAAAAATGAGGTGAATCTCTAAATAGGGATAGTTCCCTTGATATACCACTTGTAGATCCTTACTACACCTATGTTTTTAAGGAAAAGGGAGAGAGAAAATTGAAAGTAAACTATCCTAAAAAAGGTGATACACCAAATTTATTTATGACTACCAACTAGCTGCATGTCACATATGAGACCAAGGGACTAAATAAACATACACTACTCTAATATAAACCTTCTCACATCAATATTTCATTAGGAGATTATGATGAATGTTTAGGTTAGGAGGACTAAACAAGAGGCCTATAATGGCACTGTTTGAATATAATAACTCACTCAACCTTGACACATCAATAAAACACTTCACATGACCTAAAAAAAGAAGCTTTCCAACTACAAATAGGTGAGATAATGAGATAAAAATGCTAAGGAAAAAATAATTATCTCTAAGAAATATTAATAATCCAAGTGAACACACTATGAAAAATCATAGAAGAGGTAAAATTATTAGTCTTATTTATCTATGGCATGTAAATGAGTATGGATTCACTGTACTCAGGTAGAGCATATCATATAAAGGCCAAAATGGCTAATTCTTATATAAATTGAGAGAGAGAGAAGATAAAATAAAATTCCAAATGTTATAAGGACACTTTTAAAGATGTAAAATGAGTTACATGTGCATGAGAAGGGAAAGTGAAATTTATCATGCAAAGTTAGGAAGCAAAAGTGTCACCCCAAGTCATGAAACTCTTGAAATGTGGTGTAGGAGTTCTCATTCTACATAAGGAAAATTCATTCATCATTAAACCATATTTTAATTCCCAAAAAATGATTGGGGATAGGTATAATTATTGGAATTATAGATAAGGATTTTAGACATGATTCTCCATGCATTGGTTGCAGTCCTACTCATAGGGATTTCTCCCAAAATTAGTTATCACCATTTACATTCAAAGAAAACTTATTTTTCACACACCTTGTACATTTGGTCTCAAATTTGGCTTTATTTTCAAATGAAAATACATATAAGGGAGTTTATAACACTTGGAAAGACCTTCCATGGCCTTATACTACTTAGCTAGACCTTAAAAATCCATCCACAAGAAGTTCTCACCCTTCTCACTATCATGTTCACTATGCCAGTTTTAACTGAATGAGGTGAGATATATTATGGGAATACTTATGAGTTTTTTAAAATCATGAAATGGACATGGATATTTATCTTAAGTCTCAATATTCCTTCCAAATTTGATTTCATCTCTTGAAACCTCCTAAAACCTGCATACTACACAAAATAGTGAAAAAAACAATTTTGTAACCTATCCATTCAGGTATGAAACACATAAATTGAATTAAAAGGTTAATTTTTGAGTCATATATAACCTACATACACTTTCATGGCCATTTAATCCCATTATAATTACTCTCCATCTTTATTTTCCCAATTAGGTCATTATTTAAGGTTTGTTAGGGTTTTAGCCTCATTATGCTCTTAGGATTTGTCCATGAACATTGGACATTGGAATTTAAAAATAATCCCAAAAATTTAATATTAAATTCCCCTTTAAAATTCTCCAAATTCCTTATATCTCCATTTAAAGTTCTGAGGGAGATATGAGCATCTTAAGTTGCTTACTCGAACTTTCTTTTCCATTCCTTATAGGCTTGAAGTTGTCTTGAGCCAAAATTGGCCTTATTTGTGCTTCTTATACAAGGTGAAAGATTTAAAATATCTGAAATTACCTCAAAAACATGACACAATCCATTTTAATCCTCATCTCATGCTACAATTAGAAGTGATTCTCCATTTGGCTTCTAGGACAAAACACTGCCTAACATGCCTGTCTACACTTTTGAGGGTTTAGACCTCCCTATAAGGCTTATAAATTATATGAGATGTTTATAATGTTTTTTTAGGTTTATTTAAACTCATAAAACATTATTTAAGGGTATCTTTATCTTCTATTCTTATCTCTTTATATACTTCCTGTAAACTGTAGAGTTTGCTCTTCAAGAGAAGTACCCTCTATCTAAGACAAAATAGAGGGTACTTTCTATGTTACCTTAGACTAATTTAATATTTTATTGGATTAATAAAGTTACAAGGATACTCTATACAATTTTTTAGCCCTTGGTCTAGTCATTTGACCCCTAAAATCCCTCAAATTCAAAGGTAGACTGTGCAAAAGGTAGACTATGTGCATGATTTTTTTGGTGTGAACTATATGATGCATCATTAGGGCCCATTATTCCCTTGTATCTCATATAAAATATCCTATTGAATCTTATTTGATCATTATGGATATATTTCCAATCCATTCATCACACTAGACTTTCATGTACACCTCCATATACCTTGAACTCTTAAGACTGAGTTTTATCTTTTAACTTTATTTTGTGTCTTAAAAGGGCACTTGTAGGTGACCATGATTTTTTAGAATTAAATAAAATGTTTATAAAATTCCATATAGTAACTTAGGATCATTTTTTACTTTATTTAATTCATTTTTTTCACTTTTCATAGTCTAGACCATCATTTTGAACCTCAAACTTGCTCATTATTTGTCAAAATTAGGCACAATCAACTGTAGGTCAAATAAGATCCTATAGGTAATATTCCTTTTTTGATAGGTTACACAACCACTTTTGGGTCTAATGAACCATTTGGGGTCATGTCCCATCAAAAAACATTAATAGTTTCATGATTAAATTCACTTCATGAATGGTGTAGAAGTTAAAGTCTATTATATGTGAACAATTCTGGAAATAGGCACACCTGTAGGTGAAATTGTATGATTTATACCTTATTTTCATCCATAATGTCCTCATTGAAGTTATATAAACCATACTATAGTTATATTTTTTAATTTTATGCTTAGAGTGAGGTCCATCATCAAGGTTATCTAGCTCAATCCTCATGATAACCCTATAGCCAGCCTGTGGGTGTACATTTATGATGAAAAGGAGACTTGTAAGAGGAGTTGTGGGGGAATATCCCGTATATAATCCTATTTAAATGATAATTATATCATAAATTATCTTTATAACTACCTAAGACCTTACAAACATGGTGGTATGGAATAAATTTACAACCTTGGGATGAAGATTCTAATTGGAGCTCAAAACCCGTAGAATTCATTGCCTGAATTCAGTGGCCAAAGGGCAACTTGGAGCCTTTCAACAACTAACCTACCCTAGTCATTCCTCCTCCAAATTTTGTAGATATATTATCTCATATTTAGGCTACAATGTGTATATATTTATATGCTTTAAATCTATTTATAACCATTGTAATATGATCCTGACAAAAGTCTCATACCTTTTTTTTTCTCAGTTTAGGGATTAGGTCCCTAAATACAGTCATTGTTTTATTTCAAAAACTTATAGGTATATTTGCCCATATGGTACCTTCAAACCTATATGTAATTTTATTTACTTCACACTTATAACTTCAATAAATTTTTATTCTGTCCAAATTCTCCATCAAGTATCCATAGTTCTGTTAGTGCCACCTATAGGTGGTCATTTTCATATACAAGCAACAAAGTGAAGTGTGGACAATGTGCATGTTTTGTGACATTTTATGAGTTTCAAAATATTATCAAAACTTTAAAATATAATACTCTAATTATCAAGGACATTGGTTAGCTCAAAACTTTCCTCCAACATGAATTTATCCATGAGAGCACCTGTATATGTGCATTAATGGCAAGAAACTGTGTAGAAGTAATGTATTTGGATGACACAACCCATTTATAAACTATTTATAGGGTATAAATTATTTATTTACACTTATAAATACATTCTCAACATTTTTATACCCTGAATAAACCTCCATGAACACACTCAAAAGTTCATATACATGATTCAATCATGACAGTAAGTGAAAATGGGTGAAGAGGTGACTGAGTATTGCAATGTATTGAAATTTTGATCCAAGCATGATGTTATGAGACTAAACATGAAGGGAAGGTGGTAAATATTTAATTGAGACATGAGAAACCTCAAATCCTTTTCACATGAGACCCTTGCAGAGGACCAAACATTCTACAAACAAGGAAACTTGACTGAGACTTCACATGGGACCCTTCCTACAACATGAGATGAATTGCTCATCCAAACACCATGAAACATGAAAAAAATAATGAATATAATTTTATAATAAATATAACATTATTTGGATTCAACATAACTAATTGGATTTTATGAACCTATCCAAAATAAAGCAAAACCTATAAGCTACAGGAAATAATGAGCAAAAAAATATAGTCATATTGTTAGAGATGGTTCATACATCAAAATTGACATTTATTTGAAATATTATTATGAAAATTAATCTAACTTTAATTTCATCTCTCAAATGCATTTTGTCTAAAACTTCTCCAACTATCTGTACCAAACATAAACCTATGGATTGGTTTTGTGTGTCTAGAAGGGCGAAGAAGGAATAAAATGGTTTTAGCTCAAAAATGAAACTTACAAAATATTTAAAAGTATGAAAATGAGTTTTAGGAAGCTAAAGAGTCATCTCACAACCTTCTTCCATGTGTCACACTCTCTTATGGGCTGAACAAGTGCCAAACTCTTCCTTTTTTCAGTTAATTTCCTAATTTTTAGTTAGATAAACTACAAGTTTTAAATGAACTATTTTTTTATATAATAAATCTGACTTAGTGGATGTTTTAAAGGAGAATGGGACACTTGGACATGTTTAAAACCATGCCACTTGCATTTATGACCCCTAAATGCCTACTAAGTGACTCAAAATGACATAGATTAATTAGGCCATGATCGAGGATAAGAGGCATTTAATTACATTAAATGGACTATAACATACTCCATGACAAAACATTAGACCTGTAAAACATATAAAGATTAGGTTTTTACCTATAGGGGTCCCAATTTGCCCTGTAGGGTCAAATTTGGTTAGCAACTTCTTTCTCATTCAAAATTTTATTTATGCATCTTTCTTTGGCTTGTTAAACTTGGTGATTGCAAATCTGAGCAAAGAAAGACTTGTTTCAAGCATCAACATAGTAGAGATCAGCATGGGGAATCTTTGTACAACATGGTACGACTTGAGTAAGTGAAAAATTTAGTAAGAATTTGATGTATTACTTATGCAACTTGAAACTATGTTCTAAACTACTAGATCTTCATTTTTTGGGTTGCCAACACTCCTGCAAAGCTTGAGAAGCATAAACATTATATTTTGGTTGATTTTATTCCACCTGGGTGTGATTATACATTTTTTTTGGGCCAAAATGGTCAAAATTTAGTCATAAATTCATTTTTGTGCATATGCAACTTGTTTATGGTGTTTAAATGTCGAATCGTATGTGTTTTTTCCTATCAAGACCTCCTGAAGATCCTCTTAAAGCATCCATTCAAGTTATGAATTTTTACATCCACCTGTGGTATCATTGTACAACATTTTATAGTAGTAGTGTCATAAAATTCACTTTTTATGACTGAAAATTTACTTGAGTGTTTTATATGCTTTAAAATCCAATTTGGAGATGATTCTAAAGTTTACATGTTCTAATTTGACCTCCTATAACTTATAACAACTAATTTGCCTCCTCCAAAGAACCATTTCTATTACATGAAGAATTTAAATTTTTAGTACATAGTTTACATAAAATATTTATAAATAAGGTTTTTAATAAAATAATAAATTACATATAGATAAGTGGAGACTCCTATTTTCTAATATCTTTTTACCCAATTTTTTTTAAAAATTAACTATTTTCTTTTATAATATATTTAATATTTATTTTTGCATGCATTTATTTTTTTAAAGGTCATATTAAAATTAATCTACTTTAAAAACAACAACTTGAATGTATAGAATTATAAATGGTCAAATGGGAGTTGTTAGTTGTTTTTTTGGAAGGCACTTGTAAAATAAGTGTTCTAGAGTTCAAAACCCCTCCCAACATTTTTTGGTTAATAATAATTTATTTTTAAATATAATTATTTTAAAAAATTTTTATTTCTATGAATTAACTAATGTTTAAACACTTATGACACATTTTACATTATCTACACCCTTATCTAGTCATTACTTTTGTCAAAAGTGGTTATGTGACCATTAAATATTTAGGTTTTTTCATACTCTATACAAATTATAATGGTCCATTTGTTAGTTTAAATTTTCATTAGATAGTGTTTACAAAAAAAATTAAAAATAGTGTTTACACAGTTGTTTTGTATGACACTTGTGACACTTTAGTTACAATATTTTACAAAGTTTTCCAATTGTTTCACACATAATTGAATAATTATTATCATTTTATACATTATAAATTTATTTTATTAAAAAATTAAGTATAAAAACACATTAAAAAGTTTTTTTTTCTAAACTCCTAAAGTGTTAGTTTAATATAAAAATCAAACTCATAGTTTTATCTTTAAAGGGAAGTAATGGATTCCCCTAATTTTATGATAGATAAATCATGAATGTTAAATGGATCAAACTATAACATTTGGAAAATCTACATTAAAGCTGAGTTTATGGCTCAAAAATTATGGAACATTATTGTTGGGATTGAAAAACCTTCATCATGGAGAAATGTCACGGTTGAGCTTACCAATGCACTTCAACAAAAATTCATAAGAAGATATGTTAACTATTTTGAGGAGTGTAAGGGATGATTTCCTATTCCATATTGGTAATCAGGAATCTTTAGAGATACCTAGAAACTCTTTGAGTCTATGCATGAGAGCACTCATCTATAAAAAATTATTAAGCTTATTATTGAAATGCTTACTACTCCCATGAAAGGTGATGAAAAAGTTAATTTTCTTGTAAAAATAATAAACATTGAATTTTAGTTAGATGGTTGTGACTGTAATCTTATTCAAGATAGAATTTTGTATTTCATTATTTAGTTAAATATTTATGAAATGTTTCACAATTCCATTTCTATTCTTAATTTTAAGTACCATATAGAGAAAGATATCCCTGACCTCACTACTCTTATGATTCTTCTTATTCAAGAAGAACAAGTGATGTTGAATTTTAAATTTAAATACAATGCCACTTAGGAACTTCTCATAGTTAATAGTGTTTCTAAAAATATTAGAAACCAAAAATCTAACCTTAACTCTACCAGTGACAAAAATAAGAATACAAAATATGATAATAAGAACCATAAAGTGAAATTTAATATAAATTACAATCTATGTGGTAAAGTTGGACATATAAGGGAAAATTGTTAAAAAATTTAAGAACAAATCTAATAATAAAATCTCTAATTAACAAAGGGAATAAATGTCCTAATAAGAATCAATAAAAAAAATCAAAACTATAATCAGAACAATAATCAAGATCAACAACTAATATTATTGCTTTGTATGCTACCTTACTTGCTTCAAATGAAAATTAATGGATTTTAAATAGTGGTGCATCATATTTTATAAATTATTTATCAATTATCTTATCTAACACTATAGATATATCTGAAAAGATTTATTTAGATGATAATTAATATTTAAATCTATTAAATAAGAAAAAGTTAATTTTGTATATGTAGTCATAAAAAATGTTTACTATGCTCCTAAACTTAAAAATATTATTATCCTATTATCAATATATAAATAATAATTTCATAGCAACTTTGTTTAAAGATAAATGGTTTATTAAAAATCAATTTGATTCTATGATTGCTAAAGGATTTCAACATTATATATATATATATATATATATATATATATATATATATATATATATATATATATATATATGCTTCTTTTGTATGTTGTATTTCATTACAAAGTAGAAATGAATCTCAATTATGACATGAAACATTAGATCATGTTGATTTTATAATTTTATATGGTATGTCTCATCATGATCTTATTATTGGTATTCTTTCTATTTAATCTCATCATTAAACTTTTGAGGGTTTATTACGTGGTAAACAACACACTAAACCTTTTTACGAAAAATATGATGTGAAATCCTCACATCCTTTAGAGTTTATTCATACTGATGTTACATGACCACTTGAAGTTGTATCTCTTAAAGAATATATATATATATATATATATATATATATATATATATATATATATATATATATATATGCTTCTTTTGTATGTTGTATTTCATTACAAAGTAGAAATGAATCTCAATTATGACATGAAACATTAGGTCATGTTGATTTTATAATTTTATATGGTATGTCTCATCATGATCTTATGATTGGTATTCTTTCTATTTAATCTCATCATTAAACTTTTGAGGGTTTATTACGTGGTAAACAACACACTAAACCTTTTTACGAAAAATATGATGTGAAATCCTCACATCCTTTAGAGTTTATTCATGCTGATGTTACATGACCACTTGAAGTTGTATCTCTTAAAGAATATATATATATATATATATATATATATATATATATATATATATATATATATATATATATATATATTTGCTTCTTTTGTATGTTGTCTTTCATTACAAAGTAGAAATGAATCTCAATTATGACATGAAATATTAGGTCATGTTGATTTTATAATTTTATATGGTATGTCTTATCATGATCTTATGATTGATATTCTTTATATTTAATCTCATCATTAAAATTTTGGGGGTTTATTACGTGGTAAACAACACACTAAACGTTTTTACGAAAAATATGATGTGAAATCCTCACATCCTTTAGAGTTTATTCATATTGATGTTACATGACCACTTGAAGTTGTATCTCTTAAAGAATATTTATATGATGCTATTTTTATTTATGATCATACTAGAATGATTTGGTATTATTTTATTAAAAATAAATCTAAAGTTTTATCTAAATTTAAAAAGTTTAAAGTTTTAGTTGAAAATTATTCTAACTTTTCTATTAAAAGATTAAGAATTGATAATGGTAGAAAATACATTAGTAAGGAATTTGATTATTTTGAATTAATTATGGTATTAAAATAAAATTAACAATTTCTTATTCCCCATAACAAAATAAAATTATTAAAAGGAAAAATTGAACCATCATTGAAATGGCTAGAAAACTGTTACATTATGCAAATGATCCTAAGTTATGGGATGAAGCCATGAATATTTTTGTGCACATTATAAATAGAGTCGCTACCAAATATTTGAATCTTTATACACTCTTATAAATTTGGTCTAATAATAAATTGAGTGTTGTTCATCTTAAGATATTTGGTGATCCTACTTCCATGTTTATTCCTAAAAAAGAAAGAAAGAAACTTGATCGTACCTCTTATTATTGTATTTTTTTAGGTTATGGAAGATAAAATAAAGAATTAAGAGTCTATGATATATTTAAAATACAAATAATTGAGAATAATAATGTATAAATCCTTAAGAAATATTTTTGTGAGACTTTTGATGAACCCCCTCAAACTAATTCTTTTAATAAATTTGACTCTTTTATTACTCCTTATGAAGAAGCAAATACCTTATATAAATTTGATTAAATTTGAGATAAATTAAAGTATGAGTGGAAACCTTCTCTAGTTTGTGTTCAATATAAAATACATAAATGGGTTGAATCCCTAATTCATACATCTAATCTTGATAATATTAATAAACTAACTAGGAGTCAATATACATATCATGCTTTTATGAGTCTATACAAATGTGAACCTCAATATTTTAAGGAAGTTATTCAAGACGATAAATGGAAAGTTGATATGTAAGCTGACTATCTAACCCTAATTAAAAACTAGACTTGGGATCTTGTTCTACCTCTATCTAAAAGACATATTGTTAGTTATAGGTGGCTTTATAAAATCAAATATAATTCATTTGGTAAAATTGATAAGTTCAAAGTTAAATTATTTACTCGTGGTTTTACTTTAAAACCCAAGATTGACTATGTTGAAACATTTACTCATGTAGTAAAAATGAATATTATTAGATTGCTTATTAATTTTGAAGATAAAAATGGTTGGATTACACACCAAATAGATGTAAAAAATTCCTTTCTAAATAGTGACATAGAGGAAGAAATATTCATGATGTAGTATAAATATTTCACTGAACCTGACAAAAAATATTACATGTGTAAGTTAAATAAATCTCTTTATGGTTTAAAAAAAGCTCATTGATAGTTATATTCTACAATAATTAGTTATTTTTAAGAATTAAATTTCTTTAACTATTATTTTGATAATGATCTCTTTGTTAAAATTAAAAATAGTCATTTTATTTTAATTTCATTATATGTTGATGATCTTTTTATTCCTGACATCCAAATTTGTTTAATTATTAAATATAAAGATAAACTAAATCAAAATTTTGAAATTAATTATTTAGGCATTCTTCATTTTATAGGAATGGTTGTACTTTAGGATAAAAATTTAAATATTATTTTTCAATCTCAGTATGCACATAACCTACTTTTTAAGTTTAATATGCCTGATTTTAAGCCTACATCTAATTATATTTAAATTGGTGTTAATATTTATTCAAAACCTACATGTGAAAAAGCTAACCCCACACTTTACATATATTTTATTGGTAGTTTGATTCATCTAACTATTATTAGACTAGATATTTTATATGTTGTAGGTGTTTCTTCCAGATTCATGCATGATCCATATATGGATCATTAGAAATTAGTAAAATAGATAATTAAGTATATCAAAAAAAAATTAAATTTTTATTTATATCATTAGACCATTGATAATGTTAATTTATATAGTTAGTATGATGTTGACTAATGCAGAGCTTTCTCTTAATCTTGCAAGTCTTCAGTATATTTAGTATAGGTTTCTCCATTTAAGATTGTTCAATAGATCATATAACACCTAAATACACCTTATCATACTCATGCAACAAATTTAAATATCTTTAAATAGTCTCTCTTGTCTTTTCATTAACTTCTCTCTTTAGCCCTTCACTTGGCTTGTAGCCTTGTTTGGAGATAAATTACCTATTCCTATTATGTACATAATGGCTCAAGAAAAAATAATTAGTTTTTTGATAACCCATTTCCATGTAATTAATTCACACCAAAAACATAGGGTAGGTTATTTTTCAAAATCTTTTATCTCTAGGCTTACCTGACATTCCAATTAACACTCTAAATATACAAAGCTTCAAGGTTTGACCAATATGTAGAATATTTGACCAAAAAAAAATTATATTTGACCACCCATTTGGCAAATACTTCTTTATACTCAATTTTTTCCCTCAACTCTTTCCATAAGTATAACTTCCTTCTTTGTCCTTTATTCCATTAGGTCTCTTAGGCTAGTTGACAACCAATAGGGTAATACAGTACAAAATATGGGTGATACATGTATGAAAATTTTTTATTAACTTTATATAAATTAATAAACATTATATTACAAAATTTCATTAATTTTTTAGGGTATAATCTCTCCCTATGGTTAAAACCCCAAAAGTCAAGGTTTGAAGCAACTGTGTAAGCGGAGACTGTAAACAATTGAATATAATGACCAACCAATGGTTTAAATGAAATTTAATGATTGAATTAGGTCTATATAATTATCATAATTTTTTAAAAATCCTTAAACACAAAACTTACACATATATTCCTCCTTTCCACTTTAATCTTGCATTCACAGTATGCCAAAATATAGTCTGTAAGGCATGTTAGAGCACTATTTTGAAATTTTGGACTTAAAATTATGGTTTATTATTTTGTATAATGTTAATATGATTTTTAAAACATTATAAAATATATATAATTCCTAAATTATTAACTTTATATTCTCTACTCAACATTTCATTCAATTTTATGTTACCTCTATTCAAATAGTCACCTCTCCCAAAGTCTGCCTATGCTTTCTTGTGGATTTTGGATCCAAAAAGAGGTTTAAAACCTATGTATAAATATTTTGGGTTAAAATAAATTATATTATACCATTACAAAACTTATAAATTCCTTTATATCCTGACTTAAACTCTTTTCATGTACCTTGTATACACACTGCTTGTGTATGCATTTTCTATAGGTCTGTATAATGCTTCAAGCCAAGTTACCATTAAAAAAAGGCACACAAATTTAAAATCATTAAATAAATAAATAATACACTTAAAAATTCATTATAAACATTACAGACAACACATTTTAAGAAGCTCCTTTCTCAAACATCTTGATCACAGTGAGTCTTTTAATACACAAATCACATACCTTTAACATGATTTATAAACATAAAATTCATTCCTTCAAGAACTAATCACATATTTATATTTGTATACCTATAATGGAATATGATGTTAAAAAACCAAAAATAACTCTTATATTTCCTAAAAATATGCATAATTACTTCTTGGTTCCTTTCTTTTGTAGAGGTCTTTTGGTTACATTACATCATTCTTGTTTTTACACAATATGAGCTATATATAACCATGACATTAGAATCATGGACATTTTATGGACCTAATATAGTGTCAAAACCCATTATAAATGTTTTTTTTTACCATCTTACCATCTTCAAAAACATATAATAGTCCTTTCAAGGGCTTGGCAAGATTCAAATTTTCAAAAAAGGTTTTTGGCAGGAAAAGCCAGAATTCAAATTTCATGCATCTTAAGACTGCCTAGACTCTATATTATGACTATTCAAGACCTATAATACTTGTGATACACTCACTGAAATATTTTAAGAAAAAATTGAGTCAAATTTGGGGTACTTATAATATGCCTCTGCATCATTGACTATACTAGTGATACTATAGATAATAAATATACTTTTGGAGCTATCACTTGGAGTAGAAAAAAGTAACCTACGATTTCTATCTCTTAGATAGAAGCAAAGTATAATAGTGATATGAAAGATTATAAATAAGCTATGTGGTTTTTAATGTTGTTATAAGAATTTCATTTATATATTTCTCATAGTACCACCCTTCTATGTCATAACCAAATTTGTATAGTTATAGTGAAAAATTTAGTTAAAAATTAAAAAACTAAGCATATTGAAGTTCATGTGCATTTTATCCAAGAGAAAGTCCTCAATGGTGATATTAATCTACAATTTTTTCTTATAGATTGAAAAGTGGTATATATATTCAAAAAACCTCTTAGTTCTCTATGTTTTTTTAAATTTTGAACAATGTTGGGCCTCTCAGAGTTGCCATTGAGGGGGAGTGTGCATGCCAATGTTGGTTCATAATGGCCATATTTTTATTTTTTCTTCCTTATATTTGTTTTCATTTTAAAAAATTATAATAATTCACTTGATGTGATTTTTTTAAACCTTTTTATATATGAGTTTACAATCTACCCAATACTTTCAAGCATATATTGTAATGAAGGTCATTCAATTATAAAAAGCTTCAAAATACATGATTGATTATTTATGAGAATTTGTGAGATGTAGTTTCATGATCATGCTAGCCTAAAATTACTCTAAGTAATTTATGTATTATAATTCATTTTATTTTAAAATGTGATATTGGAATTATGAATATTTTTAAATCCTTCAAATGTTACATGCTTCCTAAACTAATTGTAGATGGTTTATGGATTATAATTCCTTTATTATAAAGGTGACTATGACATGTATCTTCATTTAACACTAAGGTGGAGTGTTAAAAATTTTTAATGATTAAGTGGTATTATTTGTGTACTCGTACAATAATTACATTAATTAAATAAAAATATAATTTATTATTGTTTAACATGAGTTAATCCTCATGTAAATCAATAATAAAATATATTAATTTAATATTGTGCCTCAGGGAGAGGATGGACCCATTTGTAACAATAGTTCACCTCACATTTAAAAAGAGGTTTTACCTTTGTAAAATTGTAACATGTAAATATATTTTGTCATGAGATTTCCATGTAAAATAATTCAAGGTTATGTGGAGAAGAATTCTATGAATAAGTGAGAAGAGGAAAGATTTGTATTGGGTAATTTTTTCTCATATCAATGAATAATCATTTATAGTTTTTTTTACCTCCTCATGAGGTTTCCACATTACATATGGTGTTAAAATATATGTATGACTTTGACATTAATTTCCCATCTAGATCCATTGCATATGTATTGTTCTATAATTTATATCATTATCAATCCACCTCTTAACAATGTCCCAATGTTTGATAAAGTTGTGCAAAGCTTTTGTTCATGCATCTTCCATTTGGACAATGTCTAGTAACCATGAATTAATTATTTCATCTTATTCCACATACTCCTAAATTAATTGGTAAATTGGTAAATTAAGATTAATGGGAAACATAGGTTGTTTCCCATATACTAATAGAGAAGGGGAAGCCTTGAGTACCTATTTGTGTCTTATTTTGTCTTCTCATAATGCATACTTTAGTAACATATTTCACTTATTTGGTTTATATTATGTTGAACTATTTATGACATCTATCAAGTTATTATTAGTGGATTCTACCCCTCCATTTCCTTGTGGATAAAATTTAGAAGATAACTTGATAGTATTTTTATTATTATAGGTCCATTTAGTGAACTCTATAGATTGGATAGCTAGACCATTATCACCTACTAGGGAAATTGGTGTCTCAAATATGGTCAAGATATTCTTTTCAATAAATTAGGATCTATAATCACATATTAGGATCTATAATTATTTATAAATACCTCAATTCATAAGTAAAATAGTTTGTAGTTTTCAAGATGAACTTTTACCCTGCTAAAGAATTAGGGTCAATTACTCCCATAAAATCTAGATCCCATCATGCAAAAGGATGTCCTTCAATTATAGGCTACAAAGGAATTGTTGTGTTTACTTATTTTTTACAAATATTTGGCATTGGTGGCATGTGTTAACATGGTTATGAGAATATTTAAAAATAGTAGGCCAATAATAATCCATCCTCAAAATGTTTTTAGCTGTGATATTACCTAAAGGATTTCCACTACCAATCTTCTGATGGAAGTTATTGAGGATGTATGCAACTTATTATTTAGATACACACATTAGATAGATTTATTCATAGTTTTTAATGGTATATCACTCCTTTTTTATCATGTAGTCTATTGAATTGAGCTTGAATGCTTGTATTTATTCTTTGTTTAATAGGGAGGGCATGAGATTTGAGTAAATAATGAATAATCTAATCATACTAATCACCTCTAACTACCTGTGACTGGTTGATTTATTCAATAGATATGTGTGGATTAGTTTATTATATTATCTAGATGATAACTTATCCTCTTACCATTTTATTATGTCTAATCTCAATATCAAATTCCTATAACTTGGCCATCCATTTATTTTTCCTTTCACTTAGCTCATTTTAACTGAGTGTGAGTTTGATAGATGATTCTAGGATGATGAAAATTGTATTATTACGTAGAATATAATGTCTAAATTTATTTGAAATATTGATCAAGATATATTTGTTTGTCTATCATGGAATATTTTAGTTCTACATCTTTCAAATTCGTGCTCATAAAGGTAATAAGGTGTTCATTGTCATTTAATTTCTATGTGAGTATTATTGCTATAATGTATTTTGATGCAAATGAATATAAGAATACATTCTTGTTAAAATTTTGACTGATTTGAATTGGAGCTTTAAAAATGATAGTCTTGACATCCTAATATGATTTCTTTGCCTTTACAATTCAGATTCAATCGCTTGAAAATCTCTACAAATCTTGAAATAAATTTATGCATAAAATCTATCTTGCCAAAGAAGGACTTGATTTCCTTTTTATTGTTAGGATATATAATATTTAAAATATATTGAACTCTCTTTGGATCTATTTAAATTAGTTTATTGGTGATAAAATGGCCTAGAAATTTACCTTCTATGACATCAAAAATACTCTTCTTTGGGTTCAATGAGATTACATATCTTTTGCATCTATCAAGTGCTCTTTATTAGTGGGAAACATTATCTATTTTGTCCTTAGAAAAGATAATTAAGTCATCCATATAGACATTGATACATTTATCTGAGTCTATGAAAATTAAAATCTATGACCCATTAGAAAGTAGAACCTACATTGATTAATTTGAATGCCATTATTTTATGTGTAAAAGTTCTCTACTTTGTAGTGAAAGTGATCTTCATTTTGTCATCATTTTCTACCAACACATGGTTTTAGCCTAAGAATACATCTAAAAAACATCATCTTAGGCCCATTGACTATCTGATTTAATTTATCTAGGGAAAACAAGGGATAATTGTATTTTTTTGAAGCTTAGTTGAGGTTTTTAAAATCCACACACAACCTAATTTCACTACTTTTGTATTGTGACTAGATTGGTTACCTAGGTAGAAAGTTTGATGAAAAATTTAATTTTGGCCTCTAATAATTTCTAGACTTCTTTTTGAATAAGAGGCTCCAGAATAGGATTTACTAGTCTTTATTTTTGCTTGAATTGGTTTTTCTCTTATTTTGGTGATATAGTATGTGTGATAACTCTAGGAATAGAAAATTTTAAATTTTCATAAGTCTAAGTGATCATATATTTATATTATATGAATAGGTCCCTTATCCTTTGCTTCTCTTTTTATATGCAACTCAATCTAATGTTAAATATTTATGGATGTTAATATGTCCCTAAATTTACTTTGGCAAAATTAGATTTATTAATCTTTGACTATTTTTATGTCTTAGCTTGGCAATCAATGGCAAAGACCCATTTCAAGGAAACCATTCCTTTGGGTATCTTGTTTTCTTTTAATTTTATGATGTCATCATTTACCTTATTTTATTTATTCATTGGTTCAAAATCTCTTTCATCAATAATTTGTGACTCAAAGAACCAAAATTGCCCATGAACTGAATGATTTTTTGGTCATGATCAAACACTTGCAAGTGTTTGAAATTATCAAGAACTAAAGGGTATGATAGTAATTATACATAATTTTTCTACATTTTAAAATCTTGAAATCGAGCTAGATTGTCTACAAAGGTATCCAAGGAATTAGTTGTTTGAGTATGTTATTTGGAGATATATTTTATGTTGAATGATTTAGTCAGATACCAAGATATATATTTATATTTATTGAAATATGATAGTTTTCATTGGTATCAACTCATGGTATTTTTAAAAACCAAATCTAAGTCTCTAAATATGAACAACTTCTTAACAATATGTTTTAATGCGAATTGGAGCCCCAAAATTAAAGCTTCATATTTTATAGGGTTATTAGTGCATGGAAATTATAGTAAAAAAGAAGCAAAGTACTACCTCCCATCATGATCATTCAATGTAATGCCTACACTAGATCCATTATTAGATCAAACACTATCAAAATATAAGGTCCAAAATTGTGAAGGACCTTCAAATTCCTATTTGTGGTTTTCATTCTTAGTCTTGAAGGTATAAACCCATACATGTGCTAAAGAAAAATTTATTCTTTCATTATTGAAATTGTATTCTATAATCCAATGCTTCATTTTTGGTTCTCTATCTACTCTAATATGATTGGATACTCCTTTTTATGGAAACCACATGTGTGAAAAATTTGTGGCCATGTATTCTTTCAGTATTTTTGACTAGTCACAACTTAAGATTAAACCATAAGCCTTAGGGATGTCAACTAATAAGATGTCAATATACTACTGGATTTGTGGCTTAGAGGGAAGTTGTATATGGACATTTAATAATTCTCTAAAAACTCTGGCTGAAGATTTTTCTAGCTATAAGACTACTCTTTTGGACTTATTTGGGGTTAACCTTAGTATTTTACATATTCATGTGAACATTATGTTGGCTGATGCACTTGAGTTAACTAAGTTATTATGCATATATATTTTTAAAATATAAACAAATAACATGAAGGATGGGACTTCAGGTTTTTCATTATATACAATGATATTTGCATGTGTAGTTTTTGATTTGTCAGTGGATGAGTTACTAGTCAAGGCTTTGAGAAGGTTATCTTTGCTCTATAATTTGAGATAACTCATGTAGAGTAATATTAAAATTGATTTTCTTGATATCCTCAACTATATAATATCTAATATTTTGTGGATCAACTTATTATTACTAAACACTCCCTTTAGGAGGAGTTGGATTGTTATTAGCGTTTGGATTAGGAGGGGTGACCACACTATTGTTTGGAGGTGTAGAATTTGTATCTAACTATTGATTCTTATTTCTAAGATTATATTTTTTTTTTTGAAATTGATGAAAAGTGAAAATCTCATTTGCATTATCTTCTAGCTCATTCTCATCCAAAATTAGAAATGATAAATTATAGGTACCAAATACCATGTTTGTATTATAATTACTAAGGGCACTAGTTGTGGATGAATCTTATTAGTTTGGTAACACCTTGTATCTTTCCATATATTTTTGAAATATTTCAAAAGCAACACAAAAATATATATAATCTAGTTCACCATGTTGTCTAGTATTATGGACCTTACACAAGTTAGGTAAGGCTACCTCACAAATATTAATCTCAGAGAATATATTGGGCCTAGAATTTGAATTATTTTATGTTCTATTGAATGGTATGTTATATCTTTGAAATTAAAATTTTTATTGACCGTTTCTCCTAAAGTGTTTATCAAGCATTTTTACATGCTTATAAACTAATCACTATGTTTTTACACCATATGTTGGATGAAATCTAATTCAATTTTGGTGGAATCCAAGGTTTTTTCTTATAGAACCAAATATTGATTATTACTATGCTGATTTAGCACATGTAGGATTATTCAAAAATCTTAGGTTGTAATTTGGTGTAACACAAGTCAAAGGAAACTGATTGAAAACTTGGTTCTGATTGTTTACTATGACATTCAAGTTGACATTTTGAATAGGATTTAGGACTAGGAAATTTGGATCAATATTGGGTATGGTTTGTATTTGAGGATTCAACATACTATCAATGTTAATTGCCTCAATGTATCAACTCCTCAGGGCTAATTAGAGTTAAGTAATTTATTTTTAAACTCAATTTCAAAATTAATACAACATTAATTATCCCTAACTAAATGCATTTTTAAGACAACTACAATATTAACCATATGATTTAAGTGATTAATTTATCTAGTGATCAATATTATACATGTTGATTTACTTTAATAATTTCATCAATATAAAGTATAATGTTAATCCAAGATAGTAATTTGGCCACTACTGATTAAGTAATTCAATAATTACAAATAAGTTACAACCAATTATTGTTATGTTATAATTTATATCAACTAGTAAAAATATATAATAATACATATCTGAATAACTAAATTATAATAATATAATGTTCCACAAAACATATGAGTCTCACTAAACTCGTTAAAATAAAAAAATAATCCTGAGTAAAGCCTCTATTAGTTGACTACTGGAATGGGAGGGAGAGTATCATTCAAGTGTTTTTCCACACCAACGATGGACCATTGATTCTATGCACAATCTCCCAACAGGGGAATGGCCCTTCCTTAATAGATGGGAAGATAGTGATAGTGCAAAAATTGAAAAAGTTAGGTAGAAACCTATTTGCTATAAGATAACTATCACATGAAACATATCATAAATAAATATGTTATAACATGATAATGTGTAATACAAGAATAATAAATCAAATAGGTGAATGACAATGTTATAACTATAGACATTACTTTGGACAAAGTTTTCATACAATTTTTAGATTTCTAGGATTAATCAATTCACACACACTACTCAAATGGATTACATCAACTCTGGCAATTAGTGACACTAAATAAATTAGTGAAGTCTATCTTACCTATTTATTTAGTATCAGTAATATCAAATAAATATACAAATATATTTAACACAAATATCAATAGATTCAATATATATATATATATATATATATATATATATATATATATATATTTCTATACAATAATGCCACAATATGTATAAATACAATGAAACCTTATAGTCAATATAATCCATCATATGCACCTTTATAATTATGATAGAAATCATAAACTTATTAGAAATAGTTTGTAAGACAAACATGCCACAAAATGTATTAGCAATCAACCTGTGTTTTGTTACATAAGTCCATTATATGAATACTTATTACTAAAATGTCCTCTATCAATCTATTTTCATTTTGATAACATCATAAAACTATTTGATGTAAATCTACCATATATCCATCAACAAGCCTTCCACTTAGCAAAACAATGTTTCACATGGCCTAAACCAAATCATCAAATAATGTTTAACTAAAATTTTACTTAAACTCATTTAATTACCCTTTTAATTATTATCTCATTTTCAAATCACGTAATAAAATACATTCATCCATATAGGCTTTTTGTAATGAATAGTAAATCAACCACTTACAAGATCTAACTGCACTCTCTCTCTCTCTCTCTCTCTCTCTCTCTCTCTCTCTCTCTCTCTCTCTCTCTCTCTCTCTCTCTCTCTCTCTCTCTCTCTCTCTCTCTCTCTCTCTCTCTCTCTCTCTCTCTCTCTCTCTCTCTCTCTCTCTCACACACACACACACACACACACACACACACATTCATAAAATATTATAATATTTTTTTTTTCAAACTATATCCATATAGAATCATCTGAATTGATATTTATTCTTAACATAAAATACTATCTTAATATAAACATGAACTAAATAATAGATATAGGCATGAATATGAATAGCTAATCCTCTGGCTTAGCTGATAATACTAAGTATTCACAAGTAACAAATCCAATGAACCCTTTTTAACTTAGTTAAACACATAACTAAATACTTAGTTCAACCTTTCCTGCACCTAGAGTCCACAATCGGGGAGTAATATATAATATGCACAAACCCATTTCAAACACTCCATAATTAGAAATTAAAAACATTATTTATTTGAATCATAAACAAAATGTATAGCTCAAATGATCATGCCTTGATAATAAACTACTAGGTTTTATTAAAAATTGAACAATTTGTATGGTTTGAGGCTTATATGAAAATCAAATTCATACTCAACTCATGAGCTTTGATATATTATTTATCCTTAAATTAACTATTTAATTTTTTATTCAGACTTAAAAATCAAACATATTTATACCACCATATATATATATATATATATATATATTATATATATATATATATATATATATATATATATATATATATATATATATATATATATATATATATATATATATCTTAAATTACTATGAGTCTATATTTTGATTGAATTCAAACCCAATGTAAGGAAGATATCATCTTAGCCATTTAAATCTAAGTATAATGTTCCCAACACTTATTATATAAATAATTGATTATTCATAATTAACCCTATGGATGCATTAAACCCATCCCTAGGGTCTTGTATGAATGGCCTAAATAAAAATTTGAAACAACAATCCTAAAATTGAAAAATGAATGCCTAGTTTCAATTTTACTCAGCTATTTAATAAAAAATAACCATATAAGCATAACAAAATATTTCCATTTATACATAGGCTGGTGAGGAAGACCCTAATAAAGGGTTTGATCCAAAACCATTAAAACAATTATATAATACACACAGTCAATAAACAATTTTGAGGGTATTTAAAAATCAATTAAAACCCACTAAATGGTTGAAACCCTCACTTAAATTTTTCATAAATATAAACTATTAAAATTTAGATGCTTCATAACTTAAACATAGGTGAAAGCATATAAAGGATTTATCCACAAAAATTTTGATATAAAATATTACATATACAGTCGAAGCCAAAATGGAGGGTAAGGTTATTATATACACTTAGCCCTCTGGATGGACCGTACCCATCCATAGGGTTAGCCATGTATAATACCATCATATATATATATAGAACCTTCAAAAACTTAAGAATTTTAATTAACAACATCCATTTAATGGAGTGAATTTTTTAATTAACAACATAAATGTAAAATAAACCCTACCTTAATTTCCAGGTAAGTAAGCTCAAATTTATTCTTTGCCTGAGTTTTTATTTCTCACGAGCTCTTCTTATCTTTTTTTACACCTTACCTCCTCCATGATGCCAATATTATATTTAAATCCATCTATTTCCAAGTGGTATGCCAAAATTTTTAGCATGATTATTTCCTTAAAAATCTCCATAGGAAATTAACTAGTCAAAAAATTCCATCATTACCCTTTCGTGCAAAATAAATAGTCTATGTGCTTCCATAATGATTTAAAGAGTCTCAAACCATCTTTAAAAAATAACCCTAAATTATTGAATATTCTCAAATATAATAATCTATATAAACATTATAATACCCAATAATATCTGACTTAATAATGCCATCGCATACCATGCAAAAATGAGATGATTCAAAATTTTATTGACTCCACATTAATAATCATGCCTCAAAAAAACTTTAATCTATGCCCAAAACCATGAAATAAACTTTAGTAATGCCTAAGGTTAAAAACCTTGCTTCAAGTAAATAATCTACCAATCATACATGTTCTTAAATTAATACCATAGAATTAATAAGGTAATTCAAGCCTATCCAATTATAAAAATGAATTTAACCAACTCAAGCATGTCTTAAGGTTTCTTTGTAGATCCTCTACCAAAATAATTTATTTTATAGATACTACATTAATTACCTTGCATAACATGCTATTATGATAATTGAAACATATATTACTAGTGTAGACACCTAAATTATATTTAGTATTGAAATGCACCTAAAACTTATTAACTATTCTTCTTAATATAATTCATGACATCTCCCTCAAAATTCAAACAATCAAATAAATCAAATAAATAAATTATTCACACTTTTAAATCCTTATTTATATATTACATCTCACCCAACATCTTCCACCTTATTCTCCCTCACATGTTGACTCATCTTAGCACACTCATAACTTCCTCAACCTCCTTTTAGTTATCCCTTGAGTTGTCAAAAATTTTGACTCATTATTGGTGACTCAGTTAACCATTTCCATACTTCTCTCAACTATTTTTAATGGTCATCATCCTCTTGGATGAAGACTCATTAACCACCATAGATTATTTGGATCATTTAAAATATCCAAATAATCCTCCACCATTGGATTATTCCTTCAAAAATCTATAAATAATCATGAAATCCATCACTTTCATCATCTTGACTTATGCTAACAAAGTGATATAAAAATCACAAGTGAATCCAAAGTAAATCAAAGTTAACAAATAACATTTTGCACTAAAACACTGCCTATTTTTACCTTGTGTTAGAAGAGTGAACAACCACATTTCAAAGAGCTAATCGAATCTACATCACAATGGAGGAAGATTTTACAATCAAGGTATAAGTTTATGTTTGTTTCTTTTGTTTTTAGCTCTAGCTTATCTTGAGATAGTTTAGATTAAGATTTATTAACTTAGTTTACATTTCTATATTTTTTTCAATACATTTAGGCACATCTGATGGGAATTTTCCCTCATATTTTTCATCTTATATTCATCATAATTACATTTAGAAATCATTTTCTATTTGTATTTTCATATGCCTTTAATCTTGGTTTTATGAAGTTCTAGTTGAAGCTACATGACATTTTTGGTATTTTCTATTCGGCTATACGTGATCACTGCATAATTAGAAACATTAATAGTGAAATTGTACCCTTAAATAATGAAATCATTTTTTTACCATAATTTTATTGTATTTTTCCTAAATTTATTTCTATCATCTCTTTTTTGTTCATTTTCTACTTCTATCTATGTTTTCAATTGTTTATAACTCTCTATTATAGGTAAATAGTGAATTTGGTAAGCTTTTTAGTGTAACCACTATTCATAACTATGAAATTGTCATTCCTAGTTGCAAAATCATTGAACTTGGATTTTTTTTTTATAGAACCATGAAATTGTCCCTCTATTTCTCTATGTTTCTTGTTTATACTTTTTTTAGGTGTAATAATGAAATTGAATTATAGTCATGAAATCATTATCCTGAATAGTGAAGTTGTCATTCTAGGCATCAAAATCATCATTTCTATCAGCAAAATAATTTTTGAAGACTGTGAAATCATCATTTCTATCAGTGAAATCATTTTTGAAGACTGTGAATTCATCATTTTTGTATACAAAATTGTTTTTATATCTGAAAAATCATAAGCTAACCAACAAAATTGTTCTATAATTGCAAATTTCTTTACTCTATGTTTTTATGCATTCTATTTATTTTCTGTGGTTAACCTTTTACAATTTATCTTTTCTATTTTTTTGTGTAACTATGAATTTGTCATAAAGAAGTAGTTTTTTATGGTTTTTCTTTGCTCCATTACAAGTTGCCTTTATTCCAATTCCAAAAAAACACTCAAACCAATTGTTTGTAGAATTTTTCTCAAAGAAAATTCACAAAGGGGATAAAATAAAAACCAACTTATTCTATTTTGCTAAGCTCCTTTAATTTAGTTTTTCAATTTTTTAGTAATTACATCACATTTGGTTTGGAGTTGATTATTTTCTTCCAGCATTTTATTTGTAATTATGAAATTGTGTATGTTCTTCCCTTGATGTCACATTGGTGAGGATACTTGAAAATTAAAAAAAATTCATAATTTTTTGTGTTACCAAAGTAGTGTTTGTGTATGCTCTTTCCTTAGCATCACATTGGTGATGATACTCAAAATAAGAAATGAAAACTTACTTTTTATTTATTTTTTAGGGACTCTATTGACCATGAATTTCACCACCACATAATAAACCAAAATCCATATACCTAGAGGGTATATAAGTCAAGATCCAACTATTTTAATTGCTTAAGTGATTACGTGTTTTAAGCACATTTTGATGTGAGGATCTTTCATGATATAATACCCAAGGTTTCAATAGTTGTATCAAAAATGATATTTTTGATTATTAACACACTAAAACCCCTATGATCATGTTGGGCACTTTAGGATAAGACCCAATATTATGCATCCACTTTATCTATTTATTCCATGTAATCAGGCCTCAACGTACAGAAAGGTATATCAAAGGACTCCCCTTAGATAATATTTTTGAAACCTTAAGACTTGGAAAACCTCTTTTACCATTCAAATTTGGTGTATCAGTTAGCAGTTAGCACCAAGAGGTTACCTTCCACACATAATCAAAATTGGACTTAGTGGACCATAGGAATTTCAGGATCCTCTATGGTTAGTGCCTTGAAACATTAGGCCATGATTGAGAGCAAGGATGAGTATGTTACATTAGAAGGCCCAAATGTTGTTCACAACCCTTATCCTAGTTTTTAACCTTTTATGTAAAATTGTTTGACTGTTTAAAGTAAGAATTTATTTATTTTGTCCTTGTGTCTACCATGTGATGTAATATCCTTGTTTATAAATGAATTTGTTTTAGTTTTTAAAAGTTATCAAGACATCCCAACATCAATTTCTTTATAAAAAAATAAAATTAATTAGTTTATGAATTTAAAATTTTCAATCACTTTAGTTAGTGTTAGTTTAAAACTCTTATTTATTTGAGTCATTTTATTTTTATCCTAGCAATGTAACCTATCACTAGTAAAATGGCCATGCTAAACAATCCAAATGCAAGGTCTTATCCATTCGACAGTGATCCTTTCAATTTACTAGCCAAGAATATCATATATAAATACATGAGATAATTGAAAAATAATAAGACAAAAGAGGGGATTACCAAGATGAGGGTAGACCCAAATATATCAAACCTCCACCCTCATTTGATGAGTATATTATGTTAAAAAATAATGAAGTATTGCTTCAAGCCTTGGGATTTGGAGCTAAATTACCATATGAATTTGATGTACATAACTTGTAATATTTGATTACAATCAAAGAACCTTCATCCTCTAATCTTAATCAACCTACCTAATAACCTCCTCATAACTTGTAATATTTGATTACAATCAAAGGTTATTTAGAGGGTAGTAATTCCCTCATAACCTCCTCATAACCTCATCCCTAATTATCTCAAGGCAAAGGAGAAAATATCTTACTTGAGGAGTCATCTCAAACAAGCCATGCATTCTCCACTGAAATCCATACAGTCCAAGGAGCCCAAGACTTTATGCACTTTCAATATCATCAAACAACCAATCCTTTTGATAGTCCCAATATGAAGATGGATCCTAATTTGCCTTCACAGGTTTATCCAACTAATTCAAGTTTGAGTGTACCTTAAAACTTACCAATCATGCACCTAACCACTTAAAACTTGAATCTTAATCCAAGTTTACCAATCATGCAACAAGTCAACCCAAACTTGAATATGGGCCTCCCATTTAATTCAAGTTTAACCAATCAACATTTGATTACACTGAATTTGAATGTTCATCCAAATTCATAAGGTTATGGTCAAATTAATTTGAGTTTGAATCTACATTCAAACTCACCAATCAAATCTAATTAGAGTCTTCAAAGCTCACCAATCATTACCAACCAAAATCAGAATCAAATCTTGAATACTAATTCTAGCTTTGCCAATCAACCATCTTATCATAGTTTGAGTATTGTTTCATGTGCACTCAATAATATAAATTTAAATAGTAGTTTACTAAATCAATTTTATTCTTATAATATTATTAGATCAACTGTATCCAATCCAAGTTTCAAGCTAAATTCTAATCCCATTCCAGCTTAGTTCAATTCTAATATCAAACCTTCATTTTTTAACCCATATCCTAACACAAGGTTAAATCAAAATCAAACACAAACTAATTTGAACAAATATAACCTAAACCCTAACTTTAAATTTAATAATCCAAACATAAATCTTAATTTTAACCATAATCAACATCAAAACAACCCAAGCCAAAATCCACTCTAATCAAACTAGGCAAACTTTGATTCATGCTTAGGTTCTAATCCATTTAATTCAAACTACAATATAAACCCAAAACAACCCAATCCAAATTTGTTTATTCAAACTAATTTTGGTTAAAACACTAATCCTAAGTCCATAAACTTCAATAATAATTCACCAAACAACTCAAATTTCAACCCAAACTCAAATCCAACAAATCCAAACATAAAATTTGCAAATAACCCCAACCTTGGTTTCAACCCAAATTTAAATTAAAAAAACTTTGGTTATAATCCAATCCCAAGTCAAAATGTTTTTGGTTCTAATGAAAATCCAAACCTTGGTTATAACCCAAACTTCAATCCATTTTCAAATCCTCAAAACACTAATTTTAATAATCAACTTCCAAATAGTTTTAACCAACAAATTCCACAAGACACAAACTAATTTATGTGTTAACCATCTAATCCACTAAGTCAAATGAACCAACTATCCACATATCTAATACAAGAGTTTCAAAACATAAAGGATAGATTTCAAGGCTTCCAAGATGGTTCTTACTCTTATAAAAAGCAATTCATGTTTCAAGAAATTTGCTCATATCAATACGATTTAAGTATAATGACTACATATTTTCCAAATTACTTTGAACTCCCAAAATTTAAGAAGTATAAAGTTAAAGGAGATCCCAAGTAAAATATAACTATCTTTTATCATGCATGTGCAAATGTTACTTATAGTAACAAATACATGTTGTGTTTGATCCCACAAAGTCTTGGGGGCCAATCCCTTGAATGGGTTTCAATTTTTTTGAAAGGATCTACATTCACTTTTGAATACTTATCTAATTTTTTTTCCCACTTATCTTATAACATAAAAAAAGACTTGACCACCTTAGATTTATAAAATACCAAGCAACACAATGGAAAAACCTTTTCTTCTTTCCTCCAAAGATGGAGAGTAATGGTAAGTCATTTCACATGGTCATTTCTTGAAACTAATCTTGTGGACATTTTCATAAACAATTTCAATTCATACTTGGGACAACATTTATTACGTATTTTCCAAAGATCCTTTAATGCAATCATTAAAAAGGGAGTTCAAGTATAAATAACATTAATTAATAGAGGTTTAATCAAAATATTTAAACATGATAATAATAATTCCTCCAAACCAAAAGAAAAACCAAAGTTCTTTGCCAAGAACAAAAACCTTTTTGGAGATGATGTGACTGATGTCAAACCGATTCAAAACCCTCAACATAAGACACTATAATAAACCAATAAAAAACATTATAATTCTTGGTGGACAACCTAAACAAGGCAAAACTAAGCATAATTTCACTCAATTGGGTGACACTTATGATAATGTTTTCCTAAAGTTAGCTCACACAAACATGATTACATGGCCTAACACCAAATATTTTGAAGAAAAGGTTCCTAAACCCAAATGTTATAAATAAGATGAGTATTGTGAATATCATCAGAGTAAAGGACATTCTACTAATAGGTGTATGCACCTTAAAATATATGTTCAATACCTCATTAACAGAGGTGACATAACAATAAAAATAAACCATCTAATAACCAAAAATTGGGGCATAAAAAGACCCATTCCCAAATCAAGAGCAAGGAAGGGAAAGCAAAAACATGAATAAATAGAAGCTAGAAATGTTAATCAAGAAAGTCATCCATTTGATTTTATAGTCAATTACATCAATTTTATGTATGTCCATGTCAATTTCATTACTTTTCCATCATACGAGTGTGTCATTACCCCAAGGTGATCAAATTTTACCCTTCCAAGTGCATCATCCTCTAATATTAAATGAAATTACAACATTATCGACCATCTTGAGAAAATGACAACAAATATTTCAATATTAGACCTTCTCAAGACATCTCCTATATATAGTTATCCAAGAGTCAAACATCTCTCAAGAAATCAATCCTAAAAATTTCCAAGTGTTAATAGTTTATTTAACCATAAATAACTACATAATTTTTTATCATTCAGATGTTTGTCTTTTAGGATCAAATCATAACCTCCCATTGTACATAGATGTTATCATATCTAGTCACAAAGTGAAAAGGGTTTCTATTGACAATGGGTTGACACTTAATCTATGTACATAAGGCTTATTAAATATCTAGGATATCCAATCAAAGCATTGGAAAAAAAATATTACCATAAAGGCATATTAAAAGAATGAATGACAATCTATAGGAACAATCTATCTTACTTTAATGGTGGGGTCCATTATTAAATAAACTCTCATCCATATCCTTGATCTTTATCTATCATATGAATACATTCCATGAATGTTATCCCATCCACTGTACACCAAGGCTTGAAATTATCCCATGCAGGAATGGAAGTTACTTTATAAGGTGATCCTCAACTCTTCCAATATTTTAAGCTATTAGAAGGCAAATACCAAAAATCAAACTATTTACTATTTATAGATGATAACTTTACTCTTTTTGAGGATTATCCTTCACTTATAAATTACGTCCATCTATAAAAATTATTTCAAACACCTCCCTTTGGTGGTTGGATTAATACACCAACTACTTCCATCTCCATTGAAAAGGCTTCCACTAGCAAATCATCTAACCAACCATCTGAGCAAGTTTCAAATCAACCTTCTACAGTGCAAGATTCAAATCAACCGTTTATAGAACAAGCTTCAAATCACCCTTCTATTGAACAAGATTTCATTCTACCACAAATTTATAGAGCATCCACATCTACTTCTTCCCACTTTAAGATCATTGATAGAGGATTGAACGAGTATATAATTCAATATTTCTACACAATATAATCCATACCAATCTAAATAAATATGGTAGGCCCTACCATTTAAAGTAGAATAGAGTGGTTAATAATCTCAGTAAGATAGGATTTATAGAAGGTGGTTTCCTTTAAGATGAACATATCAAATATTCTAATACTTATTGGCTTTATTCTAGTGAACTATATACCTGCTTCTCCAAGAACAAGTATCCCATTGCCAAATCAATCATATGTAATATAGTGAACTATAAGGGTAAAGGTCTTGGCCTCCATGAATAAGGATCCATAAAACCTATCATAATAAAAGAAAATAAGTCAAAACATGGTATAGGATTTAACCCACCCAACATACATCTCACACTTTTCTAAAGTGACTCTTCTAGTGAGTCAGAGGATGATTTTTTAGACAACGTGATGGATTTCATACTTAGATTCTTTGAAGACCTTACCCTCACCAACTTATTTCATGAAAATGTCATCTTACACTTGCTATTACATATCCATCCCTCATAAAGTGGGACTAACATGAAACACCTCAGCTTGAACATTTTCAAAATGATGAGGCTATTTATGAATTCTTGAGAACAAGGGATCAGATTATAGCTGGTGACCATAAGAAAGGGTTTCTCATTTAGTTAGATTATTTAACATACTTTGGGGAACATAAATTATGTAATAATATAAATTCATCTTCTACATCCAATCAAATAGAGTTTGAAGAAGATTTCCATATTCCTACACCACCCCTAAATTACAAAGACGAATCAACTCTAATTGTTGAATAAACTATTCTTGTGAACATTGGCACTGAATAAAATCTTACAATTGTTAAACTTTTCATATCACTTACTCAAGAAGAAAGGGACATATTTACACTTCTACTTCATGAATTCTCTAAAATATCTACATGTTCTTATGTAGATATGCCAAGAATTGATCTAGAATTAGTAGTACATCATCTTGTGGTGTATCCAAATGCCAAACCAATAAAATAGAAACTCTATAAGATGTATCTTAAGATTTCACTACTAGTAAAAGAGGAACTAAAGAAGCAAGTAGACATTAGTTTCATATGCCCTATTGATTATTTAGATTGGATACCAAATATTATACTAGTATAAAAGAAACCATAAGGGATTAGAGCTTTCATGGATGTATATGATATCAACAAAGCATGCTTGAAAGATGATTTTCCATTGTCTAAAATAGACATGATTGTAGATTCAACTATAGGTCATGAGCTGTTATCTTTGATGGATGGATTTTTAAGTTATAATCAAATACAAATTATTGTTGAAACTGACATAAAACTACATTTACAACACCATGGGGACATTATTATACCAAGCAACTCCTTTTGGTTTAAAAAATGCTAGAGATACATATCAATGGGCAATGACTATAATTTTCCATGACATGATTCATGACATTATGGAAGAATATTTTGATGATATTCTTGCTAAATATAAATATAGAGAAGAACACCCTCAAGTTATTCATTGTATTTTTGAATGCATGAAGGAGTATAACATGAGATTAAATCCTAAGAAGTATGTGTTTGGTGTGACATCAAGAAATTTTTTAGGGTTGATTGTTTCATAATGTGTCATTAAAGTTGATCCCTCTAAAGTTTTAGCTATCATGGATATGCCTTCACCTAATAATATTAAACAAATTAGAAGTCTACAAGGAAAAATTCAAGTAATCAGGGGATTTATATCTCAACTTGTAGACATTTGTCACCCTTTCACATTTTTTATGAATAAGGACACTCCTTTTACTAAGAATTAAAATTGTGATTCTTTTTGAAAATCTTAAAAAATATCTTTCTAACCCACTAATACTAATGCCACTTGTTGTTGGTACACCTTTTTTGTTATACATTTCTAATACTCAGTTTGCACTAGGGGCATTGTTAGCACAACATGATGATAGTGGGAAAAGAATGGGAAATGTACTACTTAAATAAAACTTTGATATCATATGAGCTCAACTAATCTTAGATAGAAAAAAAACATGTCTAGCAGTTGTTTTTTCTTCTAAAAAACTATGATATTGCATGCTCAACAATCAAACCAAGATTATCACTAAGATAAACCCTCTTAAATATATTTTATCTAGATTAAATATAACTAGTAGGATGGATAAGTGGGTTATGATTCTTAGTGAGTTTAATTTAGAGTATGCCAATCAAAAAAATCAAAGGATAGGTTTTAATAGATGTATTGACTAAAGCACTGATCAACAATAAAACACCTATTATTGTATCATTTCTATATGAAGCAATAATGTCTATAGATGAGTCTATAGTTTGGAAGATCTTCTTAGATGGTTCCTCTACCAATCACAGATCAGGAGTAGGTATCTTATTAGTCACATAAGATGGGGATTGCATTCCCAAGGATTTCATAATCGAATTCCCTTACACTAATAACATAATAGAATATGAAGGTCTTATACCAAGTCTCAAAATGGAAATCCAATGGAGAATCCAACACCTTATTTTTAGTGATTCTAATCTTATCATCAATCAAATCACTAATGAATCACAAGCTTGTGATGATAAGTTAATACCTTACAAGTGAATGGTGGATAGTTTAAAATTATCTTTTGAGTACATAAAATTTGAACAAGTTCCAAGAATCAATGATAGAGGAGTGGATGCTATGGATTCCATTGGTTCGCTACTAGATTTAAGCACAAACCATAATAAATTTTTGGTTAAGTACCTAATGACACCAACTTATGATACACCTAATTAAAAAATGGTTTGCAAGGTGGTTAGTCCCACTTCTCCCTGGTACTCTGATATCTATACCTACTTGCATAATAATACCACACCATCGAACTTATCACCAATCAATGCAAGTCATTTATTCAATGCACATCTTGCTACACCATCCTTGGCAACACCATATACTATAGAGTCTATGATGGAACTCTTTTATGCTAGTTAAATTCTAAAGAATCTACTTTGGAATTTAGATAAGTTCATGAGGGAATATGTGGAACACATTTGAGTGGCATGGTATTTGTAAAGAATCTTCTACTAGTACGTTACTATTGGCCTAAAATGGAAAACAATTCATGTGCCTATGTTAATAAATGTATCCCTTATTAGAAACATGGGGATCTTATCCATATTCCCTCGTAAGCTTTATAACCTATCACAACCTTGGCCATTTTACATATGGGGGTTAAACCTCATTAGAAATATAAATCCTAGTAATTCTTATGGACATAAGCATATTATAATGACAACATAGTATTTTACCAAGTGAGTCGAGGTAATTCACCTAACCTATGTCACTAAAAAACAAGTTTTCAAATTTTCTTGATCTACATTGTCTGCCATTTTGATATTCCTTCCACTCTCATTTATGAAAATGGAAAACCATTCAAGAATAAAGATGTCAAATCTATTTTTCAAACCTACCATATCAAGCACAATTGGTCCACCCCTTATTACCCATAAAGAAATGGCCAAGATAAGGAAACCAATAAAAACATTTTGTGTATTCTTATAAGAGTTATCAATGAATTTGGCCATAATTGGCATACTTAATTATATCTAGCACTTTTGGAATACTATATTATCATCCAAAAGCCCATGGGGGAAACCCCTTATTCCCTTGTATATGATAGTGAGTTATTCTTCCCATAGAGGTTGATATTTCATCTTTGTGAATATCCTTACAACAAATCATTGATGAAGAATCTTATCATACTTCATGCCTCAGTGAACTCAACCTTTTAGATGAGAAATAAATTAATGTTTTAAAACATCTACAAGTTTACCATAATCACATTCATCATATCTATAATAAGAAAATAAAATCCAGGGAATTTAAAATTAGTGATCTTGTTCTTAAGAGAAACCAATGAAACACTAATTTTGAAAGAGAAACGAAGGAAGTGTTTGAGCCTAATTGGTTAAGCCCATATGTTATCATTGCTAATTATGGATCAGGAGCTTACATATTAGCTATATAAGATGGAGGGAAGATTGGTGAATCCATGAACATCATTCACCTTAAGTGATTCTATGCTTAAATTTTTTTATATGTTGTTACTGATATCTTAGGTGTTAAAAAATAAAAAAAATGAAAAAATGAAAAAAAAACAAAAAAAGAATAAACCAAAAAACACCACAGAGATTGTCTAAAAGTGAAAACTAGTTTACTAGAGCTTTGGGCAAGTACCATGGTGAAAACTAGATTTCTAGCACCATGTGTAAAAAATTATCTATATTCACCCTAATTACTTGGGGGCATCATGTTTAAGTAGTCCATTGTATATTTCCATCTCACGTGTTCATCAATTATCCTATAATATTCTAGTTTAAGGTTTGATACTCCTAAATTTAAACTTACATCCTTTCTCAGGATAGAGGAAAATGTCTTTTATATTCCTTATTTTAAAACACAAAAATACAAAAAAAATCAAAAACATTACAAAAGTATCCCAAAAATATGTCAAACACTTACCACAACACATTTACCATTCTAGTTATCTTCTACATCATTCACTCATTTTTATTGGGTGGGTCACTCATGTATCTTTTGCATTCAACAATTAAACACATAATCAATCACCCACTTTCTCATCACTTCCCATATTGGGAGAATTACATCTATCCTGATATCCCCACATGGACTTTGTCTAGGGTGGATTATGTGGTAACACTTAGATATAGGGGGTATCTAGGGTCATCTCAGCCATTTTATTCCCCATCATCCATTTCCCTGAGACTAGATTTATTCATTGCTATACTTCCTCATCCATTATTCGGTACTTATCCTAGATCTTAGTTATAACTATCAAACTCTTGCTTAGGATGTTAAGTCTTTAGTTATAGTTTTTGCTACTTGATCCATTATTTGTTTCATTGGTGTATTGTTCATGTTTTATATCCTTAGCCATTAAGTTGGTTATTTATCCATTTTCTCCCTAACCATTAAGTTGGTTATTTATTTATGTTATATTTAACCATTCATATGGTTACTTCCTTTTTAGTTATTTTGTCAATTGTGATTGTTTTACTTTAGTATGTCAATTACTTATCTTCAGAATATTTACTATTTGTTTGTTTGTTTATTTATCATTCATCTTTATTTTATTAATGTTTTTGCATTATCATTTTATATGTATTTACATTGTCTAGATTAATTTTATTTCAAATCTTGCTTATTGTTTTATTTATGTATGCTTGGATAAGATTATTTTTTGAATTGCATAATAGTATGGTTATGGTTTTTCTAGATCACAATGTACTTTGCTTTTAAATAATTTATTCTTTATTTAGTTCATATCCCTGAAACATCAACATTCATCATGATTATTTAATGTCATTGGTGGTAATGAGTTCTATGTTATATTAAAAATCAGGTTGTTCAATACTATTTATTGTTGGAACTCCAATGCAAGGAATAAAAACAAAAAAAAAGAAACTATCTCACATAATTATCCATGCATTCATAAATCAAATCACACATAACATAATCCATAATAAAATGTTGAGAAAGAATTAATACATCCTAGTGTGAATCAAAGTATAAGAAGTATAAATAATACTCTATATATCTGTGTGTCCATCAACCATGAGAAAATACAAATAATAAATATACATATTTCATAAATAGTCCATAATGTCCATCCAAATAGTACAAGTCTCATACAAAATCATGTATATATATATATAAATAAAGTGTCTCTACAAAAAATATTCATCTTAAATATATGTATACATTGATACAATTAGTTATCCTAACATATGTGTCATGTCTTGCCCTGTCCCTCTAAAGTGGTGTCTAGTTAAATAAACAAATCATCACGTCATGGTGTGCCTCATGGTAGATCCATCAAGCATGTGTATCTTACCCCATATAGCTCTCTAAGTCTATTGGCTATACTGATCTACCTAACACATATCACTTGAATGAGGACTCTCTGAATGATGATGCCCTCTATGTATGTGGAATAATGTACTCATATAAACTCCTATAATATGTGGCCTAATCCATGGACCTCATAACCATATCTAATGTAGAAATATATCCTCATATTACTAGTAAAACACCCTAAAATTTGCTATATCTATCCTAGCAGTATCTCTCTCTTATCTATAATCTTATGTCAATGATGTATGATCTAGAGTCTAAGTCTCCATCTCATGAGTCATAACTCCAACTGTCATCACCATACCATCTCTCTCCATCCTCTTAATTTCAAATCATAACATATCAAACAACCTAAAAAACCTAATCCCCTTTTTTATATATAACTCCATACAGTCTATATACCTATCTATGAAAACCATATATCTCCCTATCTCAAGCTCTAATATCCTCATGCAATCTATCAACCAGTGTCTGATCCTCTCAAGATTTAGTAGTGTGTGAAAGACTAGCCATATCCCCTTAATATATGTGTGTATCATGTGCTAACCTCATCACTATGTCATATCCATCCTGACCACTCTCACTATAAATAATAATAAGTATAGTCTCCTCTCCATCTCTATGCTCTGTATCCACATCTACATCCACACCTACCTCTTACAAAATCTCTACATCCTCGATCTTAGTAATTTCCATGTCATGTAACTAACTAATATCTAGAGAATTCCATCTTATATGTGCTCAAATCCATCCCATATCCCCTATCATATCCCTACTAATATGGGATCCCAATATTATGACTCATGATTACCTTCTCAAGCTTGCCTCTAGTTTTTATCTCTGTGTCTGTGGTGGTGCATTTGGTGCATTTCATTCTAGCAATTTCATGGCTCATCCTCATTATTTCATTACTATATTCAATAATTTCATGACTATAAAACTATAAAATCACATTTTTCCCCTAACATAATTTCATCTTCCTCTTCTGTGAATTCATTCCATGTTTAATGAATTCATAGTTTGTTGTAGCAAATTCACAACTTTCATTATTGAATTCATAGATAGATCATCTATGAATTTGTTTATGCCTACTTTAAACCCTAATAAATGATAATAAATTTAAATATTTAAAAATAAAACATCACTTACCAGAGACCTGATCCTATCATACAGTGTTCATGGTGTGAAATGTGATCTATTTTTAAACAACCTCTCAAAGAAAATATCCTCAATCGACTTATCCTCACAAATATCTCTACAAATAAAAATGTACAAATGAATTTAAATCCCCCAAAATTTATATTTATAAGTGCCAACCCTATTCAAAATATTTACCACCCTCTATACCTCTAATCTTTCATTTTTCCATTAGTTTTTTTCCAAAATTTAAGACAAGTTCAATCAATCTATTTCAACAATCAGTCTATGTAAATTTTTTATTATAATTTTAAAATCAATATATTTTTCTATTTTTAGATCCACAACTTATTATCACTAGGATATATCATTCCCATAACCACTCCATTGACCCTTATGTCATAAGCAAGCACTAAGTGTGTAATCTATGAATGGTAAAACATATTGTTATTTTTTATCAAAATTCTAGATTTTATCAACTAGGGTAAACCTATTTACACAACCTAAATATTGAAAGTTTGACATTGATTCTATAATAAGCTAATTTATTGTTAGTCTAAATCACTTTATCAATTTCCTCTTTCATATATTTAGAGTGTTTATTTATTTTATTACACAAACCCTCGAAGGGTCATCATCAAACTCATTCTCATTCATTTAGGGAAACTTTTTTCTTCTTAATTATCAATGTTGTACTTTTTATAACAATCTTCAATATAGTATTTCTTCACAACACTATTTCAAACAGGGGCAAATGTAGACACCTAAAAAACATTTAGTGTCTAAATGCACTTGAAACCTATTAATTATTCTTCTTAATATAATTCATGACATCACCCTCCAAATTTAAACAATTAAATAAATCAAATTATGCAATTATGCACATTTTTAAATATTTATTTAAATATTAAATATAGATTTTACACCTCACCCAATATCTTACCCCTTATTCTCCTTCACATGTTGACTCATCCTATCCAAACCCATAACTTCCTCAACCTCCTTTGAGTCATCCTTTGAGTTGTTAAAAAGTATGAGTCATTCTGGGTGACTCAGTTAACCATTTCCATACTTCCCTCAACCATTTTAAATGGCCATCATCCTCATGGATGAGGACTCATTAGCCACCATGGATTATTTAGATAATTCAAAATATCCAAATAATCCTTCACCATTAGATTCTTCCTCCAGAAATCTATAAATAAGCATGAAATCCATCAATTTCATCAACTTGACTTATGATAAAAAAATGCTATCAAAATCATAAATGAATCCAAAGCAATTCAAAGATATCAAAGAGAATTTTTCACCAAAACACTACCCATTTTTACCTTGCATTAGAAAAGTGAGCAAATGCATTTCAAAGAGCTAATCGAATCTACATCACAATGGAAGAAGATTTTACAACCAAGGTTTAAGTTTATATCTGTTTCTTTTGTTTGTAGCTTTATCTTTGTTTGAGATGGTTTAGATTAATATTTTTGAGCTTAGTTTACATTTATATATTTTATTCAATACATCTAGAATTATTACAAACATTGTCATGATAATAGATTCTAATTTTCCAACACAACAATATCAATCAAGGATTTTAGAGCATGAGTTATGGAACTAAAAATACCTAAAGTATGTTAAATAAGCATTTCATTTTACCATAGTAAACATTTTCCACACTTATTCAAGACATATGGTACATAAATGCAGACAATGGAGTAAAATAGACATATAAGAATCTCATAAATGCAAGCACATCACTAGGTTAGAGCAATATGAAAACATAATAATCAATCACATTCTAATGCAAAAAGTACATTAGTAACCAAAAACATGTTACAAGCAATATTAACCAGTTAAAAATTAGAAAACAAATTCTATTCTATATGGTGTGTGCTAGGTTTCATGTTTCTTTATCTTCTTCCCTGCATGTCTCCATCTACACCATCTTCTCTGATGATACCCTCCCTCAATCATAGTCAAGAGGGTAGAATTTATAATGCATCCACCTTAGTATACATGAATAGTGGTTATACATATAAACACTACAAATTTACACCATTATATTAGTATGAATATATATGTCTTTCCACTCCCCCATCCTTTTTTATGTTAGTCAATTTAATTTAACTAATTACTATATTAATTCATGTAAATAGTCTTACTAATTACTTTATACCATAGTAACTAATATTGACCACTTAACCCTCCCTAAATCTAGTCAAATCTCCCCAAATGTATTAGAGGCAAGTTATTTTTAACCTCTTAGAAACCTCTCATTAGCTGAATTTGTTTAAATAACCTAGGACTTAGTTTAACCCTATGAATTGGATTTATTTGAATGAACTGGGTAAACTTAGACTAGATCAACACCAATCCCCATGATCATCATCGGTCCTATTCAGATCAACATTGATTTAAACTTAGACCATCCTTGAGCAAAGGGATCCTAAATTCATATATTGGAATGCTACAAAAATTATATTAGAATACCTTTGAAAGAATGACACACCTATCTCAGTCCATCCACACTCATTCAAAGGTTAAACATGTCTCCATCAACATGATAATTATCTACAATATTGGAATAATTTCAAAGGTAAGTATATTACTTGTTTTAATATATTCTAATTCTTGTATTATTTATCTAAATTTTATTTATTACCTTTAGTCAGGTTATATTACTATTTATTATTCTTAAGCCATTTCAAATCCCTTAAAGCCCAACTTTAGGTCCCATCCTAAGCTTTCTTTCCCCACTATCAGGATCAATGGTGATTCTTCACATGAATTGACACTGATTACCATAATGAATAATGATTCTAGGATAATTGACATCAATCCCTATGTTTTTAATTTTTGTTTGCAATCTGAAGCTAGTTTAACAGTCAAATTAATTTCAATTAGCTATTTCTAGTCTTAAAATCATGAATCTCTATTTGTAGATGACATTGCCAAGAATTATACATGATGTGTTTTCCATCTATGATTTACCCATAGTTAGTCACCCATTATTCACATATTAGAGTGATATTTTCTTTGAGTTAGGATCTTGAGTAATTATTTTGTCCCTACTCTAGAAGCAGTCATTGAACATTTTGAAGCAATATAAGAATAATAAGATTCAACTATAGCTTATTATAATGAACAATTTTATAACATCTATGTAATAGATTAATCCATTTCATTTTAATATCACATATATATTATCATATGATTTTTTGTAATTTCTATTTTTACATTATCCACTTAATTACATAAAATAGTGGACTGACATCCTCTCAAAGAAGTCTACCACTTCCTAAAATTGATCTAGCATCAAGCAGTCCACTTATCTATCCTATTAATCAATATTATCCAAGTTGTCTCTTGTGTGCAAGTAATCTTTCCTATCCAAAAAATATTTCCCACCTTATTGGATCAATGGTGTGCAACCTCCATCACAGGTATCCCTTTAAAACCTTGTATCACAATTTCTATTTTTATAAAGTTTATTTACTAATAAAAATGAACAAAAATATACTAAAACATTCTAGCACGCCTGATGGGACCTCTAGGTATCATTGTTCTTGTTATGTTTCATTGTGAAATTGTTTGTTAGTTGTATTTTCTTGATTGTGTGTTTGCATTCAAAAAAGAAAAAATAGAAAATTCTAGATTTCCTTTTTAAAGTCTAAAAAAAAAGTGCATTCATCCTCTTGATTATTTAGATAATCCACATAGATTAATTTATGTGGATTGATAAATCGTGATAGTCACATTCTCTCACAAACAATCAAACCATGGTAATTTTAAAAACAAGCACCAAAACATTTTCCTTCCTAGGTGGACCGATTTAGATTTCATCACCAAGGGGAAAACTGACTCGATGTACCAACGGAGTATAATTTTTTTGGCACATAAGTTTATTGGTTAAGCACATGATACCCTTATCATTATTGTGTGTGAAGTGAGGGGGTAGACCCTAATACCAAGCCACATACTTCCTTCCAACACGAAATCAGGCCTCAATGTATCTTTGCATATATACAAGTTCCCAACCTTAACTAAAATATAAAACCAACTTTAGACTACTATTTCTTAGTACCTTCATTAACCCATCTCTCCATTACATTCTAAATTTTGTTTCTTAAAAAGTAAAAATATTTAGGTACACCTAATAGAGTGTGTTTTATCTTTCACTAAAATGAGATAATCAAAAAGGATTTTGTGTGTCTGTATATTTCATTCTTTATTTATTTTTCTATGCTACAAGGTTCTAATGAAACAATAATCACTGAAACAAATTTAATCTTATACATCATCTTCATCCATGAAGAACACACCAAGTCCTCATACCTCTCTTGAATCTATGGGGGAAGGCATTCCCCAATTTTATACATAGGGAGACCTATAATTCTCTAGTACATTAGATAATAATCCAATTGATCTCAATAATTATCTTAGTAATTAAGCCATATAAATTCTTTTTTACCCTCAAACCCTATATTTTAGGTTTTTATATAGCATGCCTCTTGAGGGACCTAAAGTACTTGATGCAACCATGGTTTCCACTTACAATAATCCACCTCTAATGGGTTGTGATACCAATATAATGCAATCCCTAGATAATCCACTACCATTGGTATCTAGTAACCCTTATCTGACCATTACCTAAACCCAAAATGTCACTACAAGCCAACTTACACTTACTCTACCATTGACTACTTCACCCCAAAATTTAGTAGTTTTAAACCTTGTAAATCTCCCAACTATTCAAACAAGCATAGCTTTGAATCCTAAAACCCAATGCTTACAAAAATTTCCTCTAAGTTAGCCTCTTTAGCAAAATTTCCCCTTGAATACTCAATATCTATCTCCCTTACAATCCCTTATGTCTACTCACCTTCACTCATCCTCACAACCAAGCGTACCCTTTCAAGTTCTAGAGTATGTGGTTGCATCTCAACCTAACATGATTACTTATATTGGTTATCTCCTTTCACAACCATTTTCCACTCTATTCCCCACCTATCAACATTTACAACAAAATGTCTAAGGGTGTATGCCTTACTATAATACCCAACTTGGCCTCATGAACATAATTATGAATAGGATGATAAATCTAGGGGCTTTTGCCTTTGGGTAGAAAAATATGCTCACATACAAGCAAATTTGAAATAAACCTATTAATCCTATTGTTTCAATTAGGCCATATCCCTCACAGTGATAAGTTATAAAATTTACCAAATTTCAAAACAAGGAAGATCCCCAACTACACATTAGGGCATTTAGACATGCTTTTTACCTTATATCTCATGATGATACTCTCCTTTTAAGGACATTTCCCATGTAATTAGTTGGACTAGCCTTAGATTGGTATAACTCCATCCTTCAAGACTCCTTGTTTTCTTTTGGGTAATTATCTCAAATCTTCTTAGAACACTTCACTAATATCTCAAGGAAAGTAAACATAACCAACCTACATGCCATTAGATAATTTGATGATGAATCCATTATCAATTTTTTATCTAGGTGGCAAGGCCTTATAAATCAACTAACCTTCTCCCTTCCTCAACTTGAATTAATAGAGTTATTTGTGAGATCATGTGATAAGCATATCTCATCAATACTACAAGTACAATCATTCAAATTTTTTGATGAATCCTTTAGTATGGCTCATAAACTAGAAATCCAAGCCTTAGAGGTTGGAAAAGTTATGTTACATAATAAGAAATTAAAATTGACACCTCCATAAACAATGAACCAATCTAAACCTTATACCTCCCAAAAACAAACTCAAAAACCCTTAACATAATTTCTTCCTTAGAAAGACACACCCTTAGTGGATTCATATGCTTCCATTTAATAAAATCTCTTAAAATCTTCCATTATCAAGCTTCCTCCAATCATACCCCTTGATGATTCTCACCCCAAACCTAGTTGTTATAACAAATGTGATTTCTACACTTATCATCATGTACCTAGTCATGGGGTCAATAAAGGTCAACATTTCAAAGGTTTGGTTTAGAACCTTATCGACCAAGGGGAATTTTAATTAGATAATCCTAATGCTCCTCTTAATCAATCCATCAATATCTTTATACAACTATTCCCCAACCATCCTTCTACATCTAATTATGTAAAAGCAAATGTAGGAAGCACCTTAGATCATGAAACCCATGTAATAAACACAATGCATGATCAAATTATACCTAAATAAGTTGGTAAAGCTTTCGAATCATCTTAGAAAATAAAAAAGATCCTAGATATCCTTATAGGAAATATTTTTGAACCACTTAAACCAACTATATCTATTCCTAATATCCACTCAAGTTTTATTAATCTCATTATTTTGGATCCTCTTAAAGAAATGCTACCTAAGCATTTTCAAGACAACCAATCAAAAATAAAACATGAAAAAACTATCAAGGGGGATACTTGTTTGTATATCCCAAAAAATACACACACTACTCATTTAGTCACTACAGAACCTTTAGGTAGCATGATCACTCCCTCTATCTCACTCCCTCCTGATATTTCCACTGTATTACATTAACCATCTCCAAAACTAGCTTCCCTTATGACTTAGGTTGATCCAAACCCTGTCAAAGGGAAAAATAAGTGAAATCTTTTAAGAAGTGGAGATAAATTCCTTAGGGAACCACAAGGTAAATCATTATAACATCAACCAATAAGAATTGAGTTCCCTAAAGATGACATCCCTACTACTTCAAACTTTTTTTGAAAAGGGAAAATGGTTATGCCACTAGCTCAAACTAAATTTCCCATAATTGGACCTTTTCCTTTTGTAACACCAAAATCCAACATTATGGAATCATCCTCTAAAAAACATACACTAATAAAATAGGATCTTACCATAATAATAATGCCGATACATAATACCTTAAATCCTTATTACCCTCAAAATCTCAGTATAAGGTCTCGTTCTAAACATAGAGTACCCTATGTTAGAAACATTTGAACAATCAATGTAAGAAGTCAGGACAAAAAAGTGAATGTATCCCCCATGATAATACCTATAAAGGTGGAAAAACCTAACCAAGATATATTATGGGGGTCTTATTTCATGATTCTTGATCAATTCCTTTGAACCTCCCTTATCACACTATTACCTATCAACCTTGTTAAACCCCATTCTAAAAAATTGGCATGGTATTAAGAAAATAAGAATGCACTTACCATAGAATATCAGGGCATGATAAACAAAGTTGTGATGCATTTAAAGCTATAATCCAAGATTCATTAGTAGAGGATGATCTTTTATGGGAATAGTTTGGTCCTGATTATCCTCATAATCAAACTACTAGAGTTGTGACCACCCCGAGAATTAGTACATTATTAAGAAGGTCAGAACAAGATTAAAAAGGGAAGATATGACTTCTGATGATACTCAATATCAATCCATATTAGACCCTCTAGACTCAAATAATTCTATAAACACAATAAACCAACCATTATTTTGAAGAGATGTAATACACATATCCAATCGATCCCAGACACAAGGTCATATAACCCAAAATCCCAACAAAGCCAATGTGTTTATTAAAAAATCCTCTACTACTACTATAGACAATCCTACATCATCCATCCTAAAACCCAAAGTTTATATTAAATGGAAGGCACATAATAATACCTTTTTAGAGTTGATATAGCTATCAGTTCTAAAATAACTCCACTAGATTCCCATCAAAATGTCTTTATACGAACTTATCCAAGATTCTCTACAACATCATAAAGATATAATAGAAGCCTTGAAAAACACCTAGGTATCATCAAATAAACCTCAACCTCTATCAACCTTCATTATATCCTTAAAAAATTCATCATATATCACATTTCATGATTATAAAATATTCTGATTACAACTTAAGGACCAGAACCCACCATTATTTATCACTTCCCAAGTTAATCAAACATGGATCAAAATATTTATGATTGGAAATGGATTTGATATAAATATTATCTTCTCACACACTATTAGTCAAATCTAATTACCACAAACTATTGTGGCTCAATCTCCAGCCATCCTATAAGCCTTTAATGACATTGTTGCCCCCACATTAGGTAAAATCATCGTGTCCATCCAAGTAGGTATATATACCCTCTTAGATCTATTTTACATGATAGAGGGATAATTTAAATATAACATCCTACTAGTACATTTTTGGATATGCACTATTTATTATGTGCCCTTTAATTTACATCGATGACTTAAATATGAACACGAAGACAAGATCTATGTTGTTCTGGCAGACCCACATCCATTTAAAATGTCCAACTTAAAATTATCAACCTAATGATTCCTTGATCCCCCTAAGTAATTTAAACCCATTAATTTTGAGGGAAACATCATTTATTTCTATAATAGCCTCATCTTATATCCTTGATAAAAAATCCCTTGACTCAACATTCCAACATATGAGATATTATTCCATATGGTCCCCATTAGCTCTAAACACACTTAAAATATGGAGATATCAATCAGCCCTATTTATATGGGGAAATTCAAACACATACCAACCATTCTCCTCTAACTTTTAATTTATTGATAAACCACACTTTTTATAAACATATATGCAATGATGTACCTAGAATGGATTTGGCCTAGGACATTATGAATAAGTACCTCATGAATTTACAATAAATGACCTTAGAAAACCATAAAAAAGGATGGCCTTGGTTTCAAGAAAACTCTTAAAGATGATAAGGATAGCACTTTGATGTCCCATATCTCTATAAATATGGATGATGATGAACACTCATCCCCATTTAGTTATCCTACAATAATTGATGACACCATTTCCATCCCACCTAACTTTTTTTTGATTCACACCATTCACTTGGAACCATTAACTTATCAAAACAATGAAAAAACCATATGTCTTCCCCTAACTTTTCCTGACCTAATAAATAAAATTACTCCTTAGTCCATGTAATGGAGTGTCTAGACAATAAATCTATTTTAACTTATTTAGGGGTAAGGGATTCATATCTAAAGAATATCATACCATCTTATTCTCCTTGTCTTTTAAATGAGGTTACAATTGATACTAACATAAGAACACTTGAAGTCCTATGAAACATCAAGGTTAACCAATCACTATATTTAGGAAACAAAGATTTCAAAAAATTCCTTACTAATAATTTCCAAGACTTTAATTGGTATTATAATGATATGCTAGGAATAAAACCTACTGTAGTCATCCATAACATCATCACCATTCCTGAATTTAAACTAGTAAAAGAAAAACTTCAAAAAATGCATCCTTGTGTAGCACTTTTTTGTCAAGGAAGAATTACATAAATTATTATCCATTAACTTTATCTAACCCATCTATTATCCTCAATGCATATCTAACATAGTACCTATCACAAAACCCACATGGGGCCTATGCCTTTGTACCAACTTTCATGATCTTAACATTGCTTATCCAAAAGATGATTTTTCCCTTCCTAATATTGACCAACTCATGGATATCATTGTAGGACACAATTTTTTTTCACTCATATATGGTTTTTATGTCTATAACTAGATCATTATTTCCCTAGAAGATTAACATAAAATCCATTTTATTATTCCATGGGGGACTTTTTGTTATAGGTTCATGTCTTTTTGTTTAAAAAATATAGGAGAAATTTACTAGTGTTCCATGAGCTATATTTTCCATGACTTAATTCACAAAATAAAAATGACCTCCTTGGTAGATCTAAGTATCGTAAAGATCACCTATCTATCCTTCATAAAATCTTTGCCCACTTAGTCAAATATCAGGTTTGTCTCAACCCTAAAAAGTATGTCTTTGGGGGTTTATCAATACTTTTTTTGGGTTTTATCATTTCCCTTAGAGGAATCAAGGTTGATACTACTAAAATTATATCCATTATTAATATTATACTCCCATCTAACCCCAAGCAACTTTGTAGTTTACAAGGGAAATTTTAGTCTATTTACCACTTTATTTCATAATTATCTGACTGATGTCAACCATTCCAACACCTTATTAGGAAATACACTTGATTTATATGGGATTAAAATTGATAGGTGGCCTTTTATATGCTTAAAAAATATCTCATATCTCCCTTGTATTTATTATACCAAGAGAGGATAAACCTTTTTACTTGTATATCTCAGCTACAAACCATGCTTACCCATCAAGATGAACAACATAGAGAGCAAGCAATTTATTATATAAGTTTCACTATGGTTGAGTATGATCCTCATTAAACACATTTAGAGAAACTATGTTTGGCCTTATTATTCATAACTTCTAAGCTTTTCCACTATTTATTTAATCGCAAAACCTATATGATTACCAATACCAATTCTATTAAGTTCATGTATTTAAAACCCCATTAGAATCAATGAATGGAAAGATGGATTATGCTTCTCACCAAGATTGATATTGAATTCCTTAACTAGAATTTAGTTAAGGGGTAGATCATCACTGATAAATTACCTAAGGCACTCCTTACTGATAATCTACCATTAAATTATGAATTTCATGATGAGTCTATAGCCTCCACATCCTAAGGATATCTTACCTATCATATGATGTTGTTATTTGATGGATATAAATGAAAACATGGAGTAGGGATTATTATAATACCTCTAGGAGGCATTACCATACCCCTATCCTTCAAACTTGATTTTGACTATACTAATAATATGGCATAATATGAAGCCCTAATTATAGGTCTTCAAATAGCTTTGGATTTAGGTGTCAAGTCAGTTCATATTTTTGTGGATTCCCAATCAGTAGTCAATTAAATAATTGACATATATCAGTGAAATAATAAAATCCTTCAAAGGTATAAAATGTTATTATAATAGTTATTATACACCTTCAACCACTATGTCATCTAGACCACTCCTTGGTCAACCAACAAGTTTGTTGGTATCATGGCTTCCTTGTCTTTCTTTACCCCATCTTCCTCTTAGGAATATAAATTATTTATCCTTATCCACAAGTTAACTGAACCTTATTATACTAAAACTAATCTTCCTTATATCCATATTATATAATAAAATCATTTAGATATGTAGTACACACATATATTCGATTATCTATCTAAAGGTATCATTCTTTTAGATTTATGCAAAAATGCTAAGCATGCTTTTTAGAAATGGAATGCATAGTATATAATACTGGGCGGGGTGATTTATAAGTAGTGATTTGATGCTATTCTCCTTTGTTGTCTCAATATCTCTAAATCAAATCTCATAATTAAAGAAACACATGATGGAATATGTGGCATCCATTTTAGTGGTTTAACTGTCACCAAGAAGATTATGCGATTAGGTTATTATTTTCCAACTTTGAATTGAGACTATTATGAATATGTCAATAAATGTGTCAAGTGACAACAACACACCAAACTATCCCATGTCCCTAGTCATGCATTATAGTTAGCGAAGGAATTTTGGCCATTTTCCCAATGGGGATTAAACCTTATAGGGTAAATTAATCCTAAATCTTCTCAGTGACATGGTTTTATCATTCCTTCTACTAAATATTTCACTAAATGGGTAGAGGTAGTTCCTCTCATTTCAACCAAGGTAGATAAGATCATTGATTTCATTAATCATCACATCATATGTCATTTTGGTGACCCACACAAAATCATAACAGATATTGGGAAATATTTTAAAAATAAGCAAGTTCAAAAATTATGTGATTCCTTCAATATTAAGCTAAGCTTCTCATTGCCTTCTTATCTACAAACTAATGGACAAGCCAAGGCATCTACCAAAACCATTGTCAATATGTTAACCAAAATAATCAATGAGGCTAGCAAGAATTGGCATATTCACATACCATTTGCTTTGTCGGCTTATCAAACTATCATTCAGACCCCTATAGGTGCTACTCCTTTTTATTTGGTCTATGGTACCGAAGCAGTTCTCCCCCTAGAAGTCAAAATTCCTTCTCTTTGGATCTCTCTTAAGGATATCATTTATAAGGAGGATTATCATCAAGAATGATTAACATAATTTTAAATTTTAGATGATTATCGATCTATAGCTCTTGAACACCTTCATCTATATCAAGAATAGATAAAATGTGCATATAATAAGCATTTAAAAGAACATGAATTTAATATCAATGACCTTGTCCTTAAGTAAAATCAACATGTCATAAATATGGAAAGAAATAAATGAGGTAAGTTTGTTTTGAATTAGCTTGGAACCTATATTATCACTCATAAATATGGATCTGGGGCATACTGCTTGGCCTTTATTGATGAGAAACCATAAGATGAACCTCTTAACACTTCTAATATACATCTTTTTTACTATTAATAATCCTATTATAAACTACATTCAACATAAGTTCTCCTAAAATCTTATCCCCTATCTCTAAACATACCCAATAATGATAGAGAATAATGTGAATTTTTGATAGTATACCCATTTTATCCTTAATATAGCGACACCCCAGATCTGTTCATAGCATGTTATCATGGATTAGTTCTTCTAAAAATAAGGTGGAGTTCCAGATCATTATTTATTAAAAATCCTTCACCTTAAAAGCTTATTCAAAAGGAATAGATCATTATTTTGTTCTGTGGTTTAGTTTATGAAAATACCCTAGGTTTACTCTTAAATATAATCCATGGGAAAAGGTTAATTTGATATATGAAATAAAGAAAATATCAAAGTTTCAGACTGATTCCTCTAAGTATAATTTTTATTAAAAGTAAGAAAAAGACAAAAGTTATAGACTGATCCCTTGAAGGACAACTACTAAAATACATACCTCTAAATATATAGACCACTCCCTTAAAGGATGGATATATGTATATGTTTTAGGAAACTTCCTACATTGATTAGTTTCTTATTAAAATTAGACCCTTTAATAATATTTATAATCAAAATTTAATCTCACAAAAGCTTCCCGTATTGATTAACTTTAATAAATTTGAAGACTTATAACATTGATCAGTCTATATATATACATGGATTATCTTAAGGTTAGCCTAAAAATCTAGGAAACATAAAACAAGATGTGTATTCCTAGAGAATTTATTTGTTACACCATTCCCTACAAACATAAAAATTCCCTTTTCAAATCCAAAGAATTGTGAATTCAGTTGACACAAGATTGTTAAGGATTCTCATTAACATTAGATAAAAGAATGCATATGTGAAATCAATAAGAGGCCTAGTTTTGGTTAGGGTTTAGGATAATTATGATTCATACATCCTTGATAAGTTAATAAAAAAACAATTCCATCATAAATTACCATTATTCAAAAATATTTAAATTCATAAAAATCATAGCATAATCTAAATCCATAATCCACCATGACATAAAAACCCAATCCATGATGTTCCACATAATCCATGTAATATCAAATCCATAGCCTAATACATTATTACATGATTTAAAATTCATAATCCATCATAAATCCATTAAAACATATAAATATAAATCCATAATCAAGATAAAAATTTGAAGCTACATTACACGATCTAAAAACCATAATCCATGTAAATACCATACAATCAATATAAATTATGATATATAACATAAATAAACTTAGATACCATCTAAACATGATATAAATAATATAATCCATGACAAATAGTGCAAGATAAAGTAAATAATGTGTGGTATACAAGCTCATGTGTATATACATAAAAGATCAAATGTACATAATAAGAATGTCATGATATACAATATATACAAAGCCAATCCATATAATAAGCTATATATATGGCTAATCTATGAATTTAAGTTATCTAAGGTGGATACTCACTCTACCTCCTCTACTAAATCAATCCTCTCCTCCATCCCTCCCATATCTCCCTCATAATACACTCCCCATGTTAGCTATAGTAATCAGTGTCTAATGAGGAGTCTGAACCTATGTAGCTAAATGAGTGACATATTTGGGAACTTATGGAAGTTGATATATAAAATATCTCTCATAATAATGGATATCTTCCATGACATAATGGTACCTATCCATACTAATATTACTTGGTGGCCCCATCCTCCTACCTTATGTCCCTCCCCCTATGGTAGATCTTGACACAACTCCTCATTTAGCCCCTGCCAATACCTAGAGTCTCTTGTGTTGGTCAAGACATCTATCTCGATCTTGATACACCTCATCATAACTCACCTATAATGTGTCATAATTCCCCTATAATTTAGTCAAGATGACCTATAGGTGATCTTACTCAAAATCAATTCTGGATAATCACACCTATAAAACATAGCACTCTACTTGCATACTATACCTATCTATTATCACTACCTATATGTCTAGCTCTCCCTCCCCATCTCCTCTTATCTCCTCCACATCCACCATCTCTACATATCCTACCTCCTATCTAGACAAAATCACTCTCTCATGTCCTCTTCCTAACTTATCCATCCACCATAATAATAATGCCTCAGTAGTCCTAACATCATCAACATCCACCCCCTATATCACCTCTTTTTATAAAAGATCAAGATCTTTCACTTGTGGCTCTAACAACTCCACCTTAGAGTCATCTCTCCTATATACCTATGGGGCCTTTGATATATCTTATAATAGCCCAAACTATCACTGCACATGCCCAAACTGAAATAAATCCACATACTTTATGCATCACCCTCATAAACACCTTGCTTGATGCCCCACCATCAAATTCATATCCATCCTCAACCATGCTATAAATCTAACACAAGGCCTCTACACCACCTAATCCTCCTCCATAGCCTCTAAAACTATCAATAGTAATATAAATATTGTACTCTCCCACCTCCATAAGGATGGGCAATGTTGTCTCTCTATTATAATAAGCCCACACTAAATGTAAATCAATGTCATCCCATCCATGGTAACCCTTATGGTTACACTACTTGTATATGCTCATATGCCCAACACTATATAATAAAGGTCACATCCATCCCAAAGCATCATTGTGTCCTCCATACCCATAAATCCGTGTATATCTATGCTAAAAGTGTTGGATCTTATGAAAACACTGTATGATGCTCCCACATATTTGCTAGAACCTTTATCAAACTCCTTGAGAATATCCCACCCCCTAAATTAGGCAATGCATAATAAGAGATATATATAACATCATCATGGTAATCACTCATCTCCTATCTTGGTCCTAATTATATAATAACTTAAAGCTAAACCTTCCTAATGTAAAACTAATATCTACAACATTATCTCCATATAGACGTGTTAGCATGGCTGCTCATCCTCTCTCATCCAATGGAATAATATACACCCCTACACTAGTAGTCATAATATCATATATATATATATATATATATATATATATATGTATATATATATATATATATATGTATGTATATATATATACATAGACATATATATACATATATATATATATATATACATATATATATATATATATATATATATATGATATTATGACTACTAGTGTAGGGGTGTATATATATCCTCTAGTGTCAGGTTCACCTCTCTAGTAGGTAGCCAAAAGGTCCTTATAGTTGGATCCCATTTCTCTAATAGTTCCACTAATAGACTCTTATCTCTATGAAATCAACAATAGTGGTATAATCCACCTAATCCTACAACCTATAGATGTTCCCAATCTACATCTCCCATCACCTCTCAAAGCTACTCCAATAATGGTGTCGCTTGATATTGCATGGTAAAAAATATGTGTGCCTACAATCCCATGAACCCCCTAGGTTTCTTAAGTTTCCTACAATACTAACTCAATACTCTAAGTTTTCTACCCCTAAGAATTAACATTGACCCTTATGAGATCAACACTAATTAGCACCTGATCATCATCAATTATACGATCAACATTGATCCATAACTAATTGATGGTCAATCATTAGGGGAATTAATATTGATCTGCTATGGATTCATGCCAACCCTTTCTAACTCTAACAAGTGTGGAAATATCTAACATAAAAAATTCAAAAAAATTCAAAAAAACCAAAAAAATAAAAATAAAAAACAAAAAATTTACCCCTACCTGATTTTGTGATCATTGTCACCATCGTTGACCACTCCTGCTAGCCTCCATATTCTATACTTTGCTAAAACATGTGGATGGGTGTCAATGTTTTATCTCTAGATCACACATTTTTTATTGCAAAGGAGTGCCTAACATTTTATACATCTTATTTATAGCTCTTTACGATCAACATTGATTATTTTGGGATCGACATTAATTTTTTATAATTGATATCAACCCATTAAATTGATGTCAATTATGTCTATTTTGGCTTATTCCTTGTACTACTTGAATTTTTTTTGCATCCTTATAATCCTTTCCCAAGACCATTTAATTTATCTTTTGATATAGTTATCCCACTCTTTATTACCTAGCATTAGTGTCTTGTGGACATAGACCCCTTATTGGTCTCACAACTTTTAAGAGGTTTACATTCATTTTGGAGTCTATCCCCTATGGATTATGAAAGTGTACCTCATATTGAGAGCAAATGTCTCTAGGTAGCACACACATATCAAGAACATTGGATGTTTTGGTCTGCTTATCCTAGTGTTTACCCTCTTGAATGGATTCAATCAAGTTTACATGTTTGTATTTGTGACAATCTATTACTTCTTTGCCTTGGGGCGTTCCTATTCAGATATCCTATATCTTGTTAGTGAGACATTGTACTTCATGCTTATCCTTGCATCTTAAACACTCATCTTCCATCAACCTTATCTATTACCACTTTATTTTAAAACCCATCTCTACCTTATCATCATTTGTTAACTCCTAGTTTGAGGGGGGATACCTCCTCACATGAACCTAGGGCATTGGACCCATCTTAGTTTTTGTCTCATGGTAGGTTATCAAAAAATTCTCAATAAAAAGGGGAAAATGTAGACACTACAAATTTACACTATTATATTAGTATGAATATATGTGTCTTACCAATTCCCCTTCTTTTTTTATGTTCATCATTTTAGTTGTACTAACTGCTTTCTTACTTTATGTAATTAGTCTTACTAATTACTTTCTACCTAAGTAACTAATCTTAACCACTTAACCCTCCCTAAATCTAGTCAAATATCCCTAAATGTATTAGAGGTAAGTTATTTTTTAACCTCTTAGCAACCTCTCACTAGATGAACTTTATTTAAATAACCTAGGACTAAGTTTAACCCCATGAATTAGATTTATTTGAATGAACTGAGTAAACTTAGACTGGATCGACATTGATCCCATTTATCATCATTGATCCTATTGGGATTAACATTTATTTAAATTTAGACCATCCTCGAGCAAAGGGATCCCAAATTCATACATTGGAATGTTGTATAAATTATCTTGGAATACCTTCAGAAGGATACACCTATTTCAGTCCATCCCTACTCATTCAAAGGTTAAACATATCCCCATCCATGTGATAATTATCTACAATATTAGAAGCATTTCAAAGGTAAGTATATTGCTTGTTTGAATATATTATGATTCATGTATTGTTTGTTTACATTCTATTTATTACCTTTAGTATGGTTAGGTTAATATTAATTATTCTTAAGCCATTTAAAATCCCTTAAAGACCACCTTTAGGCCCCATCCTGATCTTTATTTTTCCACTATTAAAATCGATGATGATTCCTCACATGAATTGACACCAATTACCATAATTGATAATGATTCTCAGATAGTTAAGATTGATCCCTTTTTAGTCTTTATCTGTAATCTGAAGCTAGTTTAATAGTCCAAGTTAATTTCAATTAGTTGTCATTGGTCTTCAAATCATCAATCTTTATTTTAAGATGACATTACCAAGAATTATACACGATGTGGTTTCCATATATGATTTACCCATAGTTCCTCACCCACTATTCATAAATTAGAGTGATATTTCCTTTGAGCTAGGTCTTTATGCAATTATTTTTGCCCCTACTCTAGAAGCAGTCACTGAATAATTATAAGGAATATAGGAACATGAATATTCAACTATAGATTATTTTAATGAGTAATTTTATAACATCTACATAATAGATTAATCTATTTCATTTCAGTATCACATCTATATTACCATATTCTTTGTTGTAATTTATATTATTACATTATCTACTTTATTATATAAAATAGTGGAATAACATCCTCTTAAAGATGTGTACCACTTCTTGGATCTAATATAACATTAGGCAATCCAATTATCTATCCTATTAATCAATATTTTCTAAGTTGTCTCTTATGTGCAGGTAATCCTTCCTAGTTAAAAAGGAGTTCCCAACTTATTAGATCAATGGTGCACAGCCTCCATCACAGGTATCCCTTTAAAACCCTATACCATAATTTTTATTTTTAGTAAGTTTATTTATTTAATAAAAATGAACAAAAATATACTAAAATAATACCATATCATGTAAAAATCATAATAAACTATTGTAATAGAATATACTACATAATTATGATTAAAATGTACCATAACATAATATGACCAAGTAACTAACAATTAACTATCATGATCATAAGTAATAAACATAATCCATAATCAGCATATAACTAATTCCAGTTACTTAAGACATCAAGTAAGCCCATTATTAACTACATAATTAGTAGTAATAATTCTAAATAAAAATTTTAATGTAACATCCTTCTCACCTAAAGCTAGTCATTATCCTAATGACACTTATTTCAATAATAGTTTTGAAATGAATTAGTGTTTAGTAGAAAATAAAACATAATATCAACAAATTATTGAGTAAATAAATGAGGAAACAACTTATGAAACTATTCATAATCTTCCTAAGTATAACTATCTTCATAATATTGGTCCCACTAGACCTTGTACTATAACACTTATCTCTTATGTAAACTAAGCTTGTGAGTGTCAATTATTTTGACTAGTTTTATTATGACCATCCTGGGATCCAAAACCTATAAAGCATTCTAATCCAACACATGAAAAGAATCAATAACATAATTTTTAAGATAGGACACATGGAAAAAATTATGCAAAACTAATAAATCTAGTGTCAAAACAATCATGTATGCCATAAGATTGACAAATTCTAAGACCTCAAGGGGTCCTCCATATCTAGGAGATAATTTGACTAATTTTCCAAAATTGATCAAGATTTTCTATGGTTTTACCTACATAAATACTATCTCTAACTAAAAACTATCTTTATATTCTTTTCTAATTAGCATAACTCTTTTATCTATCACTAGCTTTAACTAAACTTTTCCTTATTAACTTAACCTACTCTTCCATCTCAAGAATCATATCTAGACCAAAGACTACCCTATCTTCTAACATGTCCCAGTTGATTGGTGTTCTACACCTTCTTCCATATAATGCCTCAAATGGATCCATTTTCAACACTGATTGGTATGAGTCATTGTAGGTAAACTCAACCAATGAAAGACATTCTTCTCACCTATACTTATGATCCATGTAGTACATCCCTAGAATATCTTATAATACCTAATTAACCCTCTCTATTTTTCCATCTATTTATAGATGGTACATTGTATTGAATTTCAACTGAGTGCCTAAATTTGAATTGAGAGTCTACTAGAATATAGAAGTCATTTTTGGGTCCCTATCAAAAATAAAATTTTCTAGAAATTTAGACCACCTATACACTTCTTTCATGAACCTCTTCTCAAGCATAGGTGCATCATCTGAAATGTTACTAGGAATGAAGTGAGATACCTTGATGATTTTACAAACAACCACCACAATCATGTTGTGTCAATTCTAAGACATTAGTAACCCTTGGACAAAGTCCATAATAATGACCCACCACTTCCATTCTAGTATAATATGTAGGTATAATAGCCTAGCAGGATGCACATGCTTAGCCTTAACTCATTGACATTCTAAACATCTAGAAACAAAGTCAACTACATATTTCTTCATTATTTTCCAAAAATATAATGGTCTTAGCTCTAATAAGAGCTTAGTCACACGTGGATGATCTATATAAGGAGTATTGTGTAGTTCCTGCGTACTACACTCCTTAAATTCTCCTTATTCAATACATAAATTCACCCTTTGTACCTCAATAAACCATCATATTTAAATTTAAATCCATAATACTTCAGATCTTGAGCATTTTGAGTCAATGTTAGCTTTACCTATTCATAAAATTTATCTCATAAAGATAATTTCACCACTTTATCATGAAAATTATTCTTGATGGTAGGCAAAACTACTTTATACCTTCGATGACTAAGGGTATCTATAATCCTAGTTTTTTTTTACTTTAATGCAGTTATTATCAAAGTCATAATATGAAAAGAACTATAACCATCATCTTTGACATGCATTCAGGCTAGGTTGGATGAAGATATATTTGAGTTCCAAGTTATCTATCTTAAGATCAAATAGTTTTCCCAATATATAATGCTTCTAAACCTATAAGGCATGATTAATTACACCCAATTCCATATCAAGCAAGGTATAATTTACCTCATATAGTTTTGAATTTTTTGAATCATAAGCTACAATAGAATGCTCTTACATGGGAAATCCTCCAAGGTCATCTCTCAAAGCATTAATTATTACTAAAAATTAACCATTTAGATTGAGAAATCTTAACACTGGTGTCAAGATGAGTCTTAATTTTAGCTACTAAAAATCTCCCTTACACTTCATTGACCATACAAACTTCTAATTTTTTACTGAAGAGAAGTAATTGAATTTGAAATCTTAGAAAATTTTGGAATAAACTTCTTGTAATATCCTACCAAAAGCATAAAAATCCTAACTTTATGGATGTTTTTAGGTTCTATCCATTCCATAATGGCTTTAATATTTGAAGGATCCATGAATATTTATTTTGTAGATATAATGTGCCTTAGGTACTGTACCTTTTTTTGAAAGAAGGAAAACTTTGATAGCTTTCCAAAAAACTTGTGCTTCTGCAACCATTTTAGAACAAACTTTAAATTCTTTAGATGTTCCTCTTTAGTTTGAGAATATATGAGGATATCATCTAAAAAGACTAACAAAAATGATCTAAATAATATCTAAACACACTATTCATGAGATTCATAAATGCTACAAGTGCATTTTTTAGCACAAAAGGAAGGACCGTGAACTCATAATGCTTGTGCATCGAGTCATAAGTCTATTTTTGGAATGTCTTCCTCATGAATCCTTAATTGATAATATCTTGATCGAAGATCAATATTTAATAAAATTGATACTCTATGCATTTGATCAAAAAAATCATTAATGCAAGGTAAATGACACCTAATTTTAATCATTACCTTATTCAAAATCCTATAATAAATACATAGGTGAAGGGTTCAATCCTTTTTCTTAATGAACACAATTGGTACACCCCATAGTGACACACTTAGTCAAATTAACCCTTTAGACAACAACTATTAAAGTTTAACCTTCAACTTCACTAATTTAGTTATCATCATTCTATAGGGACAACAGTTTAGACCCTATAATGATGTCAAATGAGAAACCAAATTCTCTCTTAGTGGGTAAACCCAATAATTATTTTGGAAAGACATCTTAAAAATCTTAGAGAAAAGGATAATCTTAAATATAAATCTCCTTTAATTCCTACATATTATTTATTTTTACAATAAGTTATTGACACCCTTTCCTATAAAATTTATTCAATTAAATTATATAAATCTGCCTAAGATTAAGCTCCTTCTTGGTTCCCTAGATTTGGGTTTGATTACCCAAATCATCTAGACACTCAACCATTTTAAGTAGATAATCTACCTTGGCTTTATGTTGATCTAACCAGTTTAATCTTAGGATCATGTCATATGAACCCAATAGAGATACAAACATGTCCACTACCATGGTAAATTCTGGTAGTTTGATCTCAACTTCATCCAAACATCTATTAACCTTAACCCTAGATTCATTCCCATATTGAACTGGCCATGAATTTTACATAACACCAACTTTCTTAGATAAAATTTTAAGCATAATAGGAGTAATAAAATATTATGTAGCTCCAATTTCAGTCAAAATTAAAATTAGTTGACCAAGTAAATTAGTTGACAACTCAATAAGAGAAGCCTTAAACTTAACTTATAAGTTATTAATAATTGTGTGAATCCTCAGCTGAAAATATCCCTATTATGGAGCATAACCCTTATTATTACCATCTGATTTACCCTAAATGCATTACCTAACATAATTATCACCTATAAAGATGAAGCATCCACTAGGTGGTCCTTTCTTATCATATTGTTGATTCCCTCTGAAACTTCCTTTGAAACTATAACTTAGTTTCTTATTCCTTGAATCACTGCTAAACTTGGCATTTTGATTCTTCAACTGGTTCTTATAGTTTATACTCCTCTTCAATTTATTCTTTTTGAAAGTCATTTTAGGACGTATAAACTTTTTATTACATTTATCTCTGACCCAAACAAGTGACTTCAGATTCTATTCCTTCTTGACTACCTTTTTAAAGACTTGATACATAGTAGATGACCCATGCACATCTAGTTCACATCTAATTTGGGGTTTTAATCTCATTATAAGATTCTTAATTCAAAATGTCTCATCTACCTAATACTATATAATGTAATTTAGGAGCTTATTGAATTTCTCTCGGTACTCATTCACTGTAAGGTATCCCTATTTTAGATTTTGGAAATTTATCATCTTCTAATAAAAATAGAGTTGGGGAAACCATCATGATTTGAAAATTTTCATGAGCTATTCCCACATGGTGGTGGTAGAGTCAAGGTTAATCTCTATTTTCTTGTTCTTCTACCATGTAACTACTTCACCAACCAACTGGTAAGCTCCCCACACTAATTTTATAACCTCAGTTTAATTTTGAATCTCAAAATACTTTTCCATCTTAGTTAGCCACAATTTAGCTCCATCTCCCAAAATGGTTCAATTTAACTTGTGTGGATTAACCTTCTTCATATCTCATGCATGCTCAACAGTAACACACACTCACACATCTTGTGTTATCTCCTCTTTCCTAGGTTCCTAATGAACTTTTTGTTTGGTAGGGTGTTATTCAGGTTCATTATGAATGTTATCCTCAACATGTCCATGAACTTCCTATTCTAGGGTATTTTTATGGTCCCTAGTTTCAATCATGCCTATGATAATCTAATCAAGGTTGGTAGCTTGTTTAATGGCAAACTAATTTGGGTCAACTGGAGGGTTAACATTATTAAGTTTTGATTTACCCTTACCACTTAGCCTCAATATGATATTCTTCTTTCTAAATCAATAATAAAAAGAATAAATTATTGTAATCATTAATTCCAAGAGTTTGAACCTCAACTTTGATACCTAAATGCAACAACCCCTCAGGGTTAACTAGAGTTAGGTAAATTTTAACTCAAATTTAAAATTAATAATCCCTAATTAAATGCATCTTTTAGGATACCTTAAATATTAACCATAAGGTTTAAGTGTGATTCATTTAGCTAGCAATCAATATTAACATGTTGATTTACTTTTATAATTTCACCAATATAAAGTATAATGTTAATCCAAGATAGTAATTCAACCATTGTTGATTAAGTAATTTAATAAGTACAAATAAGTTATAGCCAATTTTTGTTGTCTAATAATTTACATTAGATAGTACAACTATACAATAATAAATATATGAATAATCAAATTACAATAATATAATGTTCCATATAACATACAAGTCTAACTAAACTCATTAATATCCAAAAACAATCCTTAGTAAAGCCTCTATCGATTAATTTCTAGAAGGTGAGGGAGAGTATCATCCAAGTGATTTTCCACACCAACCATATATCATTTATTCCCCACACAATCTCCCAATAAGGGAATGTCCCTCCATTCAAACATGGGCAGATAGTGATGGTGTAAAAATTAATAAAGTCAACTAGAAACCTATGTATTATAGGTTAACTATCATAAGCAATATATCATAAAGAAATACATTCTAACATGATAATGTCCAATACATGTAAACTAAATCAAACAGGTGAATGACAATATTATAACTATAAAAATTCCTTTGGCCAAAATTTTAATACCAATTTTAGATCTCTAGGATGAGTCAATTTCACACACACTACTCAAATGGATTACATAAAATCTACCTATTAGTGAAACTAAATAAATTAGTGAAGTATGTCTCACCTATTTATTTAGTATCAGTAATATCAGATCAATATATAAACATATTTAGTACTAACACACACACACACACACACACACACACACACACACACACACACACATGTATATATACGTATATATATAGATATATATATAGATATATACATACATACATATATATATATATATATATATATATATATATACATACATATATATATATATATATATATATATGTATATATGTATATATATATATATGTATATATATATATATGTATATATGTATATATGCATATATATATATGTATATATATATATATGTATATATGTATATATATATATATATTTATATATATATATATATGTATATATATATATATATGTATATATATGTATGTATATATATGTATATATATATATGTATATATATATATATATATATATATGTATATATATATAATGCCATATTATGTATAAATACAAGGGAAATTTATAGTCACATATAATCCATTATATGCACCTTTATTATTATGTTATAAATAATAAACTTCTTAGCAATAGATTGTAAGACAATCATGCCACAACATGTATTAACAAGCAACATATATTTTGTTACATAAGTCCATTATATGAATACTTATTACTAAAATTTCCTCTATCAATCTATTTTAATTTTCATAATAAACCTTACATAATAAAACATTGTTTCACATGGCTTAAACCAAGTTGCCAAATAGTGTTCAATTGAAAGTTTCCTTAAACTCATTTGATTACCCTTTCAATTATTATCTCATTTTAAAATAATGTAATAAAATACATTCATTCATATAGGATTTTGGTAATGAACAATAAATCAACCACTTACAAGATCTAGTTGTGTGTGTGTGTGTGTGTGTGTGTGTGTGAGTGTGTGATACATGTATTATAAATACATACATATAGTCATAAAATATTATAATATTTTTGTTAGAACTACAGCCATATATAATCATTTGAATTGATATTTACTCTTAAAACAAAATAACATAATATAGTTATAAACTAAATAATATATATAAGCATGACTATGAATAGTTGGTCCTCTAGCTTAACTGATAACACTAAGTATTCACAAGTAACAAAGCCAATGAATACTTTTTAACTTAGTCAAACACATAACTAAATACTTAGTTCAACCTTTCATGCACCTATAGTCCATAACTGAGGGGTAATTTATAATATGCACAGATCTATAACCAACAATTTCAAATATTATTTATTTGAACCATTTAACAAAATGTATAGTTCAAATGATCATGCCTCAATAATAAAAAAACAGGTTAACAAAATATAAATTTTGTTCAACTTTACAACACTCATTAAAAATGGAATAATTTGTATAGTTTGAGGCTTATACAAAAATCAAATTCATACTCAGCTCATTAATTCATATATGATATTTTTCTTTAAATCAACTATTTAATTTTTTTTGTTCAAACTTAACAATCATATATATTTGTACCACCAAATATGTATATATATTTACCTTAAATTCTAATGAGTCTATATTTCTATTGAATTCAAACCTGATGTAAGGAAGATATCATCTCAACCATTTAAATCTAAACATAATGTTCCCAACACTTAAATAAATAATGGATTATTCATAATTGAACCTGTGGATTGGTCAAACCCATCCCCAAGGTCATGTATGAATGACCCAAGTAAAAATCTCAAACAACCACCCTAAAAATGAAAATGAATGCCTAGTTTCAAGTTTAATCAGTTGTTTAATAAAAAAGAAAAAAAATATGCACAACATAATATTTCCATTTATGCACATATTGGTATTGATGACCCTAATAAAGGGTTTGAATGAAAACCATTAACATAATAGTATAATACACACACAATCAACAAATTTTTTTAGGGTATATCAAACTTAATTGAAAATCGGTGTAGGGTCGAAACCCTCACTTAAATCTTCTAGACATACAAATTATCAAATTTTCCATGTTTCATAACTTAAACATAGGTGAACACATATAGAGGATTTATACACAACAATTTTGATTCAAAATATTACATATATAATTGGAGCCAAAATAGAGGGTAAGGTTATTATATACACTCAACCCTCTGGATGGACCGTACCCATCCATAGGGTTGTCTATTTATAATCCCATTATATATATATATATATATATATATATATATATATATATATATATATATATATATATAAACATAAAAACCCTAGTAAATTTAATCAATGACATCCATTTACTGGAGTGAATTTTTTAATAGAGAGACCCTAAAAAAAATTTAAAATAGACCCTACCTCATTTTCTAAGTAAGTAAGCTCAAATTTCTTCCTCGCCTAGATTTTTTCTTTCTCCTTTCCTCTCCTTATTTATTTTTTCACCATACATCTTCCATAATTCTTGGATTCCATTTAACTTCATCTATTTGCATGTGGTATTCCAAAATTTTTATCATACTTATTTCATCAGGAAATGTCCACAGTTAGTTAACTAGTTGAAATAGTCCATCATTACCCAAAGAGTCTCGAACCATATTCACAAAAGAACCTTAATTCCCCAAATATTCTCCAATATAGTAATCATTTTAAACATTATAATACCCATGATATCTTTTACTTAATAATGCCATCACATATCATACAAAAATGAAATGATTCAAAAGTTTATTGACTTTACATTAGTAATCATGCCTCAAAAAACTTTAATCCATGCCCATGACCATGAAATAAAATTTAATAATTTCTAAGGTTAAAAAACTTGATTCAATTAAATCAATGACCACTCATACATGATTTTAAATTAATACCATATAATCAATAGGGTAATTCAAGCATATCCAATTATAACAATGAATTTAACCAACTCAAGCATGTATTATGGTTTATTTGCATATCCTCTATGAAAACAATTAGTTAAATATATACTAAATTAATTACCCTTCATAACATGCTGTTATGGTGTTCAAAACATATATTACTAGAAGTAATTATAAATGTTTCTAAGACAAGAGATTTTGACTTTGAAACATATCAATATTAATCAATGATTTTAGAACATGAGTTATGGAAACTATAAAAACATGAATTAAGATAAGTAAACATTTAATTTTACCTTAGAAAACATTTACCACACTTATTCAAGACATATAGTATATAAATGCAAAAAATGGAGTAAAACAAACATATAAGAACCTCATAAATGCAAAAACACCACCAGGTTAGAGCAATATGAAAACATGATAATTGTTAGCTACATTTTGGATACTATTATATAGGTTCACAAAAACATTGGCCAATAAAACCTCCACCTTGTTTGACCACCTTGAAAATCTTATTGTAAATCATATGTAACATATATTGAGGTAAGTTTGACATGTTTAAGGTAATGGTTCTTTCTAAAAGTGTGCTTGTCCTAGTTAGGTGGGCCCAAGGAGTGTAAAAGGTTTTTAATGTATTTTTTATGTCATTTAAAACATATCAAGTCACTTCATGTCCTCTCATGGTCCATACAAGTTCCCATGAAAATGTTAAATCTTCCTCTCTAATGTTATTACCTTTTTTTGAGGTGTTTCTTGATCATTTTATAACATTAAAAATAAGAGTTTTGAAATAAATTATAGGTAAAGGGTTTGGATATGATATTATCATGTTGCATTCATCTGTACATTAATGAGAAACTCCTTTGATTATGTTCTAGTAAGGTCTCCAGGTAGAATATGGTAGTTTTCATGGAAAAATAGAGGATTTCTAAAAGGTGGTTGTAGTTTTTTAAGAATGAAGTTCTTCTCTAGGAAATTACATGGCCTTATCCATCTACATTATACTTAAACCAAGAATTTTGATGAGCTAAAAGTCTCCATAAAATCAAGAAACACTTCTTTTCTCCTATCCAACTCCTTGGTAGGATTTCAAAGGTAGTTTTAGTTTGCTCATTCTGTGTAAAGGAGAGACAATGGTAACTTGAGATATTGAGTAGAAGAGAGGGTAATAATGGAATTCACATCCATGATGATGGATATTATATTGGGTGATCTTCCTTTGTGAACAAAAATTAATAAATTAGGGTGGTCTAAAACCCTACAAAAACCCCATATGCTTAGTTTTCTCTTTGAGATAGAAGTTTAAAGCTAGTTGGAAGCATGAATGAGATTTTAGAGGATATAGTGGGTATGTATAACTATTAAATATGATATAAAAATCCCCACTTGTAACTTGTGATCACAAGGAGGAAGAATTTTTCATGTTTAAAGTAGATTACAGGTTGAAAACATGGATTTTTTGATGTTCTAGGGTTTTCAATAGTTGAGAGTACATGGATAAACATCTCACATCATATTTTCACTCCATAAAATGATTTATAGGTCCATTAAATATTTAATCATGCCTAATACACACCCAAAATCTTCTCAACATGATGGTAACCTGCAAATTCCCACAAGTGCTCATCATTCATCAATGTGCAAATAGAGTCTTAATATTTTGAGAGTCCTATGTTGCATGAAAATTATGATAAATGGATTTTATTATGTTTTTGAGTTATTTAAATCCATTTTAATCTCTTAAAATCATTATTATGACCCAAAAAGGAAAAATAAGTCATGTTCTCATGATTGACCAAAAAAGACTATGTAATTTGTGAGTGAGAGATCAACATGGTTTTGGTTATGAACCTTAGGAAACCAATGAGATTAATTGGTTTCATATTAAATTTAATTATATATCAGACATTTAATAATCCTCAAACATGATTTATCACTTCAATACTAGCTTTTCCAAGTAACATACAGTGGTTTAAGGCTTAAGACTGTGGGTAAGTCTTCTTGCATAAAAGTGAATTAAAAAGGTCCAACCTTGCATTATCACTGATGTATTAGGGTCATAACCTAAATTAAAATGTTTTGAGGTAATTTATAAGTTTTATTAAGGCTATGATGATCAAAACATGTATCATGAAAGGCTTAAAGCAATGCAAATGTAGACTTACAGGTTTACAGACCTGTAGGTCTCTTTTTCAATAGAAATGCAATGAATTTTGTATTAAGAGATGAGGTTTGAAGACTAAAATAGGTGTGGGAAATATGATAAGAATTTATGGATATGTTTTTAGGTCAAATTTATGACAAAATATGAGTTGAATATCTTTTTAGTACTCTGACAAATCCTAGGCCCCATGCAAACCTACAAGACTAATTGAAAGTTTTAAGTCTGCTTTCAAGGATGTGAAGGTAGCATGTACTATTGTATTGATATTTGTTTAAAAATGGTTAATAAGGTCATTAATAATCTTATTTATTATTTTAAAAAATAATGGAACCTTGGGACATTAAAGGTAGACCTCAAACTAGGCCATTAGGGTCGAATTGGCCTAATGGCCTACAAACCCCCAAGATATGAAAAGCAGGTTGTAGAGTCTATTAGAAGGAAAAATCAAATTGGAGATAATTTAAAACCATAAAATATATGTATATAAACGTAAAGTATGTATTTAAAACCAAGATCAAACACCTTAAGCCTCATTTTGCTAAATATACCTCTCTCAAGTTTATTGTCAGTCTTGTATTGGCTGACAACGCTCCCTTCTCCATATGTGAACTCCATTGAGAAAATGCATGGAAATAATTGGAATTTGGATATTTTGGTGAGGTATTCATATTTCCATAATTTATTATTTTTTATTTTATTTAATCCCTATAGGTTATGAATAATTGTTAAGAAACCATGCTACCTAAAACCCTTGATAAACCCTTCATAATGACCAGATAGAAAATTTTAGCTTTCAAGTGATTTAAAATACAAGGATTAGAATTTTTAATGACTCTAGTGACATATTTATGTCCAATGAGAACATAATAAAACATTTTTATGGTACTCATGAAGGTCATGGTGTACAGAATTGGTTTAAAAGTCAAGGTGCAATCTTAATTATGAATCTTGCCTACCTACAAGTGTAAAAAAACTAGGTAGAGTTTGTAAGTGGAAGTGAGTCTTAAGATAATCATAAGTTATTTTAGGCCTCATAAAAGGAGATAATAATTCCATGAATATTATATAAAGACTTATAATGGTCAAGAAATCTTGAATGTACACTCATAGGTTAGTGCCAAGAGAGTGAGTTGGAAGGGGCAACCTTATACATGAAGTCTGAGTTATAAATTTTAAAAGAGATGTAGAGAGAATTAATAGGTCACAATATATTTCAAGGATTCTTGTTTTTATATAAAACCATGGATTATCAAATTCCATAATTTTGCCTATACCATATTTGCTTGGTTATAATCATGTTTGAGAGTGGATAAGAAGGAATTTTATCTAAGGAAGGAAGGTCAAGGATGATGATGTTGTTATAGGGTTGTTAATATATGAAGTAAATATGTTTGAAAAATTAGGTAACTCTTATATAACTTAAATCTTATTCAAACTTCCAAGTATGTTGCCACAGTCATATATACACCATTTATGCCCAGTCAAGCAAAGAAAAGGAAGACCTAAGAATATTTATGGAATTGGAAAGCTTCCCTTCAATGAATTTAATTATATTATGATGGTAAAAGCCTTAATAAACCATCACAAAGTATTTAAAACTATTATTTTTTTTTGGAAATCACTCTAACTACTTCTCAGGCATGAGCATGCACCTAGTCTAGGGTTTTAGCCATTCTTAGTTCACCCATATATATAAGGTTTCAGATCCTAAAATTTGACATAGAAAATGATTAGGAGGTATTGAAATTAAATAAAATTTATTCTTGGAATTTTGAACTTGTGAGGGATGTGTAGAACCAAATCTTAGTTTCTTAGGCCTAAAGACCTAATTTAGGGCTAATGAAAAGAAGAACATGTAGATTAAGTACACAACATTGATTTTTTGATCATGATATTTTTAAAAAGGTAGGAATAGACAAATGGGTAATAAAATATTTGTTTGGTTTTCCATAATAATTTGTAGAATTTTATATAAAATGAGCTTTACATGTTTTGAGGGCAACAAGGAAATGAAGACACATATGGGATTTAGTGTGAAATGGAGTGTTATAAAGTGTATGATGAACTCAGGGAGGTTGATACAAGTTTGTTAAGGAAAAGAGAGGTAAATTATGGATAAAGTTTTCATTCATGAAGATGGAAGTAATATTTGAGGAAATTGAGCAAAGGAGAGCTATTGATGATTGTTTGATATTGAGAATAAAACAATAAGTTTAAAAGAATTGTATAAGAGTGGTATGGAAGATCTTAAAAATCATAACCAAGAATGAAACATGTCATGACATACACTTATAAATCCTTCTAACCAAGAATTAGTAGTTTAATGAATGGGGTTAGTGAGTCATCTAAGAATACTAGGAGTTACTCTATACCACATTGATGAAATAAGAGATCATATCAAGCATACACATGTTGGTAAATAGTTCATAACTACCTATTTGTAGATTACTCTTGATTTTAAATTGTTATTTTTATATGACACTTGTCATAAGTCTTTCCAATGTTCTTTTTCTCACTCCCTCTCATTATCTTCTATATATTAAACCTTGTTTAGCTTTATCATGGATCCTTCACCTAAGTATGGAAAAAACCACTCATTTTTATGCCTTTGATCAATGAAGACTACTAGTTTTACCTCCTTATATGATTATACTTAGTGTGTGTGCATGGATACTTAATATTTTAAAGTGATTTGCTTAGTCTTCCTTGACATGCTGTCTTATTCTAACACATATATGAAGTTTGAAAGCTTATTTTTAAGGTCATGTGAAGTGTTAAATTGAAGTGTAAGGGATGAGTGAGTTTTCATATTCATTAGTATCATTTTAGACATATTCATTTGTCATCTTAGTCTAAGCTTCTATCACAACCTCCACAATGAAATTTCGATGTAAGAGATTCAAATTGGGAGTAGTGTATGTTTGGATTAGTCTTATGGTCTATATTTGTAAATACAGTTGGTTGGTAGTGATCAATCAATTTAGTGTATCGCCTCCTTAATTAGATTTATTTCATGTTATCCCTTTCCCTTTTCCTTATAAGCTAATAATATAGTGTTTATAAGCCTAATTGATACATCAAGGGGAGTTAACCCTATAATCTATAGGTTTAGTCCACTAAGAGGTCACCCAAAATGTAGTACTAATTCTATTGTATATCTTAATGAGATGGATTGAAACACCCTCTCAAGGGTGAAAATTAGATCTATAATCATTTTGGCACACCTAATGGGATAATATTGTAAGTCAATTGAAGAGTTTTTGGTCTTTCTCTTTAATGAACTAGTCTTTGGATGCATAAACACAAACACCAATGACAAATTTAAGCACATTTAACTGGTTGTAGCAATCCAAGTATTCTTTCTATCAAGTATTCTCTCTATTTTGTCTTCTTCATGAATTTTCATGGTTGAGGTTGGGTTAGATTTATATTTTACTCAAGTTAGTGAGTCTTATTTGTAGCATATTGACCCTTATCAATAGCCTAATGAGTCATATGAGTCCTATATAGATCCATACTGACCTTACAATGACCCTAATTACCTTCCATATTATCCTATATATAAATGTAATCAGCATTGCTATTAATATTTCTACCCTTCGTCATTCCCTCATACGCCTTAACAAGATGATTAGTCTTTATATCAGTCCTTTCAAGCTTGGCAAGAGCAAGACTATTAGGTGCTTATGAATATATAGAAGAATGAAATAGTAGTGATCAAGTTTGATAAAAAGATATAACTTGATCAAAGTGTCCCAAGTCATCTCATGAAAAAGCTAAAGGATGCATTGAAGTTTGTAAAGAGTGCATTTTCAGCATTTAACGAAAGAAACCAACATGTCCTAGCTAATGAAAGGGTATATATAAAAAATTTGAATCAATGAATTAAAGATAATCTAATAAGATGGGAAAAATAAAATTTTTAATCTCTTCAATTTTAATTACCTTATCCTACTCCACATCAATCCTATTGTTCTTCTAATTTTTTCCAACTTGAAATAAGCCATCAAATAAAACTTGATTATATGAAGACCTCACTCTTTTTTCCTCGAGATCAATATACTCTCCTTCAAAAACCTTCATTCACCCCTCAAGATATAGTAATCCACCAAGAGAAAACTCCTAAGCTATAAATCCTAAGTTATAATCAAGTAGTGGAGTCATGGGGGAAGAAAGATGAATCATACATACACCAAGAAATTAAAGCCAAGTAAAAGATTGTTCTTATGCAAGCCCCATCTCTCCATCCTCAAGAACATAAGACTTTTACATCTTGGAAGTCTATCCAAGAAGGAATCCAAAATAATAAATAGGTCCTTGTAGAGAAGGTTGATCCCAAGCTTCAAGAATGCCTATCCAGTTCCCAAGCCAATTCATCAACCTATTCATGATTTACCCACCCCTCTTAAAAGGCCTAAAGCATTCCCACCATGGAATTCAATTCAATAGATATTTCAAATGAATAAGTAGGTCTATGTTGAGAAAGGTGAAATTAAAATCACATAAAGTTTTGAGGGATTGGTTGGTAAGTGGAGAGATAAGAAGGACAAGCTCATTGATCATGAAAGCCCAAGGTTAGTTTGTGAGATTTAATAGCCCATCATTGAGGAAGAACATGTTCTCTTGATGAATAATAAAATTCAAGTTGCAATTTCAAGTGAAAAAAGTGAGGGATATGAAGGAGAATCTTCAAGTGAACTTGAATAATAATTCATCATTGGCACTCCCCTTAGTGAATAAAAGAACAAATCAATCTTTGGCAGTAAAGGGGAAGGTTATATTCATCATGTAGAAATAAAATTTGACAGAGATTCCATTATTGAAGATGATAATAGAACAATTGAGGTGGTAATAGTAGTAGAAAAACCAACTATTAACCTCATTGATACTATGGATGATCAATAATAGTATTTCCTAGAGCCTCTTGACAAATTAGAGCATCTAGATGAAATTGAGATGCATTTGGACACCTTTCAAGATGCCTTGAGTAACCTAGAATAGGTAAAATTATATTTTGAGCTTTATCTTTTGATTGAAAGTGTTGGTATTCCTTATTTTTATAAATAAGGATTTTTTGAGTTGATAATGGAAGGATTTCAAAATAATGCTTTCATATAAAGTCTCCATGAAGAAGTTGCAATTGATTTTGATGTTAAAGGTCCCCTAATAAAACAAGAGGAGGATTTGAGTAGGCTTGAAATATCCTCTAATGAGAATTAAATAATTACCTTTGAAAATAAAGGATAAGATATATAAATTATGGGTGATCTTTCAAGCATTCACTATAAAGTTCATGATCATATGTTGCATGCCTTCTCAAATCAACAAGATGAGGTTCAAGTTGTACCTATTCAAGATGCTAGTCAAGAGAATGATAAAGACATGTGGAAATAATATTTAAACATATGTAATTATTTTGATACTCTTAAATAGTTTGCATATCCAATATGATATAATGAATATGTTTTTAAAGTTATTCCTCTTCCTGGTGGAACACTAGTTCATGAGAATTCAAGCAAATAAGAAAAATATATACTTCAAGAGGAAAATATACTAGTTGGCCAAGAAAAAAATGATCTTGAAGATTTCCTTGAAGATATGGAAAGAAATATATTTCAAAATTATATTCCTAAAGATTATGATAGAGAGATAGTTGATCAACTTGTAGAATACAACTCTCTAAGTGAAGGTCTTCAAAAGATCAAGAAGGTAGCAAATGATAGGCATGAAGAAGTCATAGACAATTAGCAGTAGCCTATTGATGAGGTAAGTATGGTATTTTTTAGGACAATAAACCATTATTCAGGTGAGTATTATTTTTTTATTGACTCACATAATCAACTCATGGACAAGGGAATGAAGCAAGAAGGTTTGATTACTAGTCCTACAGAGCATTAATATGCCAGTATTTTAGAATGTAGATTGAAGCCCTCACTCCATGAGTAGTAGATGGTTATACTTTACTTAGAATATTAAAATATAATTCCATAGGATCAAGATGATCTCAATATTTTTACATTTATCCTGGAGGAGGAAGATATGTTGATGTTACTTATGTGTAGTAGGTTGCTTATGCTTTGTTTTCCCTAAGTGCTTTGTAGCACAGTGTTTCCTTTGCTTTATGTGTTGCATCTTATTTTATTTTGGAGTGTTTATTTCCTATTTTGTTTCCTTGGTGGAGGTATTTATTTGTATTAGTTTTTAAATTAATTTTTAGTCATGTGTCAAGGTTAATTTAGGTCTGATTTGAGGGCAAATGAATCCATATCCTAAAAGATGGACAATGAAACTAGTCTAATATGCTTAGCAAGCAAGCATACCTAGGAGGCCACCAAATATGTTATCCAAATTTTGTATACCATTAGAGATTTTCACAAAAAAATTACAATAAAACCTCCATCATGTTTGACCACCTTGAAAATCTTATTATATGTCATGTTTAAAATATATTAAGCTAAGTTTGATATGTTCGAGGTAATGGTTCTTTCTAACATTATGCTTGTCTAGTCATGCTTGTCTTAGTTAGGTGGGTCCAAGGAGTGTAAATTTTTTTAAAGTTATTTATTATGTAATTTAACATGTGTTAAGTCACTTCATGTCCTCTCATGGTGCATACAAGTGCCGATGAAAATGTTAAATCTTCCTCTCTAATGTTATGAGCCTTTTTTGAGGTGTTTATTCATCATTTTATAACATTAAAAAGGAAACTTTTGAAATAAATGGTAGATAAATAGTTTTTAAATCATCTTAACATTTTTCATTCATCGATACATGCATGAGAAACTCTATTGATGTTGTTATAGTAGAATATGATAGTTTTCATGGCAAAAGAGAGGTTTTCCAAAAGGTGGTTGTAGTTTTTCAAAATGAATTTATTATATAGGGACCTACATGGCCTTTTATATATTCCTAATAATAAAAATAGGAATTTGGATGTGCTACAAGTCTTAGAAAAGTAATAATTTTTTTCTCCTATCGAGCTTCTTGGCAGGCTTGTGAAAGTAGTTTTAGTTTGCTCATTTTGCAAAGAGGAAAGAGAATGGTGACCTAAGATATTTATCATAGGATAGGTTCCTAATGTTATTGAAATAAATGGAAATATTTATTATATTGGTTTCTCCTCCTTTATGAACAATCATTATGAAGGTAGTGTGGTCTAAAACCCTATATAACTCCAAATGCACAGTTTTCTCCTTAAAATGACAGTATAAAGCTGGTTGGAAGGATGAATGAAGTTGAAATGATATATGTGGTATATATATCCATTACATATGCTATTAAAAACCTCAATTTTATGGTGTGATCTCAAGAAGGAAGAATTTTTTATGTTTAAAGGAAATTGTAGGTTAAAAACATGGAGTTTTTTTTATGTTCTAAGGTTTTCAAAAATTGATAGTATGTGGATAAATATGTCACACCATATTTTCACTCACTAAAATGATGTAAATGTCCATTAAATATTTATTAATGCCTAATAAACACCCAAAATCTTCTCAAAATGATGGTAACCTGTAGATTTCCACAAGTGCTCATCATTTATCAATGTGTAAACAAAGTCTTAATATTTTGAGAGTAATGTGTTGCATAAAAATAATGATAGATGGAATTTGTTACATTTTTTATTTATTTAAATCCATATAAATATCTTAAAAGCATTATTAATACAAAAAAATGCAAAATAAGTCATGTTCTCATGACTCACCAAAAGACTATGTAGTATGTAATGGGAGATCAACATGGTTTTGGTTATGAATCTCAAGAAACCAAAGAGCTGAATTGGTTTCATATGAAATTAAATTATATATCATACAATTAATAATCCTACAACATTATTGATTACTTAAATACTATCTTCTCCAAGTAACATACATTGGTCTTAGGCTTACGACTGTGTATAAGTCTCCCTGCATAAAAGTGAATTAAAATGGTTGAACCTTACATTATAAGTGATGTATGAAGGTCATAATATCATGAAAAAGGTAATTAGGAAATTTATAATTTTTATAATGGTCAATATGATTAAAACATGTATCATGAAAGTCTTAAATCAATGAAAATGTAGACCTACAAGTATACAGACTTGTAACTCTCCTTTTTAATAGAAATGCAATGAATTTTGTATTAAGAGATGAGATATGAAGATTAAAATAGGTGTGTAAAATATGAGAAGACACTATGAATATGTGTGTATGTAAAAAATGGAATATAAACTATGTTTTGAATATCTTTTTAGAGCTCTAACAAATCCTAGGCCCAATATAGACCTAGAGGCCTAATTGAAACTTTTAAGTCTACTTTCAAGGATGTAAAGATAACATGTAATATTGAATTAAAATTTGATTCCAAGTGGTTAATAAGGGCCTAAAAAATCCTAGTGAGGTTTTTCACAAATAATGGAACCTTGGGACATTAAAGGCAGACCGCAAACTAGGCAATTAGGATCTAACTGGCTTAATGGCCTATAAACCCCTAAGATATGAAAAACAGCTTGAAAAGCCTTTTAGAAGGAGGATGCCAATTATATGTCATTTAAATCCATGAAATATGTTTATAAATACCTTAAGGAGGTATTAAAAACCAATATCAAGCACCTTATGCCCTATTTTGTAAAATAAACCTCTATTGAGTTCATTGATAAACTGATACTACTTGAAAAAGCTCTCTTCTCCACATGTGAACTCCATTGAGAAAATACATGGGAATAATTGGAATTTGGAGATGTTGGGGAGATATTCATAATTCCATAATTTGGTATTATTTATTGGATTTAATCCTTATAGGCAATGGATAATTGTTAGGAAACCATACTACCTAAAACCATTGATAAACCCTTCATAATGATCTGATGAAAATTTCTAGTCCTCAAGTGATTTAAAATGAAATTATTTGAATTTATAATGAATATATTTACTTATAAATGTCCCATGTGATCTTAATAAAACATTTTTTTTGCATGTGTGAAGGTTATGGTGTATATAATTGGCCTAAAAGTCAAGGTGTAAGCCTAATTATGAATCTTGCCTGCCTACAAGTTTACATAAATTAGATAGAGTTTTCAAGTATAACTAAGTATTAAGAGCCTCTTAAGTTGTGTGAGTCATAATCAGAGAAGATAATAATATTTAAATTCCATGAATATCAGATAAATCCTTAGATTTTTTAATAAAACTTAAATGTACACTTACAAGCTAGTGTCAAGAAAGTGAGTTGCAAGGGGCAGTCTTGTACATGAAGCCTGAGTTATAAAGTTTCAAAGAGATTTATATTTAATGAATAGGTAATTATATATTTCAATGAGTATTTTTTTATTTACAACCATTTCCTATCAAATTTTAGGGATCAAATTCCATAATTCTGCCTATACCCTATTTGCTTGGTTAAAGTCATGTATGAGAGTGGATAAGAAGGGATTTTGTCCAAGGAGGGAAGGTAAAGGATGGTGATGTTATTATAAGGTTATTATTAGATTAATTAATTTTTTTTTAGAGCTTAGGTAACTCTTATATAACTTAAATCTCAATCAAAGTTTCAAGTCTATTGTCATAATCCTGTACACATAATTTTTGCCTAGTCAAGCAAATGACATGAAAACCTGAGTATATTTGTGGTCTTAAATAGATTAAATTAAATTAATTTAATTATATTATGATGATATATGATGTAATAAACCATAAATAATCATTTAATCCTATTAATTTCTTGATAAATCACTTTATCAACCTCTCGGGCCTGAGCATGCACCAAATTTAGGGTTTTAGCCATTTCTTGTTTTAGCCACATATACAAGGTTTAAGATCCTCAAATTTGACCTAGAAAATTATTAGGAGATATTGAAAGTGAATCAAACATTTTATTTGATTTTCAAAAGTGTGAGGGATGTGTATAACCAAATATCAATTTCTTAGGTCTAGAGACCTAATTGAGGGCTAATGGAAAGAAGAACAGGTGGATTAAGTACAACTAAATTGATTTATTGATCATGAGATATATCATAGAGTATGAAGAGTGAAATTTTCATGAAAATATATTTTTGGTTTTCCAAGATCATCTGTATAATGTTTAAGATGAGGAGCTTATATGTTTTGAGGGCTATAATGAAATGAAGACAAGTATGGGCCTTAGATGTGAAATGGAGTGTTATAAAGTGTATAAGGAACTCAATGAGGTTGGTAAAAGTTTTAAAAGGTATATATATGTAATTTATGGACAAAGGTTGCATTTATGAAGATGGAAAGAAGATTTGAGGCATTTGAGTGAATGAGAGCTAGTGAGGGTTATGAGCTTTTGAGAATAAAAGAAGAAGTTTACAAGAATTACATAATAGTGGTGTGGAAGATCCTAAAAAAATAACCAATAATGACACATGTTAGGACATACAATTGTAAATAATAACCAAGAATTAGAAATATAATGAATGGGGTTGATCATATCAAGTACACACATGTTGGTAAATAGTTCATAACTACCTACTCATAGATTCCTATTACTTTTAACTTATTCTTTTGAGAGACACATGTCATAAACCTATACAACATTCCCTTCCTCACACTCTCTAATTATATTCCACATATTTATCCTTGTTTGTATTTTTAGGGTATCCTCCACCTGAGTATGGAAAAACCCTACTAATTGTATGTCTTTGATCAATGAAGACTATTAATTTTAAATCCTATGACTGTACTTAATGTGTGTGCATGAATAGTTGATCTTGTTAAGTGATTTAATTGGTATTCCTTAACATCTTATCCTATTATAACACCTATATATATTTTAAAATCTTCTTTTATAGGTCATGTGAAGTGTTCAAGCTAAGTGTAAGGGTTGAGTGAATTTACCTATTCATTAGTGTCATTTTAGACTTATTATTAGTCCTCATATCCTAAGCATCTATCAAAACCTCCACATTGAAATGATGATGTAAGAGATTAAGATTGGGAGTAGTGTATGCTCATATTAGTCTCATGGTTTACATGTGAAAATGCAATTAGTTGGTATTGATCAATCAGTTTGGTGTATAACCTCCCTAGTTATATTTATTTCATGTTATCCCTTTCCATTTTCCTAATAAGCTAGTAATGTAGTGTTTGTGAGCCTGATTGATACATCAAAGGGAGTTATCCCTATAATATATAGGTTTATTACACTTATAGGTCACCTAAAACCTAGGACTAATCCCATTATATAGCTCAAGTGAGAGGGCTTGAAACACCCTCTCAATGGTGAAAATTTGAGCTAGAACAGTTCTGACACACTAGGTGGGATAATATTATACATCAATTGAAGATTTTTTGGTGTTGTTATGTAATGCACCAAACTTTGGAGGTATGAACAAAAACACTAATGGAGAATCTAAGCACATTCAAATGGTTACAATAATCCAAGTATTATTTCTAGTAAGTATTCTCTCTATCTTATCTTATTCATGAGTTTTCATGGCTGAGGTTGGGGTAGATTTATTTTTAATAAAGTTGGTGAGTTATATCATAATCATATTGAGACTTATCAGTATCCTAATGAGTCATATTAGTCTTATATTGATCAATAACAACCTTATAATGACCCTACTTACCCTCCATATTATCCTAGATATCAATGTAATCAGAGTTGATATCAAGAGTGTTATCCTTCCTTCCCTCATAAACCTTCCAAGGCTAGTTAGTATTCATATTATTCCTTTCAATATTTCTAAGAGAAATACTCTTAGGTGATTATGAATATGTGGAAGAATGAAATAGTGTGAGGAAATTTGATAAAAGGATAAAATTTGATCAAAGTATCCCAAGTCATTTCATGAAAAAGCTAAAGGATGCATTGAAGTTTACAAAGAGTGAGTGGCTAGCCTTTTCAAAAAGAAACCAAAATGTCCTAAATAATGAAATGGTATAAATAATAAAATTGAATCAATGCATAGAAGACAGGCTGATAAGATGGGAAAAACACGAGTTTTAATCACTTTAATTTTAAATACCTTCTCCTACTCCACATAAATCCTATTATTCTCCTAATCTTATCCAACTTGCAAAAATCCATCAAAGAAAACTTGATTCTATGAAGACCTCACTCATTTTTTCTCAATCTCAATCTACTCTCCTTCAAGAACCTTCATTCACCCACCAAGCTTGAGTATTATACCAAGAGAAAACTCATAAGTTCAAAATTCTAAATTGGAACCAAGTAGTGGAGTCAAGAGGTAAGAAATATGAATCATGCCTAAACAAATAAGTTGAAGCTAAGGAAGAAATTCTAAATATGTAAGCCCCATCCCTCCATCCTTAAGAACATAAGAATTTTTCATATTGTAAGTCTATCCAAGAAGGCATCCAAAACAAGAAAGAGGTCATTGTTCAGAAGTTTGAAATCCCAAGATTCAAGAATGCATATCTAATTCCCAAGCTAATTCATCAACCTATTCAAGATTTACCCACCCCACTTTAAAATCATAAACCTTTCCCATCATGGAAGTAAATTTAAGAGAGATTTCAAATGAATAAGGAGGTCCATGTTGATAAAGCTAAATGTCAAAGCATGTAAAGGTTTGAGGGATTAGTTGGTGAATAAAGAGAGAAGGACAACCTCATTGATCATGAAATCCAAAGGTTGGTTTGAGATATTGAATAACCCATCATTGAGTAAGAACATGTTCTCTTGATGAATAATGAAATTTAAGTTGAAAATATAAGTGAGCTAAGTGAGGGATATGAAGAAGACTCTTCAATTGAACTTTAATAAGAACTCATCATTGACACTCCCCTTAATGAATAAAAGAACAAACTAGTCTTTGGAAATGAAGGGGAAGGTGGTCTTCATCATTTATCAACAAGAATTTAATGGATATGACATTATTGAAGATGATCATAACCAAATTAAGGTGGTAATAGTAGTATCACAGCTATCTATTCACCTCATTGAGATTATGGATGATAAATAACAATAGTTCTTAGAGCCTCTTGATGAATTGGAGTAGCTAGATATAATTCAGATGCATTTGGACACCTTCCAAGATGCCTCAAGTAGACTAGAAGAGGTAAAGGTCTATTTTCAGATTTCTCTTTTAACTAAAAGTGTTGGTATTTCTTATTTTTACAAATAAATATTGGTTTAGTTGACAATGGAAGGATCTTAAGAAAATGTTTGCAAATAAAGTCTCCATGAAGAAGTTGTAGTTGATTTTGATGTTGACGGTTCCCTATACAAACAAGAGGAGGATTTGAGTAGGCTTGAAATAAACTTTAATGAGAATAAATCAATTACCTTTGAAGATCAAGGCCAAAATATAACAATGATGGATGATCTTCCAATCAATCACCATAAAGTTCATGATAGTATGTTTCATGCCTTCTCAAATCAACAAGATGTGGTTCAAGTTATACCTCTTCAAGATGCTAGTTAAGAGAATGATAAGGACATGTGGTAATAGTATTTAAACATATTCAAGGAGTTTGATAATATTAAAATGTTTTAATATCCTATAAGATAGAATGAACATGATTTTCAAGTTGTTCCTCTTCTTATTGGGGCACTGGATCATGAGAATTCAATAAAACAAGAGCAAGATATGCTTTAAGAGGAAAATATACCAGTTGGCCAAGAATAAAGTTATCTTGAAGATTTCCTTGATGATATGTCAAGCACTCTCTTTCAAAATGATATTCATAAAGATTATATAGGAGAGACACTTGATAAAATTTCATTGGACAACTCTCTAAGTGAAGTTTTTCAAGATATCATGAATGTAGCAACTGATAGGAATGAAGAAGTCATAGATAATCATTAATAGTCTATTGATGAGGTACATATGGTATTTTTAGGCCAAGTATACAATCTTAGGATGAATATGAATTTATTATTGACTGATATATTCAACTCATAGACAAGGGAATGAAGAAATAAGGTTTGATTGCTTATCTTATAGACCATGAATATGCCAATATCTTAGAAAGTAAATTGAAGTCCTCACTCCATCATTAGTACCTGATTAGACTTCACTGAACATATGAAAATTCAATTCCATTGGATTAAGATGATCTTAGGAGTTTTCCATTTAACCCTAAATGAGGAGTATATGTTGAGGTTAGTTATGTGTAGTAGGTTGCTTATGCTTTGTTTTCTCTAAGTGATTTGTAGCATAGTGTTTCCTTTACTTTGTGTATTACTTCTTGTTTTGTTTTGGTGTGTTGTTTCCTATTTTTTTACCTTGGTGGAGATAATTAGTTGTTTCTACTATTTCAAGGCATGTTCAGTCAAGTGTCAAGGTTAATTGAGGTCTGATTTGAGGGAAAATGACTCCATATTCCAAAGGATGGACAAGACAACTAGTCTAATATGCTTAGCAAGCAAGCATCCCCAGGTGACTGCTAAAGATGTTAGCCAAATTTTGGCTGCCATTAGATAGGTACATAAAAAAATATTCCAATAAAACCTCCACCTTGTTTTACCACCTTGAAAATCTCATTATATGTCATGTTTAGCATATATTAAGGTAAGTTTGATAGGTTTAAGGTAATGGTTCTTTCTAACATTATATTTGTCTAGTCAAGTTTGTCCTAGTTAATTGGGTCTAAGGAATGTAAAAGTTTTTAATGGTATTTTTTATGGAATTTAACATGTGTCAATTCACTTCAAGTCCTCTCATGGTCTATACAAGTGCCCATGAAAATGTTAAATCTTCCTCTCTAATGTTATAAGCCTTTTTTGAGGTGTTTCTTGATCATTTTATATCATTCAAAAGGAGAGTTTTGCGATAAATGGTAGGTAAATAGTTTGGATATGATATTATAACATTTAATTCATTTTTATAGGCATAATAAACTCCATTTATGCTATTTTACCAGGGTCTCCTAGCAGAATATGATAATTTTCATGGCCAAAAAAAGGTTTTCAAAAGGTAGTTGTAGGTTTTAAAAATAAAATTCCTCTCAAATAACCTCCATGTTCTCCTCCATCTCCCTCAGACTCAAAATATGAATTTAGATGATCTAAAATTCTTATAAAATCAATAAATACTTCTTTTCTCCTATTGAGCTCCTTGGCAAGCTTGCAAAGGTAGTTTTACTTTACTCATTTCATACAAAGGAGAGAGAATGGTGAATTTATATATTGAGTAGAGGAGAGGATAATAATGGAATTAAAATCCATGTCCATATTTCTCATATTATTGGCTCCTCCTTTATGAACAATCATTAATAAGGTAGGGTGGATTTAAATCCTACAAAAACCCCATATGCTCAGTTTTCTCCTTGAAATGTTAGTTTGAAGCTATTTGGAATCATGAATGAAATTTTAAAGGATATATGGGGTATTTATATATATTAAATATGCTATCCCAATCCTCACTTATCATGTGTGATCTCAAGTAGGAATAATTTTTCATTTTTAAAATAGATTGCAAGTTGAAAACATGGAGTTTTTGATGTTTTAGGGTTTTTAATAGTTGATAGTATGTGGATGAAAATATCAAATCATATTTTCACTCCTTATAATTATATATAGGTCAATTAAATATTTTTTCATGTCTAATCCACACCCAAAATCTTTTTGACATGATGGTAACCTACATATTCCCATAAGTGCTCATCATTCATTAATGTGCAAACAAAATCTTAATATTTTAAGAGTCATGTGTTACATGAAAAGAATGATATATTGATATTATTATGTGTTTTAGTTCTTGAAATCTATCTTAATCTCTTTATATAATTATTAAGATCCAAAAAGGCAAAATGAGTCATGTTCTCATGATTCACCAAAAGACTGATTAGTCTACAAGTGGGAGATCAACATGGTTTTGGTTATGAAACTTAGGGAAAAAATGAGGTGAATTGGTTTCATATGAAATTAAATGATATATCAGACCTTTAATAATCCTCCAACATGATTGATTACTTCAATCCTAGTTTCTCTAAGTAGCATACATCGGTATTAGGCTTAAGACTTTGTATAAGTCTACCTGCACAAAAGTGAATTAAAAATGTCAAAAATTGCATTATCAATGATGTATGAGGGTCATAACCTCATTAATTTTTTTGAGGCAATGGATAAGTGCTATCTAGGTCAAGATGATCAAAACATGTATCATGAAAGGATTAAATAAAAAAAATGTAGACCTGTATGTCTCTTTTTCAATAGAAATGCAATGAATTTTATTTTAAGAGATGAGTTTTGAAGGATAAAAGAGGTGTGGTAAATATGAGAAGAAACTATGGAAATGTGATTAGGTCAAATGGAGAACAAACTATGAGTTTAAGATCTTTTCTGAGCTCTAACAAATCCGAGGCCCAACGTAGACCTATAAGGCTAATTAAAAGTTTTAAGTCTACCTTCAAAGATGTAAAGATAACATGTAATATTTCATTGAAAGTTAGTTCTGAGTGGTCAAGAATGGCATGGATAATATTAGTGTGTTTTCATAAAGAATGAAATATTAGGAAATTAAAGGCAAACCTCAAACTTGGCCATTAGGGGCAAACTAGCCTAATGGCCTACAAACCCCCAAGATATGAAAAGCAGGTTTTAGAGCCTTTTGAAATAAGTATTTTACATTGTATATCATTGAAAACCATGGAATAGGTTACTACATACATCAAGGAGGTGTTTTTAAACCAAGATCAAACACCTTATGCCCCATTTTGCTAAATAAACCTCTCTCAAGTTCATTGATAGACATGTATTTCCCAAGAAGGCTCTCTTCTCCATGTGTGAACTTCCTTGAGAAAATTCATGGGAATAATTTGAATTTAGAGATATTTTGAAGGTATTCCTACATCCATAATCTATTATTAGTTCTTGTATTTAATCCCTATAGGTTATGAATAATTGTTAATAAATCATGTTACCTAAACCCCTTGATAAACCCTTCGCAAGGACCCGATGGAAAAGTTTATCCCTCATGTTATTTAAAATTCAAGGATTTTGATTTTTAGTGACTCTAATGAACTCTTAATTTCCCATGGGTACTTTATCAAATTGGCCTGAAAGTCAAGGTACAAGCCTAATTAAGAATATTGATTGCTTGCACGTTTAAAAAAATAGGCAAAGTTTGAAAGTGGAAGTGATTATTAAGACCCTCATCTATTTTGTGAGGCATCATTAGAGGAGATAAGAATATTTAAATCCCATTAATATCATATAAATCCTTAAAATGATCAAGAAAACTCAAATGTACACTTACAGGCTAGTGCCAAGAGAGTGAGTTAGAAGGGGTAGGCTTGTACATTAATCCTAAGATATAAAGTTTCAAAGATATGTGAAGAGAATTAATAGGTCAAAATATATTTCAAGGAGTATTTTTTTGATATACAACCATATCCTATCAAATTCCAAAGATCAATTCCATAATTTTGCCTATACTTTGTTTGTTTAGTTATAGTCATGTATGAGAGTGGATAAGAAGGAATTTTTTCCAAGGAATATCAAGGATGGTGATGTTGATATAGGGTTTTTATTATATTAATAAAATGTGTTTGATATTTTAGGTAACTCCTATATAACTTAAATCTTAGTCAAAATTTCAAGTCTATTGTCAGAGTCCTATTCACAACATTTGTGCCAAGTCAAGCAAAGAAAAGGAAGAATTTAGTATATATGTGGTCTTGGAGAGCTTAAATTCAATGAATTTAATTGTATTATTATGTTAAATTACTTATTAAACCATCACCAAGAATTTAACTAATTAATTTCTTAATAAATCACTCTAGTTACCTCTCGGGCTTGAGCATACACCTAGTCTAGGGTTTTAGTTATTTCTTAGTTCACCCATCTATATAAGGTTTTAGATCCTCAAATTTGAAATAGAACATGATTAATAGGTATTTAAAGTGAGTCAAAAAGTTTATTTTATTTTCACACATGTGATGGATTTGTAGAACCAAATCGTAGTTTCTTAGGCCTAGAGACCTAATTAAGAGCTAATGAAAAGAAGAATAGGTGGATTACATACACTTACATTGATTGTTTGATAATGAGATTTTTCACAGAGTAGGAAGATAAAAATGGTTACTCAAATATATTTTTATTTTTATAGGATCATCTGTATAATGTTTTAGACAAGGATATTTACAGTTTTAAGAGTTACAAGGAAATGAAGACAAGTATGGGCCTTAAGTGTGAAATGGAGTGTTAAAACGTGTATGAGGCACTCATAGGGGTTGATACAAGTTTTTAAAGGTCATTCATGGATAAATATTACATTCATGAATATGGAATCAATATTTATGACATTTTAGTGAGGGAGAGATAGTGAGGATTATGAGTTTTTGAGAATAAAAGAAGTTTACAAGAATTACAGAAGAGTGGCATGGAAGATCCTAAAAAACACAAGAAATAATGACAAATATCAAGATACACACTTAAAAATATTTCTAACCAATAATTGGTAGTTCAATTAATGGGGTTGATGAGTAATCTAATAATACTAGGAGTTACTCTATGCTACATTGATGAAAGAAGAGATCATATCAACTATACACACGTTGGTAAATAGTTCATAACTACCTACTTACAAATTCTTCTTGCTTGTAAATTTTTTCTTTAAGATGACACTTTTCATTAGCCTTTCCAACATTCCTTTTCTCACTCTCTTTCATTCTCTTTTATATATTCAACCTTGTTTGGCTTTGTAGGGGATCTTCCACCTGAGTATGGCAAATCCCTACTCATTTATATGCCTTTAATCAATGAAGACTACTATTTTTACCTCATATGACTATACTTAGTGTGTGTGAATGAATATTTGATCTTGTTAAGTGATGTTCTTAGTCTTAATTGACATGTTTTCCTATTCTAACACCTATATACATTTTTAAAGTTTCTTTTGTAGTTTATGTGTAGTGTTCAAGTGAAGTTTAATGGTTGAGTAACTTTTCCTATTCATTAGTGTCATTTTAGACCTCTCGATCAATCCTCCTATCCTAAGCATCTATCACAACCCTCACATTAAAATTATGATGTAAGAGATTCATATTGGGAGTAGTGTATTTCAAATTAATCTCATGGTCTACATGTGCAAATGCAGTTGTTTGTTAGTGATCAATTAGTTTGGTGTATAACCTCCCTAGTTATATTTATTTAATGTTATCCCTTTCCATTTTCATTACAAGCTAGTAGTGTAGTGTTTGTGATCCTAATTGATACATCAAGGGATCTAGCCCTATATTCAAGAGGTTTAGTCCACTTAGAGGTAACCCAAAACTTAGGACTAATCCCATTGTATAACTCAAGTGAGAGGGCTTGAAACACCCTCCCAATGTTACAAATTTGAGCTATAACAATTTTGGCATGCCTGGTGGGATAATATTGTCAATCAATTGAAGAGTTTTTGGTGTGGTTATTCAAATCACTAGCCTTTAGAGGCATGAACACAAATATAAATGGTGACTCAAGCATATTCAACTTGTTACAACAATCTAGGTATTCTTTCTAACAAGTATTAGATCTATCTTGTCTTCTTCATGAGTTTTCATGGCTGAGGTTGGGGTAGATTTATATTTTACTCAAGTTGGTTAGTTTTATCAGCAACATATTAACCCTTATCAATAGCCTAATGAGTTATTTTAGTCTTATATTGATCCATACTAGCCTTATAATGACCCTACTTACCCTCCATATTATCCTAGATATCAATGTCATCTGCCTTAAGATCAAGAGTGTTACCCTTCCTCCTTCCCTTATCAACCTTACCAAGTTGGTCAATCTTCATATTAGTTATTTGAATCTTACCAAGATCAAGAATCTCAACTTCTTATGAAGATGCAAAAGAATTAAATAATAGTGAGTAAGTATGATAGAAGGATAGAACTTGATCAAAGTGTCCCAAGATATCTCATGAAAAAGCTAAAGGATGCATTGAAGTGTGCAATTAGTGAGTGGGTATCCTTTGAAGAAAGAAACCAACATATACTAACTAATGAAAGGGTAAAAATAATAAAACTAAACCAATGCAAAAAATATAGGCTAATAAGATGGAAAAAATAAGAGTTTCAATCTCTTCCATTTAATTTACCTTTTACTCCACATCAATCCCATTGTACTTCTAATTTGATTTAACTTGTAACAATCCATAAAATAAAACTTGATTCTGTGAAGACCTCAGTCATTGTTCCTCAAGCTCATTCTACTCTCCGTCAATAAGCTTCATTCACCCCTCAAGATGTAGTACTCCACCAAGATAAAACTCCTAATTTCAAAATCCCATTTTGGAACCAAGTGGTGGAGTCATGAGGGAAGAAAGATGAATCATGCCTAAAACAATAAATTGAATCTAAGGAAGATATTATGTCTATACAATCCCCATCTCTCCCTCCTCAAGAAAATAAGAATTTTCCATCTTGGAATTCTATACAAGAAGGCATCCAAAAAAATAAAGAGGTCCTTTTTTATAAGGTTGAAATTCCAAGCTTCAAGAATGCCTATCCAATTCCAAAGCTAATTCATACAACCTATTCAAGATTTACCCACCCTTTTTCAAAATCCTAAACCATTCCCATCACTGAATTCAATTCAAGAGAGATAATTGATGAAGAGGTCCATGTTGAGAAAGGTGAATTTAAAAGCATATCAAGGTTTGAGGGATTGGGTTGTGAATGGAGAGAGAAGAAGGATAAGCTCAATGATCATGAAATACCAAGGTTGATTTGTGAGATTAAACAACCAATCATTGAGGAAAAACATATTCTCCTAATATATAATGAAACTCAAGTTGCATAAGAAAGTGAACAAAGTGAGGGATATGAATAAGAATTTTTAATTGGACTTGAAGAAGAACTTATCATTGGAACTCCACATAGTGAAGAAAAGAGCAAATCAATCTTTGGAAATGAAGGGGAATGTGATCTTCATCATGTAGTAGCAAGAATTTAAGGGAGATGACATTATTGAAGATAAGAATAGCCCAATTAAGTTGGTAACAATAGTAGCATAGCCAGTTAGTCACCTCATTAATACTATGGATGATAAAGAACAATAGTTCCTAGAGCCTCTTGACAAAATTAAGAAACTAGATGCAATTGAGATGGATTTAGACACCTTACAAGATGAATCAAGTAGCATAGAATAGGTAAAGGTCTATTTTGAGATTTATCCTTTGAATGAGAGTGTTGGTATTCCTTATTTTTATAAATAAGGATTGGTTGAGTTGACAATGGAAGGATCTCAAGATAACATTTTCTTAGAAAGTCTCCATGAAAAATTTGTAGTTAATTTGATGTTGAAGGTTCCCTAAGCAAATAAGACGAGGATTTGAGTAGGCTTGAAATAACCTTTAATGAGCATGGACCAGTTACCTTTGAATATCAAGGCCAATCTATATTAAATATGGGTGATATTCAAAGCAATAAACATGAAGTTATTGATCATATGCTACATGCCTTCTCAAATCAACAAGATGTGGTTCAATTTATACCTCTTCAAGATGCTAGTCAAGATAATGATAAGGACATGTGAAAATAGTATTTAAACATATGAAATGATTTTGAGACTCTTAAAGTGTTTGAATATTATATAGGACAAAATGAAGATGTTTTTGAAGTTGTTCCTCTTCTTAGTGGGACACTGGTTCATGAGAATTCAAGTAAATAAGAGCAAGATATGCTTCAAGAGGAAAATATACCAGTTGGCCAAGAATAAAGTGAACTTAAAGATTTATTTGATGATATGAAAAGCACTATATTTAAAAACTATATTCATAAGGATTATGAAAGAGAGACACTTGATCAAATTGAATAAGACAACTCTCTAAGTGAAGGTCTTCAAGAAATCAACAAGGTAGTAGCTGATAGGCATGAAGAAGTCATAGACAATTAAGAGAAACCTGTTGATGAGGTAGGAATGGTATTGTTTAGGCCAAGTATCCAAGATTGGGATGAGTATGAATTTGTTATTGAATCACATATTCAACTCATGGATAATGGAATGAATTAGGAAGGTCTAATAGTTAGTCTTAGAGACCATGAATATGCTAGTATCTCAAAATAGATTGAAGCCCTCACTCCATGAGCAATACTTGATTAGATTTCACTTAGCATATGATAGTTTAATTCCATGGTAGAAAATGATCTCAAGATTTTTTTTGTTTGACCTTAGATGAGGAATATATGTTAAGGTTAGTTGTGTGTATTAGGATTCTTATGCTTTGTTTCCCCAAAGTGTTTTGTAGCACAATGTTTCCTTTTCTTGATGTGTTGCTTCTTATTTTGTTTTGGTGAATTTTTTTCTTATTTTTTTTCCTTGGTGGAGGTAGTCAATTGTCTTATCTATTTCAAGAATTTTCAGTCAAGTTTTAAAGTCAATTTAGGTCTGATTTGAGGGTAAATTACTCCATAGCCCAATGGATGGACAAGGCAACTAGTCTGATATGCTTAGTAAGCAAGCATACCTAGGAGATTACCAAAGATGTTAGCCAAATTTTGGATACCATTAGAGAGTTTCACAAAAAACTTTGCCAATCAAACCTCCACCTTGTTTGACCTCCTTGAAAATATCATTGTAAGTCATGTTTAGCATATATTAAGGCAAGTTTGATAGGTTTAAGGTATGGTTCTTTCTAACATAATGATTGTTCAACCATGATTTTCCTAGTTAGGTGGGTCCAAGGAGTGTCAAAGGATTTAAAGTTCTTTGTTATGGAATGTAACAGGTGTCAGGTCACTTCATGTCCTCTCATGGTTCATACAAGTGCCCATGAAAATTTTAAATCTTCATATATAATGTTATAAGCCTTTTTTGAGGTGTTTCTTTATCATTTTATAATGTTTAAGAGGAGAGTTTTGTAAGAAATATAAAGTGAAATGTTTAAATATGCTCTTTTCACATTACATTCATCCATAAAGGCATGATAAATCCATTGATGTTCTAGAAGGGTCCTTAGGTAGAATATAACATTTTTCATGTCAAAAGAGATGTTTTATAAAAGGTATTTGTAGGTTTTAAAAATGAATTTCCACTACAGGTACCTCCATGGCTTCCTGCATCTCCCATAGAATAAAAACAAACATTTGGATGAGCTAAAATTCTTAAAAAATCAAGAAACACTTTCTTTATCATATCAAGCTCCTTGGCAAGCTTACAAAGGTAGTTTTAGTTTGTTCATTCCATAGGAGAGAGAATGGTGAAATGAGATATTGAGTAGAGGAGAGGATATTAATGGCCTTCAAATCCATGGACATAGTTCTCAAATTGGTGGCTCCTCATTTATAAAAATTAATTAAGAAAACCCTAATTGGTGGTCTAAAAAATGATGAAAACCCTATATGCTCAGTTTTATCCTTGATCCAAAACTCAGAAGTTCTAGTTGATAAATATTTCAATAGCATAGAAATAACATAGTAACAATGAATTATCTGAGAAGAGATGTAGTATTACTCAAGATCGCAATACAAATATATGCTTATCTCTAGGAAGAGATGTTTGTCTTCACATTGTAGGTTACCTCTTCATTTATACACATTTTGAAAGCATGGGGAGGATGTGGAAGGTCACCAATATCGAGGGAGATTAAGTGGTTTGACTTCCAAGATTTAAAACAATACAAAATTTGAGGAATTACTATATTTAAAAACTTACTATTTTTAGACTGCACTACTAAAATTGAAATTTGGGGCACTTCCATTGGGTTTTTAAGGTCAAAATTCATTTAGAAAATCTCCATGCCATCTCACAATTTTCTCCTCATTCTTAGCTTTCCAACGGTTCAAACAGTGAGTCAATTGGAGCTATGGTGCAAAAGTTATGGCTCCTAGAAGTTTCGTCATCAATTGGGGTGGAACTGTCACCCGAATTGTCACCTAAATTGTTGCCCGGATCAATCCTTGAAATGGTAGTTTTAAGCTAGTTGGAAGCATGAATGAAATTGGAGAGGATCTAGGGGGTCTATATAGACATTCCATATGATATCCAAAGCCTCACTTGACATGTGTGAGATCAAGGAGGATTAATTTTTCATGTTTAGAGTAGATTATAGGTTGAAAACATGGATTTTTTGATGTTATAATGTTTTCAATAGTTGAGAGTATGTGGATGAACATCCCACATCATGTTTTTACTCCCTCTAATGCTATACAAGTCCATTAAATAGTTATTTAAGTATTAATGTTTTGAGATTCCTGTGTTGCATTAAAATAATGATAGATGGTTTTTATGTGTGCTTAAGTTCTTGAAATCTATCTAAAAATATTCAAATAATTATTAAGACCCAAAAAGGAAAAGAAGTCACATTCTCATGATTTACCAAAATATTGTGTAGTCTGCAAATGGGAGATCAACATGGTTTTGGTTATGAAACTTAGTAAAAAAATGAGGTAAATTGGTTTCATATGAAATTCAATGATATATTAGACCTTTAAGAATCCTACAGAATGACTAATCACTTCAATACTAGCTTCTCTAAGTAGTATACAATGGTTTTCAACTTAAGATTGTGCATAAGTCTACCTAAACAAAATTGAATTACAAAGGTCCAACCTTGCATTATCAGTGATGTATGAGGGTCATTACCTCATGAAAAATGTCTTGAGGAAATGGATATGTGTTCTTAGGGTAAATATGATAAAAAAATGTATCATGAAAGGCTTATAACAATGAAAATGCAAACCTATAGGTCTGTATCCTTGTAGGTCTCTTTTTCAATAGAAATGCAATGAATTTTATATTAAGAGATGAGGTTTAAAGAATAAAATAAGTGTGGGAACTATTACAAGATAGTATGGATATGTGTGTAGGTAAAATGGAGGATAAACTATGAGTTGAATATATTTTTTGAGCTCTAACAATTCCCTAGGCCCAATACATACCTACAGGCTTAATTGAAAATTTTAATATGCTTTCAAGGATGTGAAGATAACATGTACTATTGCATTAATATTTGGTTCCAAGCTATCAATAAGGGAATTAATAGTCTTATTGAGGGTTTTCACAAAAAATTGAACCTTGGGAAATTAAAGGTAGACCTTAAACTAGGCCATTAGGGTCAAACTAGCCTAATGGACTACAAACCCCCAAGATATGAAAAGCAGGTTGTAGAGACTTTTAGAAGGAGGATTCCCATGAAATATCATTGAAAAAATGTAATAGTTTTCTACAGACCTCAAGGATATATTTAAAACAAATATCAAGAACTTTATGCCTTATTTTACTAAATAAACCTTTCAAGTTCATTGATAAACATGTATTGCCTGATAAGGCTCTTTTCTCCACGTGTGAACTCCCTTTACCAAATGCATGGTAAAACTTGGAATTTTGATATGTTAGGCAGGTATTAATACTTACAACATCTGGTATTAGTTATTCTATTGAATCCCTACATGTTATGAACAATTTTTAAGAAACAATGTTACCTAAAACCCTTGATAAACCTTTAATAATGACCTGATGGAAACATTTAGCCTTAAAGTGATTTGAAATTCAAGGATTTGAATTTTTAATTATTATAGTGAAATTTTTAGGTACCACGAGAACCTAATCAAAAAATTTGGTGGCACATGTGAAGGTCATGGTGTATATAATTGGCCTGAAAGTCAAGGTGCAAGCCTAATTATGAGTCTTGCCTACCTACAAGTTTAACTAAACTAGGCATAGTTTGAAAGTGGAAGTGAGTATTAAAATAATAATAATTTGTGTTAGGCCTTATAATATTATATAATAATATTTAAATTCCTTTAATATCATATAAATCCTTAGAATGGTAAAAAAAACTCAAATGTGCACTTACATGCTAGTGTCAAGAGAGTGAGTTGGAAGGGGTAGGCTTGTACATGAAGCCTGAGATATAAAGTATAAAAGAGATGAAGAGATAATTAATATGTAAAAATATATTTTAAGGATTAATTTTTTAATATAAAACCATTGCCTATCAAATTCCATAATTCTCCAAATACCTTATTTGCTTGGTTACAGTCATGTATGAGAGTGGATAAGAAGGAATTTTGTCCACAAAAGGAAGGTCAAATATGGTGATGTTATTGGAGGGTTTTAATTAAATTAAATAAAGGTGTTTTATATCTTAGGTAACTCTTATATAACTTAAATATTATTCACACTTCCAATTCTATTGCCATAGTCCTATGCACACTATTTATACCTAGTCAAATAAAGAAAAGGAAGACTTGAGTATATTTGTGGTATTATAGAGTTTTAATTCAATGAATTTAATTGTATTATTATGTTAAAATACTTAATAAACCATAAAAAAATATTTGAAACCTATTATATTCTTGATAAATCTCTCTAGTTACCTCTTGGGCCTGAGCATGCACCTAGTCTGGGGTTTTAGTCATTTCTTGGTTTACTCATCTATACAAGGTTTTAAATCCTCAAATTTGACTTAGAACATTATTAGGAGGTATTTAATGTGAATAAAATATTTTATTATATTTTCACATGTGTGAGGGATGTGTAGAACCAAATCTTAGTTTCCTAGGCCTAAAGACCTAATTAAGGGCTAATGGAAAAAAGAACATGTGGATTAAGTAAACCTACATTGATTGTTTGATCATTAGATTTATAATATAATAGGAAGAGCCAAATGGGTAATAAAATAAATTTTTGGTTTTCAATAATCATTTGTATAATGTTATATACAAGGATCTTTACATGTTTTGAGGGATACAAGGAAATGAAGACAAGTATGGGCCTTAAGTGTGAAATGGAGTGTTAGAAAGTGTATAAATAAATCGGTGTCGGGGGGGGGGGGGGGGGGGTTGATACAAGTTTTTAAAGGTATATAGAGGTAATTTATGGAGAAATGTTGCATTCATGAATATGGAAGAAATATTTGAGGCATTTAATCAAAGGAAAGCTAGTGAGGATTGTGAGCTTTTGAGAATAAAATATGTTTAGAATAATTCCAGAAGAGTGGCATAGAATATCCTAAAAATAATAAACAAGAATGAAAAATGTTGGTACATACACTTATAAATAAATCTAACCAAGAATTGGTAGTTAAATGAATGTGTTTGATGAGCCATCTAAGAAAACTAGGATTTACTCTACGCCACATTGATGAACTAAGAGATCATATCAAGTATACACATATTGGTAAATAGTTCATAACTAACTACTCATAGATTAATATTGCTTGTAACTTCTTCATTTGAGATAAAACCTTTTATAAGCCTCTCCAACATTCCCTTTCTCACTCTTTCTCTTTTTCTTCTATATATTCATCCTTATTTGGCTTTATAGGGGATCCTCCACCTAAGTATGGTAAAGCCCTACTCATTTGTATGCCTTTGATTAATAAAGACTACTAGTTTTACCTCCTTATATGATTGAACTTACTATGTGTCCATGAATAGTTGATATTTTAAGTGATTTTCTTGTTCTTCCTTGACATGTTATCATATTATAACACCTATATACAATTTGAAATATTTTTTTGTAAGTCATGTGAAGTGTAAGGTTTGAGTGAGTTTATCAATTCATTAGTGTCATGTTAGATCTCTTGATTATTCCTCCTAACCTAAGAATTTATCACAACCTCCAGATTGAAATGTTGATGTAAGAGATTTAGATATGGAGTAGTGTATGTTTAGATTAGTCTCATGGTCTATATGTGCAAATGCAGTTAGTTGGCAGTGATTAATCATTTTGGTGTATCACCTCACTAGTTAGATTTATTTCAAGTTATCCCTTTCCCTTTTCTTTAAAATATAGTAGTTAAATTTTGTGATCCTAATTGATACGTCAAGGGGAACTAACCCTATAATCTAGAGGTTTATTCCACTTAGAGGTTACCCATAACCTAGGACTAAACCCATTGTATAACTCAAATGAAAGTTCTTGAAACACATTATCAAGGGTGTAAATTTTAGGTACAATAATAATTAATCACATTTAAATTAAAAAAGTATATTAGTAACTAAAACCATGCTACAAGTAATATTAACCAACTAGTAATTAATAAACAAATTATATTCTATGTGGTGTGTGTTGTGTTTCATGTTTCTTTCTCTCCTTCCTTACATGTCTCCATTCCCACCATCCTCTTTGATGATACCCTCCCTCGGTCATATTTATTAGGTTATAATCCATCCTAAATCCACCTTAGTAAAAATTAATAGTGGTTATACCATATCATGTAAAAATCATAATAAACTATCGTAATAGACTATACTGCATAATCATGATTAAAATATACCATAACATAATATAACTAACTAATTAATAGTTAAGAATCATGATAATAATCAATAGAAACTATCTATAATCAACATATATATAATTCCAATTACTTAAGACATCATGTAAGCTCATTATTAACCACATAATCAATAATAATAAGTCTAGATAAAAATCAGGATGTAACACTCAACATAGGTGTATGTTAATTTATTTATATTCAAATATCTATGAAATAATACTATATTCATAGAATATAAATTTTTTTTATACATTTAAAGGGTTAAATAGACAATAGGTATATATGTAATAGCCACATGATTGACATATTTTGTAATCTTGCATTGAAGGCTCTAATTGGTTCATTTAGTTCCCTTCTCATGTTAGCAAAATGTTGGTATACCACACTAAGACTGGTAACTTGCCTATTTTTTCCCCTAAATTTTATTGGTACTATAGAGTAATTTTATCTATATGTACTTTTATCTTGGGTAATCTAGGCTTACTGGTGTGCCCTACTCTAGGTTCTTTTGTTCCCCTGATTAGATTTGTCTTTTTTTTGCTCTTTTTTGGGAGACCTTGGCCTCTCATTATGCTTGGCCTGGATTCCACACTAGTCAAAAGTGGGCTCATCTTAAGTCAAATTTAACCATATCATGTCATAAATGTGTCATGACATTAGGCTCATACATAATATAACTATCTAAAAGTTTGAGAAACTAGTTTTTGGTATCATCTTGTAGTGTGAATGGGAATAGTCTGTATGCAACATCCTCATATACTATATTTAGCAACCCTAAAGTAATTTTTAAAAAAATCATGTGTTACTCTAAAGTTCATCCTTTAAAAGGAGATAAGTATTGAAGGTACTTATTTGGGTTCCTAATCAAATCATGGATGGCACTAGCTATGGTGATTGCTAAACCAACTAACTAGGACATAAGAAAGTGTTGATGTTGGTTCCATTGAGTTGGTGAATTTGGTTGGGTAAAAAATATCCTAAGGAAAACTTTATTTTATCTGGGTCATTTATGAATCTATAAATGTGCTAACAATAGTAAACCAAAATCAAAATTGATCCTTGTTAACCTTGTTGGGGGATCTAATGTACACAACTTAAGTGAATCTTTGACAATTGGAGATTGTGGTCCCTCCTTCTTACCCCAAATAAAACTTGTTGATGTGGGTTTTATGAAAACAAAGGGTTATTATAGGAAGGTATATAATGTTTTAATATAATTTAAATTTTCACTCCAAGGAATGAGTTTTGGGTGTCAATTTTATAAATAACCATGTGGCATAATAAGGGTAAGTAAAGTGGTTATTAACTGCATGGTTTAGATATGATATTTGTCTAGATTCCACTTGGGATAGATGGATGGATCTAACCTAGAATGAATTTATATAAAAAAATGAGGGGAGGGTAAGGAAAAAAATAAGTCTCTATGATCTAATGGAATATTAAACCATTCGAATTTGACTCATTGCACTAGGACATGTATATATCAAGAACCAATGTCTACTGTAGATTAGCTAAAATCAAAACACATAGCCAAACACATTGAAAAGTATAAAGATATAATTATAGTTATATTCAAGGAACATAATAAAATATGTTATTAGTACCATATTTCTATGCACATTATATGTCACCAACAAACTATAAATATTATCTATAACCAATGAATGAACAAGACTAATAGATTGTTCAATATTATCTATGTAGAAAACATATACTACTTATCAGAGATGTTATAAACTTAATGTAAAATATTAAATAAATCACATAAATTTGGAAGATAAAATAAAATTCACACAAACTCACATAATAGTCTTGAAAACTTTTTTTGCTTGCATTAATCATCAATATTTATCCTCTCTTTTACAACGTTTAAGAAATATGTACTTATAACTTGGTATGGGGATGTCTCATCCTCAAATATTAGTAAAATTTTAAAATGTCTAAATTATGATTGTGTGTCAAAATCATTAAATTTATGCATGAATAAAATAAAATAAATCCTTAAGTTAGACACCAAAGCATTTTTACAAAATAAGCTATGGCTAATAATAAAAGTGGATCAAGTCTTCACACAAAGTCTAAGTTGAACTATCAATTAAATATTAACTCAAAAAACTAAAGTTTCACTATGGAATATCCTATTGATTTTTCATGCATAATCATCATCACTAGAGTTTTAACTCATGTGACAATAGTTGTCAAAGGTAACAATGGAAGAACTATAGCTGGCAGAATGATTAACACTGGTCCTATAGAAGTATATACCTTAGTGTATCTAGGAAACATAGGTGTAGGTGTTTAAGGTTTAGCCTAAATAAAATATTTTCCTACTCAAGTGGTCAAATCCCCTCATCCCTATAACCTTTTATATTAATTCATGCTTGCTGTAAAGTCCAGCTCAATAGTTTCAAAATCAATAACATGCATTTTTAACAAAATTAGAATTTTGTCCATCAAGTTTTTATGTATGAATACAGAATATTTAAAATGTGTATTGAGTGTCTTTGTTTAGGCCACCTTGTCATTGGAAAATGTAATCAATTTTACCACTTTTTCATTGATATTTTAAGTTATGCTCTGTACTTCTACTTTAAAGATATTAATTACAATCGATAACATATTTTCAAAAAAAAGGCTTGTGATTATTCCACCTTGTGTTTTATTCACACCAATGATTCTTATATATCTAAGGACTTTAATGGTCCATTATTCTTAGTTAGAAATTTTTAGACCAATCCTTGCATTTCTTGATACCATTCAATCAAATAGGCTTGCTTGGTACTTACATGATTTTGTGCCAGAGTCACATAAGATGCTAGCATTATATTCAAGTGCTGCTATGACTTTAGCCTTTTTGATTTGCCTATTAAGGTATACTTGGAATTTGAGTATTTATTTGATTTATAAAATTTGACATCTCCACATAGTGGTTGAGATTGAGCTCTTGTTGATCTAATGAAACTCAAGATGTGGTACAAATGCCTAGCATAACTCTACACATTATCAATTGTCTTTGGGAGATTCAATTACATTTTTTTCTTCTAGTCTATTTTTATATTGTTGCAATCCCTTGAAAATCTAGTTGAGAACCTCTATAGTTGTATCTAACACTATGACGGGATCTTATTCAAACTCATCCAAGTCCCCATGCTTTATCTTTCTTTTATTCATTAGTGAAAATAATTCCTCTTATTTTTTGAGTTTCACATGCTTACCTTCAACCATTATTATCATCTTCCTCAATATTTTCAACATATTTGTGAATTTGTCAAACTACATAGAAAATTTAGGTTGTTTAATGATAACTAGGTCCTGGCTTGTAGATTCTTTTTCTTCCAACCATTTTATTCATATAGGGAGGACCATTAGAGTTTTCTCAATAGCTTGGGTTGGAGATGAGTAATTAGAGGGTAGAGGGTTGCTTGGAGGTCACATTACTAAATATGGAGTGTTATCCCTAAAGGAAAAAGTATAGAATGTAGGGGGTTCAAGGAAAGTAAATAAAGCCTTTCTCCAACATGTGTTTTTTATTTGTGAATGAGTATGATTAGTATATTTGGTTGAATCTAAGGCCTTATATACTAAAACAAATGATGAATCTATTTAGGCAGCTTGTGTATTGGGTACCTCTATATAAGTGAAAGGCCTTGTTTGCATTAATTATATAGTAAAAATGGATTTGGATCCTAGGTCCTCAAAATGTATGCTAGTGCTTATGGTGAAAAGTTAGGGATGAATTAATGAAGCTTGGGTGATTGAAAATTGTGCAAAATAATATTATGTGGAGTAAGTGGTAGAAAAATATAAATAATGAAAAACAAAACTTACCTTTTATAGAGTATTATTAGGAGGATCATTTGTCCCTGGACTTGCTATAGTAGGATAAAATGAAGTGTGGATTTTAGTTTATTTTATATATGTAGAAGCCTTTGTATTAGAACCACCCACGGGACTAGTATCAATCAATGTATAAAAAATATCAATAGGATGGGTTTCATTAGGATTACCTTTTATAAACATAAAAAAATTTCACACCATGATTCTAAATGTCGAAACATCCCTAGACCACCTTAGGAGACCCTCGGGACCAATCTAACATTTTGACCCCTAATCAAACCTAACCATAGTTAGTTTGAACAAACTAGCTTAACCCAACCTTTTAAATACTTTTACCCTTCATCTTTGACTATCAAGGGTTAGGTTGACTACCGATGGTCACCTTGATCACTAATGGTTAGGGTCTACCTCCTTAACCACCAACATGTAAACTTATCCACCTTGCTTTTCTAAAAATAACTCATCTAAATCTAGTTGTGAACCACTGCATGCAAGAGTTATAATTAGGAATCCTAGTTCACACCTTATTGCAACTCTCTTACCTTGCCTATAAGAAGAAAGGAGTAGGAAGGTGAAATCTATCTACAATTGCTATCAAGAAATTATGCATCCAAAATTATCTTTTGTAGGTCATCTTCCCAAGCCAAAGAAGAGTTCTCACAATCATCTAATTCCACATGTGCACAATCAAATAGGCTTCTCAACCACACTTATACTTAGTTTCTTATTTTCCCTTCTTGAAATATAAACAATAATTAATTGAAACATTCTGGCATGCCTGGTGGGACCTTGATTCTTTACTTTGGGTTTCTTTTCTTTGCATCTATATGCTTTTCTCTCTATAAATGCTCATTAATGAAACTGAAATATATTTTACATTTAAAATTAAGTGCATCCATTGTTTGCTTCTAATTTTAGTTCACTTTAAATTAAGGCATAATAATCTTATCGTAGCATCACTTTTTAACACACACTTAACCAAACCACTTTTGTCAATTAAACATAAAAAAAACTTGAGATAAAGCCCAACTAGGATTTCATCACCTAGTAATAACCTTACCCTTTCCCAACAATCCCACTTGGAGGTCATTACCAAGGGGAGAACCAATTTAGCTCTCTAGTTGAGTATAAACTCTGGAAATCAATATATCTTGGCTAAGTACCCGACAACCTTATTGCTACATTGTGTGAAGTGAGGGAGTAGGCCAAAATACCAAGCCATGTATTGATTCTCAATATAGATATTTTTTGAGCACCTAAACAACCTAAAACCAACCATATATTGCTCCTATATTACCTAATATATAATCCAATTTCTATCACACATGTTCATAACTTAAAACATAAGCCAAAAGTGAGATTAATTAACACTCTAGGGCTTAACATATCTTTTAGAGTGTGACTTAGTTTTCTTTGATCTTTTTTTGTTTTCTCTTTGTTTTATTAGTAAGGCTATTTGTGATTTCTCTCTCCCCCTCTCATATGGTTCTAACTCACTAACAGTGAATGAACCTTATTAAGCAAGACCCATCACCAAGCTAACCTACCTCTTCTACCTCTTTATCCATGGACTATATTTATAAACCAATAGATTATCCTCATCCCTCAGGAAGTCCTACCTTCCCTCATGAGGTTCCTCAAGGAGACATAGACTTTTCCACTTTCCTAGATAGCAATCCCATAGCCTTAAAACATTATCTTATAGCCATGTCTTATCGTATCCAATCTTTGGCCCCACATGTAGATCTTCCTTATGGAATGCCTCCCTACCTCATGGGGAGTACCTATATTTCCACATTTACAACTCAACCTTTAGATATTAAAGATTCCTCATCAACCACCATTCCCTTTGAGACTAACATAGAAAAAAACAAACCCAAACTACCACTAACCGTGTACCTTCCACTCATACCAACCACTCTTCCACCTTAGGATCAAGCCAACCTCTAACAACCTACACTCTCTCCACTATAGGAGTGCCTACCTCTAGAATTACCATCCTTCCTTCATCTTCCCCTAATCCATCAACCATTACTTCAAATCCTTGTGGTGTCTATACCCTCTACATTGCCATCGATCAGTATAAGGGTCACCACCCTCCCATTGGTCACCAACCTAACTACCGATCCTATCCAACAAGCATCCCTTGTACCAAAAGTAGGCTATATACCTAACCTATAAGGACTTGTACCGCTACCCACTACCCAACCACATGTATCTAATTACCCTTATATATCTTTGACCCAAAAATTGGCATCCACATACCAATATGTGGTAGTCTCCTACACTTCTACCCACTATTAGTATATCACCCAACCACCATAATAGTCTGCATCTTATAACCTTTTGGGTGCACAACTCCAACCAAACCTAATGAAGATGCTTATGGACAAGATGACCACCTTAGAGTCATCTATTTTAGGTGCTCACAAGGTTTTTCCATATGAGAAAATATATTATAATCCCATCCATCCATCTATACCTATCGGGCCATATCCTCCCCAATGGGAAATTCTTAAGTTATCAAAATTTAAAAGTAAGGAGGATCCCTAACAACACCTTAGGGAATTTAGTCATGAATTTTATCTAATCACCTATAAATATTCCATCCTTCTCCATACCTTCCACATGTCCCTAACTATTCTGGCATTGGATTGATGTAGTGCCATGCTCAAACACTCCCTCTTCTCCTTCACCCAGTTGGCTCAAAATTTATTGGACCACTTTTTGATCAACATCTCCAAGAAGGTTTTTATCACCGACCTCTACCTTATCTGGGAATTTAAGGATGAATCTATTGCCATTTTTTTAACTCATTGGAGGAGATTAATTAACCACCTCTCCTTTTCCTTACCTCAACCTAAACTCATAGAGATATTTGCTTGGGAATGTGCCAGGCATATCTCCTCTACATTGCATGTCCAAAGATTCCAAACCTTTAATGAATATTTTTCCATGGTGTACAAGTTATAGAATAGAGTCATTGACAAATGAAATTTCAAGCTCAAAAACAAGAACTCATCATACAAAACCAATGAGGCCTCTTCTTCTAAATTAAATAACTAGTCTAATACCAATATCAAGGGCAAGGGAAAAACAAATTAAGTTTTCCTTAAAGCCATTCCCCCACCATCCATCAATGAAAAAAATTCCTCTAGTTCCTCAAATCAAAACATGAAGAACCAAAACTGGAGCAACTAGAAGCAATTCACTTTGCTTGGAGAATCTTATGATTCAATCTTGGAGAAGTTATTGAAAGATAATATCATTCAACTTCCTCATATAAAACCACCTCAAAAATTTGACTCTTCTCATCTTGCACTTAGTTGGTACAATTAGAATGATCTATGTGCCTTCTAATGAGTAATAAGGCATGATGTTAGTAGGTGCAATACCTTCAAGAGCCCTATCCAATCCCTCATTGACAAGGAGGAACTCACATTGAACAACCCCAATGCACCATCAAACCAAACCCTTGATATATTAAAGAAACCTTTCCCAAACCATGATCCTAATAATGATGAGATAACTAACATCAAATGTTCTTATGATGCCCATATAGTTAACATAGTCCTCAATTCAGTCATTATCAAACCACCTAGGACCCAATCCTCTGTTTCTCTGCCTTCTCCATCTATTGAGATAATAGACTTACCTTCCCTTCCTTAGAACACCCAAACCAAGTGAGTGTCATCCTATCCCCCTCTACTTATTTAGGTAGTAGATCCACTATCCTCTCTTTCAATTGACATATCCAAAAAACCAACCATCACCACCTCACCTTCACCTTTAACTACAGAGTAATTCACCCCTCCCTTAGAAATAATTCTCATATAGGAAGTCCCTATGTCCACTCCTCCCATGGAGAAACCACTTATCTTAACCTTGCATCCTTTGATTGAGTAAAAAGACAAGGTTACCATCCCCCTCTCCCAACCTATGGGTCTATCATTTGAACATACTACCTAAGGAACCAAATTGATCTATAAACCATTCTCTAGATTAGTTCAGAGATTGGAATTTGTTTCCAAACCCAAATTAGACTAGGATACCTTTTTGAAGCAATTAGGACTTCGTTATATTAAAAAACCAAAACCTACAACCCTTCCTTTGGTAGACCTATCACCCCTAGTGATCAACCTATTACCATATCTACCCAACCAACCAAAACCTCTAACAGACTAACCAAGACCTCTACCAAACTAGCCAACCCTCAACCACCCAAGTCAACCATGACCCAAATAACCAAACCCTCTTTTTTCACCCCAACCAAATAAACCAAAAGCCTTGGTACCTTCCATACAGTAATCCTTAATCACCCATATATGAAAGTGGACCTAACCTCTTCAATCCCACCAACCAAGTGCCAAACCAAAGTAACCAAAAAGGTAAAAATACCCAAATTCTTGAATCCCCATATTTTACCTCCCTCAACCTTGAAATTTATTTTTGGGCCTCATACCTCTACATTGAGAAGGAAACCAATAATCTCTACCATAACCCCACTACCTCTTTTGGTTACACTTACATAGTTTCTTTTTTATGCACCTCTTTTTACCACACTAAAAATACTTAAGCTACTTACCTTGTGATCCTCCACCTCTATCTCATAAACCTCCTTTCCTAAACCCAAGCCATCAACCAAGAACACCACCCTACCCAAAAAACCTACCATCAAACATGCTTCTAAACAAACTTTTGACTCAACAACTGAAGCCAAGAGCATCAAACCTTTGCCACCTTTAGCTGAATTCTACTCAAACATTTTCCACAGGTTATTACAAACTTCTTATTTAGCCTTACCTACCATAAAAACCTTTTACCCCCTTGCTTCAAATCCCATCTAGTATTATGATTACCAAGTGTGTTCTTATCATAGGACACCAGCCATGACATGGAGAACTATAAAGCTCTCCAAACCATTATACACTAGCTTTATGATGAGGATGATCTATTAATAGATAAACCTCCTACAATCCCTATAATTATCCCACCAAAAAACACACCTACCCGATGCTTACCTACTCCTCTACTCTCACCTTAGAGTGAAAATGAGTCTGACCAATCTCCTACCCCAACTCCTTATCATATCCATACTATCAACATAGTCATAAAATCATAGAAAAAGGATAAGGGGAAGGCTAAGGTGTCCATTCCTTAGACATATCCATCCTCTACCTCCCAAACAAATAAAACCCATATATTTCCATCTTTAACCAAACCCAAGGTATCTATTTTAGGTGCCTCATAATCTAACCCCTTAGAATCCATCAAGAGAGTTATCCTCAAGTAACTTCACCAGACCTCGATGAACATGAGATTGTATGAGTTCATCTCTACCTCTCCCCATCACCACCAAGCACTGATAGAGGATTTTTAATCCATAGAGGTCTAACTCGAGGATCCCCAACCTCTAGTAGCCTTTATTGGCACCCTTCAATTTTCCAACCTTTTTACCTTTAAGGACTCAAAAATACCTTCCATCTATCTTGAAGACCTAAATCTTCCTCTCTTTATTATCGATTACATCAACCAAACCCATATCAAATAGGTCATGATTGACGGGGGAGCTAGCATTAACATCATTTCCTCCCATGCCTAAAACTAACTCAACCTATTGGATAATATCATGTCTAAAACCTTGGTCATATTTCAATCATTCAATGATACCATGGCCATTACTTTGGTGACTATCATCCTTCATATTTGTCTAGGGCCTTGTACACTCCTTAAACTCTTCTATGTTTTGGAAGGTGAATTCCAATATAATGTTTTGTTGGGATGACCCTCGGTCCATTCCATGGGTTGTATCCCCTCCACCCTTCACCATTACATCAAGTTTGAACATGAAGGCCAACTCATCACCATTTAATATGACCCAAGTCCTTTCTCAACATGCAACATGACTTATTACCACAATGATGTCCTCATAACCCCATCCAATACACCCTTAGTATCTAAAGACCAACCTTCAACCACAAAAGTGGATGTCATAACCCCTTCCACCAATGAGACATCCACCAATTCCTCTATCCCTTCAAACTAAATCCCCACCATGGACCCTTTAGAATCAACATTACATCATATTTCACTAGGGACATATCATTTTTTATCCCATGATGCCTTCCCTACTCCTCATGAGTACAGGAAATTTACTAACCAACCAAGATATGACCCTAATATCAAGACTATTGTTCCCTTTAGACCTCCCCACTATTAGACCTATTTTGTCTATGAGAGATTCAAAAAACCCCTTGGTGATTTTACCACCTCTCTTCCACCTCAACCATTCACTACCAGTTTCTCTTACTTAGATAAACCAAGCTTCACCAAGACCATCGGTGTGATTGGAAAGGCTTTGGTCTTGGGTGGTATGAGCATGGTCCACATGCATTGGTCTCCATTGAAACTAGGAAGCCTCATAATAAGCATGACCTTGATTTCATCTTACCCAATAAGAAGTAACCCAAACCACGTACCAACACCATTACTAAGGAAGACACCCCTTTCTCACCAACCTCACCTCCACTTATATGTGAGGATGATGACATCATCCCACTTAAATTTTTTCATCAACATGATCAACCTCAGACCCTTGACTTATTAGAAATAAGGGGTGATTGTAAACATCCCTTTGACCCTTCCTAAGATGATACTAGAAGACTCTCTTACCATTAAAACCATTCAATGTTAGGATGATGATTATATTCTCACCTACCTTAGTTTAATAGATTCATCCATCCACAAATCCCTTCCTCCTAAAACTTTGACCATGTTGAAAGAATCCACCACAGATATTAACTTGGGAACTTTTAATAACCCCCACATTGTCAAAATTATCCAATCATGAAATTCTAAGGAAATTTGAGACTTCCATTCTTTCCTCTAATATCATAGAATATCCTTTACTTGGTCTTACAATGACATGCCTAGAGTTGACCCTGCCATTGCTACCCATAACATAGTCACTAACTATGATGCCAAGCCCATCAAGCAAAAGCTTTGGTGCATATACCCTTACATAGCCCTTCTCATCAAAGAAGAGATTTAATGCCTCCTCTCTATGAATTTAATTCAACCCATTGACTATCCCTAATGGGTATCAAATATTTTACCTATGATCAAAGTTATAGGAGAACTATGCATTTGTATGGACTTGCATGATCTCAACCTTGCTTATCCTAAAGATGACTTTTATTTACCCAACATTGACTAGTTTATTGATCTTAAAGCTAGCCATGAGATTTTATCTCTTATGGATGTATTCTTAGGGTACAATTAGATCTTAATTTCCCCCAAAAATCAACATAAAATTGCCTTTACCACCCTTTGGGGAACCTTCTGCTTGTTATCACTCTAGAGTGCACCTTGCTTGAAGATGTGTAAAACACACCCTCTCTCAAGATGATACAATTCTATTTTATTAGAATTTGGGTGACTCTGTACTAAGAATAATCTCTAGAGAGGGTTGGTTACCTTAATATTTATCTATAAAAACTAAACTATTTTGATTTTTTTTGTGATGAAAAAGGAGAAAGAAATTAAAAAGGGAAATCTTGTCTATATGGGGTGATGCACCTGAATGATTGATATTATTTGAAATATTTATAAAATTAAGTAAGACACACATATGAATCTTTAAAAAAAAACTACATTTAATCTTGAATAACAGTGTTTTAAAAGAAGGTCTGAAAGAAGTTTGTAAAGCAAATTCAAATCCTAGCTCTTCAAATGACTTATAGATGATGAGATTTTTATAGTAGGTGTGGAAAGGACTTGAAAAAGGGGAAGTATATGCCAATTGTATGCTGGTACATATTAAAATTAAAATTTATTCTTATCCAAAAAACATATGGAAAAAATCTTCTTTATTTGATCAATGGTGTCAATTACAATTTTTGCTCTACTTTAGGAATTAATAAAAAATGGCTTCAAAAAGCCAATATATAAGTCTAAAACTTTAAATAAATAAAAAGTGGCATGTAAAATAGAAGTATTAATCTTATTTTAGTTAAAATAAGACTAAAATCCTTTTAAAGTATTAAATAAAGGCTTTAAAATCTTTCAAGTATTCAAAAATTGCATGTTCTTCATTTTTGGCATATAATTAAGAAGTGGTGAGCCCATGTTGACTTTTAAACATTCCTTTCATGAAAATTATGCCATAAATTGGAAGATAAATCCATATTAAAAGTGGGTTTAAGTTTTTTTATTTTATTATCTTTCATGAAAAGCATGGGAGATGCATGAAGCTAGTCAAACTAGTCAACCGAAGAGACCTAACCCTTAAGGACTAGTTAACTCAAATTGAGCTCAACTTGCATGAATTGGAACTTTTGTATTTTATTGATATATTTTCAATGCCATTCTTTACTTGTTTGATTGACCAATTAAGCCTATTAGGCCAATTAAGCCTAATAGCCTATCTTATTACATTTGGACTCCATTAAACCTAAAAAAATATGCCATGAAACCTAAAAAAATAATTAAATATACCTATAAAAACTTTTTTCATCACAATATATTTGATTTTGATGAGAAAACACATGCCATTTAGTCAATAGAGTTGACTAGGTCTATTTTGCTCTATTTTCCTACAGACTAGCCATTTTGATTGAGCTGGTTGGGACACTTATATGATGGTTTTTAACAAAATTAAAATTTCAGGATGAATAAAAAATCTTATAATTTTATATCTATTTATTATATTTGATTTAACTGTCTTGTACTTCATTTTACATGTTTTTTTCCACAAAAAACATGATTTTTGACCTCATCTGTATAATTCCATGCATAAATTTAACATTTATGGAATCCTCTCTGAGTGAACTTGACATTTGAAAATATTTTTTCAGGTTTAAGAAATATTATTTGATGGAAATAAAATCAACTTTTTTAAATTAGTTTTTTGAGGGTTTAAGCAGGCTTTGAAGTCAAATTTTCAAAATGATGGTTCATGAAGTACAGACCTCAAAATACTAAAATATTAAAATTTATGTATATAATACTAACCCACATAACATCTATAAAAATATTGGGTTCCCATGAAAAATATATGAAAATTTATCACGTGGAGAAATTTGCCTATGGGTTTTTAACTATATTTTAAGCTATCTACACTCTTAACAATTGTTCATAAATAAAAACCCTAAAATGATATCAAATTTTAATTAATTATAATTAAATATGGGTCCTCACAACATATTAAGATAATTTTGCCAAACTCCACATGTGGTGAAATATATGAGCATCTGGACAAGAGGCTTGGAAGGGTGTCTAAAACTTAGAAAAATGAAAAAAATTACCAAATAAAAATAAATATTCACCTAATTATAAATTATTTAAAAAATCATCATGGATTCTATACCATGCTATCAAAACATTATAAAAACACATTTTTCTTGAAAATTCAAAAAAACTTCTTTTTGGCCTTTATGTTTGTTTGCTTGCAAAAGCCTATATGAGCATGGTTTGCTTAAAATTTGGAGTTTTGACACTATTTAAAGGTATTATTATGATTTAAAAACATCATACTATGCTTTTTAAACTTTTAGCTGGACTTAGAATCTTTTTTAGCACTCTAAAATAATCCTTGCTCCAATGGTGATCTCCAACGAACATGCTGAGGACTATTACAAAATAGCAAGTATCTCCACTCATCTAATGCCCATTAATTTTTTTAAAAAATTTATCCAACTTTTTATGACCTTGTGTACAAATTTTTGGGTCTTGAAACCATCTGTAGATCCTAAAAACCTTATTTTTCTCACAAAATTGACCCTTATGCATGGACTGTCTACATATTTGAACTTGAAAATGATCTTTTGAAATGACAATAACCCATTTAAAATTATTTTTTGACATTTTTTTCAAAAATTATTGATTTTATTCCAAAATTCCAATCTTTAAAGGTCTATTGAATGGTTTCTTGAAAGTTTCAAATGATAGTAATAATTTGTCCTTGACAGGTCAAATTACTAACAATTTTGGTAACTTTCAGGGTTGACAAGCTTGATATTCAAAAAACTTAAAAATTATGACAAGGATAGACTTGGATAGACACTAAAACTAGGAAATCTTGTAGATCAAGACATAAAAAGAGAAACTAACACAAACAACAACAACAAACATGTGCACGTATGCACTTAGAGGAAAGGACAACACCATGGAAAGAAAAAAAACAACTGCTAAAAACATGTGTGGATATACACTTATAGAAAACAATACAAGGTAGTCTATTATGTACAAACTAACCTCCACATTGATGGTCCTTTTGGATCAAATGGAAAGCTATTTGATTCACTATGGAACTTGAAAATGTATTTGCTTCCTTTTGATAGCTCTCTTCTACAAATGGGAGCAATTATATGTTCATATTTTCTGGATGATGCAACTAGGCCTCCAACTTTCATTCTTAGGTGTATGGATTGAAGATATGGATCAAATATCTAATCATCCTCCTCCCATGTTCTTCTTTATTGCATCAAGACTACTATCTCTACCTCATTCATAGGCTGATCATGATTTGACACATTCTCATTCAATAATTGTATTGGCAACTCAGCTAGTATACTTGGATTAATGTTTTTATTTGACTCCATTTGAAGTGGTATTTTTTTAGAGTCTTTATATCCTTGATAAGCATCCAAAAATGACTATAATATGACTTTATTTTCTTCTTGATGAATAGATGCAATAGTACTCTTTACAAGACATTCATCAATCTCTACTTGGGGTTGAGATGGATGATCAAACTTTGCACCAAAACTCTCTAAATCATCCCAAAAGGCCTCTTCATCATGATCAATTGAAAGGACATGAAATTCATCAGTATTCTTACCATTTGAAGCATGTTGATCACATATTTATACCTTTTGGATGAAGTCAAATGAAATTTCTTGATCTAATGCACTTGTATCATCTTTGTCAGGTAAATTATCCATCTCAGCAAGGGCTCTATGTGAGTTGTCTTCATGACTACTTTCAAAAAAATATTTGTTTGTACCTCATCTATATCAGCCATTACAAGATCTTGAGAAACCTCTTGTAACTCCTCTTCTTTGGCATTGTGAAATATCAAATCATTTTTTTTCCTACTAAGTGGTATCTCAACTATGATTTATTCTTCTTGATCACTCAAGTCACCTTCCTTTTCTATCTCTTTGGCTGCATCTTCTTCACTTACCTCACAAAGAAGAGGTTCGTGTTCCAAAAGTAGCAAGGTATATCCCTAAAAGTTTTCAATAAGATAAGAAAGATCTATAGAAGTTACCATAGATACCTGACTTTACTCATGAGGTTATTCTTCTTGGATCACCTTCACCTCATCTCTCTGTTGCACTTTTTCTTGAATGGGTTTCCATGAAGGAAAGGATTTAGGCTTTTGAGAAGGAAGGGATGAAGGTTGAATGATCTCTTGCTTGAATTCAACAACCTGAATGATGCTTGATTGTTCCTCTTTCTTATTTAACTCCATGATTTGGTTCCAAGATGGGAAAGATAAAGGCTTTTTTTTACCATTTGATTCTAGTTCTCCTCCTCTTTCCTTGTCTTTAGCTCCAACTCTCTGATTTACTTATCAATATTCTCTTAGAATATCTTCTCTTTAAAATGGTCAATGATCTCAACAATAGGCTATGCCATAATAATCTCCACATTTCTTTGACATTTCTCTTGGATAGAACTCCAAGAAGGGAAGGTCTGAGAAACATATGAAGAACTTGGAAAACACAAAGGGGCTCTTGGAGTGGTCTTTTGAGGAGGAATGGATGGCATATACGAAGGCTATGGTTGAACTTATTATTCTTTAAGGCTTTTTAGTTTATCCTCAATGCTCTAAATGTAACCACTTATATCCATCATTTCACTAGTGAGATTACCCCAATTTTCCCTCTCAATAGGTGCCCATTACTCTTTTATTTACTTCAATGACCCTCTCACATAATGGATCTAGTGAGTAGGGGTATCTTGTCCATAATAGCTCTATGAATACAACTCTAGTGCATGCTTTTCAAGGCTCACTAAAGTTTGTTTAAGTGCTTATATGGATTGGATAGATGAAAAATGGCAATGATAAGACTGGTAAGGGGCCATATTAAGATGGATTGACTTTTCATATGGAGGATTTGGGTAGTACTCTTGCATATATACTTGATATAGATCCTCAAAATCCTAGTGAGGATCATAGTGTGGCTAGTCATACTAATTATAGTGAGGATGATATGGATCCATATTGAAAAAAGACATTGGAGACCATTAGTAAACCAAATACTAAAAGTAATCAATATTCAAATAATACCTGATGTTCATAACAAACTTTAAGTGTCTAAAAGTTGCACTGATCTTCTAAATGATGTCTCACCGGGTTAGTATGTAGAATGTGTCCCACCAAGCATGCCAAAAACTATTATCAATCTGGAGTACACCCTACTTGAATATGTCCAAAGAACACCCTCACTCCAAATAATATAATTGGATCTTCTTAGAGTGTGTGTGACTCTATACTGATAAGAACCTCAAGAGAGAGTTTGTTCCCTTAAGATTTATATATTAAAACTAAACTATTTTGATTTTTTTTGGAATGAAAAGGGAGAAAGAAACTGAAATGGGAAATCCCTGATAAATGGGATGATGCACCTAAATCATTGATATTATCTAAAATCTTTTAAAAATTGAGTAAGACACATATATGAATCTTAAAGAAAACTCTACATTTAATCTTGAACATCAGTGTTTCAAAAGAAGTTTGCAAATCAAATTCAAATCCTAGCTCTTTAAATGACCTGTAGAGGATGAGACTTTCATAGTAGGTGTGGAAAGGACCTAAGAAAATATAAAGTAGATGCTACATGTATGCTGGTACATAATCAAATTACACTATATTCTGATCTAAAAAACATATACAGAAAACCTACTTTATTTGATAAATGGTGTCAATCACAATTTTTGCTCTACTTCAGGAATTAATGAAAAATGGCTTTAAAAAGCCAATATATAAGTATAAAACCTTAAATAAAGAAAAAGTGGCATGTAAAATGGAATTATTAGTCTTATTTGAGTTAAAATAAGACTAAAATCATTTTATAATATTAAATAAAGGCTTTAAAATCTTCCAAGTCTTCAAAAATTGCATGTTCTTCATTTTTGGCATAAAATTGAGAAGTGGTGGGACCATGTTGACTTGTCAACCTTAATTGCATAAAAATTATGTCATAAATTGGAAGATAAATCCATATTAAAATTGGGTTTAAGTTCTTTAATTTTCTTATCTTGTATGAATAGCATGGGAGATGCATGAAACTTGTCAAACTAGTCAACTGAAGAGGTTTGACCCTTAAGGACTAGTTAACTCAGCTTGAGCTCAACTTACATGAATTAGAACTTTTGGATTGACTTGAGAATGTTATATATATACTTAAAAAATATATATGTCATATGGTAACTCCAAAATTAATTCTTTTGATATATTTTCAATGCCATTCTTTACTTGCTTGATTGATTAATTAAGCCTATTAGATCAATTAGGCCTAATAGCCTATCTTCTTGCATTTAGACTCCATTACACCTAAAAAAATATGCCATGAAATATAAAAAAATAATTAAATAGGCCTGTAAAAACTTTTCTCATCACAATATATTTGATTTTGATGAGAAAACACATGTCATTCAGTTAATAACGTTGACTAGGCCTATTTTACTCCATTTTCCACCATTTTGATTGAGCTGGTCAGGACACTTATATGATTATTTCTAAATAAATTAAAATTTTAAGATGAATAAAAATTATTAATATTTTATCTCTATTTATTATATTTGATTTAACTATCTTGTACTTCATTTTACATGCTTTTTCCACAAAAAACATGATTTTTGAACTCATCCATACAATTCTATGCATAAAATTGACATTTATAGAATCCTCTCTAAGTGTACTTGAAATTTCAAAAGTATTAATGTTGATAAAATATGATTTTATGGAAATAAAATTAACTTATTTTCAAAACTAGTGTTTTGAGGGTTTAAGCGGGCTTTGAAGCTAAATTTTTAAAATGGTGGTTCATGAAGTGCAGACCCCCAAATCCCAAAATATTTAAATTTATGTATATAAAACTAACCCACATAAAATATTTAAAAATATTGGATTCCCATGAAAAATATATGAGTAGTTATCATATGGAGAAATCTGCCTATGGGGTTTTGACTGCATTTTGAGCTGCCTACACTCTTAATGATTGTTCATAAATTAAAACCTATAAAATAGTATAAATTTTTAATTAATTATAATTAAATATGGTTTCTCAAAACATACTAATATCATTCAGACAAAATCCATACGTGGTGAGATATATGAGCATCTGAATAGGAGGCTTGGAAGGGTGTCTAGAACTAAAAAAATGAAAAAAAATCATCAAAATGAAAATAAATCTTCACACAGTTCCAAGTGCCTAAAAAAATTATTATGGGTTCTTTACCATGCTATCAAAATACTCTAAAATCACATTTTTCTTGAAAAGTAAAAAAAAATGCTTTTTGGCCTTTATGCCTGTTTACTTGTAAAAGCCTATATGAATATAGTTTGATTAAAATTTGGAGTTTTTACACTTTTTAAAGGTCTTATTATGATTTAAAAACATCATCCCATATTTTTCAAATTTTTTCTTGGACTTAGAAGCTTTTGTATCACTCTAGAACGATGCATGCTCCAATGGTGATGTCCAACGAACATATTGAGTAATATTACAAAATAAAAAGTATCTACACTCATTTAATGTACATGAAAATTTTTCATAACTTTATCAAAATCTTTATGACCTTATGTACAAAATTTGGGGTCTTGAAACCACCTATAGCTCCCCAAAACCTCAATTTTCTTACAAAATTGACCCCTGTGCATGGACTATTTGCATATTTGAACTTGGAAATGCTCTTTTGAAATGATATTAACCAATTTAAAATCCATTTTTGATTTTTTTATTAAAAATTAGTGATTTTAGGCCACAATTCACAACTTTTAAAGGGACATTGAATGGTTTCTTAAAAGTTTTGAATGATAGGAGTAGTAATTTGGCCTTAACAAGTGAATTTACTAACACTATTATAGAGTCATGCCTTTCAATTTAAATAACACTGGTTATTTATACCAATGTACTATGACCTATATCTTCTATGACCTTATCCATAATATTGTCTTGGACTATGTGGATGACCTTCTCAAAAAATCCAAACTCTGAAAGGATCATTTAACCATTCTTAAGATCATGTTTGAATGCCTCATCCATTACCATGTCCACATAAAACCCAAAAAGTGCATTTTTTGGGTCTTCTTAGGAAATATTCTTGGCTTTATTATCTCCCTTCATGAAATTGAAGTTGATCCCACCAAGATCAAATTCATTCTTGACATGCTTCCTCCAACCAACCTTAAACAACTCTGTAGCTTGCATGGGAAGCTTTAATCCATTTGTCATTTTATCTCCTAGCTTTCAGACTGATGTCAACCCTTCCACCACCTTATAAATAAGGATATCTCTTTTAATTGGAATAGTGACTGCCATAAGGCCTTTGATTCACTCAAAAAGTACCTTTTGTCTCCACCTGTCTTTACCCCTCCTAAGGATGACCAACCCTTCTACCTATATATCTCTACCACCGACCATTCCCTAGGGGAAATGTTGGCTCACCAAGATGAAAAACATAAATAAGAATCCATATATTACATTAGTCACACACTTGTATAATATGAGACTCGATATACCCATACTAATAAACTCTACTTGGCTTTAGTCTTCATGGCCACCAAACTTTGCCACTACCTTCTTAACCACAAAACCCATGTCATAATCAACACTGTCCCACTCAAGTACATTCACTCTAAGCCATATCAAAACTAGTGTATGTCCAAGTGGCTCATGCTCTTAGTAGAGTTTGACCTTGAGTTCCTCTAGCAAATGTGAATTAAGGAGAAAGTCATTACTAAATAACTAATTAAAGCACCTTTAATAGATAACCAACCTCCTCCTCTTGAGTTCCCCAATGAGTCCATCATGACCCTCTCTCAAGTAGACATTACCTATCAATTCACCATGTTCTTTAAAGGATCAAAGTGTCAATGTGGTGGCGGATTTAGTATCATTCTTATCCCCTTTAATGGTGAACATCTCCCTTTGTCCTTCAAGCTTGATTTTGAATGTACCAACAATATGGTTGAGTATGAAGCCCTAGTGATATGCCTTCAAACTATCTTAGCCTTAGGAGTCAAAAAAATCAACATATTTGATGACTCCCAACTTGTGGTCAATCAAATCATTGTCTTTTGTCAGTGTAAGAATGAAATTTTACAATAGTACAAGCAACTAGTTGATGAACTCTTAACATCATTTGAACACTATCGCATCTAGTTAACCCCATGATCTACTAATAAGTTTGACAACACCATGGCTTCCCTTACCTCTTAGATACCATTTTCACCTTTTGATTCTAATCTATTTGTCTTTATACATAGACTAACCGAACCTTCCTATGTCAAACCAAATTCTCCCACCATTTTTAATGTGGAAGAGACCCAAACGGACCTTTGGTATTAAAAAACCTTTGACTATATTAACCTTGCCATAGTTCTTTATGGCCTTTCTTGGAAGTCTAGAATATTTTTTATCCAAAGTACCTCACATTATACCATACTTAAAGGTATCTTTTATAAACATGGCTTTAATGGTCTCCTCTTATGCTACCTATGTAGTCACGAAACCTCTTACACTATCAAAGAAACACATGATGGTATTTATGAAAGATACTTTAGTGGCCTCATTTTAGCTAAACACATCCTTTTCCTTGGATATTATTGGCCTACCCTTAGCCAAGATTACTATGATTATGTGAAAAAGTGTGATAAGTGTCAACAACATGCTAATTTGCATTACGCACCTAGCCATAGTCTTCAAGTTTCCTCCAATTTTTGGCCCTTCTTGTAATGGGGTCTAGATCTTATTGGTGAAATTAAATCCCATTCCTCATAGTGACACCACTCTATCATCATTGTGATCAAATATTTTACCAAGTGGGTAGAATCTATTTCTCTAGTCTTGACCAAAGTGGAGAATATTGTCAACTTTATCAAACATGATATCATCTACCACTTCAGTGTTCCTCATGAGATTATCACCGACAATGGTAAATATTTTAAGAAAAATCAATTATAGGGTCTATGCGATGCATTCAAAATTAAGTTAAGCTTCTCCTCATTCTATCAACCTCAAGCTAATGAACAGGTAGAAGCCTCTAACAAAAATTTTAACATGCTAACTAAAATGGTCTATATATCTGGTTAGGATTGGAATTTGCACATCCCCTTCACCTTATGGGCATATCATACTATCATTAGAACCCCTAAAGGTGCAACCCCTTTTCTCTGGTGTTTGGAGTAGAGGTTGTCTTGCCTCTCGAAGTTGAAATTCCTTCTCTTCGCATATCCTTATAGGATCTTATTTCTTAAGATGATTATCATCATCACCATTTAGCTCAATTCAAGCTAATTGATGAGCATCATTTAGTATCCCTTACCCATCTCCATGTTTATCAAGAGTGTGTCAAGTGTACCTATAACAAACACCTTAGAGTGTATGAATTCAAGATTGGAGACCTTATCCTAAAGGAAAATCAACATGTCACTAATATGGAGAAAAACAAGTGGGGTAAGTTTGATTTCAATTATCTTGGACCCTATATCATAACCCACAAGTATGGATTAGGAGCTTAATGGTTATCTTCTCTCAAAGGCCACCCAGAACCTGAGCCCCTCAATGCTTTGCATCTACATCTATTCTTTTGTTAATAAGGATAAAGTCCACCTTTTGTTTAGTTAAGCTCATTCCTTACTTTCAAAACCCTATTTCATCTCCTTATTTTTAGGGGCAACCACATAAAATTGAATCATGTGATTATCCATCACACTTATAGCCTAATCTTGAATAATGGGTACCATGACTCTACCTATGGCATGATTCTCATGATACTTTTCACCCCTTTCATAGGATGGATTCCCATGACCTTTGCCACCTAAACCTCTTCACACCTAATCAACCTTCTTGTGCTTCTAGTTTTGCCTTCATAAAGGTGAATCCATAAGCTAGCCTAAATAAGTCTATGTCAAACAAAATCAAAGCAATCAAAGAAAAAACCACACCATTAGTAATCATGGGTCACTCCTAGCATTCACAAACTACTCCCTCAAAGGAAAATTATTGAAAATTTATTTGAAATTACCAAAATTTAAGGTTAACTACTCCCTTAAAGGACAACTATCAAAAAACATTAAATAAAGCAAATAAACTTAGACCACTCCCTTGAAGGATGGCTGAGTAAATCATTTTTTCAAGATCATAATAATTTCTTGGAAGCTCCCCACATTGATCAACTTCCCATATACAACAACAAATCAAAAGACCTATTATCACAATCATAACAAAATCAAACTAATCTTAAAAGCTATAGTTGGCTCTCAAGTAACATAATTAGGTGGAAACCATAATCAACTTTCACAAGTAGACTTCTTGCATTGATTAGTCTACACTTTACATGACATAGAATTATTTATACCAAATCTTTAAACACCTATATAAGAGGCATGCTAGTCTCACAATAAGATTCCATTTTCATCAATCTCCCTTTTAATCACTGTAATCAAGGGATTTTTGAGATTACTTAACATTATGTGGCCAAGACACATTTTTAACTAACTAATGAATGCTAATGTGAATCATTCAAAAGGCTTATGTTCATTAAGCCAATCTAACTTTGGTTTTGTTTCAGTCCTTTTCAATGAAGAAGCATCATGCGCTCTTCTTCCCCTGTCATGACTAATTAATATTTTACTTATGGTGTTTTCCTCTTGATTATATTCTCTGTTCCCTCATCTAGTGTTGTTAATTAAACTACCTCATGTGTTTTATCCTAAAAATTAAAAGTGTAACCATAACCATAATCATAACCCTACCAAGCATGGTAATATCATAACATGCATAAGAAATTATAGCAACCAACCATTTTACACCACATGCCTAAGCCTAAAATAATAATGTATGTACTCATTAATTTTTATCATGTCATAAGTATAAGCATAAATCAAAACCATCTCATGCCTAGCTAAGCATACATCAATTTCTAGCATCCATGAACATAAGCATAATCCATAAGCAATATAACATCACATCATAAGCATTAAACATCAACACAAACTATAAAGCATGAGCATGAGCATAAAAAGTGATCATATGTATAGCTCTGAGTCAAATAACATAATGTGTAAAGTAAATAGCCATGTCTCTCTCTCAAAATGTACATCTCACTACATTAATTCATAGGATATAATCAAAATGATATACAAAATGTCATAATCTAGCTATGTCCTATCTATGCCCTAGGGGCACCATTACCTCTCAGAGCACTAGTAGATCCTAGTGCCTACCCACCTACTGTACCCACTAATCCCCTAGATGTACCTATTTGTTTATCTAAAAATGCTACCCACTACTCTGGTGTCACCACACTGGAACCACTTACCAAGCTATCTTTGTACTCACCCCATCAAGGCTCCTATGGACACTATGTCAAAACTATGGCCTCATAATACTATAGCTCCTCCACTATAGCCAGGTATCATGCTATAGAGATGGTGTCTAGTGGCCTTATCTGTGCTATAGTTGCCCCCTCACTTATGTAACCAAATAAAGTGACAACTGTGCTTGGTCCCTATCGCCTATGAGAGTAATAACCTAACCTTGTAAGGTAGTAATATAATCCTATAAGGTGGTCACATGCCCCTGTAGCACTATGACCTATCCTTGTGTAGTGGCTAACGTTATTCCTACCTATCTATTAAGCCTAGCTGGATCCATGACCATTAGCCTCATACCCCAATCATCCCCACCAATATCTACAATAGCATATATTGGCTTGTACCATGCCATATACCCATATAAAAATTTGGCATCATCTACCTGTGGCCTGGCTGGTAGCTCATTATAATCTATCAAAGTCAAAATAGGATGTGGCTCTGGCAACAAAATCTCAGAGTCCTCTCACATGTACCTCAAGAATGGACCTAGAATACCCTATACCAGATTGAACTACCTCCTCACCATCTCAAATGGGATGAGCTACACCTCCCCATCCAACCTACCAAGTATCCAATTGTAGCTCTGAATGGAGAGTGTCTACCTCTTATAGCCAAGCCATATTAGAAATTGGAAATAAGGCCTCTAGGTGATGTATCCTATCACTAGTGCACCCAATTTACCCCTGAACCACTCCACATCATGTGCACTACCTCCTACAATTGACATATCAAAATCACCCTTTTATTGCATGAAGCCAATGGGTAACTCAATCTATGTGAAACCTTCCTACAACAACCCCATTGGCCTCAATACTTGAATGTGCTTATAGGCCTAACAATGTAGAACTAGGCCAATGTTAATACCATACCTCCCATGGACCCTAAAACCCCATAGCTCCCCATATATATGTACTAGGAGAATAGGCACCTAACTAAATATAGTATGACCCAAAAATAGCTTGACAAACACCCCCAGTAGAAATTATGGAAACCTCCTACTGCTTGAGTTGGGAAGTGCAAAGTGTGAAATGACAATCATGAGTAAGGTCATGAGTCTCCTCTTTCCTAGAGCCCTTTTATGAAAACCACTATATCTAAATCCTATAGCATGATATCTAACTTGATCACTATCATCTCTATATAAATTCTCAATGGGGTCCTCTCACTCCTCCTACTCTATATAGTAGATCAGATCACCTTAAAATGAATGTCAGGTGATCCTATGTAGATCCTCTATCAAGATAGTCATCTCATTAATCGATAATAGGAAGGTATTCATAGCAAGATCCCATATCTTGATGAGTTTTATGACCATAGATGCATCTTGAGGAACATACTAATAGTGACTCATCACCCCTAACCTAACCTCCTTTATATGGGCCCATTCGGCTGGGGTCATCCCCTGCTAAATCTCTACAAAGATACATGACACTTAGTCATGCATCTATATCTACTCCCTACCCTATACTAATTTGGAAAAATGGCTTAGTCACCTACACCATTATCATTTACCTAACCTTTTATTAGTAGACCTATTTCCTTATCCATCCTACCTATCTACCCAATACCCACTAATTTTTCCCTCTAAATTGGGAATGCCAACCTATCCCTATCAAGAAAACACTCACTTATCCTTAACACTTTTATATGCTTTCCAAAACTCCCTTTTACCCTAGTCAACCACTAATTCTCATGGTGATCAATTATGGTTAGACATCCATTTTTTCAAAGATGTCAACCATCGATGGTTGGACTCGACCATTAATGGTCACTGTGGGTGTTCTAAAGATAGAACACCCAAACCCTATCTTCCCTAAAAACTACCCAAATAGTGAAACAAACAACCTAATTTACTAAACTAATCCCTACCCACCCTATCAATATATATTTTTAACCACAAATTTACCCACATTACCAAAAAAACCCTACCTAGGGCATAACCCAACCAACTAATCAACCACTCCTAACCCCAATGCAAAATACACCAAAATCAAGCTAAGCTATCAATTTCAATGACACCCTCTACCTCATTTCATGACCACCACCATGGAGTCGATCGTAGGCTTGCCCATCCTCATCCACACCCATGAGCTCCCTACATTTTGAATGGTCCTCTAGGTCTACTCTTCACCTCACCTAGTAGTCAACCTCTACCTTAATGAATACCCTCAACAAACACCTTTACCATAAATAACCAAAACCACCAGAGCTCAAAGTTAAAAAATCACCAAAGTGAAAATGAGGTAAAAATGATTCTATTTTCACTTTTGATCACTAAGATTTTAAGGTTTTCACCTTGACCATTGATGGTTAGGGTGACCATTAATGGTCACCCTTGATCACCTTGACCATCGATAGTCAAGATACTCACCTTGTTGCCTTACCCTTAAAAAAATACTTTCTAGCAAAAGCCCCCCATTTTTACCCACCCTTGGAGCCTACTTTCTCCAACCCACCTAACCACCTCATCACCTCACCGTTGGTCCATTTTAGCCTAACTAGTGTATTTTTTGCAATGTGTTTTATCTAGTCCTTTGATTGGAGTGACAACATTTCCATGTTTACCCTTTTTGAAATCATACCACATCACACTTACATAATCCACTTTTGTGTTTTTGGGAGCACTTCCTACCTCAAATACCCATGAAACTTGACCAATTTATTTTTTCATCAAGAACACTTCCTACCTTGGATACCCATCAAAACATAGACATCTCTTAGGAGACTTTCAAGTGTACCTAACCACCATGCCTAAATATGATCATGCAGTTCACTTATCCATTGTCTTCCTATTACTAACCTTTATTGTTATCAGCTATGGCAACCTAGTTTATGTGTGATCTCAGCTATCACACCTTTTGTCATACTTTACATGCCTATTTGTGCTTTAGTTCCCAATTTATTGTCTACCTTCATGATGTTTACCTTTGTCACCACCTTCATCCACATTTTCAAACCTATACCGAATTATGTTTAACCTCATCAACTCCAAATTTGAGGGGGAACACCTCCTCCCATACTCGAGCCAACCAAACCTTATACCAAATTAGATTTTTGTTTTGCATCTTGTTGATTCCAAGATTCATAATAAAAGGGACAAAATGTAGACACCAAAAATCTAGACACCATGATTTTGAATGTTGAAACACCCCCCAGATCACCTTAGGACCCCCTTAGGACTAATCCAAACTTTTAACCCCTAACCAAACCTAACCATATTTAGTTTGACCAACTTGTCTTAACCTAACTCTTTTACCTACTTTTACCCTTCACCCTTGATCATTGATCGTCAATTTTACCATTGATGGTCACCTTGACCACCAATGATTAGGGTCCACCTCCTTAACCACAAACATGCAAACTCATCCACCTTGATTTTCTAAAAATAACTCATCTAAATCTAGTTACAAACCATTGCATGCATGAGTTATAATTAGGATGCCCAGTTCACACCTTATTTCAAATCTCTTACCTTGCCTATAAAAAGAGAGGATTAAGAAGTTCAAAGTTATCTACAATTATTATAAATAACTTGTGTATCCATAATTTTATTTTTCAGGTCATCCTCCCAAGCCAAAAAGGAGCTCTCGCAATCATTTGGTTCTATGCATGCATAATCAAACAGGTTTTTCAACCACACCTATACTTAGTTTCTTTTTGCCCCTTCTTTAAATATAAGAAAAAATTCATTGAAAAACCTTCCCTAGTGGATCCTAAAGTGAATATAGGCCCTATATTGGCTATATTGTTTTCTTTTGATTCTTTAATTTCTAGATAAGGGTGTGGAGGACTAGGTGGATATTTATCAATAGACCCTTGAATTGGTGTCTCATGGGAACTTCCTATGATTACCTCTACCTTTTGGTCATCATTATGACATTATCCATTATATTTTTCTTTTATTACCTCTACATTTTCCTCTATCAGAACCTTTTCTTCATGTTCTTACTCTATTTCTATATGAAAAGGATCAAGTGGGACACATGTATACTTTGTAGGTCTATATTATTATTTAGTGACATTAGAATATTGGAGATAAGGTGAAAGATTTATGGTTCTCATCTTATAAGTCAATATAGAGGGAGTAATGATAGTAATAGTCTCGGGTGAAGGATCAATATAAATTATTAGTGAAGATGTCATAATAGTAAATGCTGACAAAGACTCAATAGTAGTGGATACTAATGGAAATGTAGTAAAAGTATATAATAGTGAAAATGCCATAGTATTAATCATTTTTTATATAATAGGATGGGTACTTAATTATGGAACCTATTTTGTCTTAGTTTCAATATCTAGTGAAGTTTGCTAATTAGGCCTCCTAGGAATCAGAGGTGTTCTCATATCCATTATAAGAGAAGGGGTAACAATGCCTAATGACCTTGATATACCTCTAAAGATATTAGCCTTTATCTACCTATTTATCTTAGTTTTTTTTCTTTTGTCCTTCCTATATAGGAGGAATGCTTGCCTAAAATGGAAGTATTTCTTCCTCGTCTATTTCCTTAGAATCCTCAGGAGTAAGGGTAGAGTCATGTTGTATTCTATGTGTGACCTTCATAGACATTTTATATGTATGAATATTTTTTATTACATGGATATTATTTTATAAATTGATGAATATAGGTTCATGACCATAAGTTTTATGTCCATATTTAATATCAACCCTTTTTCCATACTTTTTAAGGACCTCAAAAATAATGTTCCTAGGATATGAATATTTAAAATTTGCCTTGCCAAAACCATTGTGAACCTTGATCTTGCCTGCTTGATAAAAGTGTTCCCACTATGTATATTATTGGTGGCCAATTATAAGAGGAATATTATGGATAACTTCTTGCTTATCTACCTTCAATTTTTGGTCCACATTGTTAGATAATTGAAAACCAATCTCTTGCTATGCCAATTTATCTGGAACAAAAATTCAGTGAGACTTCATAAGTTACTTCAATTCTAATTACTATATGGTCCAAATCAAACCAATAATATTAAATTTTAATAATGTACCTTTTGATTTGTTTTGATAATCTAGGCATTATTTTCCCATTGATGCCTTTATAGACTATGGGGTAGAACATGTCAACAATCCTTTGTATCTGACCCATAAACTTGTAGATGTGGAAGAAATTATAATCATCACATATCTTATTCTTTGGATATTTAGTATAAGGTTCAAAAGGTTCATCTTGAAATGGGGTTACAATGTTATTCATTTCATCCAATGAGTATGACATAATATAAAAATTTCCATTAGGCATGCTTTCAACCTTTCTCACCTAAATCTTTAGGTTGAAATTGATTACTTCTCCCAAGGATAGAATCTAAATTGTATTCAATATGATGCCTAATAAAGGGACCCAAATTAACCTAACATACATGGTATCATGGAAACCATATATCATATTTAATAAGGCCATTGTAATCCACACCCTAGGCATTAACCTTATGATTAGGGTGTTAACAATCTAGCTTCTTAAAAATAGGTGTTTGGGTCTTTTACCTAGGTCTTCAATGTATTATTGATATTCTTATTTGCTAACTAGGCATATATTATGGGCTGATTGTAGGTCATATATGGAGTAGGGAGTCTGTAATATATTTCAAAAACATTTCTAGATACATAGGCCACATGAGTTCTATTACATAGTAGATGAAGGATATTATCCGATAATTCCCTAGAAATAAATAATATATACAAAATATAAATACAAGGAAATACCTAAATTTTAGCAATGATATTGTGTAAACAAACTACCTTGATTACCAATAGATCATCTATGTATCTTCTACTGAATAATGAAAATTGGTTATCTATGCCATATGGCTCAGCTCCATGAACCTCGAACCAAATTAATGCATAGTGTTTTAAAGTATGCTCTAATGTTTATTAAGTCAAAGAATGAATTTTTATATTTTGTCTTCCAAACAATAATAAATGCAAATGAGGTTGGTTATTTTGATGATGATGTCATTATAGATCTGTGTATCCTTTTAAACATACTTTTAAAAGTAAGGGTTTTTTGGTTTATAATAACTTTCATATAAATTCATAAGATAGATCATATATAATGCAACTTTGATTTTGCTTTTGGGTCCAAATATATTGTAAATTTCATTACACTTGAAAATTCAATGCCTTGAATTATCCATACATGGGAATTAATTATAGATAATGGTTTGGTCTCCTATCAATCCCATTTTTTGAATTTGATTTTGTGAAGTGGACTTTCGTGAGACTATCTACCACATGGTGCATTGTTATTATTTCTGGTTACTTAATCATCTTTTTGATTCATTTACTCTTCCACATGTCTATATTATGTGATTGAGAATTAATTTTATTTATTCATATTATTTTATCTAGAGTGTGATATGTGTCATATAATCATGTAATTGTTTGATATTAGAATTTTCATTATATTCCTTGGGCCTTTGGTTGTAGTTGAGAAAGATGCCAACACATTATGAGATCATTCTTATCTATTTAGTCATCAATTTTTTAATGTATTTTATCATGTCTACAAGTTATGAGTTAATGTGATGTTATCATGTGGATAGTTGTCACTTCTTCAAATAGTCTTTGGGTTTTGACTGTGTACCTTTTCTTGACAAGCCATAGCTCTTTGGGATATAGACACATGTAATAATTGCATTAATCCACTTAGTCATGAAGTCTTATAAACTATATAATAATATTTTAGTTATGGATGAGAAGGGTTGTGACAATTTTATTGATATAATTTATCTAGATGCCTATCGAGGTTCAAAAATGGTATGAGTTAATATGCAACTGCAAATGAGAAAAATGTAAACATGTGGCCTAATATTGTTAATCTTGGCCCTTAGGAATGTTCAATACTTAATTTTTGAAACTGATGGAATTAATTAAATAAAATGATGAAAAGTGGCACCATCCTTTTAATCCTCTTGTTCAAAAAATGTCTAAGTATGGACTATTCATGTATAGGCTATGAGTAGATGTGATGATAACATGTGGATGGTTTTTGCTCTTTGAGATGACTATTGAGGATGAAGACTTAAATTAAGCTATAGATGAATGAGATTAATACATGTGATTAAATCTTATGTATTTGAATGTTCTCCAATAGATGAAGACTTGGGATTTTTGTACTACAGGGATCAAGTAAACAAGATTAAAAACATGTGGCATGATCTCATTCTCTTGACTACTTGAAAATTCAAAATAAATAACCAATATTTGATTTGATATATTTTAAATACAAAATAGACATGTGGCCAAGAGTGATCTCAAACTGTAAATTTAATATGATCTATAGAAGGAAAAAAATAAATTTGTAAAAATACTAGTTAACCTTGTTAGCCTATATTAAATTAAAACCCACATTCAAAAAATATTTATAATTTAAAATCCAAAAAAGTGCATGATAATAAATTAAACAATAATTCTCATTTATAATTTTAGACTAAATTTCATAACATAATAATCCATATGATAGAACCACCTATAGTTTCAAAATCTAAGGTATTTATACTAGACATGAATATGAGAATTTCATCTCAAATTAATTCCTCATTTAATTTTTTTAAAATGGAGTGTGTTGGGTACAATAGGTATGATGTGCAAGCCTAAGAGTGTGAGGGGGTCTCGTAGCTTGTTGATTTTATGTCCACTTAGCCTTCAAGGTAAACTTATCCTCCCAACACCTGAATAGAGCCTTTGCTTCATTCCTTCACTAAAGCCAAAGCAATATATTAGATATGTGAATGTCTAAAAAGTCCTAGCATGGGTCTCTTGAGTGTGAAGACCAAAAAATAATCCAATATCAAGTGGAGTCTCTACACAAAGGACAAATATAAATCCAAAAAGGTCAAATGATAAATTATTTGAAAGTCTCGAGTGAAACTCTCATATCTCTACCCTAGTGGAAAGATTTTAATAGACTATCCCTAAATAGAAGAACCTCACTAAATCTAATTTACAATCTCAAACTCTTTAGTGAATGATAAAAAAATCTCATGGATTTTTCTATGATCACATGAAATCTCACCAATTGGTCACCAAGCATTTGTGGCCTAGCCCAAAGAGTCCTTAGTCCCATGTCCATCAAGGTCCTCTAAAAATCTTATGTATTATGTTTACTTCCTTAGTGAGAAATACCACACAACTAAGTATAATAGTCAATTCACTATGGGAGAAGTGATACTAAACAACAATCCCCATAGATTATGGTGTTCAAATCCTACTCTGATATCAAACATCATGCCTAAATTATTTCATGAAGAAAACACACAAATATAAGGGAAAAAAATTGCTTAGAATGTATGATGTATAAAATATTATCCCTATTATGTTCCATGTGTCAAATAATGCATGTAAAATGGAATAACGGATATGATCATCAAGTTATATGGGGTCACATGGCTGCCTTATAACCCATGTTGATCTTGCATGTGCTAACCAACCTAATGTGACTTGGATGGGTTACATGACCTTCACGGGCCTAACTAGCCCCACAACTCCCATGATCTTGGTATAGACTCACAATGAATACATAAAGGTTTTTGACATAGTATAAGGTCAGATGACCCCCTCCTACACTCAATAGGGTTCAGATGGAACCTATGGTAGTTTTGGCCTATTAAAAACTCAAATTTTTACCTTACGTCATAAACAAAATCTAATTACAAGTTAATTTTTTCTTTCCACAAATTGTGTAATAAAAATTAACAAGGTCTCATATAACCTCAAAGATGGACTAAAATATCCTATATTTGCCCCATGAAATTAAAATAATCAATCTCCACCATTATATTCATTACATCTCATCCATTAGATCTGGGAAAGGAAATGAAACCCTACTAATCCTTATAGAAAGTTAAAAAAGGTCTTAACTCACTCTTCAAGTTTAAAATCTATATTTTTTAAATGGGAAGAAGATTTGGAGGATGGCTTGCCCATAGGCATCTCTCTCTACCTTACAAACACCTTAATGAACATAATTAATAGGGTCACCAAGATTTTAGTCTTAAATACAATTATTTTGTTTTCATTTTCTAACATGATAGAAAAGTGTTTAGGTAAGTTTTGCATGTATTGTTCTTTGACATAAGGCTCAAGGATTTTCTATTTTTACACTAAATATGAAAAGGCAAAAGGAACTCTAAGCTCCTTATAATGATTAATGGTCATCTAAGGTTTTTCAAAACCAAGTATTTAATTTCAAACTTAAATAGTTTTCTTCTATGTAGAAGAGGATGAAAAATTATGTGTGAGGACCCTTAAGGTCCACCCTACACCTGCATTACTACATGTGTGCAACAATCCAAATAAATTCATATGTCTATATCTAAGTCTAGATAAAAATAAAGTATTTTTAGATTAATTAATTAAAATTTATATTGCACTAAAGTGGAAAAAAAAATAGGGGGAGGCCCCTTAAGGATCACCCTTCCCCTAGGCACCACGTGCCTCTAAATAGATTGAAAAAAATCTAATATCCTAGGCCATAGTTTAAAAATATAAGACAAGGTATAAAACTAAAGGAAATAATAAAATAAACACTATAAAATAAAATAAATTATCTTAATAAATAAAATTTATTCATTTTTGGTGGTAATATTCAACCAATTTGACTAATTGATAGCCATTTAAATAAAATTCCACCTTTAATAAATCAGCTTAATATTAAACTCACCACTCAATGCATAGATACACTTAAGAACATATATTTCCAACATACACAAAAAATTCACAACTTAAAAATAACCATATCATATGCTAGTCATGAAAATCCAAAAATGTCCATTATTTGTTATGGCATTAACCACTTTAGCCTCCTTAAGTTACAATCATGGTCAAATGGTCAATTGACCCTAGGTATATGGGGTCATCCTATAGTAATGGTATTTCCCTAAAAATAAAGGTCTTTTGGTATCAATTAGCTCGATGAATTTTGAAATAATAAGCTAACTTTGAATTTTTTTAGCTAGGATGAAGAAATACAAATTCTAGGAATATCCACTCATAACTACATCATCTAGGATGAAATAGTAAATAAGGGAAACATGTGTTGAATAAACTACATCATCTTGGCTAATGTAGTAAGAAATGAAGGAGCTAATATAATTGATTAGGATAGGATGGAAGGAAGTAGGTATAAAGGTAAATCTAAGGAAACTAAATTGCATATAAAAAATATATGATCATGAAATATGTATCAACATATCTTGCAAAGCACCAAAGGCCTACCCACCCTTCCTAGTGTACCCTTTAAGGTGTGCACTCAAGGAGATTGAAATTTAACACATTACAACAATAAAAAGTGGCAATAAATAATAAAATAAAAAATATTATGTGTATACATATTCCCCACCTAAAACTCATCAAATGTCACAATAAGTTAACATGGGATAGTGTTTTAGGAAAGAACATAGCAAAAAAACAACTGAGCTAACTCAAAATAAAATAGTGAAATGAATGATGTAAGTAAATAAATAATTAAGAGTACCATATACATACCTTAGATTAATTTATCATTGAATGGATACATTCTAAAATCATAGTCTTGATCGTCAAGGATGTAATAACTACATTAGATAAACCCTAGGGATACAAGTCTAAAGAGAAAATCAAGCAAACATAGGAAGGCCAAACTAAATGGAAAACTATCAAAATTAAATAAATCACTTGGAAATTTGACAAGTTAAAATGATAATGCCTAGGTTAGGAAAAAGACCAAGGAAATTGACTAATGACAAATGGGAAAATTGGGTAACCTAAAATCCAAGGGTACTAATGATTGAAAGGCCTAAAAATGTATCCAAAGTAAGAAAATTAACAATCCAGATCAAACTAAGGATATATGGAACTAAAAAATGATAACAACATTTATGTAAGAAGTAATAATCCATAATAAAACAAAGTTGGATAAATATGAAATGATTAATGCTAACAACATCTATGGAAGATAAATAACAATCCATACTCAATAAAAGTTGGAAAAAATGATGATAATGGGAGAAACAAGACCAAATGGCCCAAAAAGAGGAGAATATAAGACTCTAAGTCCCAAAACATAACTAATATAAATCCTAGAAAGATAAGGCAATGACCAAGAGAACATACCACAAAAAATTAAAGATGCAACTTCTATTCTAATAATGGATAAACTAAAACTTACATATTATTTCCATGTCACAAAGAGATGAAGAATAGGGAGTCTATAAAATGGGAAAAATATTTAGAAAGAAACTTTCCTATCAAGGGGGAAGATTAAATGGGTGGGGGGGGGAGAGATGGAAACACTAATTCAAAAACATGATCTTTATTGAAAATAAGATAATTAAATCAAGTTGGAAAGACTAGGGGTTTTCAACATCAATGGCCTTATAGAACCTTACCTAGGAGTGTAAGCTTAGGATAAATAGTGAAGTATAAATATCATTCCATAAAATATGGTATGTATGAAAATTAAAAATATCCTATTATCCCAAAATGTGTTCCCCACTCCTTATGACCCCTTATAGAGTCATCGATCTACTATGAAGATTGGTACTTGTGTGAAAAAGTGGGTGGCACTAAAATCTAGTAAGATTGTATGATATAATGAGAACTCCTACCCTAGTCTACTAGCCTACCACACCCCAATAGACCTTAGCTCTATCATTAGGCCAATTGTGGATTTTGAGCTTCAACTAATCTAGGAGATGTGTTAGAGAAATATCGCATCTAGCGGTGTGATTTGATTTTTAAGATATAATTATCTTTTAACATTATTTTTTCTTAGGATATGGCTTTTTAAATATTTTATCTTTTTTTGTTCCTCTTCCATATGACTTTGAGAACTAAACATGGGTGCTAAATATTACTAGTTCAAGAGAGCTTACACTTAGTGGCTAGAGAAAAGGACCTAAAGATGATGGTGTCTAAGACTCTTAGATTTTCACGTTAGATGAGAGTGCAATCTCAAAATTGACCTTAATAAGACAAAAGTGATAGTGATATAAAGGGAATGATGGAAATTATCATAGAATGATTAGGTTTACACAAGCATAAAAAATGTGTAAAGTAAAATGATATAATGGCAAGTAGACATGAATCATCATCATGATAAATGGTATAGATGAATGAAGACATGAAGATAGACTACTAGAGTTTTATCACAAAAGACTATAACTGACTCTAAGTGAGTAAAAATACTACCCTCAATTATTGCCTTATCTTTTAGGGAAGAGGCCTATCTAAGGTTGGGATTAGAATAAATCTATGTGACATAATGGGTGTTTTGAGGAAGGCCTGATCCTATCTAAAGTGTTATAATGCAACTCTAAAAATGATATTCCTAGAGGTGTGAAGAGAAAACCCTAAGGACATCTATAAAATGAAATAAAACCAAAATAATTAATAAGAGTAAACAATAATGTACTAAAAATAAGGGCATTTGTAAGGCGGGCCTGGTCCTATCTGGGGTCTTATAATGCAAATCATAAACTTAAAAACCAAGAGGTGTAAGAAAAGTCAAAAATACCTAATTTAGGTGTTAGGGATAATGTGTAGAAAAAGAAACCCATAGGTGTAGTAATGAAATTGGAATATGTAAGATATGTTATCTCCATAATATATAGATAAAAATAAATATAATCATGTAAGTAAGAAGTGTTGAAAATTGACAATTATACAGGAAAGTAAAGTTATGATAAATAGTAGCTAAGCAAAATTCTTCTTAAAAAATTGATAATTAGTTGGGTCTTTGAATATGTGTCATTAATTTTTTTGTAATATGTAAGTATTAGGTTTGAGGATGTATTTTACTAATTAAGGACCCCAATAATTTTGGGTGTACTAACCTTTTTATCATGGGTGTAATCTAATAAAACACTGAGTATCCTACAAAAGTATTAACTTTGAATATTTTGTTATGTTATTTAATTATGAAAGCTTTGTATTGGTTTTCATGTTGTAAATCACTCAAATTTCATTAATCAAGGAGGCATAAGGCATAAAGATGGGTTTTATAAATCTATTCATCAGGAATGATGCCATGAAGAGAAATGTGCAAGTGAAGTAACTCAACTTCTAATTGTAATATAGATTTGGAGTTGTAAACTAATGAGATGGGAGTTGTCTTAGTGGTAATAATAATGTTAGTATGATAATCCAAAAGTTTAGGATAAATTTTGAGATTATAATCAGAACAAGAATCCATAATAGTCTTTTACAAGATCTTATTAAGGATTTTATTAGTGAAGAGAAAACCCTAAGGACATGTATAAAATGAAATAAAACCAAAATAATGAATAAGATTAAACAATAATGTACTAAAAATAAGGGCATTTGTAAGGCAGGCCTGGTCCTATCTGGGGTCTTATAATGCAAATCGTAAAATTAAAAACCAAGAGGTGTAAGAAAAGTCAAAAATACCTAATTTAGGTGTTAGGGATAATGTGTAGAAATAGAAACCCATAGGTGTAGTAATGAAATTGGAATCTGTAAGATATGTTATCTCCATAATATATAGATAAAAATAACTATAATCATGCAAGTAAGAAGTGTTGAAAATTGACAATTATACAGGAAAGTAAAGTTATGATAAATAGTAGCTAAGCAAAATTATTCTTAAAAAATTGATAATTAGTTGGGTCTTTGAATATGTGTCATTAATTTGTTTGTAATATGTAAGTATTAGGTTTGAGGATGTATTTTACTAATTAAGGACCCCAATAATTTTGGGTGTACTAACCTTTTTATCATGGGTGTAATCTAATTTAAACACTGAGTATCCTACAAAAGTATTAACTTTGAATATTTTGTTATGTTATTTAATTATGCAAGCTTTGTATTGGTTTTTATGTTGTAAATCACTCAAATGTCATTAATCAAGGAGGCATAAGTCATAAATATGGGTTTTATAAAGCTATTCATCAGGAATGATGCCATGAAGAGAAATGTGCAAGTGAAGTAACTCAACTTCTAATTGTAATATAGATTTGGAGTTGTAAACTAATGAGATGGGAGTTGTCCTAGTGGTAATAATAATGTTAGTATGATAATCCCAAAGTTTAGGATAAAGTTTGAGATTATAATCAGAACAAGAATGCATAATAGTATTTTACAAGATCTTATTAAGGATTTTATTAGTGGCTTAAATTAGCCATTGTAATGAGGGTGGTAAGATGTGCAAAATTTGTGCATGATTTTAAATTTGGCACATAGTTATTTCATGTATTTGTGTTGAATTTCTCACCATTATCATGTATGATGGTGTGAAGAATCCCAAAATGACATATTATTTGATTAAGGAGGAATTGGAAATATTGATGTTAGTAACATTAATAAATAGCATAACTTCTACCCACTTTGTAAAGTACTTTGTGGTGGTAATAATTAATACATGGCCATCTTGTGATCTAGGTAACTTGCCAATGATATAAAATCCCCACATAGAGAATGACCAAGGATACTTCAAGGTTTGGAGTTCAACTGAGGGAAAGTGAATTAAATCATCATGAAGTTGGCAAGGATTTCACTTTTTAGCAAATGTGATGTCATCTTTTTTAAGAGTAGGCCAAAAGTATCTCATGCAAAGGTGTTTACAAACTATAGTGTGTTTACTACAATGACTACCAAAAATTCACCCATGCACTTGTTAAATAAGATATGGAACTTAATCATGAGTAACACAATAAATAATGATACCTTTGTCATTGTGGTAATAAAGGATATTATGTCTAAGTAATAATCTTCAAGCTTGCTTTCAAATTCTAGAATTTGCATTAAAATTAGTTATGGGAAGATAAGTATGATGTTTATTTAATTGGATGATGTATTTATATCACTATATTTATTGAGTAGTGATGACCTTGATGTGGAAGATAAGGTGATAATAATTAGACTAGAAAGTAGATGGATTTTCCTGATTTGGATGAGGAATTATGAGTCATTTAATACCTAACAAGGATGAAAAAGAGAGGTTGATGAATCAAGAGAATCAACTATAGTGTTTTGTTTTTGTGGAATTACATTGATGGTGAAATGTGTGAAATATTTATCAATATTAGATACAATTTGGTGATATGCAATGAGATTTCACTTTTGCATTAGTAATCACCACTGAATTGGCAATATATAAGCTATGAATATCTTAAGGAATGTACATAGGGGAGGTCTAAATTGATGGTAGTTTGCATCCTAAAAATGAGATATTAGTGTTTATCCATATTATTAGTGACCTAAAAGTTTAAATAAAAATATAGAGGAATGTTTTTTTTAGGGTCAACTAGGACATAACCTACCCCATCTCCTTGAAGGTGCTTGGCTCCATCAAAATGAAGTATCTAAGTGTCCTTATGCAAGTTGATTGTAACTTAAATTAGTTTTTCTATGATAAATTTAGATTTAGGTTTTGAAATGAGCTTCATCATGAAATTATGAAAATAGTATTTAATAGAGACTACTCGGTTAATACCTTTGATGAAAATGATCTCTTAATCAAGAAGAGTGACCTAAGCATGACTCGTAGGTGGGATGAGAGTTTTAACAAGTTGATTTTTTATAACTTATCCATTGAATAATTTTTAGGTAATAATTATTAATTAAAACTCCATTAAGAGTAATATCCATTTGCCAATTCTATCTCTGAGTAGGAAACCCTTGAAGAAGAAGTGACAAAGGGGGTCAGAATGGACAATGACATAATTAGTTTGATAAATCATATAGTGTTAAATATTTTTAGTTTTGAAATAAATGGTTAGGTAATCATGTTATAATTTTGTGTACCATATTTCATAGTATATCGATTCATGACTGATGTAGTAAATGGCATAGTCTTTTTTGAGATCATCTTATTGTGTGAGTATTGACCCTAATGTTATGGTGATATATGATGTATATATGATGAGAGGTTAATTATTATATATATCTCAAATATTGGGAAGATGAAGTAAATATTCCTTCATGTTATCTAAATCTTTTTTACATGAATCAATCCATTCAAGAGCACTAGCTTTCTTAAGGAGTGAGCTTACTAGATAGATGTGATAAGACATCATGGATAAATCATCATATTACCCCAACTTTCCCAAGATAGGTATGAATGTATGGAATAGATCAAGGTATAGACATGTTAAATATGGTACTGATTTTGGTAGATCTACATCATTCCCTTGTAAAAGAAACTATGAATCTAAAGATTTTCCTAGAGGTAACATCAAAAACACACTTATTTGGATTGAGTCTAACTTTATATTTGATAAGATGATTAAATATGATATAAATATTGTTAATATGATTTTTACAATGCTTATATTTGGAAATAAGGTCATCTACATAGATTTTGACAATTTTGTGGATGAAATAATGAAGTGTATGGATCATTACATGTTGATAAGTTGCTCCAACATTTTTAAGGCAAAATGGCATCTTAACATAATAATAGGTACCCCATTCAATGATAAAATTATTTTTATGTTGATCTTTGGGGGTAATATGAATTTGATTATATCTCAAAAAACCATACATGATGGAAAGCATCTCGTAGACAATTATAGAATCAATAATAACATAAATTATTGGTAGGGGAAATCATCTTTAGGACATATTATGTCAAAATTATTTAATCAATACATATGCGAATGATCATAGTGAATTTCTTGAAAATGGGATCAATGTGTGATACCCATTCAAAATAATATATGGGTTTAATGAACTGAACATCCAAGAGCTTGATAATCTCTTTATGGCATAAGGTGAATATCACAAGAGTAAACTTACATTACTTTTGGCATACATGTTTCACATTTGGATACGTAATGATGTTATGAAAAACTATGCTAGGATAAATCTTGGGCATATCTTCGTATGACCAAGTAAAGGCTTCACAATATTTGTCAAAGAACATGTTAAAATTATCCCTCTTTAGGATGAAGTTCCTTAGAGACAATAATTGGTTTAGGAGAGGTGATGGTGTTGTAATTGAATATAATATTTTCATCAATGAGCATGGCATTTACATCTTATAAATGGTATGGAGTTAGAGGAAGTTTTGGGATAGGGTGTGTTTTTGGGTTAGTGCTAAAAAAGAATTTATTGAATCAAGGAGCCTTTTTCAAAAAATTATCAATCTTGTGATGTTGTCAAGGAAGTTTAGACTCTCAAGCATGAAGTAGTTCTAATATAGCCTCATCACTAGGAAGCATGGGTAAAGGTATAAAGTATTCAACATCTAATTCAAGGTTCAAAATTTATTTGCCTTTTGTTATCAAACTTAGAATGTATTTATGTTACAATAGTAGCCTTAGCATCTAAAATAATTTTAGGAGGTAAAGTAGAAGCTAAAGAATCTATTTGGATGGTATCGACCTAGTAGATATGATATAGTATAAAAATTATGGGTTGAATTACCTTGGGTTGGTTGACACAATTAATAGTATAAAGAACATGTTTAATTATACTAGGTTGGACAATATAGTTTACTAGAGGTGAGATATTCAAATAAACTATATTGGTGCTTAAGGTTACTTGACCAATACAATTTTGGATTGGAAGTTGGAATGTATCAGGTTGGTTAATGTAGTTTATTGAAGTTGAGTAATCAAAGGGTACTACATCAACACTTGAAGATACCTGAATGATGTAGGTTTGGACTAGAGGTTAGACTATATAAGGTTGATGGATGCAGTTTACTAGTTAGTCTTGGATTATAATTGGTTGATGTAGTCTAAAAAATGAGATTAGATTGTATTAATATAGTCGATATATTCTAAGAGATGAGGAACAAAGTGAACAATATCAAATTGGATGATATAGTTGTCACTTGGTAGAATAGTATCAATTTGGTTGATGTTTTCAAATGTGGGATATTAATAATTTTTTAAACCACTTATGGAGTGTTTACCAAAGGAGGGTTGGTATGAAGGATGTAACCTTCAAGTTTAAGTTTTAGGTTTAATATCACTAGAATCATAAAATATGTGAACCATATGAATGTTTTGATTGAAGGCATGCATTTTGGTAAGGGTATTTTTTTATAACGCATTACATTTAGTATTGTGATTGGGCTTTGGCCATAATGTAGGCATCATCATAATATTTATAAAGTCTAATTATGTGAGAATTTGGATGAATAATTTCATTTAAAAATCCTTTAGTAGAGAAACCCATGTTACTAGAAGTATGATGAGACATTACTAAAGGATCTTAGAATAGTTTGTCTACCTGATAGTCATTGAAAACAAATTCATCTTCTATGTAAGAGGCTTCATTAAAATTTCATGGGGGAGGGCTCTCAATATTTTCATCAAGCAAAGGAATGGTCCTATCTCATGGAAAGAAATGAAGGAAAAAATTATTCCTAAATATAAAGAGATAATCAAGTGGTATTACAAATGTTTTACAACTCATTAGGTTTGTCATCATCTAATTCTGCTAGGGTAACTTGAATATCAAGATTCATGTTGAAAACTTTAAGTAGGGAATATTAAGATAAATAGTAGCAATGTGATACTTAGATTTAGGATTATGAATTTGAATTCCCTAGGGTTGGGATTTACTTCATGCATGTAATGTTGTCTATTTTGGATGAATTTTATGCATTGGCTACCAAAATATGTAATAGATCGCATGCGATGAGTCCATAGATTGCCTAAAAGCATGTTATATCATAAAGGAAGATCTAAAACTATAATTTTGTGGTGAATTATTTTGGGTCCTATAGTGAGAGGGATCCAAATGCAGCCAAGAGGATTTTTATTTATTTTATCAAATCCATGACAAGTAAGTCTATTATGTTTAACATTGTATTTAGAGTATCTAAGTTACTATAGTAACCAAAGGGAATTAACATTAATACCAAAGCCTTTATCAACTAATACTTTCAATATTAATATGTTGTTTATAATGACCTTAATAAAGTGGGGTGGGTCATCAGCTTGAAAGATGATTTCATCATTAATCATATCTTCTTTAAGAAACTTTATCAAGGGTTTTGAAGAAAGTTGAGAAATTATTTCAATAGTATGAACTTCCATAACTATAGGACCGTTAGAGGTTGGAATAGGCATTTTCCATTCACTAGGTAGAGGTTATTAAATATCTTGTAGTTGGTGCATGAGAAACTTGTAATGATAAGGAGAAGTTCACACTAATTCCATGAGAAGAATTTTGTAAGGCATAGAATTGAGCTCATCTAGAAAATTCCATTTTGGTTTAAAAATAGAGTTAAAATGAGGATTAGGTTGATTAATAAGAATGAATTTAGGACTGATAATATAATAAGGATTGTTAGAATTATATTGAAGCTCTGATGATGGGATTGGCTTGTCATTAGTTTATAGATCTGAAGATGAAATAAGATTGGTTGTATTATCTTTAATAAGTTATTATTTGGTATAAGCATTCTTAATTTTGATGACAAGATCTTAGTGAGTGGGATTACATAAGTAGTTGACCTTTGTTACATTCATATATTTGGAATTAGTATTGTATTGATCATAATCTATGTCAATAACACAAACATTTGTGTTGGAATTTTAGGTATCAAATTTATATGATTGAGAATCCTTTTGAAAATTTTAATTAGAATATCTAGAATTATATGTTTGCTTTTGGTAAGCTTGTTGATATTTGATATGACACTCTTTGATCATAGTGTCATGGTTAAATTTTTAACCAAACATAAGAGTGATCAAAAATTTGTTAAGGTTATGACATTCTTGTGACAGTGACCAATGTTGCCATGGAACTAGAAAAATGTGTTAGGGTAATACCATAGTGGAGGGGTAGCAGTACAAAAAAATGGTTTATATGGGGATAATAATTTATTCATTTTCTAAACATTTAAGGGTGCACAAGAGGGAATTTAATTATCATAAGGATAAACTCATGCTTTATGTTGAGGAGGCTTGGTTTGAGGATTAAAGGTAATCACATTAGTATTATGGAAAGATTCATTTTTTGTAATTTGAGGAGGTTCAAACTGGGCAATGAGGAATTATTATTATTTGTATTGGTCAATGGCTTCATCTAAGGTGTGAGGAGAGAAAGTCCTAACCTTGTATTAAAAATGGGCTTTAAGAGCAGTAAAAAAGAGTTTGAAAAAGTCATCATCACTAGTGTTATAGTCTAATTTGAGAGATAAAGACTTTTATTGTTTGATGAAAGCTTGGGCAAATTCATTAGGAGATTGTTTAACATTAAGAAATGGATAAGGCTATTTTCATGAAGATAATTATGTTGTAATTCCTTAACTATAGCATTATATAAATCCTCTAGTTGTGTAATGGAATGGCTACGAATTTAATTATACCATTCTAGCCCATATCATATGAAGGTTTTGGATAGAAATTTGGTAGTAGAAAGGAATTGGTTTAAACCCATTCCTTATAGAGATTGACAAAATATTTAAGGAAATATGTAGGATCCTTATTCCCATCATATGTGATAGTTGGAGAGATGTTTCAAATGTCTACAAACATAATGAAAATAGATAAGGGTTCATTTTGAAGATGTTGAGGCATTTTGTTATGCATAGGAGGTTGAGAGAGGATATTCCCATTGACATATATAAGAAGAGGGGGATAAAATTATGATTTTTTTGAGTCATGATAACTTGAGGTTATTAGTTACCCATTTGAAAAATGTGGTTTTACATTTGGAACATTTGGGAGTTTTAAATGTTTGCATAATGTTTATTTTGTGTACCATTTATGCAAGGATTTGAGATAGATCATTAGGTAGATTCTAATTAGAGGTACTAGGAGGGAGATTACCATTATTAAGATTGGGAGGGATGTTCCCAAAATTAGTGTTAATTTCCACACTTATGGAAAAAGATAAATGAAGTTGTTTGAAACCACCATTATTGAGTGGGGTATAGACTATAGTGTCATTAAGATTCTTATATGGTATTTGGGAACTAGATTACATGAAATATATTTAGAATGGCATTGGGAAAACTTGCACCATGAAGAGTTGTCTTCAATAATATACATGGTATGAAAAAAATATTAATCCATGTAAAATCCAAATGGTTTGATATTAGCCAGAAAAATATTAAGGGGTGACATCATGATGTTGAATGGACTATAAGGCTGATAGGTAAAGGTGATTATATACAAAAAAATAATGGTATATTCTAGGTTAATGTAGTTGATTATTATGTCTATCAAGATAAATTAAATTGGGTTGGTTGATGTAGTTCAATGAAAAAAGGCAATGTTATTGGCATTTTCTCAAATAAGACTATATCGCGATGGTTGATGCAGTAACTTGGAAGTTGGTAAAAGATCATATTATATCAAACTAGCCAATGTAATCTAGATGATATAAACTTGGACATAGAACTATATTGAGGTGGATTATAAACTTGGACACAAAACTATATTAAGGTGGATGATGTAGTCTAAAGGATAGAAAACTAGACACATAACTATATTGAGTTAGTCAATACAATTTCAAGTGGATAAGTACAAGATACATCAAAAAATTTCAAATTGGTTGATGTATTCTGGAAGGTAAGAATAAGGTAAAACAAATTGTATCAAACAAATCAATGTATTATGGAATAAGAAAGGTAGAATAAAACAAATTATATTAATTCGATTGATGCAGTCAATAATCAAACACAAGGGATTGTATCAATTTGGCTAATGTAATCCACAAACACATATAATTACATCAAACTAGTCAAAATAGTTATAACACACAACACATAATTATATCGAGTTAGTTTATACAGCCTACAATACAAAAAATAATTTAGGTAAAAAATTAAATCTAATTAATTCTTTGAAAAATGATTAGGTATATACTAAACAAATTTTATAATAGTGTAGGCTCTTAGATATGCTTTTTTTATTAATGTCAGATTAATATTCTAGATCACTAACTACAAAGGGTAATTGTGCTTGTATCAACTAACCTCATTTTTTAGGGTATGATGAGATTAACTTTCTAGAATGATACACTCCTCTCAAGTGATCCACACTATAAAATAGATGGTTGGCTTCTTAAGTTCAATAAAAAAAGAATCTTAGGTGTTTTTGATGTACTATGAGGCACATGGAAACTAAATTTTATGTTTATTATTATCTAAGGCTTGCATATTAGGATAATATCCCTCACTTCATAGTGCTAATAAAATATGTTACCGCTTATCCAAAATGACAAATCCTAAGAGTTTATAGACTTTCAAAACACAATATTTAGGGAAAGACAAACAAATAAAAAAAAATTCAAAAATAAATGTCAAAAATCAATCTATATCACTCAATGAATTGAAATAGATAGGTAAATAATTGAAATGAACTAGATTATGTTAAAATTTTAAAAAATGAATGTAATGTCGATGTAGTTGTAAATCCAAAATAAATTTATATTGGGTTGGCTAATGTAGTCTATGTAAACACAAGTTGACTCAAGGTGGTTGATATCATTTATAGGTAGACATGAAAATATATGAAGCTGGATGATCTAGTTTTATAGAAGGGGTAGGATAAAATAATACTATATCAAGTTGGCTAATACAATTGGATAAAAATAAAACATATCATAAAAATTGAAAAAAACACTAGACATGAAACTTTATTGAGCTAGTTGATGTAGTTTGTTGGAGAAGCGAAGGCAATGGTAAGATTCACGTTGAGTTCAAAAAAATGTATTATGATGGTGAATCATAAGTGAATATAATTCCAAGAATAAAATGAAAAAATTATCTAACCAAAAGTGTGATAAGTTTCATATCAACTTCATAAAAATGTATGCAATGGGCCAGGATTAGCTTACAACTATCTTATGTTTAAAGATTTAGACTCAAATAAGGTTAATCAAAGAGCCCAATGATACATTATGTTCAAGTTGTGACCAAGTGTGGATTCATAGACCTAAAAAGAGGGGTACCTACTCACTAATGCCAAAGGGAAGGGTTGTAAAGTGTTCATTCTTATGATCAAGGGAACAGTTATAACTAGACATCTAATGATAAAATCAAATGAATTTATGAAAAGGTAATATAAATAGATTTTTAAGTAAATTAAAATTAAACTAAGGGGAAAGGGGAATAAGAAAAATGGTTAAGTATCCATGGTAGTAAAATAGGGGCCTAGGGTACTTAAAATAGATAAATGGAAAGTCTAAACAATCCTATAGCCACATTAAGTATAAGTGTAAATAAATTATATATAAGGACACACACACACTAATTTTTATTGACTAAATAACAAGTAACATCTACCTACTAGATGAAATAAAGGAAAGATCACAAGGTTATAAAAACTTAACTTGATGGGGACCTACCAAGCCTCAATCTCCACCTTGGACAATGGTGTTTTGAAAGAGAATTTTGTGGTTATAAATACCTCAAAGGATGGATAATAAGATCTAAGACAATTAAGTACCTCTTAGCTAATCTCCAATACTTCCACAAGATAAGCTTCCGTCAAGACAAGTTTCTACCTATAGCTCCTCCAAATGTTTTTAGGGTAGAAATGTGAGTTCAATAAGAGTAGATAAGTGTGAAATAGTGTGTGTATATAATAAATAATGAAATGTGACTATATATATAGTGATAAAATGCTTTAACTTAGACATAACATATAGTATTGGCTAGTTTGATATAGTTTAGAAGAGTCAACTGACATTAAATTGCATTGGCCAGGATGAAGCAATATAAATACTAGGAATATCCACTCAAAACTACATCACCTAGGTTAATACAGTACTAAATGGAAACATGTGCTAAAAATATTACATCACCTTGATCGATGTAGTAGGAAATGAGTAATTGATACAAATATGTAGGATAGGATGGAAGCAAGTAAGTAAAAAGGTAAATTTGAGGAAAATAAATTGGGTATAGAAAATGTATGATCATGACATATGTATCAACATCTCTCATCAAGAACCAAATTCATACCCACCCCTTTCCTAATGCACCCTTTAAGTCATACACTCAGGGAGATTGAAGTTCAATAGGTTGCTACAAGAGAACATTATTAAATGATATAGTGAAAAATATTGTGTATCGAAATGGTAGTTGGTTTATTTAATTTTGTATCTAGCATATACTAAAGTGATTTATAAATATTTCTCAATAACCTTTTAACCATATAAAATAGGATAGTTTTGGATAATTTAGACACCTTTTAACAAGGTCAATTAAAACTAGGTACCTAAGTCATCTAACCTTCTAAATGGTCTTGCTGAGAGTCATGTCTTGGTGGCATATGTTGTCTTATCATGATGTCTATATCATGTTATTTCAAGGTTTCAATGAGGTCTTCTCAAGAAATAAATTTGTGACATTTGACTTGTTAAATCAATTCCATTAACATGATCTATTATGAAGGTTTGAGCATTGATTAAGGTATTTTAGCATTGTTTAATGTATTTATAAAAGTTAAGGTTTAATGTTCTAGTGTTTTATCTTGTCAAGGTCATTCTTGTGTTAAGTTTAATGTGCCTTGAGGTTGGTAGGGTCATTACAAAGTTAAAATAGGTGACTTTGAAATATTCATACACTTTTACAAGTCTTGTGAATAAATTTCCAATGTACAAATGGTAGGCTTAAGTTAGAAAATGGGAGGGCATAATCATCACTTGCAACCAACAAAAAAAGCCTCCCATGGGATATCAGAGTAATAATGATTGATTTAAAGTTTATATAAATACATGGGAAATTTATCTAGGATACTCAGGCCCAAATCATGCTAATATAGAGCTTTCAAGTTTAGGATAAGGCATTAGAGAACTCAAATTTCCATCACGTTATAGTTTGAGCAAAGAAGGCCAGTTTGCCAATATTTGTTCATACAGGAGGAGAAGTATTAGGAAAAGTGATCTTATGAGAATTATACTACCAATATTCCATTTCAATCCATATAAATATTTCTAAGTTTAATGGGTTAGTCTCTATGGATCATCCTTAAGAATTTTACTACCTCTAAAACCCTTCAAAACCTTAGGTATTCAGGTTTGGGGAGTTTGAATGTATTTTTAAGCTACTTTATGCAAAGGAAAGGTTATTAGATGTATTTTTGGGTATTATAAACCTCCAAAATCATATATAAACACCTATATATAATGTACATGAAATGAATGAATGAGAAAAAACCTCTATATTGGATAGGTTGTAGGTTTGAGCACAAAGGGTTTTGAAGTGGGAATGCATTTTAGAGACGACGAGGACTAAAGAACCATGTAAAATTGTATGAAAACCTAAAAAAATATATTTTAACATCCTTAAAACAAATTATAATCACCCAAACAACTCAAACCAAGAAATCATTAACCCATCCAAGAGGATTTCTCCATTGTTCTTAATTTATGGGTTGTTACAGGATTGAAAAGGGTGTTTTTAAGAGGTTTTATGGATTTATTGAATGTATAATTTTTTTTTAGTATATATAGGGGTAAAATTAGGTCGTATAAAAAATAATGAGTTTTTTAGACCTCATAAAACTCAAAATATATCCATTTATTTCTCTCTATGTACCTTGTCCTTGATTTATGGGTTATAGTAGCCCTAAAAAAGAGTGTTCTTGATGCCTTCTATGATTTATCATGAAAAAAAAGTGATTTTAATGGTTATAGGGGTTAATATATATTCAAATACAAAATTAATTAGGTCTTGAGACATCATGAATCTCAAGATATAAAAATTATTTGCTACTAGTTTGCTTGCTGCCTTACAAACGCCAACCATGACTAAAACAAGTTTCAAGACCATTGGGGGGTAAAATTCCATAGATAATTATATTAATACCTTTTATATCATGTATAAAGTATAAGGGATTCTTTTATAATCAATAATAATCACCATGATATCTAAAAAATATATGTCAAATGGATATAGTTATGACCATACACTAACTTTATGTATGCATGCACCAAGTACAAAATGAGAACTTAAATCAACAGATAACTACGACAATATAAAATTGGATTGACACTTTACTTATTATTATTAATGTTCAAATAAAACTATTGAAGATAATAAGACCATTTATAATGTTGCACTTGTAACTTATTATGAGTCTTAAAAAATAAAAGTGGCTTGTTATCTATCTCCTTTCTCAATATATAATGTTTCCAATGTTTACATGTTTGAACAATAGCATAAATCTCACGATTATAATTTGGGTTGTTTATTACTGATGCTGTGAATTTTTTTATTGTGGTAAGGAATTACATGACCATATTGAGTGAGAAATTATCTAGGTGCAAGATCAGAGGCTTTTGTCTCAAGATCAAATGGTTATTGAAGCTCTAATAACACAAGTACTACTTTAGAATAGAGTTTGAATTTTAATTCTTTGAATGTTTTCTATTTTTTGGATCCCCAGATGAATGTTGTTTTAGCATCACCTTTGGTAACTTGGTTCATAGGCCAATTCACATTATAAAAATCAAGTATAAATCTCTTGTAATAATTTTATAATCCCAAGAAATTAGGAAGCTCTATGAGATCATTTGGTTGTGGTTATTCCTAAATTACTTGAATATTAGTCAAGTCCATGTACACTCCTTATGCATCTACTATGTATCCCATAAACTACATCTCTCATATGGTAAGTAAATATTTATCCATATTTGTATATACCATGTCAATCACTTTCTCTTTATGTCATAAATGTCCATCCCATGTTTTTGTGATGATTAGGATGTTATCAAGGTAGACTAAGACAAATGCGGTAGTGAATGTCCTGAGGATGCCATTCATCATCTACATGAATGTAACCAATACATTGGTCAAACTAAAGGGAATGAATAATCATTTGAGTATAGTTTCTTTGGTCTTGAAGGTTGTATTCCAAACATCTATAGGTTCAATAAGAGTTTGGTGATACCCGAACATAAGATTTATTTTGGTGAAGTATTTATCATCACAAAGCTATTCTAACAAGTCCTCAATCCTTGGAATACGATAGTGGTTATTCACTAAAATATTGTTGATAGATCTATTTTTTATATATAAATGCCATGTCTCATATTTATTTAGTGCAAGCACAATTGGGTTGTGTCAATGTGATGAGCTAGGCCTTATATGTCATTTTTATATGAATTTATAGATATGTCATTGATTTCTTCATTATCCAAAAATGATATACAACATAAATAAACATTAAGATCAATAGTGTGATTCACCACATAGTAGGCACTTTCTTTAGTGACTGAAATATATCCTTGTATTATTCTAACTTATGGTTTAACTCTGAGGTTTATCCTACTACTTTTGTGGGAACTAAGGTATGTATCTATGCTACAAGGATGTTCTTATGTTCAAATATTACCATCAAAAGTACAAACTTTTTACTATATATGACTAGATTCTTAATCTACTTGGAGATAATGAGTGATAGCATAGGGACTACTTATAGGATGCAATATCTCTTATCACCATATAAAAACATTTGTGGGATTTTCCTCGTAAACTACATATTGATGGTATAAATATAGTTGATGAAGTAAAATATTGCATACCTATAATGGATTGACATCAAAAATGATTGAATCTTGAAAAGGCTTGATTGTGTACACCAAATGATGTTGTTGAGAGATATGTTTATTGATTTTCACACTAAACCCATCCAATAGAGTATCATTTTGGGTGAAATGTTAGTGGAAAATTCAATTTATGAAAAAATTCAAGATAAATTAGGTTCTTTTGACTTCCATTATCAATGATTAAGTGTATTGGTTCAACATTGATCCACATTTGAGAATGGAAAAATCTTTCTTATTCCTCTATTTCCATAGGGGTAGTAGAGATATTTGAGATACTAGCCATGCATTAGGTTCAAATTCCCTAATATTTTTGTTTTTTTCTAATGATGTAGAGTGTATACCTATTAACTCAAGTTGTGTGATTAGAGTCTTCCTAACACCACACTTTGCATCAAAATGGTTGTTGGAATTATAAACTGAACACCACTTTCCATTCTTAGACTAGTTATTCTAGTTATATGATAATTGTTTATTTTTCATTGGAGGATGATTAGAGTTATTGCCTGGTTTGGAATTATGATTAAAATATTTTGACTATTTCTTAGTCTAAGACTTAGAATCTTTTATCTTAGTCTTAACCTTGGTCTTTTATTCAAAATTGTAATAAAATATGTAAGTTTATCTGATTGAAGATATCTATAATAAATATATATATTATTGGATGTGTCATTGAAACCATGACTGATAATTGAAAATAAGGTTCTATTTTGAATCCTAAATCTTGAGTTTGGACACCAAAATATGGAAGGTATGTGTATTATTGCACAAATTTTTCTTTACCTTGGTACACCTAATATAAATTGATTTACTAGTTATCATAGTTGTTAATTGATTAATAGGTTTATTTGATTGCTTCTACAAAACCATTCCATGTGTCTACAGATGTGTCCAGGTTAGATTCATCTTCATGATTTTCATTTAAAGTGTAGTATTTTCCCCACCATTTATTTATTGATAAATAAAATTTCAAAAGAGTGAATGTAATATTTTCTCAGACAAATAATTGATTCACCATGTAATATTAATATATTAGGTTAATCCATTTCTCTAGTATGTTTGTGTCTATTTTGTCTTTAAAATAGGGATGCCTAAATTGACTCATACCTTGTATGGTGTTTGACCACCAAATAGCTGATGATAATAAGACATGTTAGGAGTCTTTTTATCATAAGAAATGATAAATTATACTTTTTCTTTCATGTGCATGATGTGCTTCTAAATATTATTTTTATCTCTATAATTTCATCCTCTATCATCTTCTATAAATAATCAATGACATAGGATATGAAGTTGCAATGCCTTAAAGAAGCATGAAAATAAAGAAGTTGATGACAACTAATGTAAAAATATAATATAAATGTTTTTATGCTAATTCATGTATAATATTTGAGAGATCATATATCTGGTGGTTGTATGCATGGGATAGGATTAACCTAAAACTATTATATCTCAATAGATCTAGAATCGCAAGAAGGTTAATCAAATACAACTCATGATACCTAATTTTTTGGTAGTGACCAATGGATCTACAGACCTAGAAAGAGGGGTGCCTATGTCAATAATACCATGATAAAAGGGTTATAAATCCTAAGCATATAACGTAATTAAATATTTCTAACTGAACCTATATGAAAGTAAATAATTACAACTAACCAATTTAAATAAAGTGAACTAAAGGCATAAATGTTAGAAATGATCAAAAGGGGTAAGGTGCCATGGTCAACAAATGGGGGTCTAGGAAACCTAAGATGGAAATATGGTAAATCTAAGAAATATTATATCCACACTAGTATTAATGTAGAGATAATTTAGACAATGATACACACACATCCATTCACTAAGCAACAAATAACATCTAACTAATAATTAAATAAATAAAAGAGTTTTAAGGTTAGAAATACTTACCTTGAAATAGACCCATCAAACATCAATCTCCCCCTTGGATAATGATTCTTTGTAAGATATTATTGTGGATGTGAAGAACTAAATGGATGAATAAATTGGTTATATACAAATAAAGGTCTTCCTTTAAAATATCCAAGACTTCCACAAGACAAGCTTCTACAAGACAAGATTCTAAATCTAACTCCTTTAAATGTGACTTAGGCAGAAGTTGTTAGGTTGTGGAGCTAAAAGCTTCAACTGATGCAGACATGGAGGAGGTTGCTAAGTTCCAGGGACACTGATATTGGTCAGGCCAATCGACGTCGGTCAGGGGTGAACAGAAGGGCAACCGACATCAGCAAGAGTCGGCCGATGTCGGTCAACTCTAGATAGATAGGGACCGATGTTGATCGCCTGTGTGATTCCAAAACTATTCATTGCACGAACAGTTAGTTTGTTGAACCAATTGTTTGCATGTAAAGACTATTTCAAGTCTTGAGTTGCGTGTCTAATTATTGTAAATTAGAAGTCTAAGTTATTGTTTAGTATGGGATTTATTTATAGACCCATTGGCATGTATTGTAATATGAGCAAATAGAGGAAGGCAAGGTAGATCCTTCCAATTGTAAGAACAAGTTGATTTGTAGGTGGTAGAAAGATCAAGGAGAAGTTCTACATGGTAAGTAAGATCGTTTGAGTTGCAAGTTGTTGCAAGTTCATGGGAGATCTGCTTGAAGTACTTTGAGTACTTGTGTACTGGTAGGGTTATTACTGATTGGTTGGAGGTGAACACCAACTCTGTGTTTGAGTTGTGTGTTAGGACCATTTTTGGTAGGAGAGTGAACTCTTGAGGGAAAGAGATCTGTACATCTGAGAGGTGTGGAAGATTGTGGCATCTTCATTGTATTTCCTTCTGGAATGAGTTTTAATACAAGATTGTGTATTGTCTCTCATATTCTATGTCATTTGTGAATTCTAGTTACTTGTTAATTTTGGTATAATTCCATGTTTAGTTGCTTATACAAGGTAATCATTTGTGCTCTTATTGAGGAGCAAGATCTTGACAAGTGGTATCAGAACGTTTTCTGTTCTAGGTGCCTTACAAGTGGTATCAAAGCTTTTGGTTGGGTTACTAATAGGTTGTATCAAATCTGGTTAGTGTTTGTTGATTACAGGTCACTCACAGGGGTTTTTGTTTGAGTGGGAGTATAGCAATGGCAGAAGAAAGTAAGCTATGAATGGAGAAGTTTAATGGCAATAACTATCAATTATGGAGGATGTAGATTGAAGATTATTTATATCAGAAAGATTTGTACTTACCATTGGGTGGGGTTGCATACAAGCCCACGGATATGAAGGATGAAGAATGGAAGGTTCTTGATCGAAAGGCTCAGGGATCTATAAGGTTGAGCCTTGCATCATCTATGATTTCCAACTTATCTCAGGTTAAGACAATTGTAGAGTTGATGGAATATTTATTAAATTTATATGAAAAACCCTCAGCTTTGAATAAGGTATTTCTTATGAAGCAATTATTTAATTTGCAAATGTTGGAAGGTGGATCTGTACATAGTTATCTTAGTGATTTCCATGGTTTGGTAAACTAGTTAAATTCAGTCAATATTATTTTTGATGATGAAATTAAGGCTCTCTTAATCTTATGCTCATTACCTAAAAGTTGGGAGAGTTTGGTAATGGCAGTTAGTAATACTTCATCTGCTTCAAAAATCTTAAAAGTGGATGATGTTGTAAGTGTAATCTTGAATGAATAAATTATAGGAAAAGCATAGGTGAATCATTAGGGAATGCTTTGAGTGTTGAAAGTAGGGGAAGGCAAAGAGAGAAGATCAAGCATGGGAGATCAAGGTCAAAGATAGGCAGGAGATCCAAGTCCAGGTATGGCAGAATAACCTGTTGGAAATGTGGAAAGCAAGGGCATGTAAAGAAATATTTTTGGTTGGTTGAAGATCACCAAGAAGGAACTGAAGAAGCAGATGTTATAGGTATTGTTGCAAGTATTATTGCACAGGATGCTCTAGTATGTTCCTTGGATAAAGTAGAATCTTGGGTTTTAGATTCTGGTGCCTCTTTCCATGCATCCCCAAATAGAGAATTTTTTCATGAATATGTCCAGGGAGAATTTGGAGAAATTTATTTAGGGGATGGTAAGCCTTGTCAAATAGTTGGCAAAGGGAAAGTGAAGCTAAAATTGTAGACGGGCAACACATGGGTGTTGAAGGAGGTCATGCATATCACAGTCCTGAAGCAGAATTTGATTTCTATTGGAAAGTTGGGTGATGAGGGTTGCACAGTAACTGTCATAGCAAACTCTTGGAAAGTTTCCAAGGGTGCACTTGTTGTAGCAAGAGGTAAGAAAGTAGGTACACTTTATCTATCTACTTGTATTACTAATTCTCCTTTTGGTTTATCTACTTCAGTTGTAGATTCAAAGATGTGGCTTAATAGGCTTGGTCACATGAATAAGAAGGGAATGCATGTTCTTGAGTCAAAAGGTATGCTTTTGGATTTGAAAAGCATGGATCAAGATTTCTGTAAGCAAAGGAAGAAAGTGACATTTCTTGAGAAATCTGATGTTCGTGACAAGAACAAGAAAGCCTTGGTTTTCAAGGAGAAGATGACAGACAGATATCAACACAAGGGGCTAAGGAATTCTGAGTAGAGCAAGGTTGATATGGACAAGGGTTTGATCCAAAAGGAGCTCACAGTTAAAAGTCATCACTCACAAGTAAAACACAGAGACTGAGGTCAATTAAAAAACTAACATCAGCATCCAAACAAGGACCGATGTCGGCTATGTGCAACCTAACGTCAGTGACTCTAGACAGATAAACACCAGCATCAGTCAGGGGGAACCAATGTCAGTGATGAGGTAGTTGCATGAAACCGACGTCAGTTGGGTGCAGACTGAGATGTGATCGGCATCGGTCACTGAGACAAATTTTGGGTGAACAACAAGCTGTCAAGGAATCTCAAGCACCCATATGGAGGACTTAAAGGGTAAGTAAGCCTCAAATTTGTCATTTCCCTTCTTTACACTACTTGTTTCTCACTGATGGTCAAGAACCAGGAAGTTATTAAAGAAGCAGAGCAAGTAGATCCAGGAAATAGTGGGAGCTTGGCATGGATGAAGGATGTGATTCTTTGGAGAAGAACCAAATGGGAGTTTTTTGGTAGAGTTACCAGCTGGAAGAAGGCACTGAGAGATGAATGCATTTTCAGGATAAAGAAGAGTGGGAATGGACACGTGAGATGGAAGACCAGGGTATATGGTCTTGTGTAAGCTACAGGACAATGGAGGTTTGACCATTGTGTTTCTCTTTACCAAGTTGGATAATATTAGGTACATTATCTTGTTATTGTATTGTGTGCTTGTTTTAGGGTTACACATACAGGGAGTTACTGAACTAAAGGTAAAGTTAGTTCAGAGGTGTGTCATGAGGAATCTGGGAGTAGCAAGATTCTTTGGCATGAGTGTGTTCTAGGGACATGGAAGATCACAGGTTGATTTTGTCTCTAGATGATTGTGTGAAATTGGTTATCATGCTGATGGTTAGATAGTTCTATGAACAGTGTCTTGATTCACATGATGAGGTTGCGTACATGTGTACTAAACTTGAGATTTCTTAAGTAGTGGGAGTTGTCAGCAAGTTTGGAGCCAATCTAGGAAATAAGCACTGGAGGGTAGTTCAGTGGATCTTAGGTATCTGAGAGGGACTAGCAGTAGGTATACATGCTATGCAGGGTCAAGCACTTTTCTACATGGGTTTTTAGATGTAGATGTGGCAGATGATTTGGATGATAAGAGGTGCACCACAAGATTTGTGGTGGTTGGTCTTCAAGAGTGATCTTGAAGAGGGATACAAAGTCAGGGAACAAACTAGATGATGTACAAGTATAGGTATAGGTACATTTGTAGCTATTTATCTCCAAGTGGGAGATTTTTAGGTTATGGAGCTAAAAGCTTTAACTGATGCAGACATGGAAGAGGTTGTTGAGTTCCAAGGACATCGGTGTTAGTCAATCTAATTGACATCAGTCAGGGGTGAACAGAAGGGCAACCAACATCAGTAAGAGTTGGCCGATGTCGATCAACTCCAAACAGACAGGGACCGATGTTAGTCACATGTGCAGTTCCAGAACTATTAGTTGCATGAACAGTTAGTTTGTTGAATCGATTGTTTGCATGTAAAGACTATTTTGAGTCTTGAGTTACGTGTCTAATTATTTTAGATTAAAAGTCTAAGTTATTGTTTAGTATGGGATCTATTTATAGACCCACTGGGATGTATTGTAATATGAGAAAATAGAGGAAGGCAAGGTAGATCCTTCCAATTGTAAGAATAGGTTGATCTACAGGTGGCAACAAGATCAAGGAGAAGTTCTACATGGTAAGTAAGATCATTTGAGTTGCAGGTTGTTGCAAGTTCATGGGAGATCTGCTTGAAGTACTTTGAGTACTTGTGTACTAGCAGGGTTATTACTGACTGGTTGGAGGTGAACACCAACTCTATGTTTGAGTTGTGTGTTGGGACTATTTTTGGTAGGAGAGTGAACTCTTGAGGGAAAGAGATCTATACATCTGAGAGGTGTGCAAGATTATGGCATCTTCATTGTATTTCCTTTTGGAATGAGTTTTAATACAAGATTGTGTATTGTCTCTCATATTCTGTGTCATTTGTGAATTCTAGTTACTTTTTAATTCTGGTATAATTATGTGTTTAATTGCTTATACAAGGTAATCATTTGTGCTCTTATTGAGGAGCAAGATCCTGACAAGTGGTATCGAAATGTTTGTTGTTCTAGGTGCCTTACAGAAGTGTGAGTGAAATCAGATTAAATAGAGTGTATATTATTATGTTTGGAATGAAATATGACATGTATATGTAGTTATCTAACACCCAAAACTAACCCTAAAGGTTACATCGATGACATATACTAGTTTGATATAGTTAAGAGATGTTGGTTGGCATTAAACTTTGTCTATAAAATATTAAGATAGATCTATAACTTATCTAACCTAGTAAATGTAAGATTATATAAGGTAATAAAAAAACATCCATTGAAATACATGTTTATATTAGGAACATGACCAAATTGGATTTGCTAAACCTAACCAAGGGATATATTACCACATAACACCAAAGGAGAGGGTTCTAAAGCCTCTAGGAAAATGTCACTATGTAACAACCTTAGTTAGGTCTAATTAAATAAAATAAATCTAATATAGTGCTCACCAAATCTTGTGGCATAAATAGGGACGGATAAAAATAAATAAACAATCAATAGAACATGGTAGAAAAATGGGGGCCTAGATCACCTAAAATTAAAGATGGAAATCAAGGAAAACCCTATATATACACTAAGTTTAAACATAGAGGTAATCTAATCAAAGAGTTATACATTTATAACACATATTACTTATACAACATCTATAAATAAAATGAAATAACAAGAGTTATGAATACTTATCTTCAATGAACCTATTGAACCTCAACCTCTCCCTTGGCCAATGGTAATTTGTAAGAGTTTGTTGTGTGTTTGTAAGGATCACACTATAGAAATCAACTCTAGGCTAAAATACTCTTACTTTGCATCCAAGACTTCCCACAAGACAAGTAATCTTATCTCCAAGGAAAACAATAATATATGGCTCTTTCAAATGTATACTCAATAAAATTACAAACTTTAATGATGTGAACATGAATGTTCATCTCTATAGGATTGAAATGAGCCTTGTATTTATATAAATGGATAAGCCATAACCCTTCCATAATTTCGTCTGACAAGATAGATCAACTTTATCCCATTAGTTAGAAAAAATTACCATTAGAAATCAAACTAAGTCATCCCTATAATGTGTTCTTAATCCTTTTTAACAAGATCAACCTTGCTAACTTAGTATAAAAAAGAAGGTTTTTGCTTAGTTAGAGGTTATTTGCAAGGAGAAATACTTAGGGAAATGTGTGAACATGTTTAGATTTATTGGGGAGTTGGTTATTTAAGATTTGTAATTGGTTTAGGTAATGATAGAGTTGACCAATAATTCTAAAAAGCACCAATGGTATGTCTACCACTTTATCTATGCATGTTTTAAGGCATACACTCAAAGATATTGAAAATTGACATGTTATTTCAAGAGATAAAGTATCAATAAATGATAAAATTTAAAAATATTATGTGTATACATATGTGCCACTCGAAGCTCATCACATGTCACATAGTTATAACATGGGATGGTGTTTCAATAAAAAACATAGCATCACATAATGTTGAGTTAATAAATTGCAATAGAAATTAGAAATAAATGAAATTAATAATTTATAGATACATACCTTCACTTACCTTGTTGTTTAGATAGGAGTTGCATGAAAAGTAGATATAAGATGTTTCCAAAGTGCAAAATAAGAGATGAACCTAAAAAATAAGATGAAATTTGATTTTTTTGCAAAAATATGTGTTTCATACTAAAAATTATCTACATTTTCAGGATTCTATAATTTCTTTTGATTTGTCAAAAGAGTTTATAAAAATAAAATTATGAGCAAAATATGGAAGTTGTTGGTAAATAATTAGAGCTTTAAAATTTTTAGATTTTGAATATAAAATGCAAAATTATTATTCATTTGTGCATTTTTTATTATTGGATATCAAATATTTTAGTATCCTAACTAAGCATAAAGAGATAATGGTGTGAGCTTGAGGAGGCAAATGCATTAGAGAACATATTATATATATTGTGTAGATATTCCAAGAATGAGATGAATTTAAATTATTTGTTTAGAATTGTGGGATTAAAATGAAATAGTTAGGAAAATTAGGTGTCAGGGGAATCCATGAAAAAAAAATTGCTTTATAAAATTTAGTAATATAGTAAAAATTATAGGGGTTAATGGGTAGGAGTCAAATTTTAAAAACTAGGTCTAGTGCATTAATGACGAGCTAGTTAAACACCACATAAAAATTAAAAAGGGATCATCCTAGTTTATTTAGTTAGTTTGTGTGTTTTAGAATAGATGGTTGAATCCATAATAAGTGGCTAATTTAGTAGAATATTATAGTGATCGATCATGTTTAAGGTGTTTTATCTAGTTTTAGGATCTAAGATGGCCAATGATGTATGCCATGGATAATCATGTATAAAATTAGGTGGTTGAATTAGTATTAAAAGTGCTCAATTTATTTGGGTTGAAATAAGTTGGTAGATGGTGTATGCCCTGGTTGATTATGTATAGATTTTAAGTGGTTGACATAGTATAAAATGTGGCCAATATAGTAGGATATGAATAAATATGTGGTCAACTAATTATATAAGTTGTTTGACATAGTTGAGAGTGATAAAGATAAAGTAAAAGAGGTTGATGTAGTTAATTTATTATATTTTTGAGTTTTTAGAGTATATTTGTTGATTATGTGGGATAGAGAGTTGATACATGTTTTGTTGTTTGATATTTTATAGTGGAAACAAAGACTTTAGAGATTATTGGATGAGTTTTGGTTACAAAATATACTTGATAGATTGTCTAAAGTAATTAAACTAAGTTGACTACTTTGGGTTTTGGCAGTATTATGGATATGTGGTAGATTCTTCTTAGCATAAAGTTAGTTTCCATACTCTTAGGGACATGAGAGTGACTAACTAATATTTTTTAGATTGGTGGATAGGGATACAATTGAAGTGGGTATTACCCTCAAGGATTTGCATTATTCTATTAAGAGTCATAATTATAGGATTTTATGTGTTGTCTGATACAACAGATATAGATGTAGAGAGATAAGTTATACCTTATGGGCAACTAGCTCTGAGAGATATGCCTAGGATAGATTATGAGTGAAACTATTTGATGTATATGTGTTGGTAATTCCATATATATGGAAGGCCATTATTAGACTTGTGACATATTGTGGGATATGTCACAAGTCATATGGGAAGGTGCCATTATATATTATTACATTATGTTATCCTTATTGGAGCGAGGAATAGTGTATGATCTAGGATTGGTGATTTGGGTGCAATTGGTACATGATTTATATAGTATTTTTTATCACAAGAGAAGATGATAATGGGACATGTTTTTTTATGTAATTGCATTTATTAGAGGTTCCTGATGTATCAACCTATGGAATTGTTGCATGTAGTGGATGTTACCTTGCCACGTGTGTGATGATGGGTGCAAGATCATATATTGCATGTTGTATCACATGTCTTAACATTATAGAATATTATAAGGGGAGAGATTATTTGATGGTTGAATCAGGTCATAATAGATACTTAATCATTTTGTCCAAGCACCTTTTAGGCATAGGTGCGGGTAAGAGTTCAAGGGCACTATCTTTGATGAGTGAAGCCACATCTAGTACATCATTTACTAAGATAATTTAGGTTGTTTCACCTAATAGACCCTATAGTAGTGCTGATGTATTGGTTGCATCATGTGAGGGAGAGATAATTTGTGGGGGTACTAGAGTGCTAGCATAGGTTCCTATCATATGGCCATATCAACTGAGTGGGGGGAGATAACATAGATGATATGGGGAGATATAGTAGTAGGCAGAGTAGTAAAGGATGTGATTATCATTAAATAATATTAGCTATTAGAGTGACCATGGTGGAGGTTGAGATGGAGGCAAGTTATAGTGTAGTTGTAAACATAACCATAATCACCACCATAGGCACTTCCACACACACCATCATAGGGAGATTCACAGGTGGATTGACAAGGAGATCTTATAGAACAGACTATGTTAGGTTGGTCAATTGTGAATTAGATTCATAATGGACTAGATTATGCTTGTGTGCTTTAAATTGGTCATTATAGAGGCTTCACACAACCATATATCCATGTTTCATATGAGGTACTTGGATGGTAAGTGGATGGGGTGACTATTGGTAAGTAATTTATAGTTTGTTGAGTTTGTGATAGATGTGATGTACATGCTAGATATATTTTGTATTTTATAAATATATATGTGAGATATAATATTCATTTGGTTTGTGTTTTATTGATGTTAAAATATAGGAAGCTCAGTGGTCATCCATGGTTGAGAGAGTGTCTCATAATATACAATATAATGTATTTCCTATGCATAAGATGACACATATGGTTAATATAATGATACCCTTAATACTTATGTATACTAGTTAGTTTTTTTTGGTTGGTGCCATAGCTTAAGAGTTATGTATATGATCTGATGTATCCCATATGGTATTACCACTAGGTGTTGGTAATGGATAATTGCATGCATGGAAGTCATTATCTTCAAAGTGAGCTACACATTTTGATATAACTAGATAGTTGTCCCAGGTACATGTCCAAGTGGCCCATTTAAAAGGATAGGTGGAAGGACCACAGACATGCATAGAGTCACTTCAATGATTTATTCAGAGAGGGAAGTCATAGGGTTTTATGGGTAGTGAAATGCATATATCACCAGATATACAAGATGGATCCCCTTTGTAGAGTTATTATTGTAGTATGATTTATATCATGTGATATTGTATCACACATTGTTTGGTCATGTGTGTGTGTGTGTCATTTTGATGATTCATGGATGTTATGGATGTACTTATTTTCTTTCTGACACATGCTTTATTTTTATATATGTTTTAGTAAAATGTATGATGTATATGTTTATTCTTTTATAGAAAATGTGAACAAATACATGGTCAAAAATAATAATAATGAAAATAATTTTGAAAAATGAGAACAAAAATATAACAAATATCAATCATGAAGAAAATTAAAATAAAATTTGTAAGATAAGATGAGAGAGAATATAAATGTAAGGTAATAGGGAATATCAATGTGAAAAATAATAATTTAAACAAAGATATGAATTAAAATAAATATCATATGTAAAAGAAGTAAATGATGAAATATCAATGTAAACAAAGATATGCAAACTAAATAAATATAAAATGTAAATGAAATCAAGAATATGGAAAAAAAAGTAATATGAGTAAGAAATATCAATGTAAGAAAAGTCCTAAAATATGTAAAAAAAGATATGTAATAAGAGAAAATCCAAACTTGGAGTTTGTGTTAGTCAATAATGTGAAAGAGAACAATATTAAGTGACAAAATATGGCACATGGTGTATGAAGGATAAAAATCAATTTTTTGAGGAAGGGTTGGTATTATTCAAGGTCTTGCACTGAAACTCACAAACGGATAACCAGGTGGTATTTATTTATATAAAAAACAATTTATTCAAGGAAGTCATGGTCCTATCCAAGGTCTTAGATTGTAACTCACATATGGATGAAAATAGTTTACATAGAAAGGAATTTTGTGAGGAAAGTCTAGTCATATATAAGGTCTTACATTAAAAATAAAAAAAATATTAACCATAAAGGTATGATCTACACAAAAGCAATATACATCAAGGGGAGTTTTTTAGGAATGATGTTATGGAGAAAATATTGAAAATAGGTGTTGTAACAATCCTTAATATAAATGATACATTTTAAACAAGTGTGAACATGCTTAATATTTTGCTTGGACAACAAAGAATTAATATTCTTTTACTAGAAGACACAAATTAGTTGGATAATGAGTGAAGTACCTATATCATCTCAAGAGGTTTATTTATGGAAAAAATAAAATGATCCTATCTCCCCATGACATGTTCCCCATTCTTGAGGATCCCTTATAGAGTCATGACTATACTACAAAAATTAAGTACTTGCATGAGAAATTAGGTGGCACTAAATGTAATAATGAGACATATCATCCCATTCTACTATCTTATTGCACCCTAATGGACTTGAAATCTCTTATGAAGCCAATTTTGGAGTTTGAGATTCAACTAGAATATGATATGTGCCACATATTTTGATATGATTTTAAATTTTGAATATTTATTTTTACCTTTTCATAATTATATTTTGTTTGAATTATTTGGATTATGAATTTTTATATTCCTCCTATATATGTATTTAAAATAACCAAACATGAGTGATATAAGTGATTAAAACAAATAATATTATATCTTGGTTAAAAGGGATAAGTAATTAAAACTTATGTCATCTTTAAAAATTGCTTAGACTTTCCCACAAGTAAATTTATAATCTCAAGACTAATATTATGTGTCTTTAAGATGACATATATATAGGGGGAAATGGGTATCATAAGAGATATGTGTAAATAATGGTATAATGATTAATATGATTTGTAGATAATCATATGGAGAAAATGGTGTGGTGTAAATTACCAAGTTACATAAATAACTACATTATTCAACATGTGATCTAACATAAACATCCAAATAATAAACTACCATCCAAATATAGGGGAAAATAAGTGTTTTAAGGTATGTAAAGAGCTTAAATCAGAGTATGAATATTAAATGTAGATATATTCAAAAATTTGTAAACCAAAAGTCATAAAATAACAATGTACAAGTAAAGAAACAAATAATAAGCAATGCATCACAAATGACATACTAAAATAAAAATATCATAAAGTAGTTAAGTATAAGTGTAAGGCATAATGCACCATAGAAAAATAATTTGTTGACAAATACTAGTATATTTCATGTCACACATCATCAATAACATTTGTTAGGTCTTGTTTTAATTGTAATCTAGATTTGACCATAATCACATCAATTATTATTGAGAGACATACAAGTACTTCATGATGCATTATCTTAATGGAAAATATAGATGTTCTATAAGAAGAAGAATAAGGTTGTGTATGTGGCATCTCTTGTGAAGGGTAATCAATTTGAGGAATTTGTGCTACAATGTTATTGTACATATATGATCTTTGACATGATGTAGGGATGGGGAAGGGGTGGCCTTTACTCGTGAATGAACGTGGGTATGTTTCTAAGAAGGTGATTTTGTAAACTATGGAGAAACATGAAAGTGCTACTGTAAAACTCTACACCTATCTTTATGATGTGTATCACATGGTTGTTAAAGGAAATATGCTTCTCCATGTTTAAGGATATACTCTAAAATAATCTTAGGAGGTCGAGTCTTATCAAAAAAATGTGCTTTCTTTGGATGAACACATAAATATATTATTGAATATGTTAGTAGTGTGTATAGGTATGTGTACTTGTATCATGAAAATAAAAAGTACATATATGAGTAGTTGACTTAGGACATCTATGATATATAGGAAGAATTAAACCAGATGCTTGTTATTGTGTTATGAGCCTCTAATGTGCATAAAAATCCTTGGCCCAATGACCAAAAAAAATTTATATCTCATAATATGGTTCATCTACCCATCATGTAGGTAGAGGATCAAGATTAGGCAAAGGTAATATGCCATCACCATCAATAGTATAACTCAAAATAGGGTCTATGCTAGGCTCAAAAACTATGATATATGTGTGTAATTAAAGTTAGTGTAATTTGATAGACATCTCAAGAGGGAACAAGATCAAAGGATCATAAAACCTAATGAATTGATATGTTTCCATCATGGCATGATCAAGAAGCATAATCCAAAGAGGCTCAATAGTGACTAGGTGAGAGGTAATGTGTGTGTGTTCCATCTCTAACGTATGAAACTCAAGTGAATAAGATATAATGCTAGGTATAAAATAAGAATTAACTACATTAGTATAACTAATATTATGAAAGGAGTGATATAAATAAGAATGATATCTAAGTATTTCTACATTTTTAGCTTGAGTAAAACCACCTAAAAGAGGTCATCTAATGAATAACCATCATAGTAGTCAGGAGTATGATGATCAATGGTGTGAAAATTAATGATCTTATCAGTTGAAGAAGCATGAGGAATAGCTTATTTAGTTAGAGTAACATGAATCTCATCAATTGGTTTTTGTCTAGACCTAGGTTGTAAAGGATTTAATTGAGAGATTATGTGTAAAGGAGATCAAATATTTTGATTTTCAAAATGATATAATTTGGTTCATTATCATCCAAATATGATAGGTTACGTGGTATATTTCCCATAAGTTCAGGGTGACCATTATAGACTCTAGTAGAGTTGACATGATATTTAAATCCTTGGGATTAGTGAAAGGGAATGCTAGGTAAGGGTTCAAGAGCGGGATTTTAAAAACACCACATTCTTGTAATTGTTCAAAATTACAAGAGTTTATATCATATTGAATTTTTTAAATAGCACCATTATTAGGAAATTTACACATTGACATGATGATGTTTTGATAACATGCATGTGATTTATCCAAGGTCAACCAAAAAATATGTTATATGATAATGGAAATTTAAAGATCATGAATTTGATATGAATATTGATAGGAGGAATTATGATGGGAAACCAAACACATCCTAGAGGAGGAATTTGTCTTCGATCACAGCCTTGACATGTATTTTGAGTAGATTTAAGATTAAATTCAAAGTACCCAAGTGTTTTTTTAAAATAAAGGGAAGTAACACAAGTTCCATAACCTTCATCTATCAAAACATGTTTAACTTGTATACCAAAAATTTGGATGCTAATAAATAGTGGAGGATCATCTACTTGAATCTATATTTCATCATGAATCATTGAAGTGATATGGATTTTGAGTGAGAGGGAAGTGGCTATGGTTTCATCAATGTGTATAGACATTTCTTCACATTACTGGTGAATACTAGATTTAAACCCATATAAAGTGGGTTTTTACCCTACTGGAGGAGGTTGAGGGATGTTCATTTCAAATAAAAGTTATAGTAAATTATTATGATAATGAAGAAAATTTCTCATGAGTTATAGAAAAGGAATTTGAGAGGGGAGATGAGAAAGTTCTTTTATAATATCCCATTCATCATATCCTATTAGAGTTTTGGTAGATATCAGTGTGTAATGTTGAAGTAAATTAGTTGAAGGAAGTATGGAAGTACATTTAAATTGAAATTTTATTTTTAAGGATAACTATGTGAGTAATTTTGACCTTGACATTTCATATCACCTCTCATGATCCTTTTTCATGAGAAAGACAAGATGAGGAACAAAAAACCTAACATCCTTAAATAGGTAAAAGAGAATGATCACTCAAGGTAAAGAATGAAATAACTATTACAATATCATAACCCAAGTGCCAATAAGGAACACACTCACCACCCTAAGCCTCTCAATGCTAAAAATTTAATAAAGACCAAAATTTGAATTTAACATTGGTGAAAAAATATATTTAGTGGAAATTAAATTCAATGGAAATTAAATTTTAACAAATAAAGTAAAATAAGTAAACAAATTTAAAAATTATAAGCAAGAGTTAAGTTAAACAAATGGTTAATTTATTAAATGAGTTAATATTTTGGGGGTAGAATTAATTGTCTAATAATGACAAACAAAGAATTTGAATGAAAAAATTAAAGGGGGGAAGTTGGGGGGAAAGCTAAGGATCCAACAAAGGATTGTAATGAGATAAGAATAGAGTTTTTTTCAATAAATTTCAATGTGTATATTATATTTAAATAATGAATAAGTTATTGAGAAAGTGAATTATTTCTAAAAAAAATAGATGGTTAAAAAAGACTAACAAATTATATGAACTAAAAACCTATAGGGGGAGGAGAGGAGGGGGAGGGGGAGGAAGGAATTTTGTAGTAAAATATAAGGACCAAGGAACTAAAAAATGATTATACCAAGATGAGGATAGTGTTCCAAGTAGGGTCGAAACCTAAGCCTACATCTCTATTAAGGTTCACTGGGTGCTTGCCAATTTCAATGGCTTCTCTCAGTTTGTGTGAGTGAAAATATTTTTCTATGGTGATCACTTTGGAATATTCAGTCCATGCCAAAGTGATCACCATAGAAAACCATTTTCACAAATGCAAACTGATAGAAGCCAATGAAATTGGCAAGCACCAAGTGAACCTTAATAGAGATGTAGTCTTAGGTTTTGACCCTACTTGGAACACCATCCTCAACTCGGTATAATCCTTTGTTGGTTTCTTGGTCCTTATATTTACTACCAAAACTCCTTCCTCCCCCACTTCCTCCCCCACTTTAGGTTTTTATTTCATATACTTTGTTAGTCTTTTTTATCCATCTAATTTTTTAAAAGCAATTCACTTTCTCACTAACTTATTCATTCTTTAAATATAATATACACATTGAAATTTATTAAAAAAATTATCCTTAGTTCATTACAATCCTTTGTTGGATCCTTAACTTTCCCCTAGCTTCCCCCCCTCTTTTAGTATTTTTGTTCAAATTCTTTGTTTGTATTTATTAGCCAATTAATTATAACCCCCCTCAGATATTCATTCATTTAATAAATTGATCATTTGTTTAACTTAAATCATGTTTATAATTTATAATTTTTTACTTTGATATCTAATTTTAACTTTGTTTTCTTATTTTAATTTATTTGTTAAAATTTAATTTCCACTAAATATATTTTTTCACCAATGTTAAATTCAAATTTTAGTCTTTATTCAATTTTTTCCTGTTGAGAAGGTTAGGGTGGTGAGTGCATTCCTTGCTGGCACTTGGGGTATGATTTTGCAATGGTTACTTCATTATTTACCTCAAGTGATCATTATATTTTCCTTATTTAATAATATTAGGTTTGTTTTTCCTCATCATGTCTTTCTTCTGAAGAAGGATCATGGGAGGTGATCTGAAACATCAAGGCCAAAATTATTCACGTAATTATCCCCAAAATCAAATTTTAATTATATGGATTGTGAAAGCATAAAATATGCTACATTTAAATTGTTGTTGATAAGTGGTATTAGTTTGGGACTTAGTTGATGTGGTTGTCCTAGGTATATTAGATTGAGTTTATTTAGGTATGTTTTGGGTGTAATGGTTGGGGTAATGTGTGGTTCTATAGAAGATTTTGTAGGTGGTGAAGATTTCAAAAAAATAAGTGTATTTGGAATTTTAATAAGATTAGAGTGAGGAGAATGGGATAGAGAAGTTGCATTGATGGATAGGGAATGAGTATCCAAATGTGTTTTTTGAGTAAATTCATGTTATTTAGTGGAGGAAGAAGTAGGAGGTATTGTTATATTTATGGGTATTGCTTGCGTATGCCCCAATTCTATAAAGTGGGATGGGTAAGAATATTATACGGTACAAAAAGTTAGGAAGTTGTTATAGATATAAGTTGGGTAGGGACCAATATAATAAATAAATCTCCTCAAATTGTTTATATTGACAAAATTATCATCATTAGGATGGATGGAAGTTTCAACATTGTTAATCATGGGAGATTGAATAGTACTTGGTTGATGATTATGAAGAGGATCCTTGTAAATTGTGAGATGAGTGTTAGCTTGATTAAGGGATTCATGTTTAATTTTTTTTTTTTTTAACTTTGGTTTCCACTTCATAAGGCTATTGACCACTCAAATATTAGGTATTCATGATCAAAATTAAGACCATGAATATATTTAAGAGTAAAGTTTTATAATTGGGGATAAGTTTCATGAGAATGACCCCAATGTGTATGATAAAAACAAAATTTATGTGGATCATATCAATGTTTGGTAGGGAAAGTAGGTGAATATATTAGGGTGAAGGTCTAGGAAGATGAATTTAAATTCTTGACATGGAAAATGGTTTATGAGAATTCACATTGTTTACTTGGGAAAATGTAGAACAAGGTTATGGTAAAGGGTTGGTTGAAATTGGTTGTGAAAGATTAAAATCATTGGAGCCACTTGGATTAATAGCATAAAAATTCGTATATAATCATATTTATCTATAATTCCATCATTTGTATCATGATGGTTTTTATATTTTATAAGCATTCAAGATTTTAAATGAAGGATGGAAAGGCTTAAATTATCTTATGAGAAAATATTAATGTTTGGCTTGGTTAAGGGCTTCTTTTAAATATTTGGGATAAAGGTTCCTAACATGATATTATAGTTAAGGATGAAAATCATTGGTGAATAAGTGAAATAGGTTTTCCTCCAACATGTTATGTTCATATTTATTGGATGAAACTTTGCATCTTTTAATGATTACTTGTGTAATTTTGGATTCTGATTACTTATAGTTGATAAAGTGATCTAAGATGTTTTCAAGAAGATCATATATTTTGAATTCATGTAAAAATGCATTAACTAAATATTAAATATTAGATATAGTGTGATTTTTGAATTGATTATACCAATCCAAAGTATCACCTATAAATATCTAAGCTAAAAGTTTGGTGGCAGCAATAGTATTGAGTTTAATCCAATCTTTGTATAAATTTTTAAAAGATTTCATGTGCAAAACAAGATCTTTGGACCCGTTATAAGTGATAATAATAATAATACCACATATAGTTATGTTTGTAATTTGAGTGACTAAGGGTTCTTTTTTTAAATTTTTAATAGTCTTGTTGAGAAGTGGGGGTTGAGATATAAGGTTACCTTATGCATCTCTAGGGGGTTGAGGAATTAGGATTTTTAACTCCCCATTGAGTAGGTTGTGGATGGTTTTTTTATTGTAAACTTTAGTTTTGCATTTATAACATTTGATTTGTACTATTAGTTTCAAAAGTAGCCACTTGGTCCATGGCTTGTAATGTAATTTTTTTAGTGTGGATAGTTTCTTGATTAGTAGAAGTGACTTGAGATGCACTAGAGGTAGAATTGATGTGAGTATAGACATGGGATATTTGAGCAGGCTTGTTTGATTAAATACTACCCATATAAGTTGAAATAATAGGCAAGGTTGAATAATAGGTAGCAAAAAAAGTTGAAGGCAAAGAAGAAGTGGGTGTTGAAAAGTCATGGAAGAGGTCATAGGGTGACTTGCCCCAAGGCTAGTAGATAATTCATGCATAGGTGAAAGTGGAATATTGATGTAAGGTCCCATCATGAGATTGTAGATGATCATGGGAAATTTTCCTTGATGTTGGGGGGTTTTCATTCATGAATAGTATTATTTCAGCACTATATTGAAGATCAACTCTCATATTTAAGAATAGACATTTTTGGATGATAATTAAGTGGAACCAAAGTTTTGGGAGGAGATAATCCATAGTTATTAGTTATAGAAACCATATAGACATTAATAACATCTATATTTTTTATGGAAGTATAAGGAAGTTGAGATTGAAGATGATGAGGAAGGATAATTAAATTTATCATGTCATTTTTTTTCACTTTCATCAATTATATGTTGCATGGTGAAAAGTGAAGATACAAATAGAAATATAAAAACCTACTAAGACAAGTTAGTCAACTTAATTGTACCAGTAGGAACAAAAAAATTTGGTCAGTCTAATAAGTAGAGCTATTTGACTTAGTTGTGTAAATAGGAACAAGAAATAATCCATAAAGACTACTAGGTCAAGCTAGTTAAATTAACTAGTCAGGTAAAAATAGACAAAGTTTGGATAGAAAACTAAGTCAAGTTGGTTGACTTAATTATAAAAGCAGGAAAAAAATAGTTTGAATAATCTACTAAGTCAAGCTAGTCAACCTAGATGTATAGGTAGGAAAAACATAATTTGGATAACCTACAAATTTAAATTGGGAAACTTAGTTATACAAGAAGGAAAAATTATTAATTTAGATAGCCTACTAATTTGAATTAGTTTACTTAGTTGTATAAGAAGGAAAAATGATAATCTGGACAAACTACTAAGTCAAACTAGTCAACTTAGTAATATAGGTAGGAAACATACAATATAGATAAATTACAAAGTTGAGATAATCAATTTAGTTTTACATGTAGGAAAAATAAAATTTGGACAACTTATGAATTCAAATTGGTTGGCTTAGTTTTATAAGTAGGAAAAAATATTAACCTATATAACCTACTAAGTTGAGTTTGTTGACTTAGTTGTATAGGTAGGAAAAATGATAGTATGAATAGCCTATTAAATTGAGTTGGTTTTTTTAGTTGTACATACAGGAAAAATATAGTCTAGACATCCTAAAAAGTTGAGTTAGTCAAATTTGTTGTGTAGACAGGAAAAAATAGCAATCTATACAGCCTACTAAGTTAAGCTAGTCAACTTAATTATATAGGTAGGAAAAATTATAGTCTATATAGCCTAATAAGTCGAGTTGGTTGACGTAATTATATAGGGATGAAAAATACAATATGGATAACCTATAAAATCAATATGGTTGACTTGGTTATATAGGCAAGAAAAAATACAAATCTACACATCCTACTAAGTTGGATTGGTCAACTTAGTTATATAATAAAAAAATGATAATCTTGACATCATATTATTTGATTTTATTGACTTAGTTACATATGCAAAAAAATACAAAATTATATTAACTTGTGTTGCTCAATTTAATTGATTCTAAAAAAAATAACAATAATTTGAACTATGTATTTTTAAGGCAATAGTAAATTGGATAGAATACTAAACTATCTACCACACAAAAAATAATTGTATTAACATTGGTCAATACAATTGTTAATACAATAGAGAATAACAATAATCAAGCAAAAATTATAATTTTATAATAATTGATGTTAATTAATTATCTAAAAAAAAGATCGAGAAGTTGTACAAAAAGGTTTTGATTGAATTTAGAGGCTTCCAAAGATACTTGCTTATCCATTATATAGTGATGACTCAATGATTTAGAGTGATAATTATAGAGTAACTATCATTCTCATAACCCAATAAACCCAACATTAAGATTGAGTTGGAAGTAACTTCTTAGCACTAAGCACTAACTGATGCACTACAAGATCAAACAGAGAGATGGATTCCTAAGGTTTAATTCAAGGGAGAATCATAGGGGCAAACCCATCATGTCATAATATATATAAGTGATAGATAAATACTGTAAACATATTATCACATAACCCTTCATGATAGTAGATAATTAGTTTTAAAATTGTCAGTACATAGTTTCTAGAAAAATCAAGATAAAGTGAAAATAAAGGTGAAAAGTAATTGTTGCAAACTGTAATCACCTAAAAGTGGTATTTATATGCTAAGAGTGTTGAAAAACCTATTCTTAGCTTAGCCATAGACCTATCCTAAATTCATTATCAAACTTTTCCATCCATTGTGTAGACCACAAACATCTCCAGTTAGCTCAAACATAGTCCTAGAATTGCATTCCTAAATCCTAACCCATTATGCCCACCAACCTGCCAGTTAGATACTAGCACCACATTAAGGACACTATATCCACATGGCACTAGTGTCCCCAACTTGGTGCTCGTGTCCCTTACCCTAACTCTCTTGAACAAATATATTTTCAAATATATACCCCTCTTAAGGTCAACCTAAGCACATTTTATTATCCACATAAGCTAAAATCACTATAAATACAAGACTATTAGACCTATATCCACTAGATAAAAAAATAAACGTAAAAATCCTATTCAAATAAGAAACATGTTGAGAAAAATCAAGGTTATTAATCCATATTCTGACCTACTTTTGCATACTACCATATACAATTACCCTAAGCCTAGATTTCAAATATTATCAAAATCAAGCACACTCAAGGCATTCAAGACCACTATAATTCTAGAATTCACTTACACTTGCACCAAACACTAGGTGGGAGAACTACATTGGGCTTGATCCCTGCTTGGAGTATTGGTATGTAGGCAATTCTCTTCATAGCAGGGTGTTGAGGATGTCCAACCTATACTACTAACAAACACACATTTTTAGCTCATGTCATACTTGAAATGAGGATTAGGGTTTGCATATTAAATTATATATTAGAGGCACAATATAGAGTTTTATATTTCATGTGTGTAGGAATAGAACCCAAAAACACAAGTGTAGGTTCTCCAATAAAATAGGAACAATCCTACAAATAGGAAACTAGTGCCATTTTTAGGACAGTAGAGTTGCATGGCACTATTGTCCAAGTGGGGAACTACTGTCTAATGAACAATATAACTTAGGGACCCTATTGATGATACTCAAACCTATTTTTAACCCAATTTTTAACACTCAAATCTTTTACAAAAACTATTTTCTAAATAAGTCTCTATTTACACATATTCATTACTATTTTTAGAAATTTAAAGCAAGTCATATTTTATAACAAATCAATGGTAATTTATCACATATTATTTAATTGATTTAGATAATTCAACCCTTTAATCTAACTTAATATTTATATACTAATACCCTAAAAGGTCAACACATTTGGTGAACCCAACTTAATTTGAATATTGCCTAAAATGCTAATTTGCCTTTTCTAAATTTTTGTGCAATAAATTAGGGACACATACTTCTATTTTTATATTTTTTTGGCATAACCTAAATCATTAAATCAATTTCATATTAGAGTTTTAAATTTATTTAAATATAATTTAATTTTTTTGCAAAAAAACCCTATATTTAAAAAACCCTAACCCTAAATGCTCTTAAGTTTTGTATCTTATTTTTCATTAAGTACTTTCAATTTTTTAGAGTTCACATATTATGTTTTAGTATCTCTATTCCAATTTGTTTACTATATTCCATCTAAAATTTTTATTTCTCTTCCATTAAGAAGAAGTGTTAGACTAGGTGTTAGTCTTATATCACATATTTAGATTATTGATATCCAAACCTATAACATGGATAATCAACCTATCATAACTCCATATATGCATCCTTCACACCCTAATTATGTGTTTTTCAATGATAATGCATGTGAATATGAAAAATACAACTAAGAACAAGATGATATACACATTGAGAATTGGGACACTTTCCATCCACTTAACAATGATGCCATAATTATGAACAAAGATAAGGTATTATAGGGATTCAGAGATAAAATTTGAAAATATCCCCTTGATCATGAACAAATACTACAATTCATATTATAAATCAAGAAAAAAACAAATAATGGTCAATATTTAACTCCCTTAGTTAATAATATTATTACACCTCTGGTAGGGATAACTCAACCAACTCAGAAAGCACAACCTAAGATTGTAATTCAACAACTATTAGTGATAACTACACCACTTATGGCTAGTTCCTCCACTCCAGATGTACAATCCTTTATGCATGAGATTCATAATCTGTAGTCTAAGGTGTTACATGTTGATAAAGGAGCCACTAGACCATCACATGAATTGGATTCTAAAATTCTCTTATATACACCTTTGGAATATCACATAGCTAAAACTCCTTTTCCATATGGTTTTTGGTCACCTAAGATTACATTATATGATGTCATGGGTGACCTAAAGCATAGCCTCAGAGCTTTTCATGTGACATGCTTGGACTGTGTGTCCAAGTATTGGATTCTTATGAATTTATTTCCATGAATTATAAAGGATTATGCCCTATAATAGTTATATGATTTACCAAATAAATCTATCACAACATTAAATCCTTTATCTAACATGTTTCTAGCACATTTATCCATCAACACCAGTGATAATATATCATATGCATAAGTGGCACAGTTAAAACAAAAATGAAATGAGCCTATTGCATATTATGTCTTATGGTAAAAGACAATATTAGATAAATTGACTATCCCCATGGTGGACATAGAGATTCAAGACATATTTAAAAAAAAGTATCCTACTAGCATTACATGAAGCTATCTTATTCAAAAAGTTTCCTACATTTATTGATTTGTGCCACATAGTCAAGGAAAGAGATGTTAAGCTCTTATCAATGGGAAAAATCAAGTATAAAAATGGATCAAAATCAAATATTAATATTTTATAAAAACCTCCATACAAGGTAAGGGCCATAGAGAACAAGAGTGATCAAAATTCCATAGTTAATGTAACTTTTGAACCATCTCCTAGATTGGTTTTATTCATTCCTCAATGTAGAGTCTTCACTAACCTTCCATAGTCACTAGCATGGGTTTAAAAATATCTCTTAGATTAAAATATCATATCTCTTCCTCCCAATAAAGTGGTTGATATGATATGGTGTCTTCCAAAGAATAATGATTTTAATGCACTATACGAGTATCACAAGGCACTAGGCCACACAACAAATAGATGCATCAACATAAAATAAAAAATAAAATATCTCATTAAGGATAATATTATTGATGTGGGAATACCCATAGAGGCACCAAAAACACATCAAATATATGTTAAGGCACTAAAGATACTCTCATATCCATTTCCCAATCACACAAAGAATGATGTAGGGAGCACATCAGGTGTTCACTATACATATCAGGGACATCCACCACCAACTTCATATAACACATTTATAGAGGAGGCACATCCATTACATAACATTATTAGAATGTACCATAGTATAGTTCTACCTAGACTGCTTATCACATTCTCAAAGCAAGATATTGTGTGTGATGATACATATCTACATAGACTCTTCATACAAGCATATATAGACCACCATCCTCTATAGATTGTTATGGTTGACAATGGGTCAAGCATAAACATGTGAAATATGACACTCTTATAGCATTTGGGTTACATAGAGATGGATATACTCCCCATAAATATAGTCATTATTGCTTTTATTGGTCATGTTTAGAACTCCATCAGGGATATTTTACTTCCATTATAGGTTCCACCAGCACACATAGCCACTTGGTTCCTAGTAGTACCTAGTTCTGGGGTATTCAATATATGATTAGGTAGGCCATGGTTAAAATATCTCCAATCCATCCAATCTATATTACACAAATGCTTAAATTATATACATGAAAATAAGGTGGTTAAATTTGAGGGTGTCCCATATGAATATCCTCTACCCATCCCAAAGGTAGTTCTAATGTAGTTACCAATTATATTTCTAGCACCATTACCAAATATTGCATAGTTATCAATTACAACTGAGAATATATATCCTATGCATACATCATAGAGTTAAGTAGAGCTACCAATGCAGGTGAGGTCTACTCATATGATATCAACATGTACATACTCTCCCATGGAAACCATTATTAGAGAGACCCATGCATTAGAGATATGTCATAGATTGTAGAGGACCTTCCTCTACTTAGTTGTTGAGATTAGTAATATTGTGTTTTATGGGTTCTCAACATAAGGAACCTATGTCACCTACAACTTCTTCTTCTATTTTATGGGTTCTTAATACCCCTACAATTCATAGGTCATGATAATAAATGCCACAGATTCATATCATCACTACACAGGTAGATTTAAACATAAATAAATCTTCATAGTAGGTTATGGGATCATCATTTCCCTTCTTATTGAGATTATTAATATTGTGTTTTATGGGTTCTCAACATAAGGAACCTATGTCACCTACAACTTATTCTATTATATGGGTTCCTAATACCCCTACAATTCATAGGTCATGATAATAAATGCCACATATTCATATCATCACTACACAAGTAGATTTAGACATAAATAAATCTTCGTAATAGGTTATGGGATCATCATTTCCCTTTCACACACCATGCACAATAATAGTTCCCTTATTCAACATAGGTCATAGTGATAGTGAGTCTCCCATGAGACTCATTGGTTATATGGTTCCTACCCTATTGTACATACTTGCTTCTCTCTCACTCCTTATACATAGTTTATTTTCATGTACTTATACATAGCTTATATCTAGAAAATTCAAAAATAATATAACATGTCAAAATTTAAAAAAAAATCAATTATTACTCAAAAAACATAAAATTTATAGATTGTATGTTTTTTTATGTTTACATTTTTACACTTGCTAGATATTACATATGCTAGTTATATTAGTACAGTCAATTTGATCATACATGTATGTTTCACTTGTTCTTGTTGAGTGCTTACAAATTACATAAAAGACTCTGATCCACTACAATAATCTAGATTTGTTATCATCTACCAACTGAGGGAATATACACTAATTCAAATTTATTTATTTTCTCCATTTGTCCACTCAGGGGAATCTTATACATAGTTTCTACTACTAGGTTCTATCCTTACATTCTATACATGTCAGTTTATGAATTGATATATCTTGATATTGATCATTGTTACTTATACTCAATTTTTTTATTACTATCACTAGTTTAGCCTCAACATATATACATCCTAGCATTTACATAGATTTGTACTACATAGTTATACATGTTTTCATTTATATCTTTCCTAGTTTAGACTTGATTATGTTTCCTATGCTTCTTCCATTTTGAGTACATTTGAATATGCCATTATTATTTGGCTCTAAACCACTTCTATGCATGTATGCCTTGGACATGTGTTCATCTCCCTTTAGTTTTCTTTCCCAATTGTATATGCGCACATTTGAACATGTCCTTATATGTGGCTCCAAGCCAAATTGTTTATTTCTTATGTATTAGACATTTGAACATGTCCTTGTATGTTTTCTAATCTCAAATATATTAACATGTGCCCATGTCCCTTGTATTGTGGCCCCTTATCCTAATTTTGAATGCCTCATGTGTTTTTTATGTATGATTTCTTTTATGCCTCTTCACCATGAGACTTATTTTAGCTTGTTACACATACCAATTTTTCATTCTATGAGGGACCTCATGCATTTACCCTTCCTACTTATGTGATTGGACATCATGGCCCATCCATCTAGGTAGCTACTCAATTTTTTTGTTATACACATTTATATTTATACCCTTGTAAAATTATATATACAACATACATCTTACAATACATACTTATGCTCAAATTCTTTTACATTTTGATGTTATGTTTCCACATTATATTGGAATATCACATAGTTATCATATATGCTCTAGCTAACATATTTTGTATAACTATTTTATTTTGAGGATGGTTTTTGCATAGGTCAACAACTTCCCTCAAAAGAGAGGGCATTCACAATGGTTTTTCACAAAGATCAAACTCCTACATTACTATTCATAGATCATTTTCAATACATAGGCTCAGTTTTAAAAAATCAGACACAGGAAAAAATAGGGACTCAAAAAATAGTTTAGTCACCCAAAATTTAGATTAGATAGACACTATTACCCATATTGGGACATTAACACCACTAAGATCTATTTTCCACTACATGACACTATTATCCAGTAGCCCTAGCTTCAGGATAGTCTAGATTAGCTAGAATAGTACACCAAGTATAATAAAAGTTTGCATAGATTTCATTACAAGTTTGATAGTTATATTCATATTTTGTTTAGATGTACTCATTTTAGCTCAGATTCATACCAATTACTTAGATTTGGGGCATCATGCATGACATGATAACTCTCACATTCAATTCAAATGCATAGATATAATTATTACATACTAAGTCCAGAATCAATATACTCACATATCATATTGGGTGCATGTGCACAACACATAGTTTCCATATGCTTAGTTATACGTAGTTTGATTAGATGGAATAAAAAACTCCATATCATTCTTTACATTATATACTCTTTATATAATATTCTAGGTTGTCACCAGTTTCATGCCTTACTCTATTTATAGTAGTTGGCATTCTCGAGTGGCCCAAAGCTACCTAATGTACCTGAGTGGCCATGAAGCCAACATACATAGTTAAATATACCTATTTAGATAATTTTATCACTTTATACAATTTATATTTATATGCATCTACTTCAAATGAGTGGGAATTGATGGATTCATAGCCTACTTTAGTTCTTAAACCACCCACATGAGGGGGTTAGACAAACTTATAGTCTTATCCAAACTATTCACAGATCATGATCTACTAAGAAGGGTGGGAAATTATGGAGTGAAAACTAAATTGAGTTCTTGAGCCACCCACATATGAGGATTATTTAAGATATCAACTTAGTCTAAGCTATCCAATGATTTGATCACTATGTACACTCACACACATAGGATATCATCAGGTTCATGTACCCAATGAGTGTGTTATTTCCTTTCCTTTTTTATATCTTGTTACTCATATTTACTCAATTACTTTATTCAAAATATTCTTTTTATTTTGATAATGTCTTAAGTAAGGATTGATTTTTACATGTTTCACTATAGGTTATTATTTTGGACCATGTTTCACATATGTAGACCTAGATTCACATACTCAGACACATCTACACATTCTTCACATCCTAGGTAAGTCTATGCATGCTTATTTTTCCTTTATACTAGTCATTTTGATTTTTTTTAATTTTAGCATAAGGGGGTGGAAATTTAATCACTTAAAAGTGGTATTTGGATGATAAGAGTGTTTCTTGATATATCCTATTCCTAGCTTATCCCTAGACCTATCCTAGAGATTTTATCACACTTTTTCAGCCATTGTGCATATCATTGACATGTCCAATCATCTCAAACATAATCATTAAATTACATTCTTATATCCTAATCCATTGTGCCCAATAGCCTACCATCTAGACAATAATTCTATATTAAGGACACTAGAACCACATGATGGTAGTGTCCCTAGCTTAGTGCTAGTGTCCCTTACCCTAACTCTCCCAAATGGATATATTTTTAAAAATATGCCCCTCCCAAGATTGGACTAAGTATATTTTATTATTTACACAAGATATGGATCACTATAAATAAAAGACTCTTAGACCTCTATCAACTAGATGGAAACTAAATGTAAAAATCTTATTTAAATAATAAACAAGTTGAGAAAAATCAAGGTTATTAATCCCTATTCTACCCTACTTCTACCTACTACTATATACATCTTCACTAAGCCTAGATTTTAAATATTTTAAATCTCAAGCACACTCAAGGAATTCAATACCATTATCATTATAGAATTCACTTGCACTTTCACTAAGCACTAGGTGGGAGAACTACATTAGGCTTCATCCTCATAAGGGTATTGGTATGCTGGTAACTCTCTTCACAATAGGGTGTTGAGGATGTTTATCCTATACTACTAAAAAAAACATATTTTTAGCTCATGCCATACTTTCAAGGAGGATTAGGGTTTTCATATTAAATCAGACATTCCATACATAATATAGAGCTTTAGATTTCATGCATGTATGAATAGAACCTAAAAACATAGGCAAAGGTGCTACTATAAAATAGGAATAACACTACAAAAAGGACTATAACCATTTCCAAGACACTAGAGTTGCATTCCACTACTGTCTAGGTGGGGCACTACTATCTATTGAAGAATTTAATGTAGGAACCATATTGTTGACACTCACACCTATCTGTGACCAATTTTTAGCACTCAAATCTTCTACAATAGCTATTTTCTAAATAAGTCTCTATTTGCACATATTCATTACTATTTTTAGAAAGTCAAAGAAAGTCAAATTTTATAACAAATCAATTGTTATTTATCACATATTATTTCACTGATTTAGATAACTTATCCCTTTAATCTAACTTAGGATTTACATAGTAAAACCCTAAAAGGTTAAAACAAAAACCAATTTGTAGTTTTTAGATAATAAATAAATAGGCAACTAACATTTTACAAAGTAAATGTGAGATTAATTACTAATAAATAAATGTGAATTGCCTTGATTATGTTGAAATTAAAAGATAGAATAATATCAATCATGTTGATCTTGTTAAAACATGAAATAGAATACAGTCAAGCAAGTTGATCTAGTCTATTGTGAAAATATGTTAAAAACAAACATAATCAGCTAGGTCGACTTAGTTTGTTTGGAAAATAAAATAGACATAGAACTAAGTCAACAATGTTGACTTTGTTGATTGTATGATACAATTTTACAAAATTGAAAAACTAGTAAAGATAATATAAAAATTAAAATTTTTGACTTTGCTAAAATATAAAAATAAAAATTTGATAAAAATTAAAGTATGAATATTTTTTAGAGTGAACCTAGAAACTATAACTAGATTGACCAAGTTGACTTAGTTGGTGGGTTTAAAATAATAAAAAAAGTGATTACTAACTATATTGTTCAAACTTTATTGAGTCCTATAGAGATAAAAATATGAAATAAACATAAAGATTAAACAAGATCAACTAGGTCAATTTAGTCTATTGAAATCTAAAAACTAAAAGTGGTAAAATAAAACTATATTGACTAAGGACAATCTAGTTTGTTGAAAGATACAAAGTAAAAATTATTAAATTAGACTAGATCATTCAGCCTGATCTATTTGACTCTAAGTGAGTAATATAAAAAATATGAAATGTGACTGAGTCAACTAACATGACTCATATTATAAATGAAACTTTACACACCAAAGGATATAACTAAATTAGCTAGTGTGATCTAATTGACTATAAACCCTAGACCTGCAAATAGGAAAAAAGAATAAATCAATGAGTGCGATTAAATTTATTATAGAAGTAAAACATATAAATAAAGGTAAAATACTAGATCAACCAACATAATCTAGCTGAGTATGGAAATAGAACTTAAAAATAAAAGACCAAATGACATCGATCAATGTGATCTAGTTAATTGTAGATTTTGAATCTACAAATGGAGGTTAAGACTAGATCGACCAACTTGATATAGTTTACTATAAATGAAAAATTGAAAATGATGTAAGATTTATATTCATGTTGGGTTCACCAAGATGTATGCAATGAATTAAATTATATTTATAACTTATTGACTTAGTAAATCGAAGATCATATAAGGTAATACACTAACATCTATTATAATAGATATTTATATCAGAAGCATAACCAAATTAGATATACTAAAACTAACCAATGGATCTCTTAATAAATAATAATAAAGGAGAGGGTTCTAAATATTCTAGGTAATTACCACTATCTAATAATCTTAGTTAGGTCTAAATACATAATATAAAACTAATCTAGTGTTCACCAAAGCTTGTGGCACAAATGGGGATGGTCAAACATAAATAAACAATCAAGGGATCATAGTAGAAAAATGGGGGGCCTAGATCACCTAAAATGAAATATGTCAAATAAAGAAAACCCTATATCTACACTAAGTTTAAGCATAGAGGTAATATAAAGAAGCAATTATATATTCAAAATACATTATTTATAAAATATCTATCTATCAAATGAAATAGAAAGAGTCATGAATACTAACCTTGGATGAAATTATTGATTCTCAATCTCTCCCTTGGTCAATGGTGTTTTGCAAGAGGTTTTATAGATTTATAAGGATCATACTATAAAAATCATATCTAGGCTAAAATTTTCTTACTTTACATCTAAGACTTCTCACAATACAAGTAATCTTCTCTCTAAATCAAACCCTAAGTAATAACTCCTTCAAATAAAAATTTAATAGAATTGTAAATTATAATGATATGAAAATGAATGTTCCTCTCAATTAGATTGAAATGAGCCTTGTATTTATAACAATGGATAAGCCTTAACCCTTCTAAAATTTTAGCTGATAAGATTAGTTAGCTTAATCCCATTGGTTAAAAAAATTTATACTTAGGCCTCTAGGTTGGCTTATTTATATAACATGTGCTTAATACTTTCTAACAAGATCAATATGGTCGACTTAGTAGAAAAAAAGGTATTTACTTAGTTAAGGGTTATTTGAAAAGAGAAATATTCGGGTAAATCTGTGAATAGATTTTATATTTATTGGGGATTTAGATCAAATATTTATAATGGGTTTAAGTAATGATAGAATTGACCAAAAATATTGAGAAGCACCAATGATTTGTCCACCCCTTTCTCGGTGCACCCTTTAATGCATGTACTCAAAAAGATCAAAACTCGACAAATTTTTACAAGAGATGAAACATCATTAAATGATAAAATTTAAAAATATTATGTATATAAACTACATCAATAAGGATAAAAAATTACAAATGCCAGTAAATAGTCTCAAAATTATATCAAACTAGTCAATGTAGTATATGAAGATAAAATGTGCAAAATAGATGGTATCAGCCTAGTCAATGCTATAAAATACAAAGAAATTGACATAATTGAATGAATTAGGATTTAAGGAGGTAAATTAAAATATAAATCTAAATAAATTGAATTGGCATTAGTAATTATATGATCATGCCATAGGTAGAAACATCTCTCAAAGCACCATGATCGTACCCACCCCTTTCTTAGTGTACCCTTTAATACACAAACTCAAGAATATTGGTGCCTGACAAGTCTCTATAAAAGAAAAATAATAATAAATTAAAAAAGTGTTGTGTATACATATGCCTCACCTAAAGCTCATCACATTACTCAATGGTATAGTATGGGACAGTGCTTTGAGAAAGAACATATAAACACAACAATTGATCTCACTAAAATGAAATAATTTAAATAATTTAATATAAATAAAATAAAAATACATACATTTACTTACTTAATATAGAAAATTTTGCATGTGAGAAAGTTATGAAAGCTGTACACTATGCAAAATAAGAGGTAGAATTTAAAAATAAGATACAATTTCATTTTTTTACAAAAATATTCTATTAGCACCTAAAAAATATCTATTTTCAAGATTCTAAAGCTTCTTTTGGTTTATGAAGAGGACCTATAGAAACAAAGATAGGTACAATGTAGAATATCTTGGTGACTAACTGAAAACTAATAGCATGATGATACATGTTTTATTAATTTCTAAAAAATGTGAGAAAATTCATGGTAAAAAAACAAAAACTAAGTGATGAGGCATGACATGTTAAGTAGATAGATAATCAACCAACAAAATATGTGGAAAAATGATGAATTAAATGATAAAAATGAATGTAAAACACATCCTAAAATATAAGATATGTAAAACATTGTAATTAAAATATCAATATAAAAGATATCAAAAAAATATGTGTAAGTAAATGAAATGTCATCTCATGTCAAACAAACATGAAAAATATATAAGGACTTAAAATTTTGATTTCAATTTTAAATTTAATACAAGCATGTCAAGTCAAAAAAAAACATGTAAGTATGAAAAAATTCCTATGTAAGATAAGTGATGTACATAAAAAATAAAATAAGAACATGATGGATAAATGCAAAATAAAAAGTTATAAATAATGACAACTCCAATTTAGTTCTTGAAAAATATGTGATGTAGGAAGGCACAACCACCTAATAGCATGACTAGTATCACAATGATATGGTGTAGGAGCAATGATGAGAGGCTATTTGAGGAAGGCCTAGTCCTATTTGAGGTTTTACAATACAACTCACAAACTAAGAGCCAAGAGGTGTAAATAGGATGATAATATCATATAAATGTGATCATCTAAAAGAAATACCCATCAAGATAATATTAGGGAAGATATGATGTAAATATGGAATGCAAGGTGCCACATGGATGATGTGTAGATATTTAATGGGAATGAGACACACTAAACAAGTATGCAATACTAATAACTATCAACATCAAGGACCTATGACACTCTAACTAGTAAACACAAAGCTTGGGATAGCAAGGGAAGTACATATATCATCCCATAACAGCTGTATGTATGAAAATTAAAAGGTTCTTACCTTTCCATAACATGTTCCTCCATCCTCAGAACCCTTTACATAATTGTTAGCATATTTTAAATATTGGGTACTTGTGTGTGAATATAGGTAGTAATAAAATGTAGATATAATGATATTATGATAAAATGAAACTTCCTACCTTAGTCTACTAGCCTACCACAACCCAATAGACATGATCTCTATCATGAGTCCAACTATGGAGTTTGAGCTTCGACTAGAATAGAAGATATGACAAACACAAATCATGTCTTTTGGTGTGTTCATACTTTTAAGATATAATATATTTTAAAATTATCTTTTCTTATGATATGGCTTTTAACTCTTTTCATTTTTTCTATGTTTCCTCCATATGAATTCATAAAAACCAAATATGAGTGAAATAGGTAGCTAACACAAGAGAACTTACGCTTGGCCAATAGAAAGGACCTAAAGAACATGGTGTCTAAAGACTTGCCTACATGCAAGTGTGTGATCTCAACACTGACCTAAATTTGCCTCAATTAGAAGGAAATAAGTGAAAGATGGGTATTTTGTAAGATCCATCCATGTAATAAAGGTGATATAATGATGGATATACTCGTAGCCTATCACAACGAGGGAACATAATAATTATAAAAGGGACACGGCTATGTTATGATTTTAATGTCACTAGGGAAGTTGTACTAACCTAAAAGGGATATATAACAAGCAATAATGAAAGTAGTAGTCATCTCAAGCGTGGGGAAAAGTAAATAATCATTCCAAAAGAGGGAAGAAGGTAAATAGTCATCCTAAAAGAGGGGAAAGTAAATAGGGGTCAATTTTTTTTAAAATATACTAAATAAAACATGGTAAAAATGTAATAAATATGATAGTAATGAAAAACTTAGAGGTGATACTTAAGCTAAGAGAAAAGAATGATAAAACTAATTAATAACAAAGAACAAAAAATGAAACAATGGTGTAATAAAAAGTTATATAAAACTTGAAGGCAAAACCTAAAATACATAAGGGAAAAAAATTGACTAAAAAAATACCAAAAATTAAAAATTGAATCAACAATGTAAATAAAAATGATACAAAACCCAAAGGTGATACCTATGATCTACTAGGAAAGTAAAGACCAAAAGTAAAATGAAATAAAACTAAAAGATGATACTAAAGAAACAAAGTTCAAAATTAAAATATCAAAGAAACCAAAAAGAAAAAATGGTGTAAGACATCATCGCAAAAGAGGGTTAATATAAATAAAATGTAGAAAAGTAAAGAAACATGAAACCAAATAATAAGCAAAATCTATGCTAATGTCTATATCAAAGATAAGAATGTGAAATGAAAGTGTATGCATCTTATAAAGTTTCTTGAGGTTGAATGTGATTGATTAGAATATTTGAGAGGTTATTAATTACTAACTCATTATATTGATGAGAAATCAAGAAGCTAAGAGAATAATGATAGGCATCATAAGATGCCTCAAAATCATAAATAATATCAAGAATAGGCATCACAAGATGCCCAAAATATTTAAATATGGTTAATGAAAGGTGAATCAATATGTGTAGTTTGAAAAGGATGGGTATCACAACATGTCCCAAAATACTTGATAATAATAGGATGGGCATTGCAAGATTTCCTAACTTATGGGGTATTGGTGAATTAGAGTTAACCTCAAAATTGACATGCCTAAGAGTGATTTCAAAATTTACGTAAATTGGTGTTATAGTGACAAATGTGGAATCTAAGATAATGTCAAGATCTTTGAGAGGTGATATAAAATTATGATGTACGGTATCAACTAGGCCAATGTAGTATGATGAAATAGGGATAAAAGAAATTATATTGACCATTTTGATATAACTTATTTATGATATAGGACTGAACTCAATTGTATAAGCTATATCAATATAGTTAATTGAAGGAGGATTAAAATACACTATATTGACCAAGTTAATGTATTTTGGTAAAAGAGGACCAAAATGAATTGTATTGACTAGTTTGATATACTTTGGTAAAAAAGGATTAAAATGAATTGTATTGATTGGGTCAATGAAGTCTAGTGAAATAGAATAGTCTAATGATATATGACTAAGATGGACTATATTAGTATGGTTAATGTAATCTGATGGAATAGATTGAAATGTATCATCACATTTTGGGTAATGATCGATGCAATTGACTATATGGGATTGAAATATATCAAAGCATTCTAGGCCATTACTGATGCAGATGATTGTAGGTGAAGGAACTATATTAGCACATTCTAGGTTATGATTAATGTAGTTCATTATAGGTGAAAGAAATATGTCAGTACATTCTAGGTTATGGCCAATGAAATTGTCTATAATTGGTTGAACTATATTAGTATAATTTATGGAATGGCCAATGTAGTTTTTTGTATGAAAATTAACTGTAGTGACACATTATGAATTATGGTCAATGTAGTTGTCTATAGGTGGATTATATTGAATAATATTAGGATGGAAAATACAATCTGATAGAAGTGATTTTTGTAGATAGGAAGAAGTACGATAATTATGAAGATTTATATAAGCTCAAGGATCATAATCACATATAGTGTGTAAGTTGATATGCATTTAAATTAAATGTTCTTCATAAAATTAAGAATTGGTAAATATTGGTTGAATGTGAACTAAGATTTGATGACTCGTCCTCTTAAGGCCTTCCAAGGGCAAGTTAGATGGTGGATAGACATCAAGGGAACCATATTCATTATTACTAGATGTATAGTTAAGAGGGATAAATTAGGAAAATCATAAGAGGGATCATCATTAGGATGTTCCACTATCATGTTAGGGTCTTGTTGACCATTTTTGGTCACCATAGAGGATCAGTGTCTAATTTATAAAGGGGCTTCAAGACTACTTTGAGGACTCTAAGTTCAGTCAAAGTTCGACAAAAAAGACTACCTTTGACTTAGTTTATTTTCAAATAAGGCTTTAGGTCTTTAAATAAAGTTTTCAATGAAAATGTTGTGAAGATTATTGTCAAACACAAATGTTAAAAGAAAAAAAAGGGTTAGAGCTTGTGTTGTAGATCTTGTTCAAATTTTTGTTCTGAATAAAAGTTTCAAAGACCATTTTCATGCATCAAAGTTTGTGTGTGAACACCCATGCCAAGCAAAAATGTCGAAGATCAAATGCCTTAAAAAATATTATTCAAAGTTAAGTCTTCATTTAAAAATGTAAAAAAAAAGTTAGAATGCCTATTCTAAACAAAAATTCTAAAGACAAAATTTGTGAAGACTAAGACCAACACATGAGCATAAATTCCAAAACTAGGCACACAAAGAGTAAATCTTCATTCCTCTTATACAATCTCTTTTTAAAAGTCTTGCATTACAAAGTGTTAAGGTTTAGTGGCTTTATTAAATAACCATAGATTTTATTCCTACTACACAACCTTTGTCACCCTTTAATTGAAATACAACCGAGTGATAGAATAAGTATGTAGTTATGGGTGCATGGGTCTACCATACTTTAAGTAGCAAAGAGAAAAGTGCATGGGGAGGATTTACAATTCATAAAATCATGTTAAAAATTCATAATCCTCTTGTATGTTATTATAAAAGGAATTCCTTACACTCAAACATTGAGTTTTAGTGCTAGATCATATAATTCCACTTTTGTGCTCCTATGTTTTATAGTTTACGATCTAAACTACACACCATTCCTTTGTTAACCAATACAAGTTATAGATATTATGTGCATATGTTTTTAAAAACTTATATGTTTCTTAAAATTTCTTTGGATCCATGTATCATCATTATATAGACCTAATCTTGTTCAAAAATCTTTCATGTTGTAGTATTTTTTTTTTTTTACTTTTCCCAGAGCCATGTATTGACATTCTACAACCTTGGGCTATTTGAAAGTCCTTCAAAACTTATCTTTTCTTCAATGTTACTTGGGGAAATGACATCATAAAAGTGACAAATTAATCAAGTTAGTGGGATAATTCCACATGGTGAAATTTTGGTGACTTGGATCCCTAGGACGGTCCATGTAACTATAAAAATCTATTAGAGTAATGGGTTAGCAGGATGATTCCACTTGGTACAATCCTAGAAACCTAGCATCAAAAATCCATGTGCCAAGTTCAAATTATACCCTAGGTGAATAATAATAAAACATGTGGAGAATTTTTTCGATCTCGCATTTATATGATTATGTAAAAATTTTGAGTGCCTAAGTGAATAGATAAAGGCCACATGGTTGTTGGGTGGAAAAATAAGTTTCCACATCAACAGATCCAATAGCGAAGTAATGGAGAAGGAGAAGGTTATCGATATAAAGATGTATGGTAATGATGATGTTAATAATATACTATTTTAATTTTTATGGCCTATCCATACATCAAAACCACAAAAATCCAAGGATCAACTACATAACTCAAGTAATTCATAGAATTAAGGTATCTCAATGTGCAAATCATGGCATAGCTTGAAACTAATTGGTAAAATGTTGAGAGGTAAATGGAATCTGGATGAATTCATCATGGGAACATATGCATCCAAAATTAGACAAAGGATAAGTTTTAGGATAAGGGGACCAAATCAAAATAGAATTAAATAGAGAGTAGTTGTCAAGTTGTCATAACATGAGCATGTGATCTCTTTTGAAAAATATCCCAAATACCTCTGTATATCATAATTAAATGTTGTAACTACCTTGATAGTGGGTGAAGTTTTAACTAATAACTTTTGGGCTCCTCATTACCTATAACATCCTAGGTCTTATGTTGTAAAATGGTTGACATTTCTAGGCATAGTAATGCTTCCAAATTTTGCCCTCCATGATCCCTTTACCACTTGAACCTTGCATTTTAATGATAATTGAGTTGACATCCCTTAATTATTTTTCATTCTATGTGTTTTTTTTGTATGTTTATCTTTATATATGGATTACCTTTGTCCCTTTCAATTTTTTCCATTCCTAACACCTTCGTGCAAAGTTTTAATCCCTTTTTATAGTTTGTATGATGTGTGCACATAGGTCTATACAGACACTACTTTTGGATCATTCATCATCCCTCTTGGTGTTATATTGCATCATATTCCTTTATAAAAATTAATTATTCAATTTAATTATTCATCTTATAGTCTATGTGATATTTACTTATTATCTACAATTTGTAGTGTGTTCTTAAAAGCTTGTAGAGTGGCTTTATCTAGTGTTAGTGCATCACCATTTTATATTTTAGCATTCCTCCTCCCTTTTCCCCTTCAAAATATTTTAGACTTAGGATTATTTTTATATTTCCTTTCAACTCTTTTAGGCTTGCATATTGATCCTAAATCAAATGCATTTAGATTATAAAGAATCTAATCTTATTTGTATATCTATCCCAAGGAGTGTAAGGGTCCCAAAACCTTGGGGATGTTCACATTATTCCACTAAACCAATTATTCTAATTTAGTGGGTGTATGGTTTGAGTGATAATATGTCTTCACCTTCAATATAATTATCATCAAATATGGGAAAATGATGATGTTGATTTTCAACCATATGAGTAGTGAAGGTGGCACAACTAGGATCTTCATAGAGATAATTGGAAGGATCGTCAAGATCATAAGGAGGAACATTAAGGTCTTCACCGTGATAATAAGGATCATCAAGGTGTAAAAGAGGAAGACTATTTTGGTGATATTTTTGAATGATATAAGTGCCATAAGTGATATAGTTATGATCTTAATAGGTATCTTCATGAATGAGAAGTTAATTATGAATGTAAGTATCATTAGAATCATAGTATAGAAGGGGGGACCATACAGATAATCTCTGGTTCCACTATAGGTACAATCATAAGTGGAAATATTATAATTGGGATCCTTGGCCATGAAAAAGGTATGAAATAATTATACCATGAGGATTTATCTATAATGATGGTCATAAAAAATTGATGGAAAGATTGGCTATAAGAAATAAATGGTATCAATTAGGCTGATACAATTAGTTATTGATTTGAAAAATACATTGTATCAATGAGGTAATTATAGTTTGGAATAAAAAGTAGTGCTAGTGGTAGTTATGAATGATGAACTATATTATCCTGATCAATGTAGTTGGAAAGGCACACCAGACTATATCAGGTTGGATGATACAATATAAAAATTAAAAAAAAGGTACGTGGCTAGCCAATATCATTCACTAGATGACAAAAAAAGGTATTGGGTTGGCCCATATAGTTATGTTGTAAAATATATAATAATTTATAAAAAAAATCTAAGTTTCAAAAATGAAGAAAGGCAAGAATATGATCCAATAGAAAGTAAATTTTAATTCACATAGGGTTCACTAGAATGTATGTATAGGATAAGATTAGTCTACAACTATCTTATCTCAATCGATCTAGTCTCAGAGAGGTTAATCAAATATATCCCATGATACCTAATGTTTGGGTACTTACTATTTGATCCATAGACCTATAAATATGGGTACCTACATCACCAATACCTAGAGGAAAGGATTCCAAAACTTAAGCCTATGACAAAATGAAATAAATCTAACCTGACTTATATGAAAGTAAACAATTGAAACTAAGCAATGTAAATAAAGTAAATTAAGGGGAAAAGAGTTATAAATGATCAAAATTGGTAAGGTGCCATTGTCAAAAAATGGGGGTCTATGCAACCTAAATTGGAAAGATGTAAATTCTAATCAATCCTATATCCACACTAGTATTAGTGTAGAGAGAATCTAAATAATGATACATAAACATTGATTCACTAAGTAATAGGAAACATCTAATCACTAAGTAAATAAATAAAATATTATAAGGTTAGAAATACTTACCTTGAAATGGACCCATTGAGAATCAATCTCCCCTTTGGCCAATGGTGATTTATAATATATTTTTTTGGATTTGAGGACCTCAAAGGATGGATAAATAAGCTCTAGACCAATAAAGTCCTCTTAGGGAATCTCCAAGACTTCCACAAGATAAGATTCTAGACCTAACTCCAAATGTGACTTAAGGTAGAAGTGAGAGTGAAATTAGAGTGGATAGAGTGTATATAATTATGTTTAGAATGAACACACACACACACACACACACACACACACACACACACACACACACACACACACACACACACACACACACACACACACACACACACACACACACACACAGTTGTCTAACACCCAAAATAAACCCTAAAGTCTAAGTCAATGGCATCGACTAGTTTAGTACATTTAAGAGATGTTAGCTGGCACTAAACTACATTAGTTAGGCTGATATAGTACAAATGTTAGTAAAAAATCTTAGAACAACATCAAATTGGTTGATGTAGTGTATGAAGGGAAAAGGTGAAAAACAAATAGTATTAGGCTAGATGATGTTGTAGGATACAAGGAAAGTAACATAGTTGAATGAGGGAGGATGGAATGAGGTAAGTAAAAAAATAAATATAAATAATTTGAAATAGTAGTAGGAATGGTATTATCATGACATAGAAACATTTACCATGAAATGTCATGAGACGATCCACCCCTTTCCTAATGCAATCTTTAATATGTGCACTTAGGGAGGTCAATTCTCAAAAATTCATTACAAAATAAAATGTTAGTAAATGATAAAGTGAAAATATTATGTATATATAGTGTCTATGTACTTCTTAACTTAATTTTTTTCTATGTAACCTCCGAAAAATAATATAAGTGTACATTAATATAAAATGGAATAAGATGAAGCATCAATTGCACCATTATAATATTTGATAATAATCGCTTCATAATCAATAATTATTATGACATCACTACAATTAATAACAAGTTAGGGTATACAATATTGACACTTCAAGAGTTGTACATTAATGCATGAGTGGAATTAGATCTCACAAATTGGCACATAGGTGAATAACCTAACATCAATGTTGTTGAAGTTAGCTCAAGGATAAATACGTAATAATGGTAAACTATAACAAGATCTATGGACCTAAATCCTCTTGGATTAATAGAAGAATAAAGGATAGGATACCAAATTTTGAGGGGATGACAAGGGAGTATTTGTGGCATGCACATTTACACTTTTCACAAAATGATATGATATGTATGTATTTTCCACTTTAGGCAAATGACCATTACACATCTTCTCACTACAAAATCACTATTCACTTTTGATAAATCATAGTTATTTGATCTAAGATTGATGTCTCTCTTTCATATCCTAAATTCACCCTATGATTTATAACCTTAGAATCCATTGATTAACATGGTTATTTTTTTTATTATTATTTTTTTGTTATGAGATTTATGGCATATACTATAATGAGATAGTGATATTATTGATTAGTACACATGATGTGACAGCTATAATTTCTTATTTTGTACATTAAAGATGATATCTATTAGTTTTGAATAATTAATTAATATATATGGTGACTCATACTAACTACCTAATTATTATGAGGTGGATGAAAGATAAATCCTACTCTCAGAGCATGATGAGGGAGAGCATCATCAGAGAGGATGGGCTAGATGGGACAATAGGGTGATGATAGAGAAATTGCTAGTGACCCTACACACATGCAAAATAGATTTTAAATATTATATGCATAAAATGTTAATGCATAGTTATATAAATATTATTTGTGATTATATTTATGTGTGGATTTAGTCCTTAATAAGCATTATCTTGATTTTTAGAAATAAATCAAGAAAATAGATATTTAATTGCTTCATGTTAATAGTAATTAATTATTCATATATCTTATTTTGAAAATAATTATTAAAATATTTATCCTTTTGTTAAACAAAAAATTAACTTTATTTATTTAATCTCAAGAGATTGAGTTATCCTAATATACTAATAGTAAGTAAAGGCAAACTAAGCTTAGCCTTTTTAATACATGCATGAAATTATATTTAAAATTAGATAATAGATATTATTAGTTAAATGGTCAACTTTGCCTTATGATTAAGATAACATGTGAAACATGGCATATTGGTTTAAATAAGTAATTTAAATGTTTTAGATATTAATGATGAAATTGGAATTAAGAATAAGTATGGATTTGTGAGGATATAATTGTTGTTTAGTAATATAAAAAGGAGGGTAAAATATTATGCATGAAAAGTAAACTAAAAGATGAATAACATGTAAGAGTAAGAGTGTAGCAGATAGATGGAGGTTTAGTTCTATAAATTAAGCATGTTGAAATTAGAAAGGGGACACAAAGAAAAATACATAGAGACACAAAGAGAATAATCATATAGGAGGATTTGGAGAGAAATTGAAGAGAGCAAGAGATAGTTAGGTTTATTCTTTCCAAGCAAATATATACCAGGTTGGTTCTATTTTAGACTTATGTGTGTATATGATCCTTTCAGATGTAAAAATTATTTTAAGTACCATTGATTTTCGATGAAAAAATATGTGTTTTACCTTTGATGGACTATATTATATATACTATGAACTACATTTTTACTTATGAGAAGATTTCAATCTAACTTAAATAAGTCAACGTTTTATATATAAGTCTACATATTTTATTTAAAGCATGTGTTTCACTCTATAGGGGTTATGTTTTATTTTGAAAAGACCTACATCTCTTTACTTATCCCTATGTAACATTTATAATAGATTTACATTTTTAATTAATTTATGACTACATTTAAATTATTTATGGCAGTGTATTATTTAAATTGGTAGAGTCTTATTTTAATAGCAAATATCTATATAATAGAGCATTGAAATCTTTTAGCCTGCATTAAAATATTTTAAAACCTACGTATTACTTTTAAGCCACATTTTGGATATAGAAGGTTTCATATTATTTCTAAGACCTACATCCTTCTTTAAGGAAAGGCATTGTGAATGGCTTTCCACACTTTTAACTGTGCTTTATACTTAAATCCTGAGTTTAAGTCATAAGTGTTTATATTAAAATTAAAAGCTTAAGTAAAATGCCAGGCCATTAATTAAAACATTGTGCTTAATAAGTTAAATTCTGTGTAAAAATTGAAAAGTTGAGTATCAATGTTTTGAAATCCTAGGTTTATAACTGAAAATTCCATGTATAAAATAGAAATAGATAAGTTATATAAAATCATTAAAATCATTTATTATAACACAGAATTATTTTATTGGATGTAAACCATGGATGACATTCATTGAAATTCTAGGTCATAGTATATTTGAAATGCAAAAGCTTTAATTGGAACCAAAGTATGTAATTGGAAATCGTTGAGCCTTTACAATGAAATTCCAAGTGTGAAATTGAATTCCAAGTGTGAATTTGAAATGTCAAGTCATTATATTCAAACATTGAGTAAAAATATTTAAACAGTGATGCCCTTTATTAAATCACCTAGTTGGCTATGTTGTGCTATAAGTGAAAGCATCGTGGATATTAGTTACAAAGTTGGGCCTTTAAATTGACACATTGAGTCTTTAAATATTGCACTAAGTACATTTATATAAATCATTGAGTATATAAATTTAATTTTTTCATTTAAATTAAAATGCCAAGTAAAATAAATAAAAATGTTTTGTAATATAAAATAAAAAGTTGAGTTTATTATAGAGCATTGACCTTTTAGATAGAAAGTTGAGTTTTTTATTGAATCATTGAGTATTCACTATAGCAATGAATAAAGTCACTATTTAGGACTATATATTATTTTGAAGAGGAATTTGTCTCTTCTTTAATGAAAGATTGAATGTTTAATGGAACTTTAATTTTGCTTCAGATTTTTGAATTATGTTGCCAGCTTGAGTTGCATTCTAATTAATCAACATGTTTATCATAAGATACTTATGAGGATAAAAAAATAGGAAAAAATTAAACAATTTATTATTAACTCATACCTTGATTGGAAATCAATATTGAATTATTTTGTATTCTCAGTTTGGTAAGAAATAGTAAAATGATAGATGTAATGAAACATAAATATATGTGAGCTAGATTAATTATTGAGTTTTGTCAATCATTGATTGAGATGTAATATTTATCCTTATAATTTATTTTCATATGAGGACTATGCAAGAGTTTTATAGTGGTAATAATATCACTATAATTTAGATAGATTATTAAAAAAATTAGACATTTTTGAGGTAATGTTATTATACTTATATTAGATTAATAATATATCCTTGAAGATATAAATATATGATCTAAATCTATACTATGACTTTACTTAAAATTGTAATAGAGATAAATAGTATATCTATAGCATAGTAGTGTTATGAAAACATGTCGACAGGATCAATTTTTGTAGCGTCATGTAAAGATGGAAACTTGTGTGTGTTATATGTGAAAGTGATTAGATATTTTGAGAATAAAATAGTGCATCATGATGTGTGCCTTGAGACTATATTTTCATTTTATTATTATTATATAGTATATTTTAGGGTATAACTAGATGGTATAAACTTGTACTTATTTAATAATTAGTATAAAGTTGATTGTTTATATTTGAGTAGAGTGCTCATATATAATGAGTTATGATAGTATGGAATATCATACAATACTTTAGCTTAAATGTATATGCTTATATGGATACATATTGTAGTTGTATGTCTACTCTCATCTAATTTGTTTGATTAAATGTATGTGTTGGTTATTACTTTATCATTATGTGTTATAACATTTAATAATACATCATGTGTGCATGCATACAACCTTGAAAGTGTAAAATAATGTTAGGTTAGACTTATATGTGTATTATTTGATTTGATTTGTTATATATATTTTATTGATTAGAAGCTTATGATTCCATGTATTTATGACTACTTTATATGAATAATTGTGAGAAAATTAGTAGTTATATTTTAGAACACTAGACTATGATTATATGGGTTATCAATAGGTGTAGTTTGTATGAAACTTATTGTAAAGTTAGAATTTTTGTTAACTATGTATTTTACTTAGATGGTATAAACTATAGTCATTATCTCTAGATAGGAATAGATAATAATGTAAGTTACATTCATACATTGATGGAATAAATGTATACTTTGCTTACTCTTATGTTTATCATGTGATGTAAGATGATTGTTAGGAAGATGTAATTGGTATAAATCTTATGGTTAAATTAATGTAAAGTGAGATATTATCTTTTGGTATGTATGATTTACATATCAATATGATATTTTGAAATATAATGATTTTTCTATGATACACTACAAGTTTAGTTTAAAAATATATACACTTAGAATTGTTTTATTCTCTAGATTCTTGCATTATTCTATCTACTTATCCATGAAAGGCGGGTCATTTTTTAATATCAGATTGTGTGAGGTATCATTGGTCCATGATTGATTTTGGAAAGCACTCAGATGATGTTCTTTCTCCCCACAATAGTACTACTTATCTGGAGACTACACTTAAAATTTAGAAATTCATGAATTAGTTCAACTCAAGCTCCAGAAGGCTTGGTATCTATTTATCATATTGAGATTGAATGCCTGATAAAAATGTAATTGTATTTTGTTTTTTATACTAGATCAAAAATTACTATAGTTAGTGGACCAATCATAGTTGATTCCTAATGTATTTACTTTCTTTACTATTGTAATAAATTATTTTATTCGATATTGAAATTTAGAACTATTTTTTTTTAAGTTATTTATATGTTTGATTAAAATTTATTTAGTATAACTATGGTGAAGTGAATGAATGTTAAGTAATTAAATATATATATATATATATATATATATATATATATATATATATATATATATATATAATTTTAAGTACAACTTGAGGGGTCATAACATGTGATATTAGAGTTGTGGCTCAAACTCTAGGACCTAATGAGTCCATTAGTATTTTTGTATCATTTTGCTTATCAGAAAAGATAATTGAGAATATGTGTTTAGTACATTACATGTGTACCCTAATAGCATTCATACCTCCTTAAGAGTTACTAAAAGGTTGGTTTATTGAGTGTCTCATTGGTTATGGTTTTATAAAGTGTTGGGTAGGAGAGTACATAGCATTATTAATGATTTGTGGATAAGGTAATTCTACCATATTCTTGATCTTTTAGATTGAACACCTTGAGTGTGATTATGTCTTTCTTGAATCACCTTCACCATTGGTGTTTTGTGTTGTAAGTATTTTAAAAGCATGGAGTGATTCTCACTTAAATAATTATGCTTTATTTTTTTATCTTATTTATACAAATCCTAAGATGATAAGTCCTATAAGACCATTCTAGATTGGCACCACCTAGTGCGGTGGGAATTTTCTTGTAATTAAATTTATATGTCTTGATTATAAATTTATTTGTGTCAAGAGTTTGTTATATGGATTAGCATCCTTATATTTATTTAGACCTAGGAATAAGTGTCATATCTTTTAGTTAGCTTAGAGGTGAGTTGTTATGCTCACTCTCCTCTTACATCATTTTAAGCTATCGAGAAGATTCATATTTTTAGGATATTGATTTAGTGTTTCCTTATGTAGAAAACTTGTTTCTGAATTGTTATTTTAATCTTATTCCCCTAAGTTCATGGGATAGTGTTTTATTCTTATTAAAATAAACTATAGGATTGGATGGATTGATGCATCTTTAAAGTTAGAATTTTTCTTTTGGTTTTGGAGGTACACTAGAATACTACACTTACAAGTTTGGTAAGTAGGTAGTGATTGACAACATGGATTATAGTGTTCCTTTTACCATGTGATGGTATAAAAGATATTTTATTATGAGATGTTAGTTCTCTAATTTTCACTTTGTGACTTTTTAGAGTCACTATTTCATCTAACTTGATAACTTGAACTCAAATTACTATAAACCTTGAATTTATATTAATTCGAGTTGATTATAATATTATGTTATTATATACCTTTATTTAGACTAATACTATTCTCTTTTTAAAGCATGTTTTTTTTAAGAGTTATATATGTACCTTTATTTGAGAGAAAGTAAGGTATAATATGTGAATAACATCTTGGTAGTCTAAAAGGGTTGAGATAAAAAATTCAACTCATTGTGTGTTAGTCGTGTAAACAAGGAAACAATGTCTCACTTATAAGATTATAAGGATGGTATGATCCTTGGCCTTTGTATATTATGTTAATTATAAAATTATTTTCTTTTTACTATGAATATAACACTATATGTTAAGTTTCAGAATTTGATACTAGTTATGTTTGATTAGTAGCAACTTAATACAATCTCAGAATGATTATATAATTTTTTTAGTACATATGGAATCATTTAGCATATAGTACTATTTTATATCATTTATTAATATAAATTTGTGTATCATTGAACTTGCTGAATTTTATGGAGATTTTCAGGTTATAGAGTCTTAAGAGAAGAGTGGTGAATTAGGAATATGAGTTCTAAGTGATAATACAAGATCTTACTTAGCTCACATTGACTCGAATTGGTGGTATTGAGTTAGATCCAAATAAATTTATCGAATCTAAAATTTGATAGAATGAACTTGTCAAATTAAATTGTATGGCCATATGCATGTATATTTTGATGAATATTCTAATATTTTGTATACATTATCACCATTTCTTATTCATTGCCATAATTTTTAGGAGCTCTAATTGAATAGTGACATTATTGACATGTTATACTTATTTGAAGCTATGTGGTGCAGTGATAATATTAATATATACACATAATTATTACCAAGTTCTCTAAATACTTTTCTCCAGAATGAGAAATATATTATCAGGTTAGAGAGATGTGTGTAGGGGTTGGAAGGTTTTGTGAAACTTTACCTAGCCATTTGATTTGACTTTTGTGATGATCTCATGTGTTTTTAGAAAGTCAGCAAGACTTTTACCAAGTTATTAAAGACTTGTATTACCGGTTTTGGACCCTAGAGTGGTCATGATAAAACCAATTAGTGTGACATTTACAAAAAAAAATTGCATAATGAAAAAGTCACAGAGTAGGGTCTTGTGGGACCAAATGCTAAGAATAGTGATAATTAAGAGAACTAGTATGAGTTCTTCAGGTAAGATTTATATTTATTGTATATGATATGTTACTTGATACCATGTTTTTAAGTTGTTAAACTCTATCTTTTAATCAAAAAATTTGTTAGAATAAGTGTCATTGGGATGATGACTATTTTTAAGATGGATGATGTCACATCTTAATTTCATCATTTGATTTATAACCTTTGAATCCATGAATTAGCATAGTTATTATCATCTGATTATTATTACTTAGTTATGACCTTTATGGCATATACTATGATGAAAAAAATGATATTTTTTATTAGTATACATGATGTGACAATTATATTTTTTTATTTTATATATTAAGAATGTATATTTTTTAGTTTTATATCATTGGTTGATATATATATATATATATATATATATATATATATATATATATATATATATATATATATATATAATGACTCAGACTAACTATCTAATTATTTTGAGGTGGATGTAGGATAGATCCGAGTCTCAAATCATGACAAAAAAATATCATCGAAGAAGATGGGCTAGATGGGATGATTAGATGATGATAGAGAAATTATTAGTGACCCTACACACATGCACATTAGATTTTAAATGTTATATGCATAAAATATTAGCACATAATTATATAAATATTATTTATGATTATATTTGTGTGTTTATTTAGTCTTTAATAAGCATTAGATTCCTTTATTTTAATTATCTTGATTTTCAAGAATAAATTAGAAAAATAGATATTTAATTGCTTCATGTATATAATAATTAATTATTCACTTATCTTATTTTGAAAATAATTAAAAAACTATTTATCCATTTTTAAATAAATAATTACTTTTATCTATTTACTCTCAAGAGCTTGATTTATCCTAATGTACTAATAGTGAATAAAGACAAACTAAGCTTAACCTTTTTAATACATGCATGAATTTACATTTAAAATTAGATAATAGATATTATTAATTAATTGATCAACTTTGCCTTATGATGAAGATAACATGTGAAACATGGCATAGTGGTTTAAAATAAGTAATTTAAATGTTTTAAATATTAATGATGAAAGTTGAATTAAGAATGAGTATCGATTTGTGAGGATATAACTATTGTTTAATAATTTAAAAATGAGAGTAAAATATTATGCATGAAAAGTAAACTAAAAGATGAATAACATGTAAAAGTAAGAGTACATCAGATAGAAGGAGGTTTAGTTCTATAAATTAATCCTATTGAAATTAGAAAGGGGACACAGATAAAAATGCATAGAGACATGAAGAGAGAAGAAACAGATAGGAGAATTTGGAGATAAGTTGGAGAGATCAAAAGATAGCCAGGCATATTATTTCCAAGCAAATCTATATCAAGTTGGTTCTATTTTTTATTTTTGTGTGTATATGATCCTTTCAGATGTAAAAATTATTTTAAGTACAATTCATTTTACATGAATAAAATTGTGGTTTATCTTTGATGGACTACATTATATACACTATATATTACATTTTTACTTGTGAGAAGACTGCAATCTAACTTAAATAAGCTTTTATATTATTCTTAGATCTTATGTTTCACTCTATAGGGGCTACATTGCATTTTGAATAGACATGCATCTCTTTACTTATCCTTGCATAAAATTTATAATAAATCTATGTTTTTAATTGATTTATGAATGCATTTAAATTGTTTATGGAAGCATATTATTTAAATTGGCATAGTCTTATTTTAATAAGTAACATCTATATAATAGAGTGTTGAAATATTTTAGCTTGCATTAAAATCTTTTAAAACCTGCATATTACTTTAGAATCCATGTTTTGTATATAGAAGGCTATGTATGTTTTCTAAGACATGCATCCCCCTTTGAGGAAAGGTATTTTGGATGGCATTCCACACTTTTGATTGCACTTTATATTTAAACCCTAAGTTTAAATGCTAAGTATTTATATTAAAATGCCAAGTTTAAGCAAAAAACTAAGCCATTAGTTAAAACACTATGCATAATAAGTTGAGCACTATGTAAAAATTGGAAAGCTGAGTATCAATGTTTTGAAATAATAACTTTATAACTAGAAATGCCATGTATAAAATAGAAATAGATGAGTTATAGAAAATCACTAAAGTCATTTATTATAATGAATTTTTTTATTAGATGCAAATAACAGATGACATTCATTGAAATGCTAGGTCATAGTAGATTTGAAATGGATAACCTTTAATTGGAACCAAAGTATGAAATTGGAAATCATTGGGCCTTTAAAATGAAATGCCATGTGTGAAATTTGAAATACCAGGTCATTATATTCAAACACTGAATAAAAATATTTAAACACTGATGTCATTTATTAAATTACCTAGTTGGATACATTGTGCTATAAGTGAAATCATTATGGATATTAATTATAAATTTGGGTCTTTAAATTCACACGTTGAGTCTTTAAATATAGCACTAAGTACATTCATAGAAATTTCTAAGTATATAAATTCAATCTTAAGTCATTTAAATTAAAACTCCAAGTAAAATAAATAAAAACACTATGTAATTTAAAATAAAATGATGAGTTTATTATAGAGCACTGAGTTTTTAGATGGAAAGTTGAGTTTTTAATTGAGGCATTGAGTATTCACTATAGCATTTAATAAAGTCACTATTTAGGACTATATATTATTTCAAATAGGAATTTATCTCTTCTTTAATGAAATATCGAATGTTCAATAAAACTTTAATTTTGCTTCAGATTTCTAAATTGTATTACCAGTCCGAGTTGCATTGTAATTAATCAACATGTTTATCATAGGATCCTTACGAAGATAAAAAAAATGGGAAAATATTAAATGGTTTATTATTAACTTATGCCTTGATCAAAAATCAATATTGGATTGTTTTGTATTCTCAATTTGGTAAGGAATAGTAAGAAATCAATATATGTGAGCTAGATTAATTGTTGAGTTTTGTCAATTAATGATTGAGACATAACTATTTATCTTTGTAAACTATTTCCATATGATGACTTTGTAAGAGTTTTATAGTGATAAAAATATCATTATAATTTATGTAAAATATATAAAAATTAGAAATTTATATGGTAATGTTATTATACTTTTGTTGGATTAATATTATATCCTTGGAGATATAACTATATGATCTAAATCTATATTATGACTTTACTTACAATGATAATAGAGACAAATAGTATATCTGTAGCACAGTAGTGTTATGAAAACACGTCAGCATGGTTAATTTTTATAGCATCATGTAAAGATGTAAACTTGTGTGCATTATATGTGCAAGTGATTAGACATTCTTATAATAAAATAATTCATCATGACATGTGCCTAGAGATTGTGTTTCCATATAATTATTCTTTTACAGTAAAATCTAGGGTATACCTAAATGGTATACACCTATACTTTTTTATTCAATAATTAGTGTAAGGTTGATTGTTCATATTTGAATAGAGTGTTCATGCATAATGAGTTATGATAGCATGGGATATCATAAAATATTTTAGATTAAATTGATATGCACAGATGGTATATACTATAGTTTTATGTCTACTTTCATCTAAGTTGGTTGATTAAATAATGTGTTGGTTATTACTTGATTAGTATGTTTTATAATAGTTAAAAATACATCATGTATGCATGTATATAAGTGAGAGTGTAAACAGATTTTAGGTTAGACTTATATGTGTATTGTTTGACTTGCTTTGTTATATATACTTGCTTGATTAGAAGATTATGATTTTATGTATTTATGACTACTTTATATGATTAATTATGGAAAAATAGTAGTTATATCTTAGAATACTAGACTATGGTAATATGAGTTTTCATGGGGTGTAATTTGTATGTAACTTATTATGAAGTTAGAATTTTATGCTAATTGTGTATTTTACCCAGGTGGTATAAACTATAGGCATTATCTGTAGATAGAAATAGATAATAAAGTAAGTTGCATTCATATATTGATAGAATAAATGTATACTTTTCTTACTCCTATGTTAAGCATGTGATGTAATATGATTGATACAAGGATATAATTAGTATAAATATCATGGTTAAACTAATTTATAATGATACATTATCTTTTAGTATGTATGATTTACATGTTAGTGTAATATCTTGCAATAGAATAGGTTTTCTATGATACACTACATGTTTAGTTTAGAATCATACACACTTAGGTACTAGCTTGTTCTCTAGATTCTTACACTATTTTATCTACCATCCATGAAGGGAGGGTCATTTCTTGATAGTAAATTTTATGGGGGATCATTGGTCTGTGGTTGATGTGTAAAAGTACTTAGATGATGCTCTCCCTCTCCACATCAAACTACTTACTTGGAGACTACACTTGAGATTCAGAGATTCATGAGTTGGTTCAACTCAAGATCTAGAGGGATTGGTATCTATTTATCATATTAAGGTTGTGTTGGGTGAATATTTTGTTGACCAGCTAACTGATGAGAAAAATAGTTCCTATAACCATAGCATAGGGAGATTGGTCGTCCAGGTGTACATTTTTACTACATCAATAGGGGACAAATCTCTCCTCTCATCAAGGGGAGGTTCCCTATTAAATATACGGAGGCTATATACTATATATATAAGCAAAAAGTAAGCCACAGGGGTGGGATAAGCCATCCATCTCTCTTTTTTTAGAGATGATGTTAACAAATAGAGGAGAAATCCTAGGTGATTGGTGAAGGTACTTCTCTTCTTTTAGAAGTAACATTTAGGCAAGAGCCAAATCCCTTCTTGGATAGTATAAATCCTGGTGAAGCGATAGAAGGCACTTCTCTTCTTTCAAAAGTACTTGTTCTTGTAAACAATAGGAATCTTTTTGGTAGGATAAGTAACAGGGTGCCAAGGGTGTAGCAGCCAGCAATCTAAGATGTAGCACAAAGTCTCCACCTTGACTGCCCAAGAGTGAGATATGAAGGACAATGAGGGCACAAAGTCATCCCAAGGTCCTTTACATAGAAACAAAAAATAAACATACACTAAAGACAACTATGGAAGCATAAAGTCTTTCCACAGTTGACTTTAGGACACCATCCTTGTTACTTTCACTAATTCTAATTGCCAAATTAAATAAATAAGAACACATTTAAAAGATAGACATAAGAATAATCTTCTAAAATGATACAAGCTAAAATAGCACAAAGTCTGCAAACAACTTGCTTTCTCATTCAGATAAAATGAAATGAAATACAATCTGAGCTCAAAGTCTCAGTATTCACCTTTCAATTGGGAAAAGTTTCACTTTTGTATTGGGAATATCTCCCTTGCATCGAATGAGAGATTACAATATATAGAGGCAAAGAGATGCTTAGCACTTTGTGCCATGGAGTGACCCATGTTGCACAGTCAATGCCTTGGATGCATTCTTGGTTTTGTCAGGAAGGGCCATCCTAGAGTAGGGTAGCTACCTTAACTATGGCATGTTGGTTCATCTCCTTTGTCTACTCCTGAGCTTGAATTACTCATTCCATCACCTGCTATCCGTGCAACTGTCTACTCTATCTTTATGCCAAAGGGGACAAACAGGCTACGCTTTCAATGCTTGTAGGTCCAAATACCTACCTAGTGGACTATTCCACCTACTGGAAATAAATTCTACTAATATTTCCCTTTTTGTCTCTTCTTCCTTTTGGCCTTGGCCTTAAGGTCTTTGAATGCATTTGGGTCCACCTTCTACACCTGCAAAGATCAATTAGACACTACCACAAATTGGATGTCTGTAGGTCTTTAATATTTTGAAGGTTAACAGCTTAGTCAGTCATCCTAAATTTGATGTTCGTGGGCCCATCATTTTTCTATGATGTGGGTGAGGACATGTGGTGGCATCCACATCTTTGAAACTTGTTAGAGATTGTGTCTCAGCTCATGACACTTGGCAGCTTTTGCTACACTTTGAGGCTTGACCCTTCTTGAAGGGGACTTGCCCTTTAGGGTCTTGAAAAAGGTCCATTTTATGTGTGTTGACTATCCTCTATGAGGGTACCTACCCTTCAAGATCTCCTAGATGACCTTCGGACTTTCATTCTTTGGTGGGCTATTATTCCATTATTTCCTTTAGACAAAAAGTCTGAAGGAATTCCTTCAAACAATTTATCTAAAGGAGACCTTTCCTTGGTTATGTGTTTGTGCATTCGAGAGTGCTTTGTCTTTGACATGTGGCACCTTCCACCACATCAATGAAGTGACACATGGCATCTTCCACCACAACATACTCAAAACTTCCACCGTTGACACTTGGCACTTTCTGCTCTCAGGCTTTTACAACACCATAAAAATGTTTGGGGCTCATTTGAGTTCTCATGGACGTTGACACTTATCAACTTCCACTTGTTTTAGTCATTCACTTGAGACCCACCATAGTCCTTGCTCAATACAGTGAAGCTAAAGTGAGGGGCTACAAATATTGACATTTGGAGGCTTGCACCAAGCTTCAAAATAGACATGTGGTAGTATCTACCACTTCTCAAAAATAAAGTATAATGGAGCTCAGCTGATGACACTTGGTAGCATCCACTTGACTCTTTTTATTTTGTGCACACTTTGGTTGAACCATCTATTTCACTACTTCTTTCTTTGACTGAGGCCACCTTTGAACCTTTTAACCCATGAACCATTGAACTTTGAAGCGGTTAAAGGTTCAACGGTTCAATCAGTTCATTCCTTTTAATTTGGCTGAGTCCCTTTGATATCTTTGAACCAATCACATTGAATCATTTGAATGTTGAACCCATTGAACTGATGAACTAGAATGGTTCAAGGTTCAATGGTTCAACGGTTTAATCCTTTGAAACTAATTTAGTGCTCAGAGCCATGGAACTTTGAAATGGTTAAACTTTGAACCTTGACAAAGCACTTAACTCTTATTGATGATGTCAAAATTTTGAACCCATTGAACCCATTAAACCAAAATGGTTTAATGGTTCAATGGTTCAATGGTTCAATCCTTGTTGATGGACATTTTTTATTGAACCAATCCTAAAAATGCCTAAGTGCTGAAAACTTGCCCCCTTTTGATTGAACTCACCTGAAGAAGCCATTGAACCTATTAAACCAACTAGTCCCTTTACCAAAAAAGTTTGGAAAATAAGGAAATTGAATGCTCAGAATAAATTTCAAGAAGGGAAGAGATTATTTTTGGCTGTGTAGGACCAAAATAGTCATATGTTGTCCCAAAAATGAGAAGTCATTTTTTGGGGACAACAACTGGCTCTAATTGGGGAACTTCCTTTAGATGAAAACTTGGAACAACTGAGGGGAGTAGAAACTAGAATCTCCAGTGCCTTGAAGTGTGCCATTGGGCTACAGAGTCATGCTACCCAAAAAGAAAGGCTCCAAAAAAAAATGAACAACACAAAGTAGAAACAAAAACTATACAAAAATACATATGTATAGATGAACTTATCTGATACTTCAAGAATTAAAGTACTTCATATGTTGTTCATCATGAGACAAATAAAAGGGGATGTCATCCTGATAAACTAGTAGGAAACCATTTTGTCCCTAGAAACGGTGACGGGTGAATGGAACTCTCCACCAGGAAACCAATTTTCTACTTCTTCCTCTTGGCTCTTTCTTCTTCTTGCCCCATGGCAGGACGTGGTCTTCAATTTGAAAACCATAAATCCTTGCTCTCTTGGTGAAGGGTTCCTTTTGCTAAATTTGGAGTATAGCAATATGGTCCACCATCATAGCTTGTTCTATTGGTCCAGTCTAGCACATGCTTTGTTTGTCAACATCAAACTCCTAACAAACCATCAGCTCAACATCTCCTTTGGTGTGAAGGAGTTTGATCTCTTCATCTTGAGTAGTCTTCAATCTGAGCAATAGAGATTCACATCTAGCTGTGTTGTTGGTGTTGTTGAACTACAACTTACATGAAAGAAAAATATCTTCTTGAGGAGATATCAACACAATCCCAGCTCTAGCATTAGTGGAAGAATCACTACCATCAAATTCCAAGATCCAAGCATCATCAAAAGTTGATCTTCTATCAGATTTCTCTTCATTGGAGATGGAAGATCCTTCTTCATTTGTACTGCACCCTACCAATTCTTCTAATGCCTTATTTGGATCAAATCCTAGATTGCTAGCTATGGGAATTTCATCAGCTGAGACATGAGCATCCTCTATGGTCAAGAATTAATTACCCCTGCCTAAAGGCTCAAATAGAATTTGAGCTACAGGGGCTGATGTTTGGGTGACCATAATTTTTTTCTCATACAGGTCCACACCTAGTTCTCCATAAATGTTTAACTGCTCAGGATTAGCTTATAGAAATTCAAATTTAGTCATTTAAATTTTGAATTTCTTGACATGATCAATTATGTTAAATGACTAAAATTGACTTGGAAGAGAGGATGGGAGTTCATCCTTTTAGTTTTTGGGAGGGGGAGGACTGGTCTACAAATTTGAAGTAGAAGGTATAGAAATGTTTGATGTACTTACTTTTTTGGTAATCACTGGGCCCTTTGACTAGAAAGGAAGAGGGGTTCTCTACTTAGCAATTGAAATTATTGGTTGGGATTGATCCTCTATCTTTTCTTTGTCAGCCTACTGGGCTGATTGATTCTTGGACTAGGTGAATACTACGTATGATCCTTCGACTACTTCATCTTCACTTTTGGGTTCATCCTGGTAATTTAGAAAACTAATGTGGGAGTTTTTAGCTGATTCTTCTTGATCCTCCATGAAGAGATCAACGTCATTTTATTTCTTAAACTCAAGTTGGAAAGAGAAAGCATGTTCAGTTTCTAGATATCCAACTGCTGAGTTGGTTGGAGGTGCTTCAAGGGCAAGGTTTCTCTATGGGGGAGGAAGATGATTTGGTTTCCCTTGACTTCTAGTAGCGTTGCCTTGATATGACTGATTGGGTAATGTTCTCCTTGGTACATCTTTGTATGAAGGAGTAGAAGACATACCTTGTGTCATTTGCCTTTTCAAGGCTAGTAATTCATTTCCTAGCTTTTGTATCATTTGATCAGTGGTGGCTATGGGTGAGTATTCAGAAGATGAAGAGGGTTTACCTCTATTAAGATCTATCCTTATCTTTCTTTCCAAGATAAGGTCATATTATAGCTCAGTAGCTATGTCCTGAGTATCAACAAGGTCTATGTGTTTAGGCCATCCCAGTAAGAAACTCACTTTAGGCAGCTGTGAGTTGATGAAGAAACACTTGAGATTATAAGGTGTCAACTAGGAAATCATAGGGATCTTGTGGCTCAGCTTGTCAAACCTAGAAATGAAGTCCCTCATAGGTTCATGGGGCTCCTTATTCATCTGTGTGAGTTGGACTAGCAAGGCATGTGCATCTTCTACAAGCTTGAACCTTGCTTCAAACTTGGCTTTAAGTGTGTCCTAATCAGTCACTAATCTAGCTTATAGATGGTAGAACCAGTTTGCAACAGCACCTTGTAGTGTCTCCATAGAAATCTTAACTTCCACATCTTCAAATTCCACCCCTATCACACTACAAGCTATGCTAAAGGTTGCAATGTGTTCGTCAAGGTGAACTCTCCCATCTCCAAAGAATTTGGGGAAGTTCTTTCTTGAGCTATGTGGAAGTTCATGCAGATGTGGAGTCAAATTGAGTGGGCCAAAAGAGTTACCCTTGGGGCCTCAAACTACCATGATTTAATTATGAAAAATAGGGATAACAAATCTAGGTGGAGTGGCTAGATTGTAGAACAAAAATGGAAAAGAATTGGCCCTACTTCAGCTTGAGGCTTACAGCTTCAAATTGCACACTCTTTCCCAATAGCTCTAATTTTGCAAACTAGATAAAATAATGGAGATAGAGGAAGATGGTAAGGCTATAAATGGATAATGGGTAAGACCCAAACTAAAGTTGCCAGAGTCTATAATGGATAAGGGTAGGGACTGCTTCAATCTAAAACTTGAGGCTTCAGACTACACGTTCATCCCCAGTAGAGTCGCCAAAAACTGTTGGGTGAATATTTTGTCGACCAGCTAACTGGTGAGAAAAATAGTTCCTATCACCACAGCATAGGGAGATTGGTTGTCCAGGTGTGCAGTTATACTACATCAACATGGGACAAATCTCTCCTCTCATCAAGGGGAGGTTCCCTATTTAATATATGAAGGCTATATACTATATATATAAGTATAAAGTAAGACACAGAGGTGGGATAAGCCATCCATCTCTCTATTTTTAGAGATGATGTTAACAAATAGAGTAAAAATCTTGGGTGATTGGTGAAGGTACTTCTCTTCTTTTAGAAGTAACATTTATCCAAGAGCCAGATCCCTTCTTGGATAGTAGAAATCTTGGTGAAGTGACAGAAGGCACTTCTCCTCTTTCAAAAGTGCTTATTCTTTCAAACAACAGGAATATTTTTGGTAAGATAAGTAACAGGGTGCCAAGGGCGTACCAACGAAAAATCTAAGATGTAGCACAAAGTCTCCACCTTTAATATCCAAGAGTGAGATACAAAGGACAATGAGGGCACAAAGTCATCCCAAGGTCCTTTACATAGAAATAAAAAATAAACACACACTAAAGACAATTATGGTAGCACAAAGTCTTCCCACAGTTGGCTTCAGGACACCTTCCTTGTTACTTTCATTAATTCTACTTGTCAAATTAAATAAAAAAGAACACATTCAGAAGACAGACATAAGAATAATCTTCTAAAATGATACAAGCCAAAATAGTACAAAGTCTGCAAATAACTTGCTTTCTCATTTAGATAAATGAAATGAAATACAATCTGAGCTCAAAGTCTCAGTATTCACCTTTCAATTAGGTAGAGTTTCACTTCTATATTGGGAAGATCTCCCTTGCATCGAATGAGAGATTACAATATATAGAGGCAAAGAGAGGCTTAGCACTTTGCCCCATGGAGTGACCCATGCTGCACAATTAATGCCTTAGATGCATTCTTGGTTTTGTCAAGAAGGACCATGCTAGAGTAGGGTAGCTACCATAACTATGGCATGTTGGTTCATCTCCTTTGTCTACTCCCAAGCCTAAATTACTCATTCCATCACTTGCTAGCTGCATAACTGTTACTCTATCTTTATGCCAAAGGGGACAAACAAGCTACACTTTCAATGCTTGCAAGTCCAAATACCTACTTGGTGGACTATTCCACCTACTAGAAATAACTTCTACTAATATTTCCATTTTTGTCTCTTCTTCTTTTTGGCCTTGGCCTTAAGGTCTTCAAATGCATTTGGGTCCGCCTTCTATGCCTGCAAAGACCAATTAGACACTACCACAAATTAGACGTCTGTGGGTCTTTAATCTTTTGAAGGTTAACAGCTTAGTCAGTCATCCTAAATTTGATGTTCGTGGGCCCATCATTCTACTATGATGTGGGTGAGGACATGTGGCAGCATCCATGGCTTTGAAACTTGTTAGAGACTGTCTCAGCTCATGACACTTGGCAGCTTCCACTGCACTTTGAGGCTTGACCCTTCTTAAAGGGGACTTGCCCTTTAGGGTCTTGAAAAAGCTCCATTTTATGTGTGTTGACTATCCTTCATGAGGGTACCTACCCTTCAGGATCTCCCAAATGACCTTTAGACTTTCATTCTTCAGCGGGCTATTGTTCCATTATTTCTTTCGGACAAAAAGTCTGAAGGAATTCCTTCAAAAATTTTGTCTGAAGGAGACCTTTCCCTTGTTCTATGTTTGTGCATTTGAGAGTGTTCTATCTTTGACATGTGGCACCTTCTGTCGCATTGAACAAGTGACACATGGCATCTTTTGCCACAACATATTGAAACCTTTCACCATTGACACTTGGCACTTTCCACTCTCAGGCTTTTGCAACACCATAGAAACATTTGGGGCTCATTTGAGTTCTCACAGATGATGACACTTATCGACCTCTGCCTACTTTAGTCATTCACTCAAGACCCACCATAGTCCTTGCTCAATATAGTGAAGCTAAAGGGAGGAGCTGCAGATATTGACACTTGGAGGCTTTTGCCAAGCTTCAAAAGGGACACATGGTAGTATCTACCACTTCTCAGAAACAAAGTATAATGGAGCTCAGTCGACGACACTTGGCAGCATCCACTTGACTCTTTTTATTTTACATGCACTTCAGTTGAACCATCTGTTTCACTACTTCTTTCTTTGACTGAGGCTACCTTTAAACCTTTGAACCTGTGAACCATTGAACTTTGAAGCAGTTCAAGGTTCAATAGTTCAATCGGTTCATTCCTTTTAATTTGGCTGAGTCCCTTTGATATTTTTGAACCAAGTGCATTGAACCATTTGAACATTGAACCCATTGAACTAATGAACCAGAATGGTTTAAGGTTCAATGTATTAATTCTTTAAAACCTGTTTAATTCTCAGAGCCGTGGAAATTTGAAACATTTGAACTTTGAACCTTGAGAAAGTGCTTAACTCTTGCTAATGACGTTGGACTTTTGAACCCATTAAATCCATTGAACCAAAATGGTTTAAGGTTCAACGGTTCAATGGTTCAATCCTTGTTTAGATGCTTGCCAATGGACATTTTTGATTGAACCAAGTCATTAAACAAATCCTAAAAATGCCTAAGTGTTGGAAACTTGCCCCCTTTTGATTGAACTTGCCCAAAGAAGCCATTGAACCTATTGAACCAACTAGTCCCTTTATCAAAAAAGTTTGGAAAATGAGGAAATTGAATGCTCAGAAGAAATTTCAAGAAGGGAAGAGATTATTTTTGGCTGCGTAGGATGAAAATAGTCATATGTTGTCCCAAAAATGAGAATTCATTTTTTGGGGACAACAGGTTGAATGCCTAAAAAAAATGTACTTGTATTTTATTTGTTTATACAAGAGTAATAGTTATTTTATTTAGTGGACCAACCATGACTGAGTGTTATTGTATTTACTTTTTTTGTTATTGTAATAAATTATTGTATTAAGTATTGGAATTTAGAACTGTTATTGTTCTAAGTTTTCATTTATATGTTTGGTTAAAATTTATTTAGTATAGCTATGGTTGAGTGAATGAATGTTAAGTGATTAAAAAATTTGAATTATTCTAAGTATAAATTAAGGGGTTTTGACACTCTTAATACATTTCTATCATAAGGGTTTACATGTGAATTACTTTTCTAAATCTCAAAAAATCATCTGATCAAATGTAAATGTATGTTATTATTTTATGGAACATATGGACCACATGTTCAAGTTATATTCACATGCTTTACATTAGTAGAAAATATTGATTATCAATGGTTCATCCTGACCATCAATTTAATTGTTGATCAATGATGATTGAAAAAATTGAAACGTAAATAATATATGTAAAGGGATGCCTAGTGCTATCAAGATGCATTCAAAATTGTTTATCATATGATTCATCAAGAGGTGTTTATCACATTTTTTTGAGTAACTACTTATAACATCACTTTAAACCAAAAGTGACAAAAGTGGACAATGTTAATGGGGAATTCAATGCAATTAGTACTCACATTTAATATGGTAGAGATAAGAGAATTGATATAATAAGTATGTAGGTGTTGTGCGCTAACATAGAACCCTAAAATTGTATATAGGTTAATATTATTTTTGGGGATTAATTACTATTTCTTACATCCCATTAGACATGAAAATATTTAACCATTCTAAATATATTGAAAATACTTTTGATTACATAATATAAATTTACAAATAAGGTGACCTTTGAACCCCACATTCAATACTTATACATAGTATATCCATTGTTAAAGATAAATGTAATGTTCTAAGGTGTAGCTAAGGACACTAATTTGTTTTATTAGATCAAAGGCTTACAACCCTCCTTTATGTAATACACACTCCTTCACCATCATATGGATCTTCTATCTTATAGAACCTAGGACCATCTTCCTTATCTCTATAGATTTGTTGGATTTCAATATTAGGTTAGGTTGTATCTTATAAAATTTGAACCCAAACTCATCCCTTATGGTATTGAATTTTTGCACTTGACAAGTATTTATCCCTAATGGACTCTATGTCAACCAAAAAACTTCACTAATAAACCAATAACCTTAAACAAGATTTATTAGCTTTAGATATTGTATTAGGTTTAATTATTTGATTTTAAATAATTTAATAACCTTATTATTAGGGTAATCCTTGTTTTGACTTGAGATTATTTATTTTTACCCATTCTCTTTTATAACTTGGTGTTATTTTTTAATTTATGTTCTTTATATTCTATTTTGTATATACTTACATATTATTTGAGCCCCATTGCCAATTTATTTAATCTAGTTTCATTAAATAAACCCACATATAACATATCATCTATAATTCTTGGGATAAATAAAAGGTAGTTCTAATAGGTAAAATTTTCGTGAACTCTATTAAAGTCATCATTTAATGTTTTTTTATTAATGCAATCAACAAAACAATATACAAGGGTCATTACCAATAGTAGTGTTGAATTTTCCATGTGAGAGTTGTATATGTTTAAGGTGTGAGAGACCCCCGATTATACACCCATAATGTATATGATTATCATGAATACCACCATTGATATAAATTTTAGTGATGATGGGGTAGACATCCATTATAAGATGGTGGTGCTCAAATATTTAAATCTCATATCTACATTTGATAGCCCAAATCTAGGGAAATATAACTTAGTAACATTTTCACCCAATTCTTTTTCATCATAATGGATGTCTCTCCATGCACATCATTCATCTCCATCCCACAACATTAACCTTCCAAAAGAGTCTTTCAAACTAGACTTTCTAGGGGAGGATAACATGTCACACAAAAAATGATACAAAAGATAAGTAGAATAGATACAAAAATATGTTGTGATCATACACAAACCATTGCCATGTGTTATTATTACTAAGACTTTCATTTGACTACTATTAAGACACTTTACACATTGACCATACCCTTTCATTTATTTTATATTATTAAGATTACTTAGATGAGGAACACTACATATTAAGGTAATGTTGTGGCCAAAATTCCCCCTTTTCTTTGAATTGGGGATCCCTTCTAAAAATATTATGAACCAGAGCTCCAAAGTCCTTTATTTTATTATTGTTAGTTTTTCTTCATCTTAAATCTTTGTTATATATGTTGGCTTGATTTACCCAAGCAAGCAACAATAATAATTTATTTTTATATAACTAAGGTAGGTTGGTTCTTTCATGAATTAAGATGCTAACAATATAGGTATAATTTTGATGGAAATTCTTGTAGTCTCATTCCTTTCCTAGAACAATAGACCCATCACCCTTCATGGAAAATTGAAGTCTTAATAAGGGATGAGTAACTATTAAATACATTATGTATCTTTTCACTTCTTAGAATTTTTCATGTATTTCATAGAGGAAATAGTCCAACCAAATTAGGGGCACCACATTGCTAAGTATTAGAATGGCCAATCCCTAGACCTATTAGAGATGCTAGATCCTAACTAATTTAGGAGGTACCACACCTCCTAAGTATCATAATGGTTAGTCCTTAAATCTATCATAGATGTTAGATCCTGGGAGATCCCAATTGAATCAAAAGGCACCACACCACCTAAGTTTAAAAATGGCCAATCCCAGGACCTATCACAGATGCTAGATCCTAGGAGAACCTAACTAATTGAGAAGGCACCACATCACCTAGTTGTTAAAGTAGCTAATCTCTAAACCTATCAAAGATGTTAGAGCCTAATAGAGCCTATCTAAATGATCACATGACACATTACCAAGTGTTATAGTGGTTAGACTCCAAACTTGTCATAGATGTCATAACCTGGGAGAGCCTAATCAAATGAGTAAGTGACACAGTGCCTAAATGTTAAAATGGCTAGTCCCTAGACCTATCTAAGATTTTAGAGCTTAGGAGACCCTGATTGAATGAGGAGGTACCATTTCATATAATTTTTAGATTATTTAGTCCTTAAACTTATCAAAGATGTCAGAGCCCAAGAGAGCCCATCTAAATGAGGAGGTGCCACATCTCCTAGTTATTAGAGTGACCAGCCCCTAGAACATCTGAGATTTCAAAGCCTAAGAGAGCCTAACCAAATGAGAAGGTGCCATGTCATTAAGTATTAAAGTGGCCAGTCCTTAGACCTATTAGAGATGTTAGATTTTGGGAGAGCTCGATTGAATTAGGAAGTTCCATGTCACCTAGTAAATCATATGAACTAGTGGCCACCTAAGGCCTCAAAAAGGTCACAATAAGGTATAGATGAGACCAGAGAACCAATAAAGATGTGTCTCATGCCCTTAAATAACACATCACCTTTCTCAAAGGAATGACATAGAGTACAAAGTCATGCCTAGGTTCCAATCATTAGTAAGAAGACCAATGAGTAAATGACACATGTCAAAAAATGGGAGTTAATTGAGAAGTCCCTAAGAGATGTGACAGTATGCCTACCACATGTTGAGAATTAATGAAATAAAAATTTGGGATTGATTAGATAGTTTTAAAATATCCCATTACCATTTATATATCCAAGTGGTGGTGGAGGATCTTGGGCTCTAAATTCAACTCTAGATTTAGAAGTAAAGAGAGGAAATCCATCCACCAACTCAAATTTGAATTAATAACAAGTGATCTTACAAATTCCATTAATACATGGGGATGTATATATGTATCTATAAAATCCTACAGAAATATCACTAATGTTTGCCATTGTTACCTTCAAGAACACTCCAACTCTTGGCTTTCCAATTCTCACAAAGCACCCCTATATTTCATGCCTCTTACACTCAAAGCTTACCTATTTCCACTTCATCATATTATAATGGCCACATATTATTCAAACCTAAAGGTTGAACCTAATTATCAAGATACCACACTCCTATCTAGATTGAAAAAATTCAAGTACTATAATGACTTATTTAAAGTGGTTGAGCAAGTCCCTAGGGATTCAATATTTAATGATGACCAATAAGTAGATTTTGAGGATGTCTTTTAGTCCTACAATTAGTGTGGGCTTAATATAGATTATACATAGCTATATTCATTCTCTTATGTTAATTTATTTGGCAACCTCTTTTGTATTTCCATCTGAGTGCAAGAGGGGGTCCATAACTAGGTGTGTTCACTTAACTCTCAGCACCAAATTATTGATATCTTTGGGAAAGCTCATAATGAATACTACTCCCTCCCAAAATATAACTCCTCTTATGATGCAACATCAATAAAGGTTTAGATGGATACCTACCAAATATATGATGTCCTTCATGATTGGGTTGAGAAAATAGATGCTAAATAGGTTAACAAGGAGGATATTAATGTGTACATGATATGCACCTTCCATGAGGAAGTCTGGGTAGGTATGAACCTATTGAACTAAGTATTCAAGGACCATTACTATTTTCACATTAATGATCAATGGATACCCCTCCTCCATATGATCCTCACATGCTCTTAAATTCAAGTTATTCAATGTCATTATAGACACCCAAGTTAGATATAATCTATATATGATGAGCTACCTTATGTACAAAGTATGTGGGATGCTCTATTTCAAGCCTTTAAATTTTATTACATGGGTTCTTGTGGGTTTTTAAGTCCATGTGGTCTTCTACAATCTATATGTCCATGGTTTATAGAACCACATCTAATACATATATGAATATGTCTACCAAGTGATTAATGAGGCCCTAATACCCTCACTATCACAATAAATCAAGGATTATATCACCACCATTAGGTATTGATCATAAGAATCCAATAAGGGAGTTAATCAAGTGTTAGTATGATAAAAACTAATAAATTTAACACCTCAAGTCTAAACACTCAAGGAGCAAGAGAACAATGCAAGTAACTAATAATGAAAGATAAAACAATTATTTTTTACCTTCCTCATGAGTAATAATTGCATGTTATTTATGGAGAAATGTGATTGATTATGTGATCAAATAGTATTTTACAATGGTTCTCCATGTATCATCTATCCTTGTCACTTTGGAAATGTTTTTTCATTATAACATTATAAGAATATTTTGTCTCTTAATGGTTGAATATTATAAGTTTGCTTTGAGAGCTTGTTTTAGAATGGTATTGGCACTTCTATTTATAGCCTTTCAAAATAACTCTAACCCAAGTATAATTAGGCTTATTTAAACCTTAATTGAGTTAAGGAGGGGACAAGTAATTAATATTTGGGATAGAAATCTCATTTATTAAGTATGACTCTCCATTTATAAATTTAAGGATTTAAAAGAGAGATTTTCAATTCTTTGACTTTGGGGATGATGACATCATCATGACCTCAATTTTATTAGAATTTCCTTTTTAAAAAAATCATTTTCACTAATTTCACATAGAAATTTCACTTAACTATTTAATTTTATTTTCTTAGTTAATTCATTCTGCTTAGTATCTTTGCACTTTAGGAATTGTTTAAGTGCCCCACCTAATGGGTCCAAAGGCCAAACTATTATTATTTTTAGGTCAAAAGTTAATTAGAGATGAATTTTTGAGAGGTTACTATTATGTACAAGATAATAATGAAATAGGGATGCCTCAACATGATTCTAAGCACTAGTATTTGATGTGTGGATGAAATCAGGATATTCAGTGATTCTTAGGCTTAATTTATACTTTTTGGTAGAAACTAATCTAAAATATAGTTAAAACACAATTATGGCCAAATAAGGTGTCTATAGTTTTCCCTTATTTAGAAATATGTTTTAAAATACAAGCACAATAATATATTCTCAAAGAATGAAAAATTCATCAATGCCTTAGCTAATACCCAAGAAGGTGATGGATGAGCCCTAAATTTCCCCTTGAGAGATTGGGTGGAAAATAAAGGTGGTAAATGTTTCCTAAAAAATAAATAAATGATGTGACCTATAGATAACATGGGTAGAAATACTAATTTTTCTAAAGGTAGTTATAATCAATTGGACAACCTGGATTGAATAATGATTTTTGGTTGTGTTCTAGTAGGGTAGATTAACAAACATAACTCAAGGATATAACCTATCACACATATTAAATATGAGAGGACACAAATGTAGGTGTGATGATTTAATGAATTTTTAAAAATTAAAGAAACCATAAACAATAAGGGACATGAGGATGTGCAAAGTGATGAAAAAGATGGTTGGAATAAAAAAGGGGTGGTCGAGCTAGCCTAAGATACTCCATATATCTAAGTGCTACCTACATAGTCTTTGTAGACCTCAAGCCAATTTAGTTCTCATAGAAATAGGATAAAAAATATTAAGGTGGTCCATAAATGAAGTTTAATAAGATAATATGGTCAATTTTCTAGGTCACAAGTTAACTAGAAATGAATATGTGAGAAGTTATTATTGTGTAGAGGATAATACCCTACATAAGGATGACTCAACATGATTCTGAGTACTAATGTCTGATGTGTAGATGAAACTGGGATATTTAGTGATTTTTAAGCTTAATTTATAATATTTTGTAAAAACTAAGCTAAAGTCTGATTGAATCACAGTTGTGACCAAAATAAGGTGTCTACAGTTTACCCCTATGTAGAAAGGTGTTGTAAGATATAGACATAGTAATGTCTTCTATAATAATTAAAAATTCATTAATGTCTTAGCTAATTCCACAAAAGAGATGAATGGTCCCTATATGCCCCTTGAGGGATTGGGAAACAAGTAAATGTGATGAACATTCCCTCAAAAAGAAATAAACGATGTGACCTATAGGCAATGGGAGTAGAAATACTGATTTTCCCAAAGGTGGTTATAATTAGTGGCATAGTCAGGTGCCCTAGTAAGGAATATGGGTAAAAATAATGATTTTCTCAAATTCAATTATAATCATTAGCACAAATTAAAATTCCCCAGTAGGGTGAATAGGTCAAAAAATAATGATTTGCCTAAAGGTGGTTATAACCCTTGGTACAATGGTTTGCCCCAATAATGTAGATAAAAGTCTGATATAATTTGTATTTACCCTAGTAGGATGGACATGATCAGAAAAGGTCTATATGATTTTCCCTAGTATGGAAAATTGGGAAAGCGGGATTGTGTATTGAATCTGTACTCATAGAGTAATAATAATCTAGCATAAAGGATAAGCATGAATTTGGACTACCTACTAGTATGGAGATGCATATCTGAATTGGAAAGGATTATAATTCATTTGTGATTTAATTAATTTTCATTTGGGTAGTATTTTTGTAGGTTGGGGATTTTCCAAGTGTGAATAAGGAGAAGTATTTCCCACTACATTGCTTGATAGATTCTTTGGCCTGATTGTATTGTAGCATGAGATATCATTTATCATAGTTATAGATAACTATAATAACAATGTGTATCTAAAGCATGGAAAATTCAATTTAAATTCAATTACAAATCACTTAGTCATAATTTATGAACAATCAAATCACAAATGAATATAATGCAAAAAATTAAATGTAGTAGCATACACTAATTCATAACTCAAGTAAAAGATATGAGAAATATAGATTCAAGTGTAAATAAACTATAAGAATCCTACAACAACTAAATAACAAAAAGGAAAAAGGGTAAATAAAAATAAAATAAACAAATAAATAGACAAATAAAAAAATAATAAAAAAATACCAATAAACAAATAATAAAACACCAATAAACAAAAATAAATAAACATGGTCATAAATAAATAAAAATAATAATCCAAATAAATAAACAATCCAAATCAAATAAAAGTGCAATAAATAAACTATTTTAAACACACAAAGGAAATAAATAATGGTTAATCACAATGTTATTACAAACATAATACAAATTATTTGTGCATGTGTAATATAGGTGTTATTTTTGGTGATAGGGTGACCCCTAGGTTAAGCAGTAATAACACAAGTAAAATAACATCAAAAAAATAGACATAATTTTGACCCTAAGTCATAGAAAATAATGACACAAACAAAATGAAAAAAAAATAATCTCTTAGGCTATATGAGACAACAATACAAATAAACAAAATGGGGGGAATATAAAAAAGATATGAGGTAGTCAAGTTGACTCCATATGCACTAGAAAAGTGGACATTTCCTACATAATTTCATGGATAAAAGGTCCAACGTGAACTTTAAATCAAATGTATTTCTCCCAGGATATGGGATAGAATATAATGATGATCTATAAAACATGATTAACTTGAGGAATAAAATAGGAATGATCTCACAAAATGATGAGTGTGTATAAATAGAGAGGGATGACATTCAAAATAATGAAAACATCAAAGCAAACAAATTGCATGAGTGCAATAGTATGGTTTAGGCTAAAACCACATTAAAAAGTAAGAGACAAGTATCCATGAATGAGCCAAATTGGTAATTCATAGTGTCTACTACATCTATGGATTGGAATGAGAATAAGCTCATAAAATGGAAAGAACATTGGCAATGGTTACTTATAAAATGGTGAGAGAGTTGAAATATAAATTTTTATGTAAAATGGAAAGAGCGTAATAAAATACAAGTGGTCATTAGTGCATTAAATTTGAATTCATAGTGCTCACAACATCAAATCACAAAGTGGTGAAAGCATATGAATAAGGCCAACAAGGACAAGTGGTTACTTGTGAAATAACTAGGAGTCCCAAAATGCTTAAGTAAAATAAGTGGTTAGAAAAGAAATAAAGGTGAAGTGGTGGCTAAGATAACCTAAGATACCTGATGCATCCAAGTGCTATGTACATAGTCCATGCAAACCTCAAGGTGATGTAGTTCTCTCATAAATGAGAATAAAAAGACTAAGGTGGTACATAAATGAAATTGAATAAGATAAGATGGCCCATCTAAAAAAAAATGATGAATTTATATATCATATAGAAATTCTAAGCTAATTTTCATGATTTTGTGATTTTTAGGATTTTCTAGGTCCTTTCAAATGTTTAGGTGTTTTTCAGGCATCTCAACTCAATAGAGAATTATGAGACAAAATGGGTAAACTCTCAAATGGTGATAGTTTTCAAACTTAAATTGATTTTAAAATGGTGAGATCATGGAAAAGGGGTGATTAAGCTAACCTCACATGAATATATCTCTACCTACATAGTCCTAAATGAGACCTCAAGTCACTATATTTCTAAATTACAACAGAGAATATAACAAGGTAATAATAAGCTCATGAATAGGAAAATGGAAAAGTATTGAATAGTGATGTGGCAATGTGGACAAAATGGATTTGTTCCTAATTTTCTCAAAGGTAATTATTATCAATGAAACATCACAGGTTAGTGATATTAATTTTCCTAAAGGTAGTTATAATCAATAGCATTGAGAATGAGATATAACATGATAATAATGAATAATGCAATTGCTAAACCACTATCATATTGCCCCAAGATACTACCTCATTTATAGAAATATTCACTTGATAAATTGCCATACTGAATTAACTATTGAAACTTCATCTAAATCCAATATTTGAAGGTGCCTAAAATACTAATGGATTAGAACCAATGTCAAAAAAGGTGGGTAAGGGAGGTTAAACTTTGAACAATTAGGAAGGTATGAAAGGTATAGTACATAGTATGGTACAAGGAAGGTGAGATTATGATATGACATAAATGATCCTCATAGACAATACCTTGGATCTCTCAAGAAAAATAATGCTTGAGATGTAATGTGTTCATTGGTTCATCAATCTCATGTTATGTTATGATAATTTCCTATATTGGTAATAGGGTTACCCCGAAGTGTCAAGGTAAGATAAATGGTAGGATATGAAACAACAAGGGCAAGGCAAGGTAAATTATTTTTTTATTCTTACTAATGTGGAGTGTGCATCTTGATCAACATATGATACAACCAAAATAGTCAATTATGTAAATTTCTAGTCCACGCCCCTTATGCATATCTACTTTGTCAAAAACCTATTGTTGATTTAGACTCTAATAATGTTATTGTGATCTTTATTGGTCATTGGTTTTGCTTCCTTCAAACTTCAATACAATATGCCTTCATAGCCTCTATAAAGGAAAGTGCATCCATGGATGGTAAATATGAATAAACAATGGATAAAAGGTCTAATTTTTAAATGGAGAGATGGATCATAATGGAATGTATAATTGTTGGGAAATAAATAAAGAATAATATTTTTAGGCACACACAATGTTTTTGATTCTAGATTCTACATAATTTTGGTTATGGAAAGGACAAATATTTTTGAATATGCTCTCAATAAGACCACCAATTTTTTTTATTAGTTAAACCTGAGAGTAGCTGCCATCTATTTATGTTATGATTAGAAATTATATTGATGTTATCTTTAATAATGTCTTCATCAAGTAGTGAAGAACTATTTTGCTAAGTTATTGGAGCCTTGAAGATATTTTCACCAATAAATTTATCTTGATTGTCCCATAGTGCCTCCGATAAGGTTTCACTAAAGAATGTTGACATTTAACTTTGATTGTCTTTTAGTGCCTCAAACAAGGTTTCACTAGAAGATTTTGAGTTTGGACTTTGATTTCCCCATAGCACATCTAAAAAGGTTTCACTAGGAGATTATTATTCTTCTAGATTAATGTGGTCTTTGTCCCATTGATATTTTGTAATTGATATCTTTCCATAGATGTAGATTAATAATGTGTGATTTTGGCAGTCCCAATCAACACTTGTGGGAGGTAGAATGTTAATATAATGGCTAGGTTTGTTGGTGTTAATGGTATATGGAATGATAATGGAATGGTAAGAGGCAACACAATCTTCATATAAGATACTTCAAAAAAATTGTGTCAATGTTGAAATAATCATCCTCAAAAATCATGGAAGGATCACAAATGTATTCAAATTAATCTATAAAGCAATTGTAATAAATGTTGTAACAACTACAAATATATTTTGATTCCGAAGCTAAGTCTGAATCAAGGGACTCTAAATTTGTTGTTGATATTGACATTGATTTTACCTCTGATGTTAAATCTAATATTATTTTCATAATAAAACTTAATTTTATTGTTAATTCTTCATCTGGTGTTGTTGTAAATATGTTATGTTGAATAATTTTTATTGGATGAGTAATGGCCTAGGGTTTAATAATGGGCTCTTTATAAAATATTTCAACCTAAAAATACTCCACAAATACTGACTCATCAAAGTGAGGCTCCTTAAAAATAGGGCAATGGTCAGAATAATGATTTTCCCAAAGATGATTCTAATCATTAGGGGGTGACTCAACAAAGACTATATTTTGAAAGTGAGACTCCTCAACCAAACGAAAAGGTTTAAAGGTTGATTCAACATAGATTAACTCATCACAAATAGGTGTTTCAATAAAAAAATCATAAATTGGTTGGTTCTCTTGGCCTTGGCTTATACTTGGTTGTAAAATCTCAAATTTGGACACATCTTAGTCTTTGAAATATGACTCTTCGAGAGGTAATGATTGGATCTATTATGTCTCAAAGACTATCTTAAATTTTCTAAAGGGAGGGGAAGGTTGGTAATGTATTAATAATGACATGTGGTTTAATAATGAGCTCTTTATAAATAAGCTCATCTAGGATGGGTTTAACAAATACTGGTTATGGTTTTGTGATGGTAATTGTGATCTATCTAGTCATAATTGTGCAACCTTGTTGGGATAATAAGCTACCAAATTTATAAGGGCCTAGAATGGTAATGAATGGGTGTTGTGGAGCTTGGTTGCTAATGTAGATTTAAGGGTAATGGCTTGGAATGGTAATGCACGGGCACTATGGAGCTTAGTTTCTAATATAAGCTAATGTAGGGGATCTAAAATAGAAATGAATGGGCATTTTGAATCTTGGTTTTTAATTAAAGATAATGGAGGGGATCTTGAAATGGTAATGAATAAGTGTTTTAAATCTTGGTTTCTAATGCAAGTTGAAGGATGAGGGCCTAGAATATTAATCCTTGGGTGTTGTGAATCTTGGTGGCTCGTGCAGGCCAAAGGAGGATTATTTTCATGGTTATGAGATAAAATACTATTATCATTGAAGTGGTGAACTCAGTACTTTAATTGGACCAAAAAAGGGCAATCTTGACATATGATAATCAACATGGCTAGGTTTGGCAATTGGCCCAAAGAGGGCATCCTTGGTCTACAAAAATGGTCTTGAACATGGTCCATGGAACTTAGAATTGGACTTATCAAAGTGAAATTAGTCTTAGAAACAAACATGATCTAGGCACTAGAAAACAAACTCAATCAAGGTGTGTTCGAATCTATGACTAGGTCTCATGAAAACAAAAGGCCTAAAATTCACAAAACACTTGAAATGTGGTCTAAAAATGTTGGTTCATGTTTGGTACATATTGAAACTTGGTCTAGATGAAAAACTCAATCTATTATTTTAAATGTTTTAAACTTGGCCTAGAATGGATCTCTTCTCAAAAGTTATCAATGGAAAATTCGGTCTCAAATACCTCTAATACTCTAAGGTCTTCTCACACAAATAGTCAAATAATAGGTAAATTTAAATCTTGGCCTTAGCAAAGTATTTAAAATAAATATAATCTAATTATAAAATCAAAAAGTATTGGGTCTTTGGTCTAAATGAACAAATTTATAATTTAAAAAGTCATGAACTAGGTCTAAAAACTTTAACTCAATCCTAGGTCTTTGGTAAAAAGGTACAAAGCTAGAATTTAAAACAAACTAAGTCAAGGTAAAACTTGAAATGAATCTATCTCTCGAGAAAATAGTTTGAAACACTTTGAATCTATATTATCACATGGATTTTAAAACATACTTGATATTGGTATGAGAAATTCACTCTAGGCACATGCCTAAAACTAATTGAGAAAGTCAATCTCAAGTAAGCAAAATAAGAGTAATGAGTGAATAATTTAATCCCAAGTGATAAGTAAGACTATAATGTAAAATAATTATGCTTAAATTTATACTTGAAAATATAGTTTTAACTTTATTTTAAGACAAAAAATTGACTTGAGACACACATAAATAAACCACTTCATATATCTAGGCAAAAGGGGTCTTTAAATCAATCAAAGAATTAGTCCAAGTTATAAAATTCAAAGGTATGAGGTAAACACCTGAATCAAAATTAATCAAAACATAGGTGTAGACAAATCAATTTTTAATTTGAACTTCTCAAGAAAAATTCCTAACTTGGTTTAAAATACTTGAATTTTTCAAATGGATAACATTCTAGAGCCAAATGGACAACATAGTGACACCATTTTTAGACCAAATGTACACATGGTTTTGAAATTTATTTGAAACAAGGAAATATTTTTTGAATAACATGAGAAATTTAATGACAATGGTTTTTGGGATTCAAAAATCTAAGGTAAATGTTTGGGACAAAATAGGCAGTATAACGAGGCCCCATTTAAACAAGTGACATATATGTTTTTAGGATAAGAAGTCTAAGGCAAAAGTGTGACACCAAATGGATACAATAACACTTCTTATGCTAAAATGTGATGAAAACATGTGGTATTTATGACTCATTTTGAACAAACAAATAATTTTTAGTCTCAAAACACACATGTAAATCAAAGAAAATAGAAAAATCACAAATGGCTCATCTTATCCTTAAAATTGACATGAGTGTGCATAGCTTATCCCAAAGTTTCAAATGATATACCAATTATTTTGAATAATTATATGTTAATCCAAAAATTAAAGTACATATGTATGTATATCTTTTATGCCCCCTATATCTCTCAATCATTGGTACATGGCACAAACTTAGAGTGAAGAGTACTCGACATTTGACAAGAAATTCTATAGTAAGTGGGGTTGACTAAAAATAAATAATTTTTTAATGCATTATATGGTTTCAAGTATAGATAACATAAGTGCAAAATCAATTAAATTAGTTTCATACCTAAAAACTTAATATGCAAAGGTTTGTTCTTTTACATAGCGACTCCATCCATGTATTGCTTAGTAGAGTTTGATGTTTAGCAAGACCTGACTCCAATTTTTATTAGAATCAAATAGGATAACTACTCAAATACCTAGAAATTATAGTATCGTGTTCCATAATTTATATACCCTTCCATGTAACAGGGTTGGTATGATGTTGGGAGATGAAGCCCTAGGTCAACACACCCCTAAAGAACTCATGGAGAGGTGATGAACTTCCACCCATAAGCTAAATACATAAAAAAGAAATAAATGAAAATGGAAAGACTTTAGAGGTCGATTTTGAATCACTCAAGTCACTCGTATCTTGGGGAGATCATACAAAACATTTTTCCAACATAACTTTATAAATAATGACAATAAATCAAGTGATTTTGGTCACCCATGTTCCCTAAAGGAGATGTGGGAGAGCATACATGCTATAGTTTTTAATTATAAAAATCAAAGAGTTTAATCTAAGTAATTAAAATAATTTAAAAAATAAACAAGAATTGAAATAGATCTTAAGATCTCTAACTAAAATGGAGGGTCTTTTTAATAGCACCAACTTGAAATGTGTTTGAATTTTGGTCTTTATGAAAACTTGAAATAATAAAATGAAATTTTTTTTGTTCATTTTTTTAAAAGCACCAAAATAAATGTGAAATGAGTGTGAATGAGTGTTGGAATGTAAAATGGTTTCTCTTTTATTGATAAAACTTACAAAAAAAACTTGTTAGAAGTTTGTTTGGACCAAAAGGGAAAAAGCAACCTGTTAAATTAATGTTAAAAATAAAATAGAACACAAATGAACATAAAACATAGTAATCACTATTTTAATCATAAATTATAAAATATACATCCCTTCTTCATAGAATTTTGGAAGGTCATTCATAGTTTAGATATGCACATCTATGCAAAATTATAAATTAAAATAGTGAATGTAAAAATGTTATGAGATCTGTATAAGATATTTTTTAGCACAAAATCATAAAATAAAAGTGATAGTCACTAATTTGATGATAGATTTTAAAATATATATTATTTTTCATGAAATTTTTATAAGGTTTTAATAATAAATGTACAAATATCATTACAAAAAATTATTAAAAAAAATTAATCTATCAAAAGTCATGATGATTTTATGAGTCTTTTTTTAGCAAAAATTAGAATAAAAATAATAATAATAATTTATGAGGTGTGCAATCATAAAGAGTTGTCCCATTGAGCATGTCATTATGTGTTGATATACATCCAAGAAGGGAGTTGTATAAATCTGATTCTAGCTAGAACTAGATTTTGATCGAACTTCAAATTGATTCCTGTCAAACATCACAAATTAAACCTAACAATCATTGAACGTCGTGTTAAGGCAACACACCCTCATTTCTAAAAAATGAGGACCCTTGTATCAAATTGTGTAAATTTGTACCTAAAATTGAAAATCCACTTGATTAGAGTGTCACTAGCATGTTTATACATTATTTTTATTTGAAGATCATCCAGACCATGGTATGGATAACTTATTTATTCATGGTTCTACTTTAATCTTATCTAAGGTGCTAACATTGAATATTTGTATTTTAGGTTGAAAGTTTAATGGAGCCCATTTAGGAATGAAAATGCTTACAGTTTAGTTATTTAATATTAAATTGATCTTTTACTAACCTTGGTTTATAATTGATTAATTAAATTCATGTTTGAATTGATGAAACCCTAGCCTAATGTTTTACCTGGACCTTTTAATTCAAATTTAAATTTGGTGGAAGTTTTTTATTTAATTTTAAGTGTAGAAAAATTAATCATACCATGGACTTAGTTTAATTTTTTATCCTAAATCTTGGTCATATTTTTAAACATAACCAAACCTTAGGCTAAAATCCCATGCTTGGTCTATTTTATACTCGTGGTCCCTTTGTTCCTTTTTATCTTGGCTTGGTGCAAGTAATCATATGGTCCCTTTGTTAAAAGGCTTATCCTAAAGCCTTATCCTAAATTTTATCATATTTATTAATATTTTAAAAACCTTAGTCTAAGATTTTAGACTATGCCTTCATTATTCATGGGGTCCTTTTATTATATGTTTATAGCCTTGGTCCATAATCTTCATGCCTTTGTCCCTTTTAATTCATGGGGTCTCCTTTAATATGTTTAGAACTCAGATTAATATTTTTATCCTAACTCCCTTATATATACTCTTGATCTTAACTATCATTCTTATTTATAGAATCTATGATTCATATTTGTTTGTACAAAATTGATCTAATAGAGCAAAATCAATGATTAAAAATTCAAACAATGGACCCTAGTTTAAAAATTGAGAACCTTTTAGAGATCAATGGCATGCATTATAGTGTATAGATCTAAATAAATGGAGTGAGATCAATGAATAATTTTCAATGAAACTCCAAGTTAATGCAAGACTGCCATGTGACAAAAGCATGTGAGCTGACAGAACTGACAAGATGTAGAGCTTAGAAGACCTATAGGACTACCAAGTGGCACAACCTCAAGGATAAGTACAAATTAAAGTTTGAACACCTTTTATAGATTAACTAAACATGTTAATCCATGCAAAATTATCTAATGGCATTAGGTAAATCTAACATTATATAGGATATAGAGCTTGTTGGTGATGTAAAAACATAAATAAACATGTCAAATATAGGCTAAGCTTGTAATTTGAACACATGAATTCCATTAAAGCTTCTTGAAAACTTGATTGAACATCGGAAGGGCTCTGAAAATGGTATGAATGTCCTAACTTTTTCTTGTTTGCATCATATGGGTGTTTGCTCAAAGATGACTCAACCTAGAATCCATTAGTGGGCAATTTAATGGGATTTATGGCAATGGTAGCCTAAAAAAATGTTTTTAGTGATAGGATTTATGGAGTCCATCCAAAATGGACAAGATATAATCTTCATGATTTGACTCTTTACTTTGAATAATCTTTGGTCTTTGATTAATTAATTGAATCCATATCTAAAACATTTAAAACCTTAGTCTTAGAATGTTTAGACTAAGTTTTTTAAAAAGGGGGATTCAAATTTACGTGGGAAGAATTTTATTATAGACTTAGTTTAAAAATTTAACTTAGATCCTAGTTATATTTATTAATACTACTAAGGCCTTAATCAAAAGTATTTTTCTAAGTCCTCTATTTTTTACATGATCATGCTTTTATCCCATCCCAAGTTGCTGAAAATTGTTGCTTATGTTTTGTAGGTTTAGTAAAATCTCATTTCTAGGTGAACATGCTTAGGCATTTATGCTTCAAAATAAAATTGATCTTTTTTAACCTATGGCCTATTGAAGATTAACTAGATCTATTTTTATTTATGTTATAATCTAAGGCTTTAACCTAGGTCCCCTTTTGAATTAAATTCTAACATGCATGCAACAATTATCTATGTTATAAACTTAGCTTAATTTTCATGCTTGGTCTCTTTTATATCCTGTGAGCCCTTGGTTTATGTTACTATTAACATATTATAAATAATTCAAGGTCCCCTTTATTATCCTAAACTTAACCTAAAGTTTTAAATTTCATTTATGTAATAAAAACCTTAAGCTAAACCTTATGTCATGTCTTCTATTCACAGGGTCCCTTTTTATTATGTTTCTAACTTAGGCTAGAAACTTTACGCTATGTCTCTTTTATTTCATAGGTTCCCTTTTATTACACTCAAATATTAGCTTAAATTTTCTTATCCTAGGGTCTTAAGTCATGTTTATTTAACATGAAATAAAACCATAGTATGAAAACTTTATGCTAAGTTCTAAATGTTCCTTGAACTTTAATTAAATATTGTGCATCTTTACAGGATCTATGATCCATGTTTATTCACATGAAAATAATCTGATAGTGTGTACCAAGTCAAAGATTCAATGAAGGGCTCTGAGACAAGTGAGATGGTGATAGGTGTCACCATTTCATTAAAAGGATATTCAGCATCCAATGGTAGTCCAACTCTTGGATCAAGATCTAACAAGATGCTTTTGCATAGATAGAATTGATCAAATAGAGAGAGATAGAGTTAGACTTTTCAACAAGGCTCGAAAGGCTCGTGGGATTGCCAAGTGGCACAACCTTAGAGCCTAGTACATATTAAAGCCTAGGCATCTTCTAAGATCAATGGCATGCATTTAAGTGGATGACCAAGATCAGAAAGTGTATTGTCAAAGAAGACTTTTTAACACACCTTAGATCAAATATGATAATGATACATGTCATAGCCACATAAAATATAGTAAGGGCAACTAATGACATTCAACTCCCAAGATCAAGATCAATGAACCGCTTTGATTAATGCAATTCAATCAAATAGTATGAGATGAAGGGAGGATTTTAAAAGGCAATGGTTATTATTTAAACATTGACAAGTAGTTTGATCATGTAAGTGCCATGAGGATTCCATGCAGGTGCCAAGATGATGCCACAAAATCAAAAAATTAACAAGAACTAAAGATCTAGTGGACCCACAAAAAGCAAAATACCATTGCATGATCTAAGGCATAATGCTCACTTAAGTCCAAATGCTACCACCATTTAAGCAATATAAAATCTCTAGAAAAGCCTCAATTCAACCCTGTGATCACCATAATCAAGCCAAAAGTTCAACTACCATTATTATGAGCATAATTCAATCCATAATTAGACTGTAGACCACTAGTGATAAATTTAATAGTTCATAGCCATGAATAACTAGTAAAATAGATTGCCTATAAATTAGTCTATTAGAAAAGGTCATTTTTTCTAGAATGAAATAGAAAAGAAACCTATACTATATGCTCATATAAATGTAATTGAATGAGATTAACCAACATACTACCTTGTATCTTATAAAATGAGTATTTTCAATTGTCAAAAGAGGGAGTCATTAAATCCAAATTACTTTGTAAACTTGGAGCAATTAATATAAGCAAAGAATTCTACAAATATTATCTAGTATTTGTTTGTGTTCATTGTTATCATGACTTATCTCTCACTTATTTGTATTGATTCCCAGATTTGAATGGTTCTTATGAATTCTTGGTATGTTAATTTGATTTTATAGTTGTTAACTTGTGCCAACACTAGGTTGACTAAAATTTTTTAAGTTCATTTCATTTTCTTTACTCTTTTTACATTTGGGCTAATGTGTTTTTACTTGTAGGGGTAAATATTTAAAGTGAATTAGGTTATTATTTGTATTATTTCCACCTTCCTTAGGATTTTGACTGATGTTTGATAGGATTTGGGCTAGATTTGTTTCATGTTACACATTGGTTAAATGCATGCCTAGATGATATTTGAACTTTGTCATGATGTTTGGAATGAAGAAAAACATCTCTTTTCTTCCCTACCCTTTATTTTGCTCATTTTTTAACCTAATCACTTTATTTTGTCTTGTCATTATAAATATCCATCTTAGATTGTGTTTTAGATTAGTTATTGATCATAATTCACCATCCTTATCTTAGTATACTTCATATTTTGCATAGAGCTATTATTTAGCCACGATGGCTCCCAAATACCAACTAATATAAATATTGTGAAATAATCACTTGTTCTACCTCTATTCCACCAACAGATAACATAATTATCATAACCTACAACTCATGAATTGAGTTCTTAGGAATTCTAAAATGAGAAGTGTTTTTTAAACACTCTGGGTACCTATGGTACACATTTAGGTATCAACACATCCCAATTTTGGTTGTGAATAATTCATCAATGCTCAAAATTATATTAAGGCATCCCTACTTGGGATACTAGCCTATACGTAATAAAAACCTCTCACAGATTTATCCCTAATTGCATTGTGACTTAACAACTGGTAATTTAGCCTATGAACCCATTAAATGGGGCACTTGAATAATTATCAAAAGAGTTAAAATGTTAATCAAAATGAATCATATAATTAAACAATATTAAGTGCTTAGTTGAATTATTCATTTGTAATTAATGAATATCTAAAAATAGAAATTCTAAAAATAAAAATATCAAGCCTTTTCATGATTGTCTTTATGAGTTGTCAAGCTCTTCCAAAATATCTCAACATATCTAATTTGAGATCCATGCCTAGTAATTAAAAATCATAATAATATAATAAATTTCAACTCAACTAGAGTTGGCTTCAACTCACCTAAGGCTAGTTTGAACTCATTTCATGTTTAAACTCAACCTTAACTCACCTTGAGTGAGAGTTAAATTTGAAGGCTATAAATACAAGGCCATACCTATTGATCTCTAAGTAATTTTTATGTAATGTTATTATGCCTAAATATCTTCAAAGCTCTCGTAAGTTAAGGTTATTATGCCCATTTGTTTAGAGACAAGCTATCTTGGTGTAATGCTATAATACTCAAATAGATGCAAATAAACCTTTAAATTAATGTTACCATGATAAATTCATAAGCCCGGTAGTTAATCCAAAGTGCCAAGGAGATAAGGAGCAAAAAAAGCTTCATTGTCAAAGACTTATTGATACACAAATCAAATAATCCATTTCAACAAACCATTTGGAGCTCCAAGAAAGGTAAAAGAGTGATTTATTTTGTGTTATAGTTGTGATTTCATTTATATGTTTGTTAACTATGCTCTCCCTAGTGTCTATACTAAAAAGTGTTTAGTATTTAGTGTGTTATTTTGATTTGTTTTATTGGACTAACACAAGATTAACGTCCTCTTTACGGATTCCTTATTCAAATCATGGCATACCCAATTGGATCCATACCCCATAAAATTGTTCCCAAGTCATTTTAGGACATCCTCCTAACAATTTTAATGTCAAAATCCAAACTTGCTGATAAAAAAAGTAGAAATTGAAGGCTCATGGATGTTTTTTCTAGAAATCACAAAGTTGCTCTATAGAGTCACATTTTTTCTCTCTAGAATCATGATATTACACAATATTGTTATTTTTATAGTCATAATTTTGTCATAATTTCTTCTATATTGTACTAATTTCATGATGTTGTGCTTAATTTCCATGATTTTATTAATTGTTTGTGTCAACAAGGAAAAATTATGATATTGATAATATCACAACTTTGCAGTTACGATATTGAAAACATCATGACTTTATAGTTATGATATCACCAAAAATTTTGTGATATTACTATAACTTTCATAATATTTTATTTAGCCGTGATAGTTTGGTACTAACTATTTTATATTAGTAGGGTAGAGTCGTAATTTTTTACTAAGATCTATGGTATTGTGTTTATTTTTATGATATTATATTAATAGTATCAATTTTGTATTAATAGTCTATTTTGTAGGAAACTTGTGGTATTGTGCTAATAGTTGTAGTTTTTCAGACAAATGGTGATATTACTTTGTGTTTCTATGGTTTTGCACTCTATGTAAAATTTTGAAAACCTGAGAGCTAGAATTGAAAAGTCATTTTCCCACTTATGTTTTGATTTTAAGTACAAGGACCCTCTAACATCTTTTTACAAGACCCAAATGCCAATAAAATATTATTTTAAACAATCTAATTTGTAAAATTCATATTTAAAATTATTGTTTTAAAAATCTTTTTACTTGAGTTATTTTTTATTTTGTTTATGTTTTCAACACAACACTAAGGGGATAAACTTCATCACGTATTTTGTTTGGTGTTATAAAAATGAACTCACACCTTAGTTAAATACTCATAATATTTTTTGTATGTTTGTTGTTTGAGTGTTTTATTTAGCAAGATGAGTGTCACATGTATGCTCTCCCTCATCCCTTTTAGGGAACATGGATGATAAAAAACACTCACTCTTTGCATTTGTTACTTTGGTGCAAAATCATGAAAGAAAAGTCACTAAGGCCCTCCCTAAAATCTTCATGATTTAGGTGATCACAAAATGATCCTCAATCCTTCCACTTTTTTCATTTTATGTATTTTGGCTTGTGGGTGAGTGTTTACCACCTCCTCATAGCTCTCTATGGAAGCATTGACTTAAAAATTCATCTCCTAGTATTTTTTCAACCCTAATCCATGGTGGGGTATATAAATTTAAGGTGGCCCATTGAGACACTTATTTGCATGGCTAAATAAGCTCAGTTAGTGGTACTCGGCCTCAGATCATATAGGTAACTCAAACATCACACTATACTTAGAAATTGACATATATAGTGGTTGTAAAAAGTACAAGACCTTTTTATAATAAGTTGGTTAACATGGATCCAAATGGCGTGATGTTCCTTGGTATTTTTCACACATATGGGACCATTTAGAAATGAATGAAAATGAATAGTTTAGGCAACCCCACTTGTCGTAGGCATATTGTTGATGCAGGAAAGTAGCATGAAGTTCCATGTCATCATACAAACTCTTGAGAGAAGAGGGGCTCTAAAAACCCTACTTTTTATTTATTTTTAATTTTTGAATTAATAACTTAAAATACTCTCAAGAGCAAGCAAATAGATTAAATTTGTCAATTTTAAGATTTAAGACATTACACTTAAGTGTTTTTATCATTTTTTCCTCTTTACTTACATTGTCTTAAGTTGAAACCATTTATTTAATATACCTCATCAAAAATGAGTCTTATTTGCACATCACTCCTTTGTTTGAAGAGGCATTATGCCATCCATTTGAACACCACACTTTGCCTTAGTTATTTATCAAACTTTTATGTGTGTGTTACTTGTTTAAATGGGGCATAATCACACTACCCAATTCATCTTAAACACTTTCCTTGGATCTTCTATTCCAAAAAAATTTCCATGTCATTTATTTGAAATCATGTCGTTATGTTGTTAGATTTGATCCCATATCTTGTCACTTTTAAAACCAAGTTTTGAACCTTTGTTATACATCCCTTATTTTAAACACAAAATTATGTTATTTGTTTTGGTTTAGCACTTTTGCCTTTGAACATTCAAGTATTTTCACATAAAATATGAATCTTAATCTTTGTAAGTACAAATATTAAACTAATTAGGTTCACACTAAAGCCTCATCCAATTAGGGCTTAGGTTGTCTACGTTTTGTGTTTGGATTATATTACTTGGATTGGCTTCATATTTGGTCTAAATACCCCTTGCCTAGACCTCATGCTTTTTGTTTTATTTGTGCCTTTTTCAGAGCATCCTTTTGAGCCATGTTGTTTCCATGTGTTTTGTTTGAATTTGTTGTGTCAATATTTTGAGTTTTATAGTCCCTTTGTTTCAATAGTTTTCATGAGTCAAACTTTGGGTCTTAAAGTGAATCAATTATCAAGTGTCATCTAAGCCAGTTGCCTTAGTTTAGTTTCTTTTCAAGTTCTTGTTTGAGTTTTATGTTGTTATGTCTATCCTTATTTTAGTATGATTATAACTACCTTTGGGAAAATTTTTGTTATTTCTTAACCCTAGTTTGCAATTATTTTAATTTGTTTAGACACTCTTGTGATTGATTATAACTGATTATGGGCAAATCAATGCTCTAACCATAAATGAGTTTGAATCTTTTTGTTAATTTTGGTGCTAGTTATAACCACCTTTAGGTAAATTAGTACCATTTTATTAGACCTATTTCTCTTTTGTTTTGTCCTACCCTTACCTACTTTAGTTTTTTTTCCTTTATGTCTCTTTTATAGAACCAAAGGCCTTTTTTATATTTTAATGGTTCATTATTTTTATATCTTTTTTTTGTCACATAACCTATCCATGGATCTAAACTTGCCTCATTATAGATAAAATCAATACAACTTTTAATATACACCATAATTAGATGGTAGCTATTGTCATGCTCAAACAATAGAAAAATTGGGTAGTCCTATCAAGATAATATTCATAAGTATTCGGCCCATCCACAACAAAAATTTGTCAAATATAGAATAAAAAACATTGTGTGTGCCTAAAAATCCCACTCTTCATTTTTTTCCCAACCATTATACATTCCATTATGATCTATTTATTCATTCCAGACCTAGATTACATTGTCAAATCAAACCTATCATATAATATTTATCCCTATTTCCCATCCCTAATTTAACTTTATTTTATAAAGGCTATGAATATATCTTGTATTGAAGTTTGGAGGAAATAGATTCAAATACCAAAAAAGATCAAAACAACATTATTAGAGTTTAAATCTACAATACGTTCTTGATAGAGTAGATATTTGGAAGGGGTATAGGGTAGTACTTAAATAATTGACCATTCTAGTTGTATCATACATTGATTAGAACCTACATCTCCACATCAATAGGAATAATAGAAACATTTACTTTTCCATAACTATTTACCTTGCTTCTTCCATTTTTCAATCATCTTGTTGTTGTTTCATATCCTACCATTTACCTTACCTTATCACTTTGGGGAAACCATATTACCATTATAACATTATTGTCCTTGAATAATCCCATATCGTATACTATGATACCATACCTTCACTATTGACCAAATTTATTTTTACCCACCCTACCCACCCTTTTGACCTTGGTTCTTCAGACACCTTCTGCAAGGGGATTTTGATCCAATTTTAGAATTACATGTTCAAATGATAGTATATGAAGGTATTATGATAATGGATCTAGAAATTACATATTTTATTTGTTATTATACTTCAATGGTGCCATTTATTATAACCACCTTTGGGTAAATTAGTGTTTCACCTAATGTTACTAATTATAACCACCTATGGGCAAACTAGTACCACTAACTATTTGTCATTGTCTCCTAAATATAACTTCCTATGTAAAAATAGGAACACTTTTACCATGAATTACCACATAACCTAACCCTTGATATTATCATTTGCCTTGTCATTTTCCTAAATTCATAAACTTAATGCTACCTAGTTAGATCTCACAACCTTTTGTACAAGTGAAACTATACTAACTTAAGGTCTTAATGAGACTATGTAGTCAATGCTTAATTTACATTAAGGTTAGATCAATCACCCTTTTCCATGCTCTCATAATTTTGTGAGAAACTTAATCCAACACTCTTATTATTTTTTTAGCTGAGCCATTATGTATCTCATTATTCTCGATCGAGTTGAGATGCTTAAAAAATTCTAAAAAAGATTCAAAACATTTTAAAATCCTAAAAAATAGAAAATCAGAGTACCATCTCCTAGAGAGACATAAAGCCTCAAAATCAAACACAATTGGCCTATTTAAAACTAGTCAGTCATCCTCAATCCACCCTATTTGGGAAAATCCATTATTAGTTACAATCCATTCCACTACCCTTAGGTGTGTGACCTTACCTATACATGTATCCTTTCTTTAGGGCACCACCCATTTATCATTTCATTGAGCCTTCACATGTAGATATTGACTTGGTTTATGACAAGATGCCTCTTGTTACTTTAATTTCAAACTTTTTATGTTTGTTTATTTAGTTTCTTATTTATTTATTTATTTTCCTATTTTTTTAATTTTGTTATTATGCCTCGACTCATTATATATGATTTCATTGGGTGATTACTTTCACATTATTCTTGAGTCTATCCATATTCATACATCAACATTTTCATCATACTTTTTATCATTGGTGCATTATTTTCAATTATTTATTAGATCAGGAGTAGTCCTTATGCACATTATAGTCAGGTCATCATGGTGCTTTATATCATGATGTATACTATCATGTGCTATAGCAAAAATTAGCTCAATAAATCTTATGAACAATGGTTTCATAAAAAATTCTCCTTGTTCACCTTGGCAAATCCTCCCATCCTCCTTGATCAAATCAACCCATTAACCATTTTGGTTATATTAATGCTAATAAGGATGAAAATATATGCATTAGTAGGGACAACCTAATCATTCACATTGATCAATTCTTTTTCTTCTATTCCTCACTCCATTTTTTCTCACTTTTGGGTGAACTACATTGGCCTGAGTTCTATTTAAACTATATAGGTAGAGCTTGGATACATGATGTATCTCATGTCAGCTTAATGACCTTATTTATTCCAATAATCTCTCTCATCACTTTGTACATCCTTGTGTACCTAGATTTTTTTTACTTCTTTAGTCATTAGACCATCACATCTATGTTTTTGCCCACTCATCTTTAATCTATGTAATAAGTTATATCCTTAAGTTATGCTTACCAATTTGCCCTACTGGGTCACAACCAAAAATCATTATTTAATCTAGGTCATCTTAATTATTATAACTACCTATGGAAAAACCATTAGTTTAACTCATCCGCCCTAGTGAGGCATGTTCCCATGCCACTGATTATAATTTCCTTTAGGTAAATTAGTGTCTCAACCTTTGTTACTGTTTATAACCATCTTTGGTTAAATTAGTACTTTTTAAATAAAATACATGCAAGCATTATCTAAATTGAATTAATCTCACCCATGGATTAATTTCATTATTCTTATTCCTTATTTTTTAGGGACCATCCATCAAACGTATGTGTCAGCCACTCCTTCTAGGGGCATCATTATAGGCTTCCCAAACATTATTTGGAGCTTCATATTCAATAATTATCTTATTTCCTTCTTTAAAAAAATTACCATTTGAAAATATGTTATTATACTTATAGATTTCAATACCTTCCCAAATGGGGGGAAAATATAGAAATCTAATTTTGACCACAATTAGCTTTTGATCGAACTTCAAACTGATTCCTACCAAACATCATAAATTAATCTTAAGAATCACTATACATCCCAATTTTAGCCATGCATCATTCATCAATGTTTATAATCATGTTGAGGCATACATATTTTTATACTAGCCCATACACAATAAAAACCTCTCATGAATTCATCCCTAATCACCTTGTGACCTAACAATTGATAGTTTGACCTATGGACCCATTAAATGGGACACTTGAACAATTATCAAAAGAGCCAAAATGTTAATCAAAATGAATCATCTAATTAGACAATATTAAATGCTTAGTTAAATTATCCATTTTTAATTAATGAATAAGTAAAAATAGAAATTCCAAAAATCATAATATCAAGTTTTTTCATCATTTCCTTTATGAGTTGTAAAGCTCTTCCAAAATATCTAATTTGAGAGCCATGCCTAGTAATTGAAAATCATAATTACATAACAAATTTTAACTCAACTGGAGTTAACCTCAACTTACCTAGGGTTAATTTGAACTCATTCCATATTTAAACTCAAACTTAACTCACATTGGGTGAGTGTTAAATTTGGAGGCTATAAATACAAATCCATACCTATTGATCTTCAAGTAATTTTTTTATAATATTATTATGTCCAAATATCTTAAAAGCTTTCATAAGACAAATTTATAATGCCCATTTTTTGATAGACAAGCTATCTTGGTGTAATGTTATAATTCTCAAATAGATGCAAAGAAACCTTTCAAGTAATGTTACCATGCAAAATTCATAAGCCAAGTAGCAAAGCCAAGGTGCTAAGGAGAGAAGGAGCAATGAAAGCTTCATTGTCAAAGACTTCTTGATGCACAAACTAAGAAAAGCACACTAACAAGATATTTAGAGCTCCAAAGAAGGTAAAAGAGGTAATTTTTTTGTGTTCTAGTTGTACTTTCATTTGTATGTTTGTTACCTATGCTCTCTCTAGTGTCTAGGCTACAGGTGTTTAGGATGTAGTGTGTTATTTTGATTTATTTTATTTTACTAACATAAGACTAACCTCCCTTATATATATTCCTTATTCACATGAGTTATTTAAGTTTTATTATGATAAAACCAATGAAAACACACTAATAAATCTAACATCTCAATCCTAGACACTCAAAGAGAAAGAGAATAATAAAAGTAACTAACAATAAAAGACAAAACAAGTATTCTTTACCTTCCTTATAAGTAAGAATTATATATTGGCCATGGAGGAATGCGATTGATTATGTGTTCAAATAGTATTTGACAATGGTCTCCTTTCATCATTTCTCCTTATCACTTTGGCAATATTTTTGCATTATAATACTATAATACTTTATCTCTCAATAATTGAACATTATAACTTTGGCTTCAGAGCTTGTTTTAAAATGGTCTTGGTAATTATATTTATAACCTTTCAAAATAAATCTAACCCAAGTGTTATTAGGTTTATTTTAACCTTGATTGAGTTAAGGAGAAGACAAGCAATTAATATTTAGGATAGAGATGCCATTTATTAATGATGGCTCTCCATTTCTAAATTTAGGGTTTTAAAGGAGATATTTTTAATTCCTTGACTTTGAGGATGATGACATCATCATGACCTCAATTTTATTGAAATTTCCTTTCTAAAAAATTTATTTTTACTAATTGCACATGGAAATTTCACTTAAGCATTTAATTTTATTTACTTAGTTAATTCGTTCTGCTTAGCATTCTTCAACTTTATGAATTATTTAAGTGCCTCGCTTAATGGGTCCAAAGGTAAAATTATTATTTTTCTAGATCCCAAGTTGATTAGAGATGAATCTATGAGAGGTTACTATTGTATAAAGGATAATACTCTAAATATGGAAGCCTCAACACAATTTAGAGAAGTAATGTCTAATGTGTGAATGAAATTGAGATATTTAGTGATTCTTAAGCTTAATTTACATTGTTTGGTAGAAACCAATATAAATTTTTTTTAAATCAATTTTGTGCCCAAAATAGGGTGTCTATAGGGGACAACTAGTTTTACATAAAGGAAACCATTATTTGGATTGCAAGTTTTTTTAAAATATCCCCTTTTATTGTCATATTTTGTCTTAAACTATCTAGTAGAGTAGGAAATTCCCTACTAGATAATGGAAGGCATATTTGGCTTCTATATATAATTCCAAAAAAATAATTTCCCACCACTATTGATCACAATCAAGAACCGTGTCTACAAGGCCTTTCCTTAAATCCAAAATATGGCGATCAAGGAAGACTCCTTCACTCTAACAAGAGACAAGATTTGGCATTGAGACCTCAAGGGGATAATTATATCTCACTTGGTGCAATATTCATCTCACCTTAATATCAACTATGGTCATCAAGTAGAGGATGATGATGAGCTCTACCTAGATTCCATTGATGACCAAGAGGTTTTTTTCTAGATCATGGTAAAAAAATAAGAAATTCAATAAAGTTTAGGTGGGGTCATTTGTGTCTCCTCTAGCACTTGCTTGGTTTGTAGAGGATCCAACACTAACTCCTACTATTTCTAGGAGGATATTTTAGGGCATCCCCCACCTTCTCTTCCTCATGCTTTAGTTCTAACTCTTCCTCCTTTAATATCTCTTACTCTTTGTACCCTAGCTCCTCCTCTACCTCCTCTAGTTGTTCCTCATACCCCACCTTCACCTCTTCCTCCTTTGATAACTTTAATAGTCTAGCCTAGATATATCTAGACCCATGCTACTAGGTAGAAGGTAGACTAAGTACAGCTAGCTCAACCATCAACACCTCAACCCTAGACTACATAAACCCTAAGGTTTGATGTGGTTTTAAACCTAAGGGTGAGCCCAGATCAAGTCTCCCAATAGGAACTAGCCTAGGTTCCCCCTCTCACACCTCTTAATTTTTCCATTTCCCTTCTCCCATTGTTTTCCAACTCCAAGTCATAGCACCCACTAGTTTCGCTCCACTCCCACAAGCCCCCAAGTGGTGTCTCCTTTTAACCCCATTACACCAACTCTTTCATTTGACCAAATACCTATGGCCTTGGTCTTCTTTAGTGTCCATTCCTCTTCATTCCCCTCCACTCCATCTATTTCACAACCCTAAATCTTTTTGATGCATTCCTTAGGTATGCCTTTATCAGTGAGCATAGATATGACTATCAAAAGCATACCACTAATGGCATGAACCCTCTTAGTTCCCACTTCATTCATCTTAGTGCCTCCCTCAACAAATTTGAGTCCTTTACCATTGTCCCCCATGGTTCCTATTATCCTAACTATTATTTCCACTACAACATCCAAAAGTGACCCAAGTAAGGCTAAAGAAGAAAAATAAGGCAACTCACACTCTAAAGGCCTTTTTCTCTATTTCAACATCCTCTCCAAACCTAAATAGTTCATCTGACCCTAACCAAATCACCTTAGTGCTTTTCTCCCCAACCCCCTCTTTCCATTACCTAGGGCACCATAAGATTAGCCTTTGACCAACCCATCTCTTCCCTATTATTTAATTATCATTCCTAGAGGTAATTCCTTATTAGGTGATCTTGACCCAAGAACAGTGGTAGGAAAAAATATTCCCTTGGGTCTCCCCTTTTATTCTTCCCCTTTTCATTCCCATGCCACCTCTACCTCTATTATTTTCCTCATTCACCCCATCCATTTATTCCATCTCCCCTCCACCTCATCCTCCACCCTTCACCACCATCTTTGCCACCCTTCCTACACCTCTTGAAACCCAAGGAATTATTCCAAGGTCATAGGTGTTGGAGATGATTGCCCAAGGTAACCTAAATATAGAATAGAGATTCAACCAAACTTTGAGAAGTATGAAGAGGACACTAATGTAGAGATTCATCTAGGAGGGTAAACTGGTGGTTTGGTAGACCCATCATGATATGTTTTCCCTCAATAAGGTGAGAACTTCCACTAGGTAAGAAAAGATGGATGAGGACCCACTTTTCATTCTCTGAGCAACTCATAATATGATTGAAATTTTCTTTGAGGACATGAAAATATAGGTTCAAACCTTGAAATCCAAAGTGAAGAGATATTTTCTCATCAAGTTGATTGGGTAAGTCAAGGACACCCTCGTACTACTCTTCTTAACTCTTAGAAAATTAATGAAGTGACTGGACAAGACCAATGTGCTTATCCAATAGACCTAAGCTTATTTAGATTGTCAAGATAGACAAGAAGTGTTATAACCTACAAGTGGTAATCAACAAAGGCATGTTCTCAAAGTTGAAACTAATGCCAACCTTAGACTTGGAGTTATATCAAGCATACACTAGTAATATGAGGGTTGCTATGTTGGAGTGATTGGTTATGGCTTGTACTATAACTGGACCCTTAGAAGAGGGCAAGAAGAAGATATTGAATTACTTTAAGGAGGTCAATATCTCTATTATATTCCACCCAGATGTCACCCTCCTTGACTAAGGGGGGTTTAAATTCCACCTAGGTAATTCGATCGAAGGTTTAGGAGGTCAATATCTCTATGCATCAACTAGGTATTTAGGGTCTAGGTGTTAATGGAAGCACCCTTCCAAGTCTATTCAAGACTAGCCACTCAAGTTGAGGTAATTTTTTGGGATCCCCTAATAAACCTTGTCAAGATAGATAAGGAGTTTGACCTCCTGACACTCATGTTAAAATCAAGCTATGCCAAATCAAAGAAGTTAAGAACCAGACCTTCATAGCTGCCTATGTGCATCAACTAGGTGGTCCTCATAGATCTTTTGTAGATTTTTAAGGATTTATTTGTTTCAAATTTTGAATTATGATTGTAAGTATCTTGATTGGCCATCATGACCTAGGATGGGATCTTGGTGCTCTTTAGAATTGATCCCCATCCTTATCTATAGAAGGAAATTTCATATTTTAATATAGGGTTGACTAAAATTTCTCAAAATTGATGTCAAATTATATTGAGGATTTCACATGTTTTTTCTTCATCTTTCTAGAATGTAAATTTGGCCCAAATAGGTTATTGTAACATAACTTACTTATTTTAATGAATATAATTCATATTTTCTTCAAAGCTTTTGTTTTGTGTCTCAACTCACTTTCATATTTATTTTTTAATGATTGTTAATGCTAGGTTAATTGGATTAATACTTTGTTGCTTTATGTGTGCTATGGTTATGATATGCTTAGATATTATAGTCATTATATGAGTTCTCTCATTTCTTTTTTATGGTACTATTAATTTGTGTGTTGATTTATAAATTATCATATAGTATTTATGTGTAGTTTACTATAAATTCTTAGTACTCATATTTAGTGAGGGTTTATATTTGAGGTATACCCATAGATTCCTTAGACTCTTTCCATTTTATGTTCTTGGAGGTATAACATTAGTGAAACTCAATCTATATTGGTACAATTATGGCAAGATCACTTGGTTCAATGATAAATGTATTGAGTTAATTTTAGACCTAGAGGCTTTATTTTCTACCTTACCCTTCCCTCTCTTTTGTGTTTGTTTTCTGAGATTAGACTACTTCTCCTTGTGTTTAAAAATAGAAATCATAATGCTCAAACTCTCATAATAATATTTGACAATTAGACCTATGTGTGCAAACTTTATATTGAACTTTATATGGTAATAGTGCATCTCTTAGAGACTATTAAAAAAACTCTATTTGTAAAGTCAAATACCTATAGTTGTGCCCTGGGTTGATCCTAGATTAGTCTTGAAAGTTTATAGTTGTCTCCACATTCTCTTTTATGGAATTCCCAATCTCATGGGAATTTCATGAATAGAGGAGTTTGGAGTGAACAATAGTTGGCACTAGAAGGAGGCCTTATTGGAATACTTCACACTTGTCATTGATTTAATTTATGAGTATGTCAAGATTAGATTATTTTTAATAACATGCTAACTATTATTTGATTATTAAACATCTTAGAGACTAGTTCACCTATTATCAAGATTAGGTCTCACCGAGGATGATTGATAATTTCCCCCTACTTTTTCATAAAAAATCAGGGTCAACTAACCTAGATCTATCAGGATTTCCTTCAATTCATCCCCATAACCTATCCCAAGATGACCTAGTTAATTAGATATGCCATTAACATCTCAAGAGTCATCTATGATCTACCTAGGAACTTTGAGAGGTATCTTTTTCATTTCACCCTTGGCATGGGACAAACTATAGAAGAGCACATAACATCCTACAAAATTACCTTGAGAGTTCTAAATTTAGAACATGAGGATGTAACATGTAGGATTTTTCCCTTTATCCTAATGAAATCAGCATATGATTGGTTCTTCAACCTTCTTGAAGACTATATCCTATGTTAGAACCATTTTAGTACTAATTTCCTTCCCCAATTTAGGCAAGTGATAGACCCCAGTGTCTTGTACCATTAGTTTTCCTATATCAAAAGGGAGTCCAATGAACCCATTAGGAACTTCAATTCTAAGTTTCATAAGATGTATAATCAGGTCATTGTGATTTATCAATCTAACCCTAAGTTAGCACTTGAAATGTATAATAATGCACTAGACATTTGGAAAACTATGTTCTTAAGAAGGGATACAACCATAGTAGACATATCCTCAGTTTATGTAAGGGACATAAAAGTAGATAGGTAATCGAACCCCCAAGGCCACACAATGACCCCTCTCCTAGTGTGCTACAATAGATGCATGTGTTTAATTTATTTCTGAATGTTAATTAGACCACCCCAATGCTTCAACCACTCTATTTGATGCATAAAATCTCATTGGGTCATCCCACTTCAAAATAACAACTAGATTTTCTAAACTCATCGATCCATGAGCTAATCCCTTAGACTCAATACTAAGTAACATTAGCCATAATTAACAATACCCAAACCACAGCTCAAGAGTCCACTAAAACTAAGATTTTATTCAGCATATGATTCAAAAACTCAGCAATGACTTCCTAGGGATATAAATATAGGAAACTCTAATTAAAAAATTTAAAACAAGAAAATAACATATCAAGTACCAAAAAATAACTATAACCATCCTCACAACCCCCTAGAACCTTCACCTAATAGGCTACTTGATATCAATATCTTCAAGATAGTCTTGCCTAACTAGTGTCAAGTTCATAACATGGAAACACATGGGGAACTAAATTTCATGGATTTTAGTTATACTTTTGAAATATTTTAAAATGAAAAGGAATAATATGAGGTGGTCTCCAATCATCCATAATCCTACAACTTGAGTAAATCCCCTAGTAATACTATGGTGTTAGAGACCATGGATTTCTATAGATAAAAAGAAAACAAGCCAGAAGAGAGTATTAGTGAGGTGTGAGAATTATATCAATTCTAAAGGATTAACTTTCCCTCAAGAATAGGCAATAATAATGTCCCCTTACTACCTCAACACCCCTTAATAATAATGCAACCCCACCAGACCAAAATGTTAGGAATGATCCCCCACCTCTAAGAACTCAATAACTTAAGGCACCTACATAAACCCCACTAATCCAAAGTAAAAGAGGTTACAAAGTGATAGGTGAACTTATAAAATCACACATCCAGTTTGAGTTCACTAGCATCTGTGACAACAAACCTTAATCCTTTGGATGACACTAAACTACAAGATTTCTATCCTGAATAATGTGAAAAACTTTTAGGTCTTTGAGAATGACTAGTAGATCATCTAGTTCCTCAGTAATGAGGGAATATTTCAGGCCCAACTTATGGAACTCATCCCATGACCTTCTATCTTGAATAATGTGAAAAACTTTTAGGTCTTTGAGAATGACTAGTAGATCATCTAGTTCCTCAATAATGAGGAAATATTTGAGGCCCAACTTATCGATGAGAAAGATAAAATAACCCTAGGAATGAGATGGATAAATATGTAATCCTGAATATCCATGGGAACTCAATCTTGAAGGGGATGATCTCATTGGAAGGAATATTTGATGCATTACACCCTAATTTTTAGATGAAAATACCTAAGTTTGAGGACTAAAAGTGATGACTCATCAACTAGGTGATGTGGAAATCCTTAGATGGTTAATGTGGGTCTTGATTAGAGAGACCATAAATTAGAGCAATTACAAACGTGACTATTGATATATAAGGATGTGATTGCCTAGGCCTATGGAGACCTTAAGGTCTTCAACCCAAGAGTGATCACTCACATTATCTCTCTAAAACCCTACCAATAACACTTTAGGCAAAGATAGAGGCTAGTAAACCTAATCCTAAAGCCCTTAATACACAAGTGAGTTCATAAGTTACTTTCTCCACGGATAATTTTCCTAGTTTACCACTCCACCTAGGTGGCCAACTTGGCCTTGGTACAAAATAAGAATGAATAAATATGCTTGTGCATGGAATTTCAAACCTTGGATCAAGCCTTAGATAAATAAAATTACCCATTACCCTCCCTCAATGAGGTGATATAAATAGTGAGCATATCTCAAATGATATCCTTTTTAGATGGCTTATCGGGATACAACCAAGTCTTGGTCAACCTCAAAGATAGAACTAAGACTGCTTTCACCACCAAGTGGGACACATTTGATTATAAATGAATGCCCTTTGGGTTGATCAACATTGGTTCCACTTTCTAAATGGAGATCAACTTCACTTTTGAAGGACTAATAGGTAAATATATAATAATCTACATGGATGACCTAACTATGTTTTCAAAATATAGGTTATATCAAGTGTGCCACTTAGAGAGGGTATTTGAAAGATGTATAAGGTATGAAATTTCCCTAAACCCAAAGAAGATTGTGTTCGGTATCATTGAAGATAAACTAATCAGTCACATTATCACTAAAAAATGTATTACTATTGACCCCAAAAGGGTAGATGTAATTTATAAGTTGCTTTTACCTAATAGTAAGAAGGAACTAAAATCTTTCTTTGGGAAAATCAACTTTATGTGTAAATTTATTTATGGATTTTTTGAAATAGTAAAACACTTGAATGTAATGTTGAAAAAGGATGCTAAATTGGAATGGCATGCAAAATCAAAAAATATTTTTCAAGATATTAAAGATGTTATTATGCAAGCCCTGATCCTCATTAGCCTAGACTATACATAATATTTTTATATCTATCCTTTGCTTCAGAGCACACCATAACCACTTGCCTCACCTAAAGGTTATAAGGAGAAGAGAAACCCATGTATTTTATAAGCACTAACCTTAAGGATGTTGATCTAAAATACTCTACTCTATACAATCATGCCTACACCCTGGTCAAGGTGGTGAAAAAATTTAGACACTATATCCTTTAGAATAAAGTACACTCTATAGTCCAAAACTTGGCTATAAAATAGATGTTAGGGTAGAATGAGTTGGTAAAATTAAGAGGCCAATGGATGATAAATTTATAGGATTACAACTTTTAAATCAAGACAACAAAATTAGTTAGAAGACAAGGCCTGATTTAGCTAATAGTAATGATAGACCTAAGTATTATAGTATTTTGAGTAGACCAAAAGAGGGTACTACAATCAGATTGGTATGCCCTAGCCATGCACTTTATAATCTATGGATTTGCACCTCTGGGACTTAACCACACACATAGGAGGGCCCCTTAGTTGAAGGCCACACAATATATGTTGAATAAGGGAGTTCTCTTTAGAAGAAACCATAAAGGAATCTACCTCTAGTGTCTACAAAAAGAAGAGGCCAAAGAGGTAATGGAATTTTTTCATGAAATATTGGGATCTGGACACCCTATAATAAATACCATGGCCCACAAGGTTCTTTAGGTAGACTACTACTGGCCCACACTTTTTAAAGATATTCACATCCATGTATGCTTTTGTTATTATTGACAGACCTTGGCTAAAAGAAAAACACATGCATTAATACCACTGCATCCTATTGTGGAGTTTACACCATTTACACAATGGGGGTTGGATTTCATGAGGTTAATCAACCCAAATTTGTCTTCTAGTCATAAGTTCATTCTTATGGGAATGGACTATTATACTAGGTGATATGAGGTAGTTACAACTAAATAAAGCACCACTACCGAAGTCATCAAGTTTCTTCAAAACACTATAACCACCCATTTTGGGGTCCCATTTATTTAGTATGTGATAATGGTCCTACCTTTCAATCCAAAAAATTCATAGAGTGGGCCTATGATAATGGGATTATGATAAAGTTCTCATACAATCATTACCCACAAGGGAATGGATTGGCAAAGTCCACTAACAAGAATTTAATTGATGCCATTAAGAAATTAGATGGAGAAAATCCCAGGGAATGACACTCATAGCTAAAGTTTTCCCTATAGGTAAAATACACAAGGTATAATCAAATCCCTCAAAATCTCTCATTTCCTTCTATTTTATGGATTGGAACCAATTATATCAGTTACACTAAGGTTGTCAACTTATAAGTTCATGCAAAAATTCATGTAACTAGATGATAAGGTGAATTTCAGACTCATCAAACTAATTCAGTTCAAGGAAACCCATGATGAAGCTATGCTAAGGTTTATCAAACACCAATATATAGTCAAAAGGTGGATCGATAAGAGAGTAAGGATCAAGACCTTCATAATCTTTGACCTAGTCTTAATGTGGGACAAAACTCATCCCCTCTAGATTGACCCATACCAAATAGTCAAAATCTTGGGTTAGAATGTCTTCTATCTCAAGGATCTTGAGGGTAATGAGTTACCACTTCCAGTAAATAGATAGTTCTTGAAATACCATTTCTCAGTTGTCCTCTCTAGTGTAATTTTTGAGTAATCCAAGCATAGGTGGTAATGTATATATTAGATAGATTTATTTTTCATTGTGTGTTTAATTTCATATGTGCTTTTGTTTTGTTTTGTGTTTTTCTCTTCCATCTCCCTCTTTATTTTGTGATGTTCCTTTGATGCATGACCCTATTATTAATTGCTTCAGGTGAAGGCCAAAGCCTGAAAGGATTGTTCAAAAGTAGGAAGACACAAGTTTAAACCTTTAATCTAATCAATTCTAAGATGGTAATTGAAACTTTTGACATTAAAAATATGAGAGGCCAATGATTATAAGAGAAACATGTGGATTTTAAACAACCCACATCCTAATAGAGCCACCAAATTGCAATTAAAATAATGTCTCAAAAAAATACTAGACTATTCGAGCAAATCAAAGACTGGATGGGTATTCATAGCTTCCCCATCATCCATTCACCCTTAGCTTGGTCCCAAACCTTCAATGGATTAGACTAATTAATGATAATATTTTCACATGGAAGCTTGGAAAAGGATAAGAAAAGAATGTAGAATCTAAATTATTAGTCTACCTTGAAAGGGACATACATGCAATCTCCACTATAGGATTTTTGGTTTGGCTGATAGTGGAATAAGGCCATGAACAGGATTAGAGGTATCTCTATTGGGGATATGGATGTTTATTTGGTAACATAATAATTCCTAATCCATCTCCCCTATAATCCATCAAGTCATCAATGCCCCAGATGAATCATGATAACCATTCTATCCTAGATTACTCAAATAAAATCTAGGATTAAATCAAAAAGGAAAATCACTTCTTTTACACACTAGTGGCCATTAATAAGGTAAAAGCTTAGTATGCCACTTTATATAGTGATACTTTAGTGCCTCATATTCTTTGTTATGAATAAATATCCCTCTTATAATCTTTGTTTTATGTAAGGAGAGAAAATTAAATTGATTGGGTTCTAAGTGTTTTTCATCACTTTCCCCATGGAAGTCACTATTTTTTGTGTCCAACACACCCCCTTTTCTTCTAAATGGGGGACCCTTCTAAAAATACCAAAAAATAGAGCTCCAGGTTCCTTTCTTTTATTCTCATTGGTTTCATCTGAGCTTTAATCTTTGGAATATATATCACCCTAATTTTTTGGAGCAAGAAATAGGCCTCATTTATTTTTATATAACTAAGGTATGTTGGTTCCTTTTTAGAATTAAGATGCTAAAAATGGAGGTATACTTTCAATAAAAATTCCTAAAGTCTCATTCCTTTCCTAAAACAATAGACCCATTACCCTTTGTATAAAATCAAAGTATTAATAAGGGATGAGTAACTATTAAATGTATTATGTATATTTTCACTTCTTACTTAGTATTTTCCATAGATGTCATAGAGGAGAGAGACTATCAAAATCAGGGGGCATTATGTCACTAAGTGTCAAAATGGCTAGTCCTTAGACATGTCAGAGATATTAGATCCCAAGAGAACTCAATTGAATCAAGAGGCATAATGACACCTAGGTGTTAGAATGGCTAGTCCCCAAACCTATCAAAGATGTCAGAGCCCAAGATATCTTAACCAAATGAGAAGGTGCCATATCACTAAGTGTCAAAATGGCCAATCTTTAGACCTAACAAATATGCTAGAGCCTAAGAGATCTTGACCAAATGAGAAGACACCATGTTACCTAGTTATCAGAGTGGTCAATCCCTTGACCTATTAGAAATGTCAAAGCTCAGGAAAGCTTGACTGAAAGATTAGGCACCATGTCACCAAGTATCTGAATGGTTAATCCCCAGACTTATCAAAGATGTTGGATCCTAAAAGAGCCTAAATAAATGAGCAAGTACCATGACATGTCAAAATGGCTAGTCCTTAGACATATCAAAGATGTCAGAGCCTAGGAGATAATAGCCTAATGAGGAGGTGCCATGTTACTTAGTTGTTAAAGTGGCCAATCCCTAGACCTGTCAAAGATGTTAGATCTTAGGAGAGCCTAGTTAAATGAGGAGGATCCATATCTCCTAGTTGTCAGATTGGTTAATCCTTAAACTTATCAGATATGTCATAGCCTTAGAAAACCTAGTTGAATGAGAAGGCATCATATTGTTAAGTATCATAATAACCATTATTTGAACCTATCAGAGATGTTAGAGCCTAGGAGATCTTGGTCAAATCAAGAAGCACCACATCACCTAGTAAGGTGGATGAACTAGAATCAACCTAAGGTCCCAAGGTTAGAATAAGGTGAGGATGATGTCAAAAAATCAATCAAGATGTTCCATATGTCCTTATATGACACATCACCCTTCCTAAGGGAATGACATAGAATATGAACTCAAGCCTAGGTAATGACCATTAGTAGGAGACCAATGAGCAAACGACACAAGTTATAAAGTAGAAGTTAATTATGAATTCCCTAAGAGACGTGACCAAGTGCCTACCAAGCACTGGCATTAAAAATATAGAAATTTAAGCCTAATTAAATAGTTTTAAAACATCCCATCACCATTTATATATCTAGATGTCAAAAAAATATCATGGGATCTAAATTCAAATTTTAGATTTAGAATTAAAGAGAGGAAATCTAGCCACCAACTCCAATTTGCATTCATGACAAGTGAGATGCCCAAGGCCATTAATATAGAGGGTTGTATACATTAATTTATGAAATCCTAAGGAAAACTCACTAATGGTTACCACTACTACCTTTGAGAACATTCCAACTCCTGTCTTTCCATTTTTCATAGACCACCAATGTATTTCATGCCTCTTATGTTCAAATATTCACTATTACCCCTCCATCCTACCATAATGGTTGCATCCTCTTCAAACCCAAAATCTAAATTTGAGTATCAAGATACCACATTCCCAGTTAGCTTGACTAAATTCAAGTACTACAATGAATTATTCTAAGTGGTCTAGCAAGTCCCTAGGGATTTAGGCTCTTACAACAACCACAAAGTAGAGTTGAGGATGCCCTTTGGTCCTACAAGAAGGGTAAAGTTCATAGATCTGCTTCCAAGATAAAGGCATTCCCCTATGCCAACATATTCATAAACCTCATTCACATCATCATACAAGTGTAGGATGGGGTCCATGATTGGGTGTGCTTACCTAACTCTCAACACCAAATTATTTATATCTCTGGAAGTACTTACAAGGTGTAATACTCCCTCCCATAATATACATTATCTTACAATGTGGTAGTGGTGAAGGTCTTGATGGATACCTACCAAATATATGACATCCTACACAACTTGGCTGAGAACCTAGATGATAAATGGGTTAAAAAAGAGGACATTAATGCATACACAATTTTCACCTTTTGGGAGTAACTTCAAGTAGGCATGATCCTTTTAAATTAATTGTTTGGGACCCATGACTACTTTCACCTAAATGAGTTATGCATTACCCTCCTCCATATGATCTTCCCTCACTCTAAATTTTTGGATATGGAAGGACTAATAAAATTTAAGTTGGTCAATGCCATTACATATGCTTGAGCTATATCCAATTTTTATATGATGAGATAACTTATGGATGTATTCTATGGGATGCTCTCTTTCAAGCCTTTAACTTTTCTTATGTGGGTTCTCAAGGTTTGACAGGCCATGTGGTATTATAAGCTATATGAAAATTAGTTCTAGAACCACATCTTAGACATATGCGAGTATTTTTATTTGATGGTATACCAAGTAATCAATGAGGCCCTGATGCCCTAAATATCATAAGTAATTAGGAATTCTATCACCATCATTAGAGAATACTAGCTTTATAGTGAGGATACCATGATCTATATTGTGGGTTTCCTCAAATATCCCTTCTATCTACTATATTTCATCCTAAACTATCTAGAAAAGTAGGAAATCACCTACCAAATATTAGAAGTCATCTTTTGCTTATATATAAATATATATAGTTTTATCAAAAGGTGTGCCCACCACTCTCAATCAAAATCAACCACCATTTTTACAAGGACTTCCCTCTAATCCATAATATGGTGGTTAGGCAAGGCTCCTTCACCCTAGTAAGAGATAAGCTCTAGCACTAGGACCCCAAGGGAATAAGTAGAGCTCACTTGGCATGGTACTCATCTAGCCTCAGTATCAATTATGGTCATCAATTAGAGGATGATGACAAGTTCTATATGGATGTGGATGATGACCAAGAGGTGTTTTCCCAAATCATGCAAAATAATAAGGGAAGAAGGTTTACGTGGGCCCATCTACATCTCCTCCATCTCTTGCTCAATCCATAGAGGATCCAACATTGACTCCTACTATCTCTAGGAGGATATTGTAGGGCATGCCCCCACTTTCTCCTTATCATTCTTAATTTCTAGCTCTACCTCCTCCAACAACTTTTTCTCGTCATGTCATAGCTCCTCTTATGCCTCCTCATGTCACTTCTTGTGCCCTCCTCCACCTCTACCTCCTCCATTAGATATAGTAGTCTAGTCATGATAGATTCAGACCCATGATACTAGGAAAAAGGCATCCTAGGCATAGCTAACTCAACCATTGACATCTCAACCCTATGCTACATAGAACCGAAGCTTTAATGTGGCTGGTAATCTGAGGGTGAGCTCAGAACAAGGCTCCTAATAGGAACTAGCTTAGGTTCTCCCTCTTAAACCTCTTATTTTTCTTTTTACCTTATAATCCTCATTTCATCATTTTCTAATTATTGGTCTCAACACCCACTAGTTCCACTCCGCTCCCAAAAACCCCCAAGTGGCACCTCCTCTTTTACCTATTTCACCCCTCTATCATTTTCTAACTCTTCGTCTTGGAACCCACTAGTTTCGCTCCACTCCTACAAGCCCCTAAGTGGTGCCTCCTCTTTTCCCCATCACAACCCCTATATGATTTTCTAAAATGCCTTTGGCCTTGATCCTTTTGAGCATATTTTCCTCTTCATTCCCCTCCACTCCATCCATTACCCAACTTGGAATCTTCCTAGTACTTTCCTTAGGTGCATCTTTATTAGCAAGCACAACTATGACTATTGAGAACTTATCACCAATAGTATTAACCCTCTCAATGCCCACATTAATCATTTTAATTCCTCCCTTAGTAGCTCTGAGTCTTCCACCATTGACCCTCATGGTTCCCATTATCTCAGCTAGTCCTTCCACTGTAGTATCTGGATCTGACTCAGGTAAGATATTAAAAAATAAATAAAAGGCAACTCACACTCTGTCTCTAACTTTAAAGCCTTCTGATCTAATATAACATCCTTTACAAGTGTTAATAGTTCTTTTATCCCCAACAATATCATCTTAACACTTTATTCCTTAACCCCTTCTTTCCATTACCCAAGATGCCATGGGATTATCCTTCAATCAAACCATTTCCTCTTTACTATTTAAGGACCCTTTCCTAGGGAAAATTCCCCCTCGAGTGAACTTGACCTAGGAGAAGTGGTAGGCAAAAATGTTCTCTTGGGCCTCCCCTTTTGTTCTTCCTACTTTCACTCCCATGCTCCCTCTACCTCCATTACTTTCCACATTTACCCCATCCACTTCATCTCCCCTCCACCTTATCCTCTACCCTTCACCACCATCTTTACCACTCTTCCTACACCTCTTGTAACCTAATAAATGGTCCCAATGTCAAGGGCACTAAAGATGACTGTCTAAGATGACCTAGACATATAATGGAAATTTGACCAAACTTTGAGAAGCATGAAGAAGACATTGATGTATATTTATCCAAGAAGGGAGCCTAGTGGTTTAGTAGACCCATAAAGATGTATTCTCCCTCACTAAGGTGAGGACTTCCATGAGGAAAGAAAGGATGATTGATGACCCACTCTTTGTTCTCTAAGTAACTCATGATATGTCATAAAAAAATCCTCGAGGACATGCAAAGCTAGGTTCAAACATTAGAAGCCTAAGTAAAGAGATATTTTCCCATAGAGATTATTAAGAAGGTCAAGGACACCATCTTACTACTCTTCTTAGTTCTTGGGAAAGTAGTGGAGACTCTAGCCAAGACCAATGTGTTTATCCAATGGACCCATGCTTACTTAAATAGGATTGACAAGATAGATGGGATGTGTTAGAACCTACAAGTGGTAATTAACAAAGGCATGTTTTCAAAGTTAAAAATAATTCCAACCTCATACTTAGATTTTTATCAAATGTACATTAAGAACATGGGGGTTGTTATGGAAGAATGGTTAGTCATGGCTCACACTACAACTGGACCCTTGAAAGAGGGTAATAAGAATATATTGGCATACTTCAAGAAGGTCAATATCTATGTGTTATTCCACCTAAATGGCACCCTGCTAGACTAAGGGGAATTCATAATCTACCTGGGTCAATTTTATCATCTCATAAAGTAAAATTTCATCAGAGCAAACCAATAAGGGGCTTAGGTAGTGTTGGATCTATCAACATAGTTCATAGTGAGCATCAACTAGGTCTCTAGGGTCTAGGTGTCAATGGAAACACCCTTCCAAGTCTATCAAATATTGATGACTCAAACTGTGGTAATCTTTAGGGAGACCCCAATGAACCTTTCCAAGCTAAACAATGATTTTGGTCTCATGAAAACTATGTTAGAAGTAAGGGATGTCAAATCAAAATAGTTAGGAGCTAGACCTTCAAAGTTTCCTCTTTGCATCAACTAGGTTATCCCTACATATCTTTTATGACTTTTTAGGGATTTATTTGTTTAAAATTTTGAATTAAAATTTTAACTATCTTTAGTTGATATCATGACCCAAAATGGGATCCTCATGCTAATTGGAGGTGAGCCCCATCCTTATCTCTATAAAGAAAAGCCACATTGTAATATAAGGTCAACTAAATTTTCTCAAAAGTGTTTTCAGATTATAGCCAAGATTTCACCTAATTTTTCCTTTATCTTTATATATTGTAAAGTTGGACCAAATCAATTATTGTAACAACACTTCTTTTAGTGAATACAATTCATGTTTTCTTCAAAGTGTTTGTTCTATGTCTCAATTCTCTTTCATCTCCATTTTTGAATGATTTGTAATGCTAGGTTAACTACATTAATACTTTGTAGTTTTATGTGTGATATGGTTATAAAGTGCTTATCTATTATAATTAGTGTGTGAGTTCCCTCATTTCCATTTTGTAGTACTGTTAATTTGTGTGTTAATCTACAAATTATTGTATGGTGTTTATGTGTAGTTTATTATAAACTCATAGTGCTCATATTTAGTGAAGGCTCATATTTGAGGCATAACCCTAGTTTACTTAGACTCTTCCAACTATATGTTCTCAAAGGTATAAATTTAGTGAAATTCAATCTATATTGGTACAACTATGGCAAGATCACTTGGTTTGATGATCAATGATTGAGTTTATTTTAAACTTGGAGGATCTCTTCTTTGCCTTACCCTTCCCTCTCTTTTGTTTTTATTTTATGAGATTGAACTAATTATTACCCTTGTTTTTATAAATAGAAAGCATAATAATCAAACTCTCATAATGATATTTTAAAATTAGACATGTGTGTGTAAACTTTATATTAAAATTTTGGTGTTAATATTGCATCTCTTTGAGACTATTCATAAAGAATTCATTTGTGAAGTCAAATACCTACAACCATGTCATGGGATAATCCTAGATCAATCCTAAAATGGAGGATGAAAGTCCATAATTGTTCCCAGCTTCCCTTTTAGGGAATGCCCAATCTCATGGGCATTTTATGAACACAAGAGTTTGGAGTGAACAATAGGTAAGTGTGTATAAATTGGCATCTTATGATTTTATTATGCAAGAGTGATTTGAATTATAATATGAATAATTCTCCCTTGTGACTATCAATGCAATTTATGGTGTGCATTTTACATGGAGTCACTCACCCTAGTCCAAAAAATTGACTGTATTATTAAGAATGTACTTTTAGCTAAATCAATTAATGATTCAACAACCATAATAAAATGGAAAAAGACCTTTCAGTGTGGCTAGGGCCATTATTAGATATGGTAATTATATTACTATTTTAGAGTGTTGTGTACTCAATCATTAAGTTTATCAAAGAATTTTTTCACCACTTAAAAAAACCAATTTTAAATGGGAATGGATTTCAAAATTCTAACATGCTTATTTTATTTTGAATTTTATTGACACATGTTGATGTTCTATTGTATCCATATACCAAAGATGAAAAGTGGCATCACACTATTGGTTATTTATATAAAATATGAATTTGTTTTTTACTATTCCTACATCCACTCCATATTCTCATTGGGGGAATGCCTTCATGATAATATTAAAAAACTCAAATGGAATACATACTATAGTTCTACTTGATTTTATAAAAGTACATTGGGCATATTTATGATTCCAATTTATTGCCAAAATGACTTAAAATATGTGAATCATCCTTTCATATTAGCAATGGGAAGGTAGACTACCATGGCTTCCATTTTTTGTGGTCAATATCCATATTTTATTATATGGTAAATATGGTAGTGGTTGAATATGTAGGGAAAAATTATTGAACACTAAACCTCTTCAATAAGGAGAATTTTGGTCCCTAAAAGCTTATGGACTCAAAATAATAGAGCATCAAAATGTACCTACTAAATTAGGTACACTGAGAGACCATCAAATAATTAAAGGGGCTTTCATCCACTCATTTTAGGATAGTTATTATGATAGTAAAAGGTATGATTTTTTGGTATTGGGCTCCATTAGATATCATGCTTGGAATGAGTCCCCAAGATATATATTGTTACCACCAAAAGCTAAACATTGTTTGCATATACAATGACTTCCTATGTTAACTAATCCTCTCTAAATGTCCATTAATCTATTAACCCAATATAAAAAAATTTAACATGATAAACTTGATTCAAAGTATCAATCAAAGAAACATCAAAAGGATAGAAAGGTTAAGGTAAGAAAGGAGGATTTCTAGGTGAGTGCAAAAATATCAATGCTCAAGATCAAGTATGAGCCTAACTACTATTTTACCACTATATGTTGAGTTTAAAATAATATCAAACTTAGCCACATATGGAAGGGAGTCAAAGTAAATATCATTTTCTCAATTCCTATAGTTTTTTTATAAAGATAAATACCTACAAGGTCATAGTTAATGCACACAAACTTATAATTACTTTATGTAACAAGAAGAAGTGTAGAAATCAACTAGAATAACATGTAGCTGATTATTTATTAGACACATATATTGAATAAAGACTCATATCATAATATTTAACACTAATATTCTCCCATTTCAACACAATATTGGAAGGCATTCATTAATTTAGACACATTGGAATGTAAAAACATAGATGCATTAATTCCCTTATATCTTCTATCCAAAATTGTTGACCTTAAAACAATGCTACAAATCAACATACATAGGAATGAGATGGGATTCACTAACAAATTTCATAGAATCCCACTCTAATCCATCATGGAAAAAATATTTACAACCATATAATAATGTTTCCCATAAGAAACAAAAAGGTGGGAATAACACAAAAAACATGACAACTTTCCCTTACAGGATTACAAGAGGAATGGACGTATCATAAGGTGGGACCTTGAGGGGGACCACTTCCTAATTGAATTTAGGCACCTTATTGAGTTATCAGTGCCTACAAAATAATATTTATCTCTCTATCTAATTTATGTAGGTTGATAGGTGGATACCTAAACATAACTTTAGCTTGAGTCATCGCTTTAGCATGTGCCTTAAGAGAGGCCTCAAGAGAGACCTTCACTACATTGACATAGCTAATACTAGTAGTTGACTTCATGAAAATATCCAAAATAGACCTAGCCCCATATTTTTTGGCCTTCACCACCTTAATCTTCATGGTTTCCTTGAAATGCTCATGATGGACCCCAAATTCATTTGTGTTAAGTAGCATACCATCAGGGTGGAAGAGCACATCAATACTCAACTCCTTGAAGAAAGCAAGGATTTGGTCCCTTATTTTATCCAAGGATATGATGATAGCTTGGATGTCTCTAAGACAATATTCCAATGCAATCTACATGTTTTTTTTGAACATCTGATATAAATTGAGGTATATGAGGGTCATGATTTTGAGATTGGAGAACATCCTATTATTAATGATCACCACCATATCATTTAATTTGTTTTCAATTATAATAATTTGGTATAAGTAATATTTTACTCTTTGGAAGATCACACTTCTTTTTGATAGAGATTAGGTCAACTCTCTTAAGGTTGTGAATAATTCCATAAGTATTGCTTCCACTTTGCCAATGAGTCCAATTAGGAATTATATCTTGAATTGAGACTCCAAGGTCTTGATGTGTTCCTTGATATCCTACATGAACTTATATGTCAACTCATTTGTGGCATGCACTATATAAACTAGGTTCACTTTAATCCTTACTTCTCTCATCTGAGTCCTCTTTGTGGTGAAGGAGAAAAGGTCTTGATCTATTCTCCATACAATAGGGCCCCCATGTTGGGTAAAGGTTTAGTTCATCACCCTCTTCATCCTTATATTATCTCTATCTAATTATAGATGGATATTTAGGTCCCCATGGTAGACCATCTTGGGCCTCTGTGATCCTGAAGATTCTATGGGACCACTCCATCCTTGTCCAACCAATGTTCTTAGGGATGTTGAAGAGGAGGCAATAGTTGAAGTGGATGGTGGAGGCATGGGTGGAGGTGGAAATAATGGATGGATATGAAATAAGAAGGAATATGGAATGGAAATCATGATTTAAAATGGAGTGGACTAGGGAGATGCCCATGAGAACAAATGTGATTTCAGTTGGTTTTGAGTCATATATACTTAGGGACCCATTATGCCTAAGAGTTGGGTGTTCATCTTGAAAGATGATATGGGATAATTAAATAAAATTCCTAGGGAACCATATGTGAGATAGATGGAGGCCCAATATGGTTTTGTAGGTGTAAGTAAAGGTTATGATGATGGCATGAAGGCAATTAGCTTTGGGCACTTAACAGGCTTATATTAAGGTTTCCTTTGTGGTGTGGTTGTACTTGGAGTATAACTAAAAGGTTCCTTAGGTGTAGATATATTCCTCATGTATAATATACTAATTCCTAAAGTTGGTGGGTTGATCAAGGTTACTACATGTAGACTTGTTAGAGAACTAGGGGTTGTAACATATGGGGAGGTGATGCAGGAGCATCATCAAAGATAACATAAATTTGATTTAATGGATCAACGGTTGGTTAATTAGATCTTAAGTAGGCTTAGAATATTATTTTTTAATGTTTTGAACCTTGTCATCCTTCATCACCTTTTTTATAGGTCATTTTAATGAGTTCTATAATTTTTTGCCAAAATTATATTTTTAAATATTTAAATTTATAAATGGCTAGTGAGGGTGTTTTCTCATATTCTTAGCTCATATAAAGACATTATTATGTAGGTAATGGGTTAAAATAGGTCATAAGAGGTATTTTTAATATTTCTAAAGTCTTTATATAGTATAATCCATGTATGTACCCATTCAAGGTAGAAGCATCCAACATAGGATGATGGCTAAGTTTAGAATGTTTAGATGAGTCATAGGTTGGTTGAGATATTTTAAAAATAATAAATCAAGTATAGAAAATTAGTTATAATTTTATAATCCTTGAAATAATTAACAAGGATCCAATAAAATTAAAAAAAATTAAGTAGTATGGTTGTTGTGTGTGCAGAGTAGGAAGTTGATTGCAGGTCTTTATGTCTATGTAAAGATTGATGAAAGTTTGTAGGGTCTGTAAAAAGATGATTTGAAGACATTAATAAAATAAGAAATTTATTATGATATTTATGCTTTCTCAAACTCATGGATGTGTAAGTGCATGATTCAATTGTTATTGATCTTGTTTCATGTTTGTTTGATGGTTCTAAAGGCTATAAAGGTTAGATAATAAGGTATTTTACAACACAATCTTATAAAGAGCATGTTTTCTATGTATTTATTGATTGATCAATATTTAAAAACCATTTTTTAAGTAATGATAACTTTTAAGGTCTTAAATCAATTAAAATTAATTTTTGATAGTCCTTAAAACATGGTATTTCTCCAAATGATTGCTCTTGGTCTGAGAATATAGTCTAAACCTATGATAGTCAAGGGAAAAGTATTTTTCTTATCAATCTAATTTTTTTCAATCCCAATAGTTATTTGGATAGAAGGATATATGTGTGGAAAGTCTCATAAATTTTTAATAAGTCTATGAAAAGTGATTCCATTTAATATTTCCCTTTTTGAATGCTTTCAAATCTTTCACAGTCATATAAACCCTTGTTCAGGATTTTAGAAGACTAAAACATTTATATATTAAGATTTAATAGTAAAAATGTTCTAAAATTTCATATAAAATTATAAGATATTGTTGGTGAAATAATAAAATAGGTTTCATGAGTTTTGAGCGCCTGTAGAAAGAAATTCCAAAAGATTAGTCAACATGTATGTACCTTATAATCTAAACCCTATTTAAGAGTTCAAAAGAGAACATAACTCCAATATGCCTAATTATAAGTGTTTAAAACTTTGGATAACATTGAAATATATTATTTATTAAGTTTTTGATGTGATTTCAAGGCTTGTATGGCATATTATTATAAGATATCAATGAACTCATGTCTATAGACCTACAATTTATAAACTATAACCTTGTTTTATGCAAGTTGATCAAGAATCAAGTATGAAGAATGGAAAATACCTATGTGATAAGTTGTGTAACACATAAATGGATGTAATAATCCTATTAAATGTATTAAGAATAATAATATGTTCAATTTTTAAGACTATATACCCCATGAATGTTTGCAGCCCTACTTATAAGACCTTAAACCCTATTAACAATTCAATCAAGAATTGAGTACAGGAATGAAACTTTGAGTAAAGGAAGATAATTATTTTTATGAGTTTTTAAAGGTGTTTTAATAGTTTCTTGAATCTTGTAAAGGATGATATGTCCATTTTTCAAACTGAAAGCCTATCTTGAATGTCTAGACCCTGAATATTATATGTTCTTACATAAAACTATTTTTGTGAAGGTAGATAAGTGTTTATTGGTTTGGAAATAATCTATCACATGACTAAAAACCTTTAAAATATTAATTAACATTCTATTAAATAGGGTAGTTTACTAAATAATAAATTTGTAGACTTAAGATAATAGGTCTCCTAAGATAGATTGGTGTTTGATTACAATAATTAAACTCGAGATCAAGAAAATATTAATTTTTTGTCTATGAATGAAGCAAATGGAATCAAATAATTTTAGTGAATTTTAACATTATATAAGAGTGATATAACCCTATTAGAACATTGGATGTATAAATTACGGAAATAAGATTATATTGAAAAAGGTTTCAAATTTAATATTCAGTCATTAAAACTATTATGAACTATTGTTTACAGTAGAGTGAGATCAGATTGGCCATAGAGATAAAGAGATCAAGAGGTTTACTTGCATCATATGGTATCATATCTTAGCATAAGTTCTTAGAAATAGTTTTGCATAAGTTTAGGTTATAGTGAAAATAAGTTTGAAGGCTAAAATCATAAAGTTGAAAAATGTTCAATAAGTCCTATAGTCTATTGAGGCTTAATAATGTAAGGAGAAAGAACACATTGAGGCTCGAGAAGTAGTTCTAAGGTGCAAAAAACTTGGAAGAAGTTATCAACAGACTAGGTGCAAACAAGAACCTAGGGTGAGAAATAAGAAGACAATAAAACAAGGTGAAAAAGACTTGCTAGAGGAAAAATAAGAAATAAAAATGGAAAGATTGTAAAAGTAGAACCAAATGAGAAAAAAAAAGTGGGAAGAGAAAAGAAGATGATTTCCATAAAGAGATATCTGAGATGAATCAAATCGTGACATGATTAATTCAAGGTTTAAAATAATCAATTCAAAATTAGGTAAATTAGGGATTCATATTCATAAATATGATTAAATCTCCAATCAATTAAATGGTAGAGAGAATAAAGAAGCAATAATAAATTATAAATGGAGAAGACTAATAAGTGTGCTATAAAAGCAACCTAATAAGAAACTTTAAGAAGTAATAACACCTCAATATTTTGATTCTAATAATTTATTTTAGTTTGTGTTATAGGTATATAAGTTGACAAAGAGAAGGCCCAATTTTATGTCTAAATTTTTTAAAAGGCCAAAGAGGACAAGCTACTGATGAACCATAAAGAATTGGTTGTAGAAATGAAACATGAAAAATAAGCTAGTAGCAAAGCATGTGTAGAAGAACCTTATTTCACAAAGTTATCAGCTCAAACATGTGTAGAGAAAGCTTAGTTTTAAATTGAAATAGAATCTAAGTATAAAATTGAAGAATGGATCAACATGAAAATAGCCATAATCCATGAGAAGTGTGGGCAGCATGCTAGTATTGAAATGAAGATGAACATGTTATTAGAGTATGGGAAGATAGAAATTTCTTATCTAGAAGAAGGAATGATGTTAGGAGAAGAATATTCTTGAGAATAAAGATGTCTCATTGAATAAATGAGAGAAGGAAGAATAAAACAAGAAGCAATGCTAAATCAAGAAGCATTTGAAAAGGGTATATGGGATCAACTTCTTATTTCTCATGTTGCTTTTGATTATGTGCATACATATTTACAAGTTGATTAGATGAAATTAATTAAGAGTGCCTTGAATAAGGAAGCATTTGGGTCATTGTGTATGCTGATTAAAGTGAAGTATAAAGATAAAACACCTAATTAAGTGATTATGGAGCTATGAAAAAAAGAGTTCATTTTGACCAAGAATTAAAAAGATGAGAATGTAAAATAAGAAAAATATGAATTACAAGGTATAGTATTTGGAGAGATAGTAAGAGAAACACATACAATGGTGTTTGAAGTAAGAAATCAAATAGAGATATATCATTAAGACATGTATAAATTGACACATGATGATGACAAAGTCCATGAAAAAGTTATGGTATAATTTAAAGTACCTTATGAAGAAAAAACAAAACCAAAAATAAATAAATGGAAGAATACAATGAAGAGAAATAAATAATATGGAGGCAAATAATGTAGGGATTAGATTTTTTGAACCTCATATGAGATAAGGAAGACACCAAAAGGGAAGAAGATGATTTATTAAAGATCTTAAAATAAAATAATGAAGAATGGAATTAATATAAGGTTGGTAAATAAGAAGATATATAAGATTTAAATTCATATCTAAGACTCTTATACAGTAAGAAAGATTTGATAAAGCTTCTAAAGATTAGCTATGAGAAAATGAATGAAGGAGCATGGAAGGAGGAAGCTAGTAAAGATAAGAAAGAGATAGGAAGAAGTAAAGATAATATCAGGCATGAAACTAAACAAATCAAGGTACTGAGAAATTTAAAAAAGAGGAGAAGAAAATTCATTTGAGTTGGAGCTCAAATTTTCCCACTTGAGAAGTATGATGTAAGAGCATCAACGAAGATAATGTAAATTTGATGTGATGTATCAATGGTCAATTAAGTAGATATTAGGTAGGCTTATAAGATTATGTTTGAATTTTTTCAACCTTGTCATACTTCATCACCTTACTTATAGGTCGTTTTAGTAATTTTTCTAATTTCTCACCAAAATTGTATTTTTAAATATAATTTTATTTGTAAATGGCTAGTGAGGGTGTTTTCTCATCTCCTTAGCTCATCTAAAGACATGATAATGTAGATAAGGGGGTAAAATAGGTCATAATATGTGTTTTTAATATGTTTAAATTATTTATTCATTATAATCCATATATGTACCCATTCAAGGTCAAAGCATCCAACATAGCATGATGACTAAGTTTAACAAGTTTAGATGAGTCATAGGTTGGTTGAGATATTTTAGTAAGAAGAAACTAAGTATATAACATTAGTTATAAGGTGATAAGCCTTAAACAAGTAAGGATGAGATAATAAAAGAAAATAATAATTTTTTAAGTAATACAATCTTTGTGTGTGGAGAGTAAAAAGTTGATTGTAGGTCTCTTAGTCTGTGTGAAGATTGATGAAGGTATGTAGGGTCTATAGAAAGATGATTTTAAGACATATTAATAAAATAATAACTTTATTACAATCTTGATGCTTTCTAAAAATCATGGATGTGTAAATGTATTAAATTATTCTTGATCTTGTTTTATATCCATTTGATGGTTGTAAAGATTGTAAAGGTCAAATAATAGGGTATTTGACAACACAGTCTTATAAAGAGCATGTTTTGTGTGTATTTATTGATTGATCAATCTTTAAAGACCATTTTTTAAGCAATGATAACTTTTAAAGGTCTTAAATCAAGTAAAATTAATTTTTGGTAGTCTTTAAAACATGATATTTCTCCAAATGATTGCTCTCAGTCTGAGAATATAATCTAAACCTGTGACAATCATGGGAAAAGAGTGTTTCTCTTGTCACTCCAAGTTATCTTAATCCTAATAGTCATTGGTATAGAATGATATATGTGTGGAGAGTCTCATAAAATCTTGAGAAGTCTATGACAAGTGATATCATTTGAAATTTCCATTTTTGAATACTCTTGGATCTCTCATAATCTTGTAACCCTAGTTTAGGGTTTTATAAGACAAACATTTATATCTTGAGATATAACCATAAAAATGTTGATTACATAGAATAATATATATTAAGGGATGAAATCTACATTTTTAATAAATAAATGCCTCAACATTTTGATCCATACTCTTGGTATATTTAACCATACAACTATTCTAAAATTTAATATAAAGGCATAAGATATTGTTGGTGAAAGAATAAAAGAGGTTTCATGAGTTTTGAGTGCTTGTAGAGGGATAAATTCCAAAATATTGGTCAATAGGTCTGTACCTTTAGTCTAAACCCTATTTAAGAGATCAAAAAAGAACATAACTCCAAGATGCCTAATTTTAAGTGTTTGAAACTTTGGAGAATATTGGAGTAGATTGTTTATGAAGTGTTTGATGTGATTTTAAGTCCTATATATCATATTATTATAAGATATTAATGAACTCATGTCTGTAGACCTACAAGTTGTAAATTATAACCTTATTTTATGCAAGTTGATCAAGAATCAAGTATTAAAAATGTAAAAGACCTATGTGATAAGTTTTTTAACACATAAATAGATGAAATAAGTCTATTAAACGTATGAAGAATCATCATATGTTTAATTTTTAAGACTAAATACCCCATGAACATCTACAATCTTATTCATAAGATCTTAAACCCTATTAACAGTTCAATCAAGAATTGAGTATAGGAATGAAACTTTGAGTAAAGGAAGATAATGATGTTTATGAGGTTTTAAATGTGGTCTAATAGTTTCTTGAATCTTGTATAGGATGATATGTCCATTTTTGAAACTGCAAGCCTATATTGAATGTTTAGACCCTGAATATTGTATGTTTTTACATAAAACTATTCTTGTGAAGGTAGATAAGTGTTTATTGGTTTGGATACAATTTATCACATGAATAAAAGCCTTTGAAAGCTTAATTTAAAGTTAATATTATATTAAATAGGGTAAGTTCCTAACCAAGAAAGTTGTAGACCTAAGATAAGAGGTATCCTAAGATATATCAGTGTTTTATTGCAAGAAATAAACTCAGAGTTAAGAAAATATTAGTTATTGTTTATGAATCAAACAAAGGGAGTCTAAGAAGTTTATTGAAGTCAAGAATTGCAAAATATTGATAGAACCATGTTATAATATTGGATGTTGATTCAACTTTTAAGGTATTTACTAGTATAAAATCCTAGATTGTTAAAGGGATGAGTAAAGAGGGTAAGTATAGATAGCTATTAAAAATAACTAATTAAATTGATTTATCAAAAATAATGAGTGTAAGGAAAATATTTACTTATCTAAATTAAAACCTATGTCTTTGGATGGTGATGATGCTAAAATAGCTTAGGAAGATAGCCTGGATCCATTTCATTCTAGAACTTGAGCTTTTACTTCCCTAGGATAGTACAATGGTCAAAGGGATAATAGTGCATTGTTCTTATGTCTAAATCACCATGCTAGTATCCTTTTGTGGATAGGATTCCTAAGAATTTTAGAGATACTTCAAGGGGTCTCTTAGGCATATGTGTGTTTAGGATATATCGATCATTCTTTTGCATCATTGTTTAGTTGATTTTCCTTCAAAACCCTAATAAAAACCTACACACATGAAATAATAAAATCAAATTCAAAAAAAAGGAGAAAAGTGGGTTGTGAAATATTAATACTGCACAATGTAAAATCCTTATTGTTATGATTTATACCTACATTGAACCATATGATAAGGGTCATAGATCATATGTAGTTATCCTTTATGGAACAAGCATAATAAATGCATAGGTATCCTAGAATGACTTGTGCTTATACCCTTATTTGATCAAGAATTCAAATCTATGTGTGATGTTGAGTAATATTCAAAGTGTTAAACTATATTATTGATTGATTTTTATGTAATTATGTGCCAAAGTAGTAAGTGATAGATTTAAAATTCCTTATGAAGCTCTTTATATAGGAAGATCTTTAATTTGAATGCAATATGTTTGTTCATAGGATGACAAGGTGAAAAGATATATAAAATCATAAGAAGAGGTGAAAAGGAAGGGTAAGGACTCAAAATGGGCTAAAAATGTGACTGTTGAACAATAAAACTAAGGTGGACACTAACATGGTGCACTACTATCCAGGGTTATTTTATTGTCTTGTAGGTAGAAAACTAGGTAATGACTATGACAAATAAGATAGGAGGCCCATGTGACTAGGATAGCATGACTTAAGACCATTGAGGGTAAAACAATTAGGGAAACTAAGTAATAATAAGGAACAAAATACCAAAGTGACCATGTGAACAAGACCTTAATTTATTATTAATAACTTCATGTGAAAGAGTAACAAAAGACATAGTACTTATATTGCTTGACCAAATTAGGGTGTGTACATTTGCCCTACTTTTATCCTACAATGTAATATAAATGAAATTACTAAAGTAAAATTAAAATAAAAATTCATACTTGTACTTACCTATGTGGATGCGTTAAGGAATCAACTTCTCAACTAGAGGAATGGATAGGAATTTGGAATACTGGTTGTAAAGAGGAAATACATAATGTGGGTGTTGTTGGAAATTTGACATGTTAAGGCCAAATTCCAACCCATGTATAAAAAACTTTCTATGTCTCTGTTGTCTTGGGTCTTTTAGTCATATGTCTAACCAACTTGATGTCTTTAGCCATCATATGAAGGGAGTGAATTTTAGTATCTTATCATGGTCTTGTCTCACTCTCAGCTTATCATGAGATTGTTTAGCACAATTCAATGTATGAAAGGTATGAATATTTATATGATATTTTAAAGGTGTTTTGAAGACATATACAATCCCATTTGGGACCTAAAGATGGCTCTAAAGTACTTTTTAGCATATTCAGTGATAATTCTCCTTGTAAAATCCTTTTTTACCTCAAAGTGAAGGCTTTATCTTTAAAATCATAAAATTACACCTTAAAAGGATATTAAATCATTCATAAAACCTTTGAAATACATTCATATTCATGAATTACTTTAATTCAATGTTTTATACTTTGAAAAGTACCTTTTCATGCAATTAAAAGGCATATTTTGGCCCCAAAAGGCTCACGCGTGTCAATTTTTGGCCCAAAATCATGTAAAAGGAGTCAATATTTAAAATAACTTGTTTTATGACTCTCTTTTTTCTCTTCATTCCCTAAATATGGCATTTCAAGACTTAAGTTTTGAATAAAAGGCAAAATCAAGCCATTTTCAATGTATTTTTCATGGAAGGTGCAGAATTATATGACTTTACCTTATAGTTGAGCTCAGGAGTAGGGATAAGATGTAATATCAGGTGTTACATAATAATTTTAAGGAAATAAGATTAAAAATAGGCCCAAAACTAGTTCACATCCTTCATATTGCTTGTTTGCACATAGGGAGATCCTTTCAAGTTTGCAGGTGGTGCGCCCATGAAAGAGAAAATCTAGGTATACAATTTTGGTCAAAGAAATTAATCTCAAAGAGATTACAACTATGGTAAGTGGTTATAAAATTGGTCATATCTCCTTTATTAACCATCCCTTTTAATTCAAGTTACTCATTATGGCTCGTTCATCCAAGAAGGTAGTTGGTTTCTATGTTTTCTCCTCATCATGCATGACAACAAAAAAATTCTAGGTTGTGGATCTTCTCAGGATAAAAATTCACCTTTCCATGGTATTTAAAAAAAATTCCACATGTTTGAGGTTAAAATATATCTCAAGAAGACAAAGGATTTAAATTCAATAGTCTACAAGCAAAGGAAGAAGATTTATATGGTCTAGGAGAGAGAAAGGGTTTCAAGTTTTGTTGAATTCTTGTTTGAGAAGGTCTCCTTCATGTTCATATGTTCCTAATTAAATATTATCAAAGTTTTCATTAAGTTTCATATCCAATAAGATCATAAATGTCTCTCAATAATCCTCAAAATTCATTGTTTAGCAAATGTTAAGGTTTTCTAGCATTTGTTAAGGTTTTTTGTAGACTTTTAGGTTTCATTTTCACCCTCTTATCCTCCTTAAATGGCCTTCAAATTGATATATGTGGTATAGGATGACATTATTTATGCATTATACCTTAAAATTGTTTTTTATATCCCAATTTCATGCTCTTATCACTCCATCTTGGTTCATCTCCAATCTCACTAACTTACACTACCATTCTCACTGTGATCATGCCCCATTTTCACTTCCATTCATGTTTTCACACCATCCATTCAATCCTTACCACTTTAATTCATATCCATCCCATAAATTCACTATAATAAGTATTCAAAGGTTTAGAAAATATCATGAATTTTAATGAAGGTATGCAGACCTTGAGACTTTTCTACACCTCATGAATCTCAACCTACAACAAGTCAGAAGCAGAGTCATGAGTTTGCATGAAAGAATAAAAGGAAGGAAGATAGGGAATATGTATTCTTGAAGTTATATGCTCAAATTATCTCATAAAGATAAAATAATATAATTAAAAGGATCATATCATGTTTTTTGAGCTTCCTTAAGTCCAAATTTAGACTCTATCCATACAAAAGGAATATACATAGTCATCCACAGTTGATAAAGGACACAATATTTTAAGATGTTTTGTCATGTCATCAATATATGAGTGAAGGTTAGAATTAAATGAAAGGTTATTAATCCAAATATGACTTAATTCATGTCATAAAAAATATAAATAACCATAAACTTGTAGTCAAGTGCCTTTTGAGACACTTACAGGCATGTTCTCAAGGTCATAATCTATAGCAGGAAAGGGTCTTAACATTCTTAAGGCAAGTCAAGGTGAAAAAGAGGCTAATAAAACTAGAAAATGAATAATATGCTATGAGTATTAGTAAACTCAATATAAATCTAAGTTCTTTAATAGCTAAGGAATCACAATAATAGAGAGCTACAGTAAGGGCTTTCTAATACACAGTCATAAGCCCAAGAAAGTGAATAAGTTATGAAAGAGGCTTTCAAGGAGGTATGACCTTCAATTAAGGTTATTGAGACTATGGAAATCATTATACAATGTAAATGTATATTTAACCTCTTATTTATTTTTGTCAAGCTCTCAAAGTCCTTTTATCCTGCTACATTTTGTACAAGGGCGTGATATAAATCACAGTCAAGTAAATATGAGAGAAAGGTTTATTTTCATAATGATGAAATGGTGGTATTGTATGAAAGAGAAAATGTTTTATAAATGGATTAATATAAATGGTTGGATCAATATAATACCATCAATGAGAACTTAAACCTAAATTTGAGATGCATTTCCAAGAGATCATCCACCTACAGCCATGAAGGTATAAACCTATCTCCAAGATTATGGAGTTGATGACACAATAGTATATGTTGGAATTTCATGATAAAATAGTAGATTTTATTATTCACATGTAATTATCATGAAAAAGGTAGTGATGGAATGAATTTATAGGATAAATAAGAGTGTTCAAACAAGCTACAGTCAAGTTCACCAAATAAATGCCATCTATATCCATGGGTTGACACAAGCATACCTCCTCAAATGAAGAGAATGAAAACATAGCCTAATGAGAGAGTTTCATGTCAAATTTAAGATAATGATTCAGGTAAATTTATGATATTAGCTCATCATGAGGATTAATATGGTGCTCTAGGATAAGCTATAGTTAGGGGCAACTATGAAAGTATACATTCAGCCATACCAAATGGCAATTTCATTGACACAGTCACTTTTATGTCCCAAAGTGAAAACTTAAGATCATTAAAGTCAAGGAAATAATTATGAAGTGACCTAGGTAAATCAAGTGAAAATTTGGCATCTCAAAGACTTTTCAAGATCACCAAGATAATACCAACTCATCAAATAAAGTACATAATAGTTGTACAGAAATAAGACTGTGTCAGGCCTAGAAACTTTACAAAGAGGGTCAATATGATTAAGAAAGAGACTAGAAGGAAATTTAAAAGTTATAAAAATTACCAATAAAGATAACATGATTACCAAATACCTATATTGCTCATAAATAACTACTTAAAACACTATTAGCATACAATCATGATGAGGGTTCTTAAGGAGATAAAGTCTATTATGGGTTGCATAAGGTTGAAAGCTAAACAATGGAGGATGAAAAAATTGTAAAGAGACATTTTCAAGGAATTTTAAAAACATTTTCATCATTATCAAGCCAAAATCAAGGTGGAAAGAAAGAAAACTCGGTCTTAAGACTGAACAAGCAGGCAACCTACTAGTAAATTTTGAGAAAATCCACATATAAGCTAAAATATGAATCATGTAAGAATGAAACTTGGTGGAGTTTGTAATTGTTAGTTCTCATATATACCTACCATATTAGTGATATCATTGGAATATTAGAAGAATCCACTATTTTTACATAGCCACCTCCCTATCTAATCATAGTTAGAGTTGGAGCAAGCAGACTTCTTGAGGTGCATACAAGTGTTGTAGAGGATTGGAACTTCATTCATGTGTTTGATAATAATGAAAGGATTTTATTAAATCTTAAAACATATTTTGAGAGGTTATTACACTCCATATCATATGAAAACCATTCCCTTGAGGGATTTAGCAAGCAAATAAACACCAAACCCTACAAGCACACAATATTCCTTTTGGACTCTTTCATGGAGTTTTTATTCATTTGGTGGACTTTGAGATAGTGGGAAGGAAAATTTAAACCTTGGAGGAGGTATTGGATTGAATAAAGTTTTAGAAAACTTGTCATATTAGACACCTTAACCTTTTTCTTGTAAACACAGTCTTGACAACCACTCAAAGCCCAATTTCATCATGTAGAGAACTTGATGCATCCTTTGCATGGGAGATCTTGATTTTAACGATTGATGATGGCATTAGTGTACTTAATTTTCAAATACATTGGTTTCCCATTAGAATTTTATACACTATAAACAATCATTAAGAAGCTATGGACCTCCAAAACCCTTACAAAACCCTCATAACCACTTGATGGAGAAAAGGAGCTAAATTATGGATCTATATGGTATGTTTGAGACATGAAATGAATTTTTTAGTCTTCTCAACTCCCTTGAGCACCTCCATGATTAGTTTTTTGGCACGTGCATTACTTTCACTATACAAACTAGGCTAAATAAGTCAATTTTGACTTAAAATCAAGAAAATAAATGGTAATTACACATTAAAAGGTTTTGGGAGGAAATATGGGGTCTTTAAATTTCTCAAAAAGACTTCCATAGCCATAAAAAAAGGTAATATGGGTTAATTCCATGAGTAGATAGGTCTGTAGGTCAAGACAAGGAGCTATTTGCATATAGGGTGAAGAATAATGGCTTGATCAAGTCCATATCATGAATCCAAATCATCATACATAGGATATTAATGTTTTAAATAGTACATAAGATCTTATTAACTCATTATAAAGTTAAAATATTGATGAAACTATGCATACATCTATGCTTGTTCTTGACACCACTAGATAAGGCCATCAAAAGGGGGTAGTAGGTGCCAAATCAAGGTCATGAAGGCAATCCAAATCATCATGAACATCATAATAATGTCATAAGAAACATGTATGCTAATTTTGAGCAGTAGGGAAGCACTATCATTGATCATCTTCATCTAAGAACACTAAACATTGCTTAAACAGATTATTTTCCACACTAAGAGGAGACTTCACATGTTCACCCCGATACACACCATTTTTATGGAAATATAAGGACTTTGGGGTAGTTAAATGGCCTAATAAAATAATATTTTTTGACATTGGTTTAGGTATTAAAGGCCCAAGATTTATGAACAATCATTAAGAGCCCAAAACACTCTTAAACCCTTGCAAAACCCCACTAATAAACCTGTTTGTGAAGAATTAGAGAAATATGCATCTAAAATCATTAAAACCTATTTAATATCACTTAGATCATCAAGTAAACTTTGATATATCCATGTCTATGGCCATTGATTGTATGGATGTTTTACGAACTTGGTAGAAAATAGGTTTTGAGAGAAAAAGCACAAAAGGAGAGGTACAAGGTAGTTTAAGGGAATTCCAATCATTTTTTATCAAATTATAACATTTTTTTATTCATTATAAAATAATAATATGATCAAAAATATGCATTAAATTTTCCTTAAGATCTCATCCAAAATAGCCAATCTACAAGAAATGAAGGAAAATCTAGCTAGTCAACTAGTGTAACTAATTTATAGGTGTTGCCTACCAAGGATAAATCTTTTCATGATATAATACATTGGTTCAAGTCTTTAATTCATTATATTTTTAGGTTTTAAAGGTTATATGTAGGTTATAATGTCCCCCAAGCATAAAAATTTAGGCTATTAAGTCTTTTTTGGCCTAGTAGACCTATTTACTTAATCAAGGGAAGAAGAATGGCATACAAGACTATATATGAGAGTTAATGTGGAGTTTTCATGCCTTTTTAGCTAGTCTATATCATGGAAAACTGATCCTTTATGTCAACTAAATTCTTAACTAGTCCTTGAGATGAGTTAACTAGTCTTCAACTGGTCCAATTACATGCATAACTCATATTGAGTTTAAACTCATGAGTTAACTCACTTCCATAAGAGTTATCTAAATAAAGAGTGGTATAACATGCTAAAGGAGGAGCTTGGATAAGATAAAGAGAGCCCACCACCTTGTTTCAATTCTAAATAGTTCATGTAATCATCATGCAAGACACTATACACAAGGAGAAGTCTAAATGACTATTATTTGTAAATTGTAACTAAATATTGACTTGAGTTAGTGTTTAGATATCCTCTCCTTCTATCCTCTATGCTATATTAGCTAGATCTTCTCTCTTTTGCTATATATTCAGGCCTTTAGGCTATTTTTTAGAATCCCTCTCTTGGTCATGATGAAACTCTACCAAGATTGAGCTTTGTAAACCTCTTAAGTGAATAAAATGACTATTTTCATATTCCTATTTATAGGTTTAGTGTGATATATTGGTTTGATTTACACATGTGGTAGTTTTTTATCCCATGGTAGGTCTTAATCTCACCTAATTACTAGTATTTCATCTTATGTATGTCATATATAGTGTTTTACATTGATTGATTAAGCTAACAATGGATATATTGATTCGTTAGTGTCTTGAATTAGGCCTTCCATCATTGCCCTCATGCTTAGATCACTTGATGAAACCTTTATGTGAAATACTATTAAATAAAAATCATTTGGAGTTTTAGATATAATCATTGTATTTCTTATCAGTGTTGTCTGAGTTTAAATAGAGTGGATGAACTATCAATATAGGTGTATCACCATCAATAGAATAATATTTACCTTTAAATTTATTTCTAACCCTTTTCATCCCAAAATAAATAGTAGGTTTTAGTAATAGATCAAGAGTTGATACATCAAAGGAGATAGCCTCATAAATATAGAGGTATGTTCTAAGTATAGGTGTCCCACACCTTATACCATTCCAATGTTAGTCTAGGTGTGAAGGAGATTAGAGCAATCTGCCTTCAACAAGGTGTAACTTAGATTGCTAACAGGTGTCCCATGTACTAAATCCAAGTAACCAATTGAATTATGAGAAATAAATCCATTTTTTTACCCACTCTGATATGTGACTATGTTTGAAAATTAATTTTTAACTATGTAAAAACAAACCCTACTTTCCCCACTCTAACATGTAACTAAGTTTAAGAAGTAATCTATGAATGTGGAAGAACAAACCCTATTTTCCCCCACTCTAATATGTAACTGAGTCTAAGAATTAATATGTGCATGTGGAATAACAAGACCTAATTTCCCCTAATATAACATGTAACTAATTCTAATAAGTATATGTTCTTGTATGTCAAAACTGTTGCTCAACCTGTATCCTACACAAACTAGTATAATATGGGTATAGTGTGAAACTATGGATCAACTACTATAGATGGCCATATGACCTAATCTGGTGAAATCCTAGTGACATCCTAGTGATAATTTGAGTATAATATGTTAATCTAATCATAGATAATGGTATAATTTGTAATTCCATCTATATAACTTGGTGAATTTATGTGGGGTTGAGGACATGTGCCCTACATCATGCCCCCAAACCTGATATATGAGTAATGTAGATGTGTATCATGTACATAAAGTTGTATGTATTTATAGGGATGGTATATAATGTAAGTGCCCCCATATTCAAAATCTAATTCTAGATTTATTCTAAAATCTTGTGTAGAATCTAAGAATCTGAACTAGTGTTATAGGACCCTAAAAATCTGAGTCAGACTATGCATTTGGTTATATGAGTGTTTGAGTGTCTGAGTAAATAAAATTGTGTCTCTATATTTGAATCACTGACTAAAGTTATGTATCTAAATATCTAATCCATTTTTTTATCTAAATATTTAATTCAATCTATGTATCTAAATATCTAAGTCAATATGTGTATCTAAATATATGAGTCATTATGTGTTAGTGTGAATATTGTATATATGTCCCCAATTTGGTGAGAGTTGAAATTGGGGTAAGGGTATCAAATAAAAATTGATACCAATAGGCATGTTAGTGATAATTAGTTTTGATAATATGATTACAATATTGATATTTTGGTGATCGTATAGGACTCATTTGTAAATTGGGACTAAGATAGACATATGGTCTATAGTGAGATTGTTAAAGAAATATGGGTTTTGTCATGTGTGGAGTCAAATTAAGTTAGATAGAAGTGTAAATAGTAAGATGTGGTGGATATTGGTATCGATTCCCTCACACAATAAATAGATTAAAAAAAATCAAATTTATGATTATTGAGATATTATTATTGGAAGATTTGGGTAATAGTTTGAGAAATTCATGTACAGGGGCAACCTTAGGTAGGTGGTATTTTTAAAATATGGGTTTAAATAGTTTGATTTATTGATTTCAAAAATCATTATAACCTTTTGATTTGATAAAATTATTGCTTTGATCACAAAAACATGCCAAGGAGATGAGGAGTGAATATGACCCACTATAAGGAGGTGAAGGCACTCATCTAGGCTGACGAGGAGGTCACTCTGGTAAGGATCCCCTTATTTTTCATGCTTTTGACTTGTTTATTAATATTTTTTTCATTTTTAACATAATTTAAATAGATTATGGCCCTTTTGGGAGGGCTATGGTAGTGTCCCAATGATAGCACTAGTGTCCTGGGTGGTTGTGTTGTCATCTAGGGACCGTTCTAACATCCATTGCTAGTGTCTTGTCTATAATTATAATTTTCTATAGACTTAAAACTATAATTTTTTATTATAAATTGCATTTAATGAGTGTTTTAGCATGTATATTTGTCATTTAGAAATTTTAATGTCTGATTTTGTGTATTTTATAGGCAGATGTGACTATGAGGGATTTTCATACGGGTTAGACGATGGAGTGCTTATGTGCACTACCCTTGATACATGATGAGATAATAGTGGTTGATAGGGTTGGTTTATTTTATATTTCATCACTTTCCTTGATTCCTTAGGATTTAAATATGATGACTGCACTACGTGAATGGTGTAATGTTGATACATATATGTTTTGGCTACCCACCAGAGAGATTCTTGTTACCCTAGATGATGTGTATAGGATACATAGATTTCTCATTACTATTCAGTGGATAGTATTACAGGAGGCAAGTGGGATTTAGATATAGAATAGGTTTCAAGGTATTTTATATCTATACCTATAGGGACTCATCATTAGGGGATTAATGGTGATGTATTTTTAAATGTGATTATAATAGCTAACGTTCCACAATTATGAAAGTATTTGGTGGATTTACTAGATTCATTTGTTTTTGTTGATGGTAGTGGGGTATCCAGTTCATACAATATGTATGGGATTGTGTAGGACATTGAGGATCATGGGACTGTATAGTCATGGGTCTCACTATGTTAGCCCACTTGTATCAGGATTTGTATTATTTTACTCATGAGGTGTGTGGTGTTGGGATCAAATCTAGGACTTTATTACATTATTAGGTTTATGAGCACATTATAGTGGCTATGACTGAGAGGTTCATGCATGTTTATTAGGCTAACCTATAGGTATTTATAGAGTTATGAAATGGCATAGCTCCCATACAATCGAGGAGCATGATACACTATCAATGGGTATTAGATCAGGTGACACCTAGATACATTATTTGGAAACCCTATAGAGCATTTCAAAGATGGCCTAAGGATGGGATGTATTTGAGATGGATTTAGGTGAGTTATTAGTTACATGCCTGATGGACCATAATTTTTGAGAGGTTCTAATATGACTAGGGGATATGATAATTTGGTGTGATCCAAGATGTACCTCCTACACCATGTGTGAGGGTGAGAAGTAGTCAGGCTCTAATGAAGCTCAGAAGTAGATCAAGACCCACAAAAACTAAGTTGGATCTAATTCTATTGATGGAGTGAGATCCTATGATAGAGATACCTGATGTAGATGATGTGGGGGCTATCGATGTCTTCTTATTATGGTAGGGATGACATAGATGACCACCACTATTTCTAGGAGATGGGGCCATTATGGAGGATGTATCAAATCCAGTGCCCATTAGAGTGGTTAAGTGTATGTTATCATTTGTAAATTCGCATGCTTTATTTTTTTGGTATTGACTTATTGGTTGGTTAAATTTGTTTTAATGTATTGTGTTAGTATCTATAGGTGTAGTAAATAATGAGTACTAGGAGACTCTTATTGAGGCTACACTCTAAGAGATGACATGGCATATTATTGATTATGTTTTGGATGATGGGTTAGTGGAGAGGGATGCAGGAGTTGCAAGCATCCATGCCCACCTATTTGAATGATCAGTCATTGTTATGACAATGTATAGGTAGGCAATTGTACATAGAGATGAGGTATGTGTCAAGTTGTAGAGGTGAGCTATGCCCCAACCTAATGGTCTAGGTGGGTCAGGTAGTAAGATCATGGATGACTATATTCATCTATAGTGGGAGCATGTAGAGTTGGTGGTTTAGGTAGTGATGCTATGAGAGAGGGAGGGCAATCCTAAAGCTTGGTCTTGGTCTATATCTAGAGGGGATGCATGAGCATATAGATCTAGTGTGTATATAGTTAAGAGTGAGGGTGATGAGTTTGGTCCTAGTGACCATGCCCTAATTATTGAGTGATTATGTATTATTGTATTGAAATTTATTTCTGAGTTATATATGTGGACCTATTATCTATATCATTTTACTTGGCATTTTGATTTTTGGCAATTTATTTTAGTAATGTTTGATTATATTCATTGTTTATGTGTTGATGTATAAATGTATTATGTGGCTAAATAATTGTAATTGTATAGAAATGTTTGAATAGATATTTGATATTAGATTAGGAGTGTGGTTGTCAATATTAAGGACATAAGAGTGTTATACTATATGTGAGTATAAATCATGTGACTACAACATGCACTATATGAATCCTGATGGCATAGTAATTAAGTGACCATAATAATCATATTATGTAGGTTTATAAATAGACTTTAGAACTAATATTACTCATGGTGAGTTGTTGGTAGCCAGATTTATAGACTCTATAGTAAATAACTTAATCAGTTGTCATATTGAAACCATGTTTTTATCCCTGTCATCTCTAAAAAATATCTTAATTGGTTATCATATTAAAACTATGTTCTAATCTATGTGATCTTTGGAAAATATCTTAATCGATTGTCATACTAAAACTATGTTATGATCTTTATGATCTCTAGAAAATATCTTAATTAATTGTTGTACTAAAACTATGTTTTGATCTATGTGATCTATATCAAATATCTTAATCAATTGTCATACTAATATTGGTGGTTGATTAGCTTTCAATTTTTTACCATGTTGCTATAATTAGGTTGATCTCTGTGAACTAGTTGACATCTTTGCTATCTTTATGGTGCATGATATTTTGCATAAGTAGGTGTCCTAAAAACCATGTGGCTCATATAATGAGTAACCAATGGCTCCTTGAAAAGAATGTCTTTGGATAACTCAATCGTAGAGGAATGTGATATAGGAGAGTGTATGGAAGGAGATTTCAATGTTCCTTATGTGAATGTTATAATTCAATACAATCTAATAATGAGGCAACAATAGTTAATACAATCTCTAAGTGAACAATAGTTGTTGTCCCAGAGTCTATTGATTTGATGATAATTATAAAATGTTATATTCCTTATTTTATTCAAATTATTTGTTGGATGGTGATTAGTAGGAGTAAGTGTGATCATCCCCCTATCTAATAATGTAAATAAGATATCATGAGGCATATATCTATCTAAAAACTATATAGCCCCTCTATTGGTGTCGTATGCTCTACTCTTTGTGAGAGGTTTTCTATAAAGCGACTCTGCATTTGTTAAGTATTTTGATTGATTGTTTTTGTTCCACATTTTCATTGATTATGAGTGGATTATATGATTGTGCCATATTAGATGACTGTGACTATGTGAGATCTAAATTCAAATTGACCTTTGAATGTGTTTCAACTAGTCCCAACTTCTTCTCTAATGTTAAAGTTGTGTAACATAGATGTCATAATGATTTTAATGTCTCATATACAACATTTTCTCTTTAAGAGTAAAAAAGAGGCCTCTAAAAATATGCATTATGTCTCTAGATTTTTCAATTGGTAGATCAACTATTGAATACATGATGTGAATCGTAAGATGTAATAATTTACTATTTTTGACTCACTCTGGTGTAGTGAAGGGAACCTTTCATATGTGACTCTAGGTCCCTTATTATTAATATAATACATGAGATAGACTTCTTCTAACTCATTTTATGTATGTAGCGAACCACTAGGAATTTAATTATGGAACCAATTTAAGCCCTCACCCTCTAGAGTCTATGGAAATAAATGTAAAAGAATCAAATTATGAGTGACATGTGCCATAGTTATTCTATAAGCTTTGAGGTGTAAGTATGGATTTTCATGTCCATTGAACTTTAGTAATATTGGTATCTAAAACTACTTTGGTAACTTTTTATTGAATATTATGCATGGGATAGGATTTCCATGGATAGCATTAGAATCAATCCAAGAGTAGTATGCTTTACTTTCCAAGGTGAGTTAGTGTACTGGCTATTGTAAATTACCCACATCATTCATCAAATAGATTACCTCTTATGAAGGTATATTAACATCATCAAGAGGTTTGTTTAAACCTTGAATCTTATTATTGATTTTAGCCATTGGCACACTATATTGGGGAACATTGGTAGAGGTAGTGGGTTTGTTTACCATAACCTTTGGAGGGGTGATAGCTTGGACCTGGTGAGAGGAAATATATATGTATGTATGTAAGTACATGCATACATATACATACATACATACATACATACATATATACATATATATGTTTATGTATATGTATATGTATATGTATATGTATATGTATATGTATATGTATATGTATGTACACACACACACACACACACACACACACACACACATTCATTTGGAATATTATGGCATGTCGTAAAAGAGTTAAAGAGATTTGAATTATCTATATTTTTCATGCAATCACTATGTTGAGCTTGAAATGTAAAATAAGGTGACAAAATAATATCATCTACTTTAGTTTTTGAATTTGTAAAAAGTGTAACATCATTTTTACTTTTTTTTAATTGAATTTAAAAAGGTGAAGAAGATGCATTTGATCTATCCTCATTATCACTTTCATTGTCATGCTCATAGTAATCATCATATCCATCATTAAAGCAATAATAATCATCATTATAAATGAGATCATGTTCATTATCATGTGCTAGTGTATAATTTTTAAAATTGGTCCATTCATTTTTATAATTATGTGAAAAGTTTAAAAATTTATCAATTGGGTGTGGGGAAAGAGGTTCCCTAGAAGTCATTTTAAACTTGCCACAAAGGAGAATGTAAAAAAAAAAAAAAATGGAGAGAATATAATCTAACATAGAAATATTTGAAAATATTCTATATATTCAACCCAAAGTATTAAAAAAATTATAAATTGACATGAAACCCTAAGGGATAATGTTTGGGTGTATGAGGACCTAATATGCAGATCTAGGGTTTGAAGGGTTTGTTAGGAAAATTTTAAAATATATTAAATTAATGAAACCCTAAGAGAGGATTTATATGGATCAATTAGGATGTGCAAAAATTAGGGAAAATCATAATTTTCTATACCATAATTTGTTTCACAAAAAATGGAAAAGGTAAACCCTAGGTAGAACTAGGGTGGTTAAGAAATATTTAATGTCGGGTTCACCAAATAATTTAACTTTTAAGGTGTTTATAAGTTTGAAATAATATATTATTAAATGGTTGAGTAAATATGGTAAGTGCATATAACTATTACAAATAACTAATTAAATTGATTTGCCAAAAATTATGAGTATAAGGAGAAGATTCACCTATCTAGAGTAAAACAAGTGTCCCTAGATGGTGATGATTCTTAAATAGGTTAGGTTGATAGCATGGGTCCCTTTCATTCTAAAATTATATATTTGACTACCTTAGGATAGTAACACAATCAAAGGGATAGTATCATATTGTGCTAGTGTCTAAAATATCGTATTAGTGTCTTTTTGTGGATAGAGGTCTTAAGACTTCTAAGGATATTTTGATGGGTATCATGGGCTATATATGTGTGTTTAGGATCTCTTTATTATTCTTATACATCACTATTTATCTTATTTTCCTTCAAAACACTAATAAACACTTGCACACAAAAAACAATAATGGAATTATATGCAAAAAGAAGAGGAAAAGTGGGTTGTGGGATATTATGATTACACAATGCATAACCCCTACTATTTTAATTATTGCCTACATTAACCCCAATTTTAGGGATCTCAAATTACATGTATTTATCCCTTAAGTAACATGCATAATCAATGCATGTGATATGTTAAAATGACTTTTGCTTAGGTCCTTTTTTGATCAAGCATGCAAATCTTTGTGTAATGTTGAGTAATATGAAGAGTGGTGAGCTATAATATTGATTGATTTTTAAGTAATTATGTGATAAATTAGTAATTTATATATGTAAAATGTCTTGTGATGATCTTTATATAATATATTTAATTTTAATACAATATTCTTGTTCATAAGCCGATAAGGTGAAAAGATAGATAAAATCATAAGAAGAGACCAAAAGGAAGGGTAAGGAGCCAAAAAGAGTTAAAAATATTACTATTAGATAAAAGTGTTGAGGTGAAAACTAGCACGATGTGTTATAGTCCAAGGTCATACTATTCTCTTATAAGTAGAAAATTGGGCAATGATTGTGACAAACAAGTTAGGGGGGCCTATGACTAGGATAGCATGAAAACCACTGAGGGTACAAAAAGTAGGTAAAATAAGTCATAATAAGGACCAAAATACCAAAGTGACCATGTGAACAATACCTTTACTCATTATTAATAACTTTGTGCAAAAGAGATACAAAATACATATTACTTATATTGCTTGACCAAATTTGGGTGTGTACATTTGCCCCCCCCCCCACTTTATTCTACTAATACAATGGAAATGAAAGCACTAGAGTAAAAGTAAAATAAATATGTAGTAGAGTGAGATCAGATTGGTCATAGAGTTATAAATATCAAGAGTTATACTTTCATCAGGAGGCCTACACACTTGGGATCAAACGAATGCAAGGGTAGTTGGAGAAATGGGAAGGACCAAGGCTATAGGGGCCATTATGATTTTAGGAATAGGAGTTGGATCATTGACAAGGATTGTTCAAATCACAAGGATAATCTCAAGGATAATTATAGAAGTGGGAAGGGCTAGTGCAGTGTAAATTGGAGGGGTATGGAAGCTTGGAGAACCAAGGGTTGTAATGATGAATAGATTAGGGGACCCTTGGGGAGCACTTATAGGGGAAACTATAAGGGGATTCACCATAGTGAAAGTAAATACCTAGGTTTGAGATCCTAAAGTGGATACAAGTTATTCCCTTGATATAGTAGAGGTGGGAGTGAAAGGCTTTAGGGATGACAAAGGTTGGGCCCAAAGTGAGTTTCCCTTAGATTTGGAGCTACTAGAAACATGAAGAGCATAGGCAACATGAGATTGGATTACCTAAGAAGTCCCCATAGGTGAAGTAGAATCTAAATTTGATGAATTTACTATTAACATCCCTTATAATACTAAATCAATAAGCCTCCTTATAGTGGCTAAGACCTCTACAGTAAGTTGTGGGGGAATGAGCCCTTCCTCCAGTATGGGCCCTATTATGTTTTTATGCTTTGTATTGACATGCAACTTCCAAGTTTGTAATTACCTTAGCATCATTAGTAGGGTTGAGGTAGATGGCATCATCCAATTGGTTTTGATGATGATAATTGATGTTCAGCTTATCCTAATAAAGTTTTACATGATCTTTCACCTTGCCCTAAGGACCCACTACCTATCATCATCTTTGGAGAGATTGAAGGAATTTGTGTGTGGCCACGACCTAAAGGGTAGGGAATTTTTTATAGTCATGGTTCCCTATGATGATGGTGAATGAATTATAGGTCTTTTTTTTTCTACTGATATATAAACCCACTATGCCATCAATGAGTTGAAAGGCGATCTCCTACTCTAACAACCAGTGTGGGATGAGGTAGGATAACTTAAAAGGAGATATCCATATGACTTATACCATGATGATCATGTGGTCCTAGTAGTATTAGTATATATTGATGGCTAAGATGGAATATCTCATCTCATTTGATAGACTTGTCATAGGCTTTTCATTTATATCTAAGTACATAGGGGGTAAAAGCGATCACAAATGTCTTAGATGTGATGCTTGAAGTGATGGATGTATAATTTGGTGAAGACCACCTAGACTTGGGAACCTACAAGTATCCATGGGGGAACATAGTGTTCTTTAATTCAAGGGTGGCATAGGTGGCATCAACCAAATAAGACATAATGTATAAATTTCCCCTAGTATGAATCTTAGGGACCTTTTATCATATATTGAAAGTGATGATGTCCCTTAGAGGAGAGACCTACTTCCTTTCAAGGATGATACTGAGTAAGGGGACCTAGTATTTGTTGGCATTTATGATGTCACTTTCCTATATTGGTGGTTGAGAAATAGCATACATATTTAAACTCCCTCTCTAAAAATCTTGATAGTTTAGGAGTCAATGCCCTCCTTGTTAACCCAGCGGCCAGTATCCTTGGCCCAATCCTATAGGGTATCATGTATGTTGTGTTACTTCATCCAAGTAATCACAACTTCATTTCCATACATAATGTTATAATTAGGGAGGTTTTAATAATTATTTAATGCAACCCTAGGTATTTCTATAATTTGGAGCCCTTTGTTTGGTGAATGGATAATGTCATTTCTACACTTAGATGTCTATAGTATATTGGTGAAGAGATCATTTTATGGGAAGAATTTGGGCTTGGACACAACTTTATATAGGCCCAAATCTCTGAGAGATATCAAGTCACTTACGAACTCGACATCATCCTCCTCATGCTCATCGTCATTATTGGGCCTTTGAATATCCTCAAGTATTTTGAAGATTTATTTATAGTTTTTGAAGCACATAACTCCTTGAAATAATGTAGTATCCCTAAATTCATGTTCTCTCTTGGGATTAGATATGGACACTACCATTACTAAATTCCATTCTTCTATTGTGTGGGAATTTTGTGGAGATACATGTTGATATTTAGGAATAATTCAATAGAGTGCCCTAAATAATTTGAATTGCACAAAATAGATAATAATGAACCCAACTTGAAGGGGACCTTATAAGGATCTATAATATTTATGTAATAATGGCATTGGTGGTTCATGGTATGCAAATTAATCCATGAGTTGATGGATCCATTTTAGAATGGTTATTTTATAACTTTTGCTTAGATTTTATTTTATGTAAATCAACCTTGACTGTATTAGCTAACAATGATAGAACCTCTCTAGGTGTTGAATTGTGAACTACCCAAATGGGCTAATAAATGCAAAAAGTGTGGTGGAAACATACCCAAATTTGGATATCGTGGCACTATGGGTTACATTCAAATCCTATCGAGTGTCACCTATATTATGGTGCAAAGGGGTGTCATTATGGATTTCACACAGTAAGGATTTCTAAGATGTATAATGATTTTGGGTGTACAGGCACATGTGATGATCTCTTATTGGATCGGGCCTCTTGGGAATCTAACAATGATGATAAATCTAGGTATATGGTACATGTGTAAATCTCTAATTATATCAAGCCTCCCAAGCCTCTGAAAACTCAAGGTGTATAGGCACATGTAGTGATCTCTAATTAGATCAAGCCTCATGAGTTTATAACAGCTCTAACAACTCTAGGTGTATGGGTACATATGGTGATCTTTAATTGGATCGGGTCTCCCAAGCCTCTAATATCTCTAAAAAATATAGGTGTATAGATACACATGATGATCTTTGATTGGATTTGGCCTCTGACATCTCTCAAAACTTCAATTATACGATTACACATGGAAATCTCTAATTAGACTAGGCTTCCTGGGATTCTAGTAGCTCTAAAAACTTTGGGACCTACAAAACATACAAAAGATTAAGTTATTAAAAAATTATTTCACAAATGAAGGGTTACTTACCTATCAAAACAAAACCTTCTGGAGGGCACCAATCAGACCCTGGTACTAAGACTCTAGGACATTTCAGTTTTAGTGATTTTTTGAGAAGAAAATGCTAGCACTTGAAAATAAATAATGTACAAAAAACACCTTAAAATTATGATGAGACTAGCCCTTTAAACAGAAACAACTTTGTGAAATATATTTAAATACAAGACAATGAACTTAGGATATAACAAGCACTTGAGATCTTGAAATCATATGGGGGTTAATAAAAGGCCATAATTTTATGATTTTAGTCTTTTAGAGGTCCTTTTTTCTTTTGTGAAAAAGGGTGTGTTAGTCACAACAAATGGTGAATATGTAAATAAAATCTTACCCAATTTTTAGAACCTGAAGGTACCAATCCTCATCTTAAGTCACCAAGATAGATAATGGAACCCCTTTTCAATAGAACCAAATAAGAAATGAAGCACTTAATTCAACTTCAACACATGCCATACTAGGTTCTAGTTATTTCAAGTGGTCATTTTGTGAGAAAAGTGATTATTTATCTTTTGTCTTCTTTTTGAATTCATAAAAAAACTTGGAGGTGAACCAAGTGTTCATAACTCTTGAAAGGTATTGCTTTTGTTCATATGGTTGGGAAAGGGAATGCTTGGGCATTACTCTATTATCATCTAGGTGTATATATCCTTGGTAGAGATACATTTGGTTCTATTGTACACCTTATTCCATTTCTATCCAAGTCAAAAATCCTATGATATATATTTCCCAAATCACCCTTTCTTAGGAATAAACCTAAAGATCCTCTTGAGATTTTCAAACTTTCTTTTATTATAATAATTTTCAATGTTTAATCCATGAGGGTTGGAAGCCAATATATCCAAGACAAATGATTGCCTTAGTGATTTCTTACCACCTTAGGGGACCCTTTATCATATTAAGAACTCAAAGTGACCTCTTAGTGTATTTAGTGTAGTGACAACCTCTCACTAGTAATAAAATTGTTTTTAATTCACTTGCTTGGTTTTGAATCAATGACTTCATTCCTTTTGGGTACTAAAAATAAATCACTATGTTGATAGAATGCTTAATGATGAGGAAAATATTTAAGGTTCTTGTTCTCGAGACTATGTTACCAATTCTTTGTCAGATACTTGAGAGGGTCCGAGTTAGGGGGTGTAGGAGATAGAGTCACACTCTTAAGGTTGTGGAAATAACTACTTAGTAACAAGTTTATAGGAAAGCACTCAAGGGTATCCATGATAAAATGAAGAAAACATAAAGCAACAAAGTAAACACACAATAAAATCCAAATACACAATAAAAAATAAACACAACTAAAAATAAACTAATCTAAAATAATACTTACTGTTACTTCAAGATAATTGTGGATGGCACGTCTGAGAAATAATTCTTTAAAAACTTACATTTATAGGTAGAGATATGTTATTCCCTTGTAGATCTTTCAATTTAAAATTATTTTATCCTAGTAACTCAATAATTTTATATGGGCCAATCTATAGTGAGTCTAGTTTGTAATGTTGCCATTTCTTTTCATGGGCTTTGTCCCATAATAAAACCAAATCAAATATCATGAACGTCTTTACTTTTTACTTCTTGTCAAACTAGCTCTTGACAGTATGCTTATGTTTATTGAAACTCTAGAGAGCTTCCTCTCATGCATCTTCCTTTTGAACAATGTCCAATTACCTTGAATTTACCTTCTCTTTATCCTTAATGCATTTTTGCATGAATTTGTACGTGGACAATCTAAGGGTCACTAGGAATATCAAATCCAAATCATGTTGTTAGAGAATTAATCTTATTTGGGTCCTTTCTTAAGTCTTTAAGAGTGTGTTATGTTATCATTTATTTAGGATAATATTGTATCCTAAATATGAGCATTATAAGTAGTATAATTTTAAAAAGTTACATTTATAAGTCCTTAAGTGAAGAGTGTAATATGATTATAAATTTTTATTAGAATCATGTGAAATATTATAGCCAACACCTTTAGAATTGGAAATTGATTGAGCTAAAAGATGTTCAAGAATAACATTTGCATACTTACCAAGACCAACATACCCCATGGATTACATTATTTTTAAACTGGGTTTGGTATAAGAAGTGTGCATATGAGTATTAGGTGTTTGAAAAGCACCCAAAAAATTATCATTATGAGAGTTAATGTTATGTTCAAAAGACACAAATTTAACATTTAAAGTGTCAATAGATGATTGCATAGTTTGAATTTTCTCAATAAAGGAGGCTTGTAAAGAATTTAAAATATCATTTTGATATGCAAGTTATTCTTTGAGTGCAATAATTTCTTCATTTTTACAAAAATAGTTTGTATAGGTTTCTTAAAAGCCATAAAAATGCCTAATTTAAAGGCCTTGAAAGCATAATAAATAAATTTAACTATCATTGAAATAAAATCAATTACTAGCAACATTGAGTGAGCCAAAAAACATTTTAAAATATTCATTTTTAATAAACTAAGATTAGTAAAATTGTAAATGTAAGTTCACACTAAAACACCAATTTTTTTACTTAAAAGCAATTGGAAATAATTTAATCACTGAAAAAATGATTTTTCATAAGTAGATTTGAAAATAAAATAAAGAGCTTTGAATTCTCTTATATATATATAGACACACACACACACATGTTTTAATTTATTTTAGATTAATAAAAGACATTATTTTAAAAGTCAACAAGATTTTGTTTTTGAATTTTAAAGGCATTAAAAACTACTTACCAAGGTCATATATTGCCTAAAAAACAAAGTGAAGAAAATTCCAAAAAAAAAAAAACCATGTTTTTAAAAAACTTGTAGGTATGTTTTTGATGATATCTCAAAAAAATACAAACTAAATTTTTTGTTAGGTTGTGGAGCTAAAAGCTTCACCAGGATGCAAACAGGAGGAGTTAAGGAGGTTGCTGAGTGTTTGCTGAGTGTTACAGTCACCGGCATCGGTCAGGACAACCAATGTCAGTAGGGTATAGACAGAAGGAAACCGACATCAGTCAGAAGTCGGCCGGCGTCAGCACCCCCCGGGAAAATAGGGACCGACGTCGATCACCTGTGTGGTTCGAACTGTGAATGTTATGGGCAGTTAGCTAACGAACCAAGTGTTTGCATGTCAAGAGCCAAATTTAGACTAGAAGCTGCGGATCTAATTATTGTAATTAGGTGTCTAATTATTGTTTGCATGAGATCTATTTAACAGACTCATTAGTTGTATTGTAAACTAGTGATAGAGAGTAAGAGAGCAAAATAAGATCCTTCAGAGAGTAAGAGAGCAATGGTGTGTTCCTCATAGTGCCACAGTACCAAGTGTGGGTACTGGTTTGGAGAATCATAGGGGTTCTTCATTTATGTATGATCTTGGTCAGCAGGTGTGCATGGCTTCTTTTGGAGATCTACAATGGTGAGTAAGGTCTAGTGATTTATAGGTAGCAGCAGAGAACAGGAGATCTACTTGGAGTATGGTTGTGTACTTGGTGTATTGGCAGCATTGTTACTGACTGGTTGGAGAGGTGAACATCAATTCTATATTTGAGTTGATTTTTGGGACCGAGAGAGAGAGGGAAGAAGGTCTTGAGGTGTGGTGAGCCTTTGAGGTGGAAGAAGAAGTGGCATCTTCTTTATTGTATTTTCTTCTGAGTATTTAATACAATTGTGTATTATCTCTCAAATCCTATGTTGTTTTATATTTCTAGTTACTTATTGATTTTGGTATAATTCTGTGTTTAGTTGCTAATACAAGAAGTAATCATATGTGCTCTAATTGAGGAGCAAGATCCTGACAAGTTGGTATCAGAGCTTTTGGTTGGGTTGACTAACAGGTGGTTTCAGATCTGGTAGTGTTTTTTGATTATAGGTCACTCTCAGGGGTTTCAAATTGAGTGGGAGTATAGCAATGGCAGAAGAAAGTAAGCTATGAATGGAGAAACTAAATAGCACAAATGGTCTGACTGATAGAAAGAAAGAGCAGGGAAATAAAGATTATTGGTTGGTAGCAGATCAACAGGGAGGAGCAGATGTTGCAGGGGATGTTACATAGGATGTTCTGGATAAAGTAGAATCTTGGTTTACAGATTCTTTTGCCTCTTTCCATGCAGCCTGAAATAGAGCATCTTTTCATGGGTATGTCTTTGGAGACTTTGGAGAGATTTATTTAAGAGCTGGAGAGCCTTGTCAATGATTGACAAAGGGCAAGTGAAGTTGAAATTGCAGACTGATAACACATAGGTGTTGAATGAGGTTATGCAGGTACCAGTCTTAGAGATGAGTCTAATTTCTTTAGGAAAGTTAGGTGATGAGAGATGCATAGTAACTCTCACAGTGGATGCACTTGAATTAGACAGTGGTAAGAAAGTATGTATCCTTTATCTATCTACTTATATTATTGATTCACCTTCTATTACAGAGATGTGGCTTTGTAGGATTGGTTACATATGTAAGAGGGGAATGCATGTTCTGAAGCGAAAGATAGATGTCTTTGATAAAATTAAGAACTGGAAGGCCTTGGTGTTCATGGAGGAGATGATGGACAGAGATCAGCAAAGTGGACTGAATTATTCTAAGCAGGGTTGTGTTGATTTGAATAGGGTTTTGATCCATGGAGAGCTTGCAGGTAAAAAGTCATCACTCACAGGTGAACACAGATACCGGTGTCAGTTAGGAGGAACTAACATCAAACAGATAGGCACCGACGTTGATCATGTGCAGATCAGCAGAGTCGGTGGTGTCGGGAAGTAGGAACCAACATCGGTCATACATTGACTGATGTCAGCAATAGGTACACCAGCATCGATCAGGGGACCAATGTCGACAGATAGGGTCAGTCACAGAGAATCGATGTCGGTCAGGAGCAGATTAGGAGATGGCTGAGATTGGTCACTAGAACAGATATTGGGTAGACAGCAAGTTGTCAACAAGTCTCAAATGCCCATATGGAGGTCAAAAAGGGTAAGTGAACCTCATATCCATTGTTTACCTTCTTTATATTGCTTACTAATGGTCAAAAACTAGGAAGATGTGAAGATGCAATGCAGGTAGAATCTAGATACAGTGGGAGCTTGGCATGGATGAGGAGTGTGAGTCCTTGGAGAAGAACCAAATAGGTGTTTGTTGGTAGATTTGTCAGTTGGAAGAAAGCACTGAGAGACGGATGGATTCCCAAGTTAAATAAGAGAGTGAATGGATATGTGAGATAGAAGGCCAAGGTATATGGTCTTGAGGAAGCTGTAGGATAGTGATATAGGTTTTGATAGGTGGATGACAAAGCAGGGCTTCAGTCAATGTCAGTGTAACTATTGTGTTTGTTCTTACCAGGTGGATGATGAGTCATGACATTATCCTTTTACTATATGTGGATGGTTTGCTATCAGATTTGTACATACAGGGTTTTGCTGAGCTAAGGGTAAGGTTAGTTCAGAGGTATGTCAGGGGGAATTTGGAGCAGCAAAATTCTTTGGCATGAGAGACATGGAGATTTTTGTCTCCAGTGGGAGCTGATGTGAATCAGGTGTTGGCGAGGTTCAAGATGCAGAATCGGTAAGCACACCAAGGGTTGGATAGTTCAAGTGGAGCTTAGAACAGGGTTCAAAATCACATGAGGTCTAGTGTAGACCTGAGTTTTCCCAATCAGTGGGAGTTGTCAGAGAGTTTGGAGCTAATTCAGGGAAGGTAGATTCTTAGGTATCTGAGAGGGATCAGTAGTAGGTCGACATGTGATGCAGGGTCAAGGTCTTCACTACATGGATTTGTAGGTTTGGATGTGGTAGGTTACTTGGATGACAGGAAAGGCATCACAGAGTGTGTGATGGTTGGTCTTCAAGGTTGAGCTTGAAGAGGGATACAAGCCAGGAAATAGATTAGATGGAGTATAGGTACAGGTGCAACTGTTTATCTCCAAGTGGGAGATTGTTAGGTTGTGGAGCTAAAAGCTTCACCAGGATGCAAACAGGAGGAGTTAAGGAGGTTGCAGAGTGTTTATTGAGTGTTACAGTCACCAGCGTCAGTCAAGACAATTGACTTTGGCAAGATACAGATAGAAGGAAACTGACGTCGATCAGAAGTTGGTCGACATCAGCACCCCCTAGGCAAATAGGGACCGATGTCGGTCACCTGTGTGGTTCAAACTGTGAATGTTACGGGCAGTTAGCTAATGAACTAAGTGTTTGCATGTCAAGAGCCAAATTTAGACTAGAATCTGTGGATCTAATTATTTTAATTAGGTGTCTAATTATTGTTTATATGAGATCTATTTAAGAGACTCATTGGTTGTATTGTAAACTAGTGCTAGAGAGTAAGAGAGCAAAATAAGCTCCTTCAGAGAGTAAGAGAGCAATGGTGTGTTCCTCCTAGTGCCACAGTACCAAGTGTGGGTACTGGTTTGGAGAATCAGAGGGGTTGTTCATTTATGTATGATCTTGGTCAGCAGGTGTGCATGGCTTCTTTTGGATATCTACAATGGTGAGTAAGGTCTAGTGATTTACAGGTAGCAACAGAGAGCAGGAGATCTACTTAGAGTACGGTTGTGTACTTGGTGTACTGATAGCGTTGTTACTGACTGGTTGGAGAGGTAAACATCAATTCTATATTTGAGTTGATTGTTGGGACCGAGAGAGAGAGGGAAGAAGGTCTTGAGGTGTGGCGAGCCTTTGAGGTGAAAGAAGAAGTGGAATCTTCTTTATTGTATTTTCTTTTGAGTATTTAATATAATTGTGTATTATCTCTCAAATCCTGTGTTGTTTCATATTTCTAGTTACTTATCGATTCTGGTATAATTTTGCGTTTAGTTGCTAATACAAGAAGTAATCATATGTGCTCTAATTGAGGAGCAAGATCCTGACATTTTCTTGCAATTTGGACAACATGATCTTAGATGATCGATTAAACCTAGAAAACTTTTAGAAACTAAAATTGTCACTAAAAAGATATGGCCTATTTTTTAGACGAGTTTGTAATATAAGTTTTTAAAAATAGAAGAAATAACATTTAATTTGTGCAACCAGCTTTAAGAAACTAAAAATATTCCTTTTGAGGTTAAATTTAAATGCACATTAGAATGAAAAGATTTGAAAAAAATGATAAACATTATACTAAAAATAGAGAAAGAGACTCAAAATCAAATGCAATGATGAAAGGTCTTGTAAAAATAAATTGAATTTTTCTTCCAAAAAAACCTTGCACAATTCAAGTTCAATGTTAAAAAAGAAACATGATCTGATACCATATTAAGAAATTAACCAAGACCACTTATAATAACTTTGAAAACTATAAAATAAAAAGATGCAAAATAAAGAAATATTATCTCAAGATTAAATCAAGCCATAAAGGTCTTGGCTATAATGCTTCACATGCTTCTAATGAAAATTTAGAATTGTATTATATTCTTCACCAAAAAACTTATAATACAATTTCTTTTGATTATACTACTTTTAATGCTCATACTATGGTTAAAATTGATAAACTTTATGTGCATTGTAAAATACATGGGCATTTTATGTCTAAATATTAGAAATTACACTCATGCAAATCTTGTGATAAATCCATGCACGACACTTTGAATTTTTATAGAATAACTAAATTTATTACTTCTAAGGGTAATACTATTTGGATTCTTAAAAAAATTTATCTTTTAAATAATTTGATATGTCTTCTTACAATAATTCTTCTAATATTCTACATAGAATATCTTTTTCAAGTGACACATCTTCTTTATCTCTATTTTAATTATTTAAATCTCTTTATTGCATTTTTTTATTATTATTGCACATAATAAATGTTTTAATTTCATTTACTAACTTATTTTCATGCAAGTTTACATATTTTATGATATAATTTATCTTTGCTCAAATTTGACTAGTTGTACATCTACTTTTATTACATTATATATGTAGATTATATTTTTAACATATTGTCTACTTAACTTGAAAGATTAGTGTTAGCTTGCTTATTTTACAAGTTTGTGGATCATTATTCCTTGATGGTCTTTGTTTTATTGTGGATCAACCACATTATTTGAAGAGAATTTTTGGAGCTTCTTGGTGATCACATTTTCTTTCTTGTAAATTTTGGTGGCACCTTCTCTTCTTTCTTCTCTTAATATTTTATAATTTATTTTGAAAAAAAATTATATTAAGTGGGAGTATTATGTAATTTTAACTCCCTTCCTTGTTTGTAAAAATCTTTCACCACTTTTTAAACCCCAAATCAAGGTTAAGGGAGAGTGTTAGAGAACTAATCTTATTTAAATCATTTTCTAAGTCTTTGGGAGTCTGTTATGTTACCCATTATTTAAGATAAAATTTTATTCTAAGTTTCATTCATGTGTGAAAATTTTATATTTTTGTGAATTATTAATTCAAATAAATCTAGATTCTATGAGATGTCACTCATCTCTTCATCCTCCTTAGGATTCTGGGAGTTACTTGCACATAAATCCTCTCCTCCCACATGGCACACATATCTTATCCATTTGTAAGAGGATTAAGGACATATGACATACATGTTTAAGCTTACACATGTAACTCATTTTCTCTCTTAGCTCTTTATCAAGAGCTATCATCTCACTTTCTTCAATATATTCTTCACAACTCTCTTGTTGATAGAGTCTTGCTCTTGCATCCTTGATGCTCTATTATCATAAGGTCATTATTCTTCTAGCTTATTTATACTATTGTACTTGGAGATTATTGTTTCAATATTTAAATACTATTGTGTATTTTTTATCCGTATGACAATTTACTAAATTTTCAACTCCATCTCATATTTTATGGTTTGATTTACTCTTGAGCTAATATTATTTAATTTTTTATCCTTTTGCTTTATGGTTTTCAAAATTATTGTAAGCAATCTTGGTTAATTTTCTAATACATATACAAGTAAAAGAGTTGAAATTTTGAGGGCCTACTTGAATCTCATGTGATTAACACAGAGTGAATACTTCAACAATGTGTGTCAATCTTTGGATCACTTCACTATATATTTCTTCATTGCATCCATCATATTTTTGTTAGTGGAATTAGTTAACTTGTTTCCATGTGAATAATAATTCAATGAAAACTTCAAGGTGGTATTATTCTCATAGGCCCACTCAGTGAGTTCTATTGGCTGGAAAGTTGGGCCATTATCATAGACTAATGAAAGTGGTACGTTGAACCATGTGGTTATATTCTCTTCAATAAATTTTATCAAATCCTTAGCAATGTTGTTCCTAGTGGTTATAGTTTTCATCCACCTTGTACAATAATGGGTTATGGTAAGTATGAATTTATGGCTAGGTGAGGAGTTAAGATTGAAGACTCTAACAAAATATAATCCCCATTAAGCAAAGGGATGGTCTTCTATCATGGGTTGGAGTGGCATTGTCATGTGAGTCTCCTTCTTGGCAAAGGTTTGACACTTGTGGCAAGTTCAAACAAGTTTATATGTATATTTAAATATAGTGGGTCAATAATACCAATCTCATATAATTTTTTAGGTCATTGTTATCCTTCAGGGTGGTTACTGCCCAACTTCTCGTAGAAGCTATTCATAACTTTCTTGGCTTATTTTGACAAACATTGTAGACATATACCTTCATATGTATTATGATAGAGAACCCCTATTTTCATCATATAGTGAGTTGCCTTTAGCCTAAGAGCTTTATTTTTAGCTTTGTTGAGTCCCGAGGGGGAGGAATCCCCTAAAGCAGATAGTGGATGATTGGAGCATACTATTCTTAGGTAATCATCTCAAATTGGTCTAGTTGTACCATAGTGATCATAAGGTAAACGTATATGATTAACTAAGTTCCTAACCTCTTACCATAATGTTAGGTTTAATTTATAGGTTTTATTATCTTAGCTTAGTCATCCATCAACCTCTACATTCCCCCAATTCATTATGTCCTAATATAAGATTTATCACCAGGTTAGGGACAATGTCATGCACCTTGTATGAATATAGTTCCAAAATTTCTTCAAGACCTTCACTAAGGCATAATAATTTTTATCCAAGGTGGAGTATTTCAATTCACCATCCTTTAAATTACTACTCATAAAGATTATAAGATACTCTTCTTCCCTAATTTGTTGAGTAAGCATAGTGGCAATAGTTTTCGCCAAGGCAAAGGAATAAAGTCAAAAATATTTTTTGCAATCTAGGTTAATCAAGACTAGTACCTGCATGATGGAATTCTTAGTGTCTTGAAAGGCCTCCTTGGCTGGGAAGGTTCACTCCACTTTAGATTAATGTTTCAACATGGCATTTATGGGATTAATAATCTCAAAAAAACCATATATAAACTTTCACAAAAATTTAATCTTGTCAAAGAATGACTTCAATTATTTCTTGTTGTTAGGGAGAGGTATCTTAGAAATTGCACTGGCCCATTTAGGGTTGATGGAGATACCTTATTTGTTGAGTGATACAACCTATAATCTTACCTTTTGTGACACCAGAGACACTTTTCTTTGGATTAAGAGAGATGTCATACCTCTTACACCTCTCAAATATTTTTTGAAGATGGTGAATGTGTTCAGACCTATATTTTGAAAAGAAATTTAGATGATCTAAGTAGATTATTATTCTTTTACTAATCAGGCCTTTGAAGGAAAAATCCATAGCTATTTATAAAGTGGATCTAGCATTAATGATGTCAAATGGCACCCTCTTATAGGTGAAGGTTACCCACTTTTTTGTAAAGGTAATCTTGACTCTTTCTTCTTGGTCACTAAGATTTGGTTATACCCTGGGAATCCATCTAGAAATGATAAAATTTTAGAACAACTTACCATCTAAATCACCTCATCCAAGGAGAGTAAATAATAATTATCTCTATCTAAATCAAAATTTAAATTCATGAAATCGATGCACAGTCTAATTTATCTTATTTTATTGTGAATAGGAACTAGGCCGCCAACCCAAGTGGAATGGCATACTAAGAAAATAATTCATGTCAAGATTAATTTATGAACTTCCTTATAAATAAGAGGCTCCAAGATAGGGTTTACAAGTCAATGTTTTTTCCTAAATGTATATAAAACTTGTTTAAATGAGATAGTGTGTGTTATTACACTTGGGTCAAAGATCTTGAGGTCTTTGTATATATAGGCAATAATGTTTCTATATCATGTAACTTCTTGAGTTTTTATACTTTGGTTGGAATAAAAATAGGACCAATGTTTAAATCCCTAGGTTGATTAATAGATCTCAAGTTGAATGTGCACACTTAGTATTTATAAATTGGTATCTTTGGTATGTGTGTGAACTTATTTGGGTCAAATAATCTTTCGATCAAAATCATACCCTTCGATATGTGGTTCTCTCTTTAATTCAAGATACCATGTTTATCATAGACCTCCTCAATGGGATTGTCTATAACCTTATCATCTATAATTTGGGCACTAAATACTCCAAAATTGTTTAGGAAATCCAATATGTGGTGATCATTGTCAAAAACTTGAAATTTTTCAATGTTGCTTGGGATTAAGGGGCATGGTATGAGCTCTATAGAAAAGTGTTCCAACCTTGAGTCATCTAAGGGATATATATTCATAGAAAGTCCTCTACAAAATCTGCAACCTAGTTTTCTCATCTAAGGATTGGGATGACATTAAAGGTGTTGAACATGTCTATCAGATCAATTTCTTAGTGTTTGTATTTCCTCAAGTAAAACAACTTGCATTGAAACTTACTTCTAACTTGGTTGACCACCAAATCATAGTCCACATACACTCTTAGTTCTTTAACCTTGTGTTTTATGGAAAATTAAAGGCCTAGGATCAAGGATTCGTATTCCTTAAGGTTGTTAGTGTAATGACACCATAGCCTATAGGATGCTAAGTGTTATTTTCCTTGTGGGTTTATTAATATAATCTTGGCTATTGAACCTTGCTTAGAATGGGCCCCATCAAAGTATAGGGACCATAACACTGACAATTCTATATCTTCATTAGTCTTTCCCTTCACATATCCTATAGACATGTATAAATACCAATGTCAAAACATATTATGTTTATATTTTAGTTTATGCCATTATCTTTCATGATTATGTGTTTCATCCTAGGTTCTCTATTAATATGGCTCTAGTTTTACATGCCTCTCCAAGGTACCTACATAAGTGAAAAATATGTGGACATATACACATTTAATGTTTTTGACCAGTCCCTACTAAGAATCATCCCATATGCTTCTAGTATTTCTACCACCATAATATCCATAAATTGTTAGACTCTAGGCTCATACTCTAATTGCATATGAGCATTCAAGAGTTCACCAACCACCTTGAATTCTGACTTATCTAGCTAGACTACAATTTTATCAAGCTTGATAGGGGTTAGTTCCAAATTTTCACAAACAAGGATGACATTATTGAGGATCCTAAGTTGACCAAATAGTTATGTAAATTCTTACTAAAAAATAAATTTTGAGGAGGAAAAGAGGAACCTCAACTTTGTTCTTGTGTATTAGCATGTTGTGTGTGTAGTCTTTCACTTTGGCAAGGTTGGTTTTGATGTTAAAAATTTTAGGAGTAGCTCTTGTTGCTCACTGGTTTGGGATAGCTCATGCATCATGATGTTTGTTTTGATATTATTCATATCCTCCACTATGTTATAGCTCATTCTACTAGGAATAATTTGCACTTCTATCGGAGGTTTTAGGTCATTTATTTTTGGAGGAAGATTATTTCTATCTCTAGGGTTAGGAAGGGGTGCACCATTATTTAGAAGAGTAGATGTAGTAAAGGGGTGTTCTTGTGTCTAACTCCTAAAATCATAGTTATTTCATTGGTAATAATGCAAATCATGCACCTTATTTATGGCATCTTTAGGTTCATTATAATCTTAAATAGAGGACTCAAGGATTTCCAACACCATGGCAGTATTTGGAGGTCTCGATGTATTAGGGGTATCAAATGAGTTATAAAAAGTTGGGTGGTTAAGAATTACTTAGTATCCTTACATATATTTTTGGATAATATTGGAGGCATTAAAAAATTCAATATAATCTAGTTCTTTATGTCAAGTAGTCTTGTGCAGATATTAAGCTCAGACAATTTATTGGGTGAAGGCTCTGGTTAGTTTTCAGAGTGGTTAAATGGATAGTTATATCTTTGGTATGTAAAATTTTTATTATGATTTTCCCCATCTTTGTTTTAAACCTACCTATGAAGACCTAAGAAGTCAATACTAAAATTTTGTATCATGTGTTTGATAGTGTTCAATTCATTATGGGTAAACTCCTTGGATATATTCTGAATGTTGTTTACAGTAGGATCCAATACTTGACTATGAGCTTGAGGTACTACTTCACCATCAACCAGGCTAAAGAAGTCTAAGTTTTGGTTTTGTTTGGCATGCCTTAAGGGGAGTTGGTTGGTTATTAGCATTAGATGTGACATTGGTACATTATGATTGGCATTAAAGATAGGGTTCAAGGATGATAAATTTGGCAGTATGTTTAGGATGGCTGCCACCATCTGGCTTTGGGGGTTTAGTTACTTATCTACCTTGATGGATTTAACATAGGTTAGTGGTAAATCCACTATAAGGGGGTCCTTATGCAGGAATATAGTAGTCCAAAGGTCTAAAGTAGTCTTATACATTTCAAAGGCTAATTAGATGTATGGTTTGTTGTTTAACCTTAAAATGGTTCTTGATTTGGTTTATCTAGATATTAAAATGGATATAGATATGAATAAACATAAGGTTAATAATTAGATAAATAACATGCCAAATATATGTTAAAATCATATAACATATGCTAAATTTATTATGTTGAGTTATGCTAAAAAAAGTAGGTAAAACTCTACTAGATATGAAAATGATAAAAAAAAGTATTGTACTTAGCTTATTCTAATGTTAATGTAGTTCTAAATATAGAATGGTTAGAAATTAGAATATAAAATGATTTTTTAACAGTCATCAAATTTTGGATTAGATGATTCTAAAGTCATGGACACTTGCATTAACTTGATATGGTTACATTGGCATTAGTGTATGGGTTCAATGAAGGTGTCTTACACAAAATACCTACTAGAATAGGATATGACCACCTTCATTCTTATAAGTTTATATTCACATTCATTTTAGTGCATTCATATTTGGGTCATGGACTATTGCTCCTCATAAATTTACAAAATCCTAGTTCTTCATCTTCATAGTGACCTTGGAAAAAATAGGTTAGTGGGCACATGATGTCGAGTTGACCCCAAAGACCCCTCTATCAATGAGTGTTACCTACATAACCAATACTCTAAAAATGACCTCAAACTAATGTAGTTTTTTCTTTTGCATTGGCTTGTGTGTGAATCATGCAATATGTGATAAATAAGTACAATTATGACCTAGCTTGTTATTTGATAAAAAAATATAGCTCTTAGACTACTCCTTCATTACTTTAGACCTATAAATGTGTTGTCTCTATGACTAATATAGAAATATGAGAAAATAGGGAAGCTTTTCTCAATTGAATTTTTGAAATAATGCTTTTGATAACTTGATTTGGTCTTTTATAAGTGAGAAATGAATGGAAGATTATCTTATATTTATATCAATCCATTTGAAGAGGTAACTTGTATTAAATCACTTAGGTCAACCATTAGGATACATTTCATTTGTAAATTAGATGACTTTAAGGTACTAGACACTTGCATCGAAGTAAGACACTAGTATAAACATAGGTGTTTGTCTTGGACACTAGTGTCTATAAAATAGAAAAGTAAGTACAAACTTAGAACATGCAAAGGTAGAAAATAAATAGGTTTTAAACATTATGGGAAAGATAAAAGGTCTGGGTCATTAACATAAAACTAGTCAAACTAAACATTTAAGCCAAAGGGAATAATATAGAGAAGATGTAAGACTTATGAAAGTAGGAAAGGTCTATAGCTAAGAGAAACAACCAAGGTCTGGCTTTTCTAAGTATACAAGAGTGAGGTGTTATATAATTCATAAATAGTGTCTACATTTCTCTCTCCTTTAATCTAGTAATGAAATTGTTAGTTTAAAGGAAAGGAATACATACTTGGGTGTGTTTTAACACACCTTGTATTTATTTGAGTCTAATTTATATGATTTTTTGGTGACTAATCTATATCCAAAAACATGTTATAGTATATAATCAATGCATATAAGCTGAAATTAAAAGTATTGAAAAGATTAAAATTGAAAGAGTAAGGTTTATAAATACATTTATTTGTCAACATTATCGCCTCATCTATTGACAAGTTTATTTGAAAATATATATTATTGTAACGCTCTGAAATTGAAATTAGGATAAATATATAATAATCTATAAATTGAATATATCTAAGGAGATAGAGATAGAGAGAGATAGAGAGAGAGAGAGATTGGAAGGCACATGCCCCTAACTTTAGATAAAAAGGTGAGTTTCCACCTGATAGTTGAGATTAGCTCAATTATGTAACCTAATGATACTTATAAATTGGTAAGGATAGATGATATAATAAATTCCAACCTAAAAACTTTTCAAGATTAAGTGATTTAATAATCTCAACCATACCAAAAATGAATCAACTATTTTAGTAGATTGGTTCAATACAATCTGTAAAATTTCATCTTGGATATCAGTGCGTAAGAGTCTATGATATGGTAACAATCCATAAAAGAGTTTTAAAATTTAAAACTAATTTATAATTTGTAATATTAGGCATACATTGGATAACTTACACATCTTATATATGTCGCATGTTAAAATTGTATATAACAATGGTATAAATGTATAAAATTAAAATGAATCTGAATCATATAAATGTGTGTTTTGGCCAATTCAAAAATTATGTGTGGAGAACATGCTTCCAAATCATTCCCCCACTATATATGAAGAAATATTAAAACTAAAATAAGTTCCAATGTGGAGAACATGTTTTTAAAGAATGCCCCCACTAAATCTGGGTGTGTCGAATACTGAATAGTGTCGAGAACATGCTTTCAAAGCATGCCCTATTAGATCTAAAAATTATGAATGTGTTAAAGTCATGTTTATATGACATTCTCCCACTAAATCTAAAAACTATTAATATGTAGAATTTATTTTTATATAACATGCCCCCACTAAATTTGAAAACTGATATAAGTACCAAATGCTAAATAAGTATGAAGAATATGCTTCCAAATCATGCCCCCATTGAATCTAAAATTATACCAAATATGACTAAAATGTCTCTATGATATGCCCCCCTTTGATATGAGTAAATAATATAAATCAATAGTTAGCTCACCTCAAAATGCTAATATAACTATATAATTTGTGATTAGAACCATGTAACATATATAAGGAGCATTTCTAGGTAGATATAGCATTGAAACGCATAGAATAATGTGATCACATGAAGGCCTAAGATTCATGATAAAGATCATGGAAGTTTCTAGATAGTAAAATTATAAGCTAAATAAGAAAATCAACTACATGCAAAAGAGCACTCAAAATCAAATCAATATATAATGGTCCAAGAATACTATAAACAAGGGGCATGTTCAAATGTTGCACAATTAAAATTATGTGACTTGGTTAAATGTCTAAAAAATCAAGGATGACATATTCAAATATATATAAAATAATCAATGACATTCAAATAGCAAATAAATAATACATAAACACAGGGGCCGTAAATAAATAATCATATTCAAATGCTCAAACAAGTAAGACAAAAACAAGGCAAAGCACTCAATGAAGTGCATAGAGGAAAGAATAAGTAACCAACATAAACATATCATAATAACCCATGGATCAAATATGTTAGTAAAAATTTTCAAGTGCATAGCATATAAATTACCTTATAAAAAATATATTTGTAGATAAAGACATGTGTAAGTATATATATACTCAAAACATGATAATGTAGAGTGACTATAGAATGATATAACATGTGATTATGGTGATAATAGAGGTTGATTCCCCCATTGCCCATTTGACCTGATTAGAAGGAAGGCCCAATATCTAAAATAATAATAACATGCTTATTTTTATGCCTCTATCATACTTGCATAAAATCATGATATACATATGTGTATATAAGTAACCTATATGTCATCCATTAACATGGAACTAACACATAGATGTCAAGGAGCCAATGGAATATGTAGGTGCCTAAATTTTTTTTATATTTTTGAATTTTTTTTATTTTTTTGGTATTTTTGGAGTGTGAAAAGGAAAGGCTATCATATGATCCCATCTAAAGTGTGATCATAAATATCTTCCCATTGTGAGTTTGGTGTAATAGTTTGGTGACGCTAGGAAGGAGCATGCATATGTGTAATATCTATCATTATAATTATTGTGATGCTTTGTGTATGTATAATAAGACTATATCATCTTGGAGAAATAGTAGGAGTAATAGGCATAAGGGTTCATGGAACCCATCATTGAGTGTTATGTGGTTTATTTAGAATAATAGTAATAGGAACATATGTAGGTGTGTTAGATATCTTAACATGGTGAGCAATAGATGAGAATTCCATGGAATCAACTATATGTCTTGATATAATGGTACCTCAAGTATTAGTCACCTAACAAAGGGGATTGCTTATTACTTATCCTTTTACAATGAATTAACCTTATTAGGTTTGATAATTGGCTGCCTAACTATAAGTTTCTCTTATTCAAGAGGATGGTCATATGAAATTTCATAAAATATAATTACCCGATTGGCATGAATGTTTTTAACACACTCATGTAATATAAAAGGTACTACTCCAAGTGGATTGATCAAATGTATTCCTAAAAACATATCAAAGATGCTTATAGAAGGTATAACTAAAAAGGTAATGACCACATGTGTGGGACTAACTTGTAAAGGTAGATCAATCTCACCAAGAACCTTCTATGAGGTCCCATAGAATTCTCTAACTAATCTAGTAGAATGATGCAAGTCATGATGAGTATAACCCAAATGTGTAAGTACTATCATGGTACAAATGTTCTTGCTTGCACCATTATAAATCATAATAATATGTATAAGGTGTTTATCAATATATGCTTGAATGAATAAAGAATAAAGATCAGAGTCATCATTCTTAATCTCATTATCATCAAAATAAATAGGTCTATGAACCATACGAGGTATATGTCATGTGTAAGTAACTATAATCCCATCTAATGGGTGCCCATAATGTGATGGAGGAGGATTTGTATATATGTCATTTTCACTTTTGGTTCCTTCTTAGACTAATCTTGTAAAGGATTGCCAAATATTTTATGTTTTTAATGATCACCAAATTTTGAACTTGATTCCTTTGAAAGATAATCAAATTCAATCTTTTGATCATCAATAATGTCTTAGATCTTATGCTTCAAGGTAAAACATATATTTTTATAATGTTCTAGTCTGTAATGATAATCACAATAAACATTTGCATCATATCCCTTGGTAAGAGGTCCATTCATATCAACCTCTATAATATGAGGGAAATATATAAGTTGGCACTCTATTAAATATGGGATTAATGAAATGGGAGACTTAGGTAAACATGAGAACTATCATTTTAGTGTATTGGATAGGATAAATCAACTATGTTATTGTGATATTGCATTAACTATAGTGATTGTTTCCTTTTTAAGATCAAGAAGTTTTACCTTATAACTTGATTTGATTGTAAATTTGGTACTAAATATAGATACATTTGGTGTGTTTTCTACATACTTGAACTTATCCCATATAATATGGCATAAGTCATCAAAATATTTGAATTTTAAAAAATAATGCACTCAAGTAAAGGAGAAAAAAAAATTAATTGAATATGTCTTGAAATTCTTTATCTATAATAGGATTAGTCATTTTAACCAACATTATCTTATATCTCAAGACATATTCATTGATAGGTTCATTTGTTCCTTGTTTGATTTTGGCAATTTCAGCATAGGAAATTTTTTTAAAAATAATAATGAAAAGTTGTGTTAAGAATTGATATATAATATATTTCAATGATTTCATAGATTGGAGAGGTAAATCAAAGAACCACCTCAAATCATAGTCCTTAAGGCTCATTGGAAATTATTTCATCAAAATTTTATCATTGGAGTCATAGTCAAGGCATGCCGCATAAAAAGATCAAAGATTTTGTTCAAGATCACCCTTGCATCATAAAATATAAACTTAAGTGCAACATACCTAGTTGGCAAAGGGTTTAAATATATCTCAAGTGTAAGAGGGTTATACAACACATTTTGAAAATCAATAACATGAGTATATTTTAAAGCATTATGTTCAATGTTTGTAACCTTGTCCTCTTAGATATTTATAGTTTAAAGGAGTATTTGAATTATAACCACATTGGTATTTAGATTGGAAATTTGAGTAATCACCAAAGGGGATGTAAACATGGTTTGAGTAGTAATAGACATTGAAACTGATATTTATGTTCAAAATATTAGTAATTCCATGGTAAATGTAGTAATAGTAGTTTTAAGAAACAAAGTTTGGAAGACATAATATATGCCTCCACTAGATGTAGGTAGATTGATTGGTATGGAATTAGTTATAGTTTCTTCTAAGGACTCACCATTACTAGGTGAATTAGCCTTAGTTTTATCATGTTTAATTATTTTATCTCTTGTAATATATGAAAATGCATCCATTAATCTTTTGTTATTATTGAGATGAATAATCAATGCCTCCTTATCTTCCATTTGAAAACAAGTTTTGTATTAACATTTTTTATTGTTTCATAAATTAAAAAAGTAGAATTTACAAAAAATTACAACAATCAATAAAATAGAAAATTTAGAAACCCCTAATTGACCTAGGGTTTGATGTCCAGAGATTGAAATCACCAAATGTTTAATCTTAAAATAGTTTTAGCTTAGGATTATCTAGATATTAAAGGGATATAGAAATGAATAAGCACAAAGGTGATAATTAGATCTAAAGCAGTTCAATTAGATGTTAAACTTATATTTAATATGTGTTGAATTTATTTTGTTGAGTTATGATAAAAATAGTAAGTAAAATTACTTTAGATATGGAAATGACAAAGTATTGTACTTAGCTTGTTTTAGTGCTAATATAGTTTTGGATCTATAATAGATAGAAAGAAAAATAGAAATGATTCTATAACAATCTTCAAATTTTGGATTGGATGATTCTGAAGCTGTCGACACTTGTGTTAGCCTAGGATAATAACATCGATGCTAGTGTTTATGTTTGATGTAGGTGTCTTCTATAGAATACCTATTGAAATAGGATGTGACTAGTTAGATGCTTCTAGGTTTTTCTTCACCTTTGCTCTAATGCATTTAAATGTGGGTCATGGACTGTCACTCCTAATGAATTTTCAAAACCCTATTTTTTCATCTTCATAATTAATTTTAAAGAAAATAGCTTATTAGGCACACATTATCGAGCTAACCCTAAAGACCCCTCTGTCAATGAGCACTACCTATATATGTAATACTCTAAAGAGGGCCTAAAACTGATGTAGTTATCTCCTAGGTGTTGGCTTGTGTGTGAATCATGCAATATGTGATAAGCAAGTACAATAATGACCTAGATTATAACTTGGTAAATATAGCTCTTGCATTTTTTATTTAGTACTTTAGACTTGTATAAGTGTTTTACATATGATTGATATGGAAATAAGATAAAATAGATAAACATTACTTAATTAAATGCTTGATAAAATACTTTTGATAAGTTGACTTCGTCTTGTTGGTATTTTCTAGGTGAAAAATGAATGAGGGTTGATCATGTATTTATAACAATCCCTTTGAAGAGGTAACTCAAATTAAAATAGTTAAGCTGACAATTAAGATATGTTTAATTTAAAAATTGGATGACTTTAAGGTACTAGATACTTGCATCAGATTAGGACACTAGTGTCGACATAAATGTTTATCCTAGACACTAGTTTCTATAGAACAAGAAATTAGGTATAGACTCAAAAATTGTAGAGTGAAATTTAAACATGTTTTAAGCATTTTGGATAAGATAAAAGGTCTAGGTCATCAACATAAGATTATTCTAACTAAAAAATAGGCCAAGGGGCACAAGATAGAGCAGATGTGAGACTTTCAAAAGTAGGAAAGGTTCAAAACTAAAAAGAATAGTCAAGGTCCAAGTTTACCAACTGTATAATATTGAGGTGCTATATAATTCAAAAATAGTGTCTACATCTATATAAGGTAGTGACTCAACTATACATTTTCTAAAATATAGCATTGATTACTTGTATGGTCTCATTTTCTTCCCTCTTTATGATAGTGTCTTTTTGGTATAAGACATTGAGGTTAATAACATGCCTGAATTGGGTTAGGAATGTGTTATTAAAATGGTGAAATGGAGTTCTTAGGTAGGTTTTAAAACTAGTCATAAGTTATGTCCATTAGGGTGAATGAGAAGAGTCTACATGTTACATATCCATGCTCCATGTTAAGGGGTCTAAGAGTTGTTTTATAAAAACTCACATGCTCCTTAGTAGTGCACCCCTCATTAGGTGTGAATTATGGAAGATATCTCTTTGGGTTTATAGGTAGATCATGGATAACTCTAAGAACATTAATGACAAATACAACTATCCAAGCCATGGGTAAAGGGTTGGCCATGGGTATGTGGTTGTTTGGAACAAAATGGGTGGATGAACTAGATTGATTTATCAAGGGTCTTGGCCTTCCTCTGCTACATCTACTTCTATGAAATTATAGGGGTAAGATAAATAATTATCTAGTACCATGACTATATCTATTGGTATGCATAGGAGGATATATATTGTTTCATAAATCCAATACAGGGTTCTAAGTATTAATTGGCTTCTTTTTAACACCTTATTTTATCATCCCTATATTAAGACCTCAAAATATCCCTATTAAATTAGGTGTACTAAGACCATGGAAGCATTAAAGGGACTATCATCCTCTCATTTTAGGACCTCTAATGGGATAATATAGGGCACAATTTATTGGTATTGGGATACTTTATTTCTTTGAATGAGTCTTTAAGAGATATGTGATTACCACTGAAATCTCAACATTATCTGCATAGACAATGACTTCCTATCCTAACTAATCTTCTCTAAAGGTCCATTATTATATGAACCTAGTATCTACAATTTGAATAAAAGAAAATTTATTCAAAGTATCAATCAAATAATGTCAAAAGGAGGGAAATCATAAGACAAAAAATGAGGGTTTCTAGGTGAATGTGAAAATATCAATGCTTAAAATTGAGTATGAGCCTAGATACAATTTTACCACTATATGTTAAGTTTCATAAAATATTTAACTTTAACCACATAGGGAAGGCGGTCAAAGGAAATATCATGTGCTCAATTTGTACAATTTCATTCTAAAGATAAACACCTATAAGGTCATATTTAACACACCAACTTATAACTATTTTATGAAACAAGAAGAAATGAATAAATCAACTAGAATAACATGCAACTCATTCTTAATTAGACACATGCATTTTAGAAAGACTCATATCATATTTTTTAACACTAATATTCTTCCATTTCACCAAAACATTGGAAGGAATTCATAAATTTAGATACAGTGGAATATAGACACATAAATGCATTAATTCCCTTGTATCTTCTATCCATAATTGTCAACCCTACAATAGTGCTATAAAGAAACATATATAGGAGTGAGGTGGAATCTATCACCAATTTTCATGGAATCCCATTGATTCATTAGGGAAAAAATAATTACAACCATACAATAATGTGTCTCATAAGAGACAAAAAGGGGGGAAGAACACAGAAAACATGACAACTTTCCCTTTTGGGACCACATGAGGAATGAAAGTATCATCAACTATAACCCTGAGTGGGATAACTTCCTAATTTCATTTGGTACCTTATTGAGCTATTAGTTATTTTTTAAAGAGATTTACCTCTATATCTAGTTTGGGTAGGTTGATAGGTGGATCCTTAAATAGAACTTCAACTTGAGTCACCAATTTAGCATATATTCCTTAAGATGGGCCTCAAGAGATACCTTCACTACATTTACCCAAGTAATATTGGTGGTTTGTTGTGTGACAAGATCCAAAAAAACCTGGGCCCCATCTTTGTTGGCTTTCACCACATTCCTCTTCATAGGTACCTTAACATGCTCTATGTGGACCCTAAATTCATTGGTGTTAAGGAGCATGTCAACAGCATGGAAGAGCATAGTAATGTTGAACTCCTTAAAGTAAGCAAGGATTTGATCCATCATTTTCTCCAAGGGTCTGATGATAGCTTGGATGTCTTTGATCTAATCTTTCAATCTAGTCCTCATGCTCCCTATGAACATGCGGTAGAAATTTCAAATAAAGTTTAGAATTTTTGGTGGTTTGTACAAGTTTCTGGTCTTTCCATAGCTTTGGTAGAGATCCATATTCATCCTGAAAGCATGAAAATGTAATTAACAAAGTTTTAGAAATATTTAATAAATATGAGGTTTATTTAAATCATTAATTTCTACATAGATTATGGCCCTGATCTCCCTTGTTTATAAGTTCTAATCCAAAATAAAAAATCTCTAATTTTTTTTAATAATTGAAATTTATATGCACCATATATAAGTAATTATATTTTATAAAAAAAATCAAAAAATATGGTTCATATATCAATTAGTGCATGTTAAATCTCAATATAGCTTTTAGATGAATTGGAGGTTATTATGTTACTAAAAGCTTTTAATTTAAGAGATTTTGTGTTCAAAACCACAAAAATCAACTTTTTAGTTTCTAATTAGGTCAAATTTAGTTTAATTTTAATTCCATTTTTTTGGTTTGCATGCCAACTTCTCAAGCATTTCAAACCTTAGTTGACCTATCAACCTTATTTTGACATTTGACCTCGTGAATATTTTATCAAACATAGTCATGTAACTAGTCTATCCCTAAATTTTAACACTTTTAATATGCATTTATTTAGTCTATTTTATGTTTTTTAATTTATATTATAGTTTTACAACTTTATTAAAAATAGTGTATATGTGGTTGTTCTGATGGTGATTATTTTGACACCTAATTTAGTGCAATTTCATATCAATTTTTTATATTATTTTACATCTAATTAGATAATTAATTTGATGTGCACTTGTGATTTACTTTATTTTATAAAAACTTATTAAAAAAGTTATTTTTTATCAATCATTCTTACATTAGTATATTTTTTATGACACTCTATTTCGTCATAATTTTCTTATTTTATCTAGCATTAAATTAAACAATTATTATGTGTTTACATTTGTAATCTATTTTTACTATCAAATAAATTTAAACTCACATTAATAAGATTCATTTTAAAGTATTTGTTTACTATTATTTTTAAAAGAAGTTATGGCTTAGCCTAATTTTGTTTTAGATAAATCATAAATATTTAATAGAAATAACTATAATATTTATAAAATTCACATTAAAGTGGAATTAATGATCTAAAATTTATGAAATATCATGGTTGGGATAAAAAAACTCATCAAGATGACATGTTACCCCTGAATTTTCAAATATGTTTCAACATAAATCATAAAAAATTATATCGATTATCTTGCAGAGTGTTAAGGATGAATTCCTACTCCACATTGGTAATCAAGAGTCTCCTAGTGATTTTTAGAAACTCTTTTAGTCCATGTATGAGGGTACTTGTCTTTCAAAAATTATTAAATTGATTTTTGAATTGTTTATTACACCTAAGAAAGGTGATGAAAAGGCGGTTAACTTGTTTGCTAAAATTAAAAATATTAAAGCTCAGTTACATGGTTGTAACTATAATTTAATTAAATATTATTTATTTTATTTTATTACTCAGCTTATCATTCATAAAAAAATTCATAATTTTATTTTTATTTTAAAATCTAAGTATTAAACTAAGCAAGATATCCCTGATCTTACCACTTTGTTTACTCTCCTGATTCAAGAAGAGAAAGTTGTGATAAATTTTGATTCTTAAAATAATGTCACTCAAAAACTTCTCACTCTTAACCATGTTTCTAATCATAATATAAACTAAAAACCTAACCCTAATTCTATCAGTGGTAAAAATGAGAATGAGAAATCTATTAATAAGAACTATAAACCCAAGTTTACAAAAAGTGTAATCTTTATGGTAAGTTTTGTCATAGAAGGTAAACTTATTATAAAATCAAAGATTATATTAATAATAAATCTTATAAAAATAACAAAGATAAGAAATCTAATCAAAATAAGCAAAAAAATGAAACATTAATCAGAATCAGAATACAAATGTTATTATTTTATATATGTTTTAATTATTTCAAATAAAAATGAGTGAATTTTAGATAGCAGTACATCACACCATATAACTTATTTATCTAATATTTTATGTGATTAAAGATATATCTCTAAAAATATTTACTTAGGAGATAATTCATTTTTTAAAGTAATTAAACAAGGAAAGACAAAAAAATAAATGTTATTATTAATGATATTTTCTATGTACCTAAGCTTAAAATAAATTTGTTATCTTGTTCAAAACTTATTAATGATAGTTTAAATGTAACATTACTTAAATATATTTGGTCCATTAGAAACCAATCTAGGTCTCTAATTGTTGGAGTTTAAAATAATGGTTTATGCATTTTCTATCTTTTTTTCACATATTTTTTTCATCACATAGTAAGAATGAATCTCAATTATGGAATGAAAGATTAGGTCATATTAATTTTAGAAATTTAAATGATATGTTTTCTCATAATCTTGTTTTTAGATTTATTTATATACTTTTTCATCATGAAACATGTGAGGGTTCCTTATGTGGTAAGCAACATATTGACTCTTTTCACAAGCATTATGATATAAATTCTTCACATCCTTTAGAACTAATTCATAGTGATGTTATAGCACTCCTTAAAATTATATATCTTAATGATTCTTTGTATATTTTTATTTTTATTGATGATTACACTATAATGATCTGGTCATATTTCATTAAAAATAAATCTGATGTGTTGTCTAAATTCAAAGAATTTAAAGCTTTTATTGAAAATATATCTAATTTTTCTATTAAAAGATTAAGAACTAATAATAGTGATGAATATATTAGTAAAGAGATTGTTTTTAACATTAATTGTGGTATAAAAAGGGAATTAATAACTACCTATTCACCTCAAAAAAATGATATTGTTGAAAGGAAAAACTACATCATTATTGAGATGGCTAAAACAATGTTACATTATGTAAATATTCCTCCTAGTTCTTAAGGGTTGAAGCTATGAATGTTGTGCATATCTTGAATAAAATATCTACTTGATATTTACATTTTTTTACATAAAAATACATGTATGATCATGGCATTTAATTTGATTTGATAAAACTATTTTGTTGTTACTTTAAAGATACTAATTATTTTGATAATCTTTCATCTCCATTGTATTTGTTATTAACATGATTAGTATTGATTTTTGAAATATATTTATTACAATTATATTGTAATAGATATATTTATTTTAGATGAGAAATCAAAGAAAATATATAGATATTATGATTGTTTTCAATTCATATGAGTTAACATTGAAATACATTATATACATAACATCATGCTTAATTTGACAAGATGAATATGTTTAGTTATTGCATTTGGTAAGAAGATTAGGATCAATAAGTTTGGATCTTTTGTGTTTCAATTGTTTAGATACTCTTATTTAATTATTTATATTAACATCCTTATATTATTCATTTTATAATAAGAAATGTTATGAAATGCAAAGTGCAAATGGAGTTTGTACTATTATCTATTCATCATTTACTTTACTAAGTATTTTATTCATACATCTTTAAAATTGTTTGTTTTAATCTCATGTATATTTGATTGGATGATAGCATATTATGTTAAAATTATCTATATTTGATGTATGAGAGGTTATACCTCACTCTTTTGTTGAATAATATTAAACTTGCAAAGTTTTGATAAGACTCAAATTATAAAATGAGTTGTTAATAAAATATATAATATTTGGTTAAACTTAGTATCAAATTATTATTAAATTATTATATGTGCATCGCATGATAGATGGGGACGTTCATCTTATCAATATTGGAGACATCCAATAATGAATTTCATATAATAATTTATGTTTTTTAACTAACTTTGTAATCAAAGTAGTGAACTTTTTTGCCTAAAAGATGACTTGATTATTTTAAATGTGTTTTATCATTAAAAATGTGTCATGTTTTTATGTATTTAGTTATTGTGATGCTAACCATATTATGTTATCGTAAATATATATATTTGTTTATATATGTGTTTAAGTTTTATGTAAGTGTACAATACCAATATTTCAAGCATATTAAAATTTATTCGATTTTATCTGAGAGAAAGTTCTGAATGGTATTATTGATCTGTAGTTCTATCCTATGGATGAACAAATGGTAGTTATCTTTACAAAACCACTTGGTGCTACCAAGTTATATCAAATTTTAACAATGTTGAGCCTCTCATAATTGTTATTAAAGAGAATTTGTATGACAATGTCACTTCTTAATGGCCATATGTTACTTCTTATACTTTATACTTCTTATTGTAAAACATTGTAAACTTTGTGTGGAAATTGTGTAATTATAAATTTCATGTGAAAATTTTGATTTTGTACCTAATACATAAAAATATATTTTATAATAGAAGTCATTATGTTATAAAAGAATGCAAATATGCATAGTGTTTATTTATGAGAAATTATGAGATGTAGTCTCATGATCGTGCTAGCCTAAAAATTATTTTCGAGTATTTTATGGATTATAATTCTTTTTTTTCAAAATTTTGTTTTAAAAAGTGATGTTTAGCATGATTAAATTTTTTAAATCCTTCAATTGAGTACACAGTATAATTATTTTTTTAGGTGATTATGACTTTCATCTCCACTTAGTATTAAGGGAGAGTGTTAGAAATTTAATGTCTAAGTGGGATTAATTGACCCTTATCTTATATTAGTAGTTAATTAAATAATAATATTAATAATATATTATTTATTAACATGAAGTGAAAACCTAATATAAATAAATAATAAAATTATATTTATTTAATAATTAATAAATTTTAATAAATAACTTATCATTTATTTAAAATGTTCTCAAGATAGATAGACCCATTGGTTATAATGGTCACCTCCCTTCACATTTTACTATAAAAATAATTTTACCCCTATTATTTATACACTAAACACATTCAAATATAATCAGGTGATTAAAGAGTTTTGTGAAGGATTTGAAATGAAGTGAGAAGTAAAAGGTGAGTATTGCTTAAATAAATGTTTCTCAGTAAATAAATATCACTTCTAGGTTTTTTACCTCTTGGAGGTTTTCTCACCTTATCTTGGTGTCATGTGTTCACTATTATCTATGTATTTTTTTCTTATTCATGTCACTCTAGATTCTATCTATGTGAATTGCTTCATATATCTTTACATGAATTATTTCATTTTACAACTATATGCTAAGTTTCACATAATCTTGAACTTCAACCACATAGGGAAGGGAGTCAAAGGAAATATTATGTGCTCAATTGGCATAATTTCATTCTAAATATAAATGGCTATAAGGTCATAGTTAAAACACAAACTTATAACTAATTTATAAAATAATAATAAATACGCAAATCAACTAGAATAACATTCAGCTCAGTCTTAACTAGACACGTATTGTAAGATTCATATCACAGTATTTAACATTGATATTATGCCATTTCACCACAACATTGGAAGGCATTCATAAATTTAGATATAGTGGAATGTAGAAACATAGATGCATTAATTCCCTTGTATCTTCTATCCAAAATTTTCAACCTTAAAACAATGTTACAAAGAAACATATATAGGAGTGAGATTGGATCTACCAAAAATTTGTATGAAATCCCACTCTGAGTCATCAAGGAAAAAATAGTTACAACCATACAATAACATGTCCCAAAATAGATAAAAAGGGGGGAAGAACATAGGAAACATGATGACTTTCCTTTTTGGGACCATATGAGGAATGAAAATATCATCAACTAAAACCTTGAGAGGAACCACTTCCTACTTGCATCTAGTGCCTTATTGAGTTGTTAGTGCCTACACAAAGAGATTTACCTCTCTATCCAGTTTGGGTAGGTTGACACATGGATCCCTAAATAAAACTTCAACTTGAGTCACCAATTTAGCATATATGCCTTAAGATGGGCCTCAAGAGAGACCTTCACTGCATTGATCTGGCTAATGTTGGTGGTTTGTTGTGTGAAAACATCCAAAATAACATGTGCCCCATATTTTTTGTCCTTTATCACATTCCTCTTCATGGATACCTTGACATGCTTGATGTGGATATTAAATTCATTAATGTTGAGAAGCATGCCATCGGTATAGAAGAACATAGTAATGTTGACCTCCTTGAAGTAAGCAAGGATTTGGTCCACACTTTTCTCCAAGGGTCTGATGATAACTTGGATCTCTTTGATTTAATATTTTAATGTAGTCTTCATACTCCTTATGAATTTGTGGTATTAATTAAGTTCCATGAGGGGCATGATTTTAAGCTCAGAGAACATCCCCTCATTGATGGTCACCACCATCTTCTTACAGTTTTCAATTCTAATGATCTAGTCTAGGTATTATTGTGCTCTCTAGAATATCACACTACCCTTTGAAAGGGATTTGGTCACCTCTCCTAAGGCTATGAAAAAAAATTCAAGTGTTGTTTCCATCCTACCAATGATTCCAACTGGGAATGAGCTCTTGACTTATTCCTTGAGATCCTCCATGAGATTTTCCATCAATGCATTTGTGATGCACACCATAGAGACTAGATCCTCTGTAATATTTTCTTCTCACATTTGAGTCCTCTTCTTGGTGAGGGAAAAGAGGTATTTTTATGTTCTCCACACAATAGGTTCCCCATCCTGAGTGAAGGTTTGGGTCATCACACTCTTCATCTTGCCAGTATATTTTTTAAATTGGAGATACATGTTTGGGTCCCCACAGTAGACCATCACAAGATTTTATGATCTCAAAGCTTCTATGGGACCACTCCATCCTTATCCTACCATTATTCCTAGGATGTTAAATATGAGGCAACAGTTGAAGTGGATGGTGGAGACATGGGTGGAGGTGTAAATAATGGAGGAGAGATATGAAATGGGATGGAATATGGAGGGGGAGTGTGGGTGAAAATGGAGTGGCCAACTGAGTTATATATGTAAATAAATGTGATCTCAGTTGGTCCTGAGTCATATAGACTTGGAAACCAATTATCCCTAAGAGTTGGATGTTCATCATGAAAGAGGACATGAGTTAATTAAATCCAATTATTTAGAAACTAGGTCTAAGAGAAAGGGAGGCCCAAGATGTTAATGCAGGTGTAACGAGAGGTTATGTTGATGGCCTAAGGGTAATCAGCTTTAGGGACTTATTAGGCTTCTATTTAGGGCTCATTTATGGTGAAGCTACACTTGGAAGAGTAGAATTGAAAGGTGCCTAATGTGTAAAGAGGTGCCTAGTGTATACTTTGCTATTACCAAAAGTTGGTGGGTTGTTCAGGGTTGTTTCACACATACAATTAAAGTAAATACAAGGAAACTTGGAGTAATGGGAGGGACCAAGGTTGCAAGGGCCATTGTGATTACAAGAGTAGGATTTTGAGCACTAAAATGGATCATGCTAATCACATTGCCCATCTTGGGACCATTTTAAGAGTGGGAAAATTTGGTGCATTGTAAATTGGAAAGGCATGGAAGCTTAGAGCACCAAAGGTTGCAGGGATCAATACAGCAAGGGACCCTTGAGGAGTCATTAAAGGGGAAATTATGGGGGGAGTCACCACATAATAAGGATGTACCTTGGTTTCAAATCCAATAGGATCTACAAGATGTTGCCTAGATATAATAGAGGTGGGAGTTAAAGGCTCTAGGGATGACAAAGGTTGGGCCCAAGGGGAGTTACCCTAAGATTTAAAGCTACTATAAAGGTAAATAATATGTGAAACATGAGATTAACTTACCTAAATAGTAATTTTAGGTGAATTGGATCCAAAGTTGATGGATTCATTATTGGGATCCCCATAAGACTAATTCAAAAATCCTCCTTACAATGGTTAGGACCTTCAAAGTAAGTTTTGGGGGAATAAGACTTTCCTCAAGTATGGGCCCTAGTTATGCTTTGTGCAAATGTGTAGCTTCTAAATTTTTAATTACCTTAGCATAATTATAAGGGGTTAGGTGGATGGCATCATCTAGGTGGATCTCATGATGATAGTTGACATTATTTCTAGCTCGATAGAGTTCCACATGAGCTTTCACCTTGTCCTAAGGATCCCACTACCTATCATCATCTTTAGAAAGATTGAAGGAGTATTTGTACATGGCCATAGTCTAGAGGTTACGTAAGGTATTATACTCATGGCACCCTATGATTATGGGGAGCAAAGGATAGGACTTTTATCTTCTATTGAGGCAGAAACTCACTATGTCATTGACAAGTTAAAAGGTAATCCCATATTGTATGAGCCAGTCTAGGATGAGATAGGGTAGCTTAAATGGAGGTCTTTAGACATATTTTACCTTAATGAGTATGTGGTATTGGTACTGCCATTAGGTGTTGATGGCTAAGATGGAATCTCTCATATCCTTTGATAGCGTTAGCATAGGCTCTTCATTGATTGTTAGGTACACAGGGAGTGGAAGTGTCATAATTGTCCCAAATGTTATGCCTAAACTGGTGGATGTATAATTTGGTGAAGACCACATGGACTGAGGAACCTACAAGTCTTAATGGGGGAAATATAGTGCTATTGAAGTCAAGGGTATCATAAGTGGCATCAACCAAAAAATACATCATGTAAAAATTACCCCTAGTGAAAACCCTACAGACCTATTACAATATATTGAAAGTGTTTATGTCCCTAAGAGCTAGGACATACTTCTCTTCAAGAATGATGTTGAGAAGGGGCACCCAATATTTATTGACATGTGTAATGTCACTTACCCCATATAGGTGGTCAAGTAATAGCATGCTCATCTGCACTCCCTCTCTAAAAGTCTTAATAGTGTAAGATTCAATGTTCTCCTTTTTAACCCAATGGTCAGTATCCTTAACCCAATCCTACAAGGTCTCATGGATGTTGTGGGTCTCCATTCAAGTAGTGTCAACTTCATTGTCATTCATAATGTCATACAAGGGATTTATAATAATTCTTCAATGTGATCCTAGATATGTATGTAATTTGGATCCCTATTTGGTGAATGGATAATGTCATTGGTGCACTTAGATGTCTACAATACATTGGCAAAGAGGTCACCATAGGTAAGACTTCAAGATTGGTTGTGTATTTTTTCAATACTGAGGTTCAAAGATATATCAATTCACTTTTAATTGGGATTATCTAGATATTAAAGGGATATAGAAATGAATAAGCACAAGGCTTATAATCAGATCTATAGCAAGTCAGTTAGATGTTAAACTCATATATAACATATGTTGAATTTATTACGCTAAGTTATGCTAAACATAGTAAGTAAAATTAAGCTATATATGGAAATGACAAAGAAGTAGTGTACTTATCTTGTTCTAATGAAAATATAGTTTTGGATCTAGAATAGGTAGAAAGAAAATTAGAAACGATTATGTAATAGTCTTCAGATTTTAGCTTAGATACTTCTGAAGTTGCAGACACTTGCATCAACTTGGGATAATTACATCAATGCTAGTGTTTAGGTTTGACTAAGTGTCTTATATAGAATAGATACTAAAATAATATGTGACCAACTAGATGCTTTTAGGTTTTTCTTTGCCTTCACCCTAATGCATTCATATGTAGGTCATGGATTGTCACTCCTAATGAATTTTTAACCTTAGTTTTTCATCTTCATAGTTAATTTTGGAGAAAATGGGTTATTAGGCACATATTATTGAGATAATACTAAAGATCCCTTTATTAATGAGTACTACCTACATATCAAATACTCTAAAAAGGGCCTCAAACTGATGTAGTTATCCCTTACATGTTGGCTTGTGTGTTAATCATGCAATATGTGATAAGCAAGTACAATAATGACCTAGCTTATAACTTGGAAAATATAGTTCTTGCATTTTTCCTTTAGTAATTTAGGCCTGTAGATGTGTTTTACATATGATTGATATGGAAATAAGATAAAATAGAGAAGCTTTATTCAATTAAATACTTGATAGAATGATTTTGATAAGTTAACTTGGTCTCTTTGGTATTTCCTATGTGAGGAATGAATGAGGGTTGATCATGTATTTATAGAAATACCTTTGAAGAGGTAACTCCAATTAAAATAGTTAAGTTGACCATTAAGATACATTTCATTTAAAAATTGGATGACTTTAAGGAACTAGACCCTTGCATCAGAGCAGGACACTAGTGTCAACACAAGTGTTTGTCTTGGACACTAGTGTCTGTAGATTATGAAATTAGGTATAGACTCAAAACTTGTAAAGTGGATGTTAAACATGTTTTAATCAATCTAGATAAGATAATAGGTCTAGTTCATCAACATAAGACTGGTCAGACTAAGAAATAGGTCAAGGGGAACAAGATAGAGTAGATGCAAGACTTTCAAAAGCAAGAAAGGTTCAAAACTAAAAGGAATAGTCAAGGTCTAAGTTTGCCAATTGTACAATATTGAGGTGTTATATAATTCAAAAATAGTGTCTACATCTATATAAGGTAGTGACTTAACTATAAATTTTCTAAAATATAGCATTGATTATTTTGATGGTCTCATTTGTTTCCCTCTTTATGCTAGTGTATTTTTGGTACAAGATATTGGGGTTAATAATATGCCTGAACTAGGATAGGAAGGTGTTAAAATGGTCCCATCTTGAAATGGAATTCTCAGGTAGGTTTTAAAATAGACATAAGTTGTGCCTAATAGGGTGAATGAGAAGAGTCTACATGTTACATATCCATGCTCCATGTTCAGGGGTTTAAGAGTTGTTTTATAAAAACTCACATGCTCTTTGGTAGTGCATCCCTCATTAGGTGTGAATTATGGAAGATATCTCTTTGGGTTTCTGGGTAGGTCATGGACAACTCCAAGAACATTAATGGAAAATCTATCCAACCAAGCCATGGGTAAAGGGTTGGCCATGGGTACGTGGTTGTTTAGAATAGAGTGGGTGGATGAACTAGATTGAGTTATCAAGGGTCTTAGCCTTCCTCTGATACACCTACTTATTTTGTGAAATTCTAGGGGTGAGATAAATAATTATCCAATACCAGACTTAGATCTAGTGGTATGCATAGGAGAATCTATATTTTTTAATAAATCTAATATGGGGTTCTAAGTATTAATTGGCTTCTTTATAGCACCTTATTTTATCATCCTTCTATTAGGACCTCAAAATGCACCTATTAAATTAGGTGCACTAAGAGACCATGGAAGAATTAAAGGGAATTTCATCCTCTCATTTTAGGATTGTTACTAGGATAATATAGGGCACAATGTTTTGGTATTGGGCTATATTATTAATTTGAATGAGTTTCCAAGCGATATGTGATTACCATTTAAAGCTCAACATTATCTATATAGACAATGACTTCCTATCCTTATTGATCCTCTCTAAAGGTCCATTATTATATGAACCTAGTATCTACAATTTGAACATGAGAAACTTGATTCAAAGTATCAATCAAATAAATGTTGAAATGATGGAAATCTTAAGTTAGAAAATGAGGGTTTCTAGGTGAATGTGAAAATATCAATGCTCAAAATTGAGTATGAGCCTAGATACAATTTTACCACTGTATGTTAAGTTTCACAAAAGCTTGAAATTTAACCACATATGGAAAGGAGTCAAAGAAAATATCATGTGCTTAATTTTTACAATTTTTTTCTAAAGATAAACACCTATAAGTTCATAGTTAGCACACAAACTTATAACTGCTTTATGAAACAAGAATAAATAGATAAATCAACTAGAATAACATGAAACTCATTCTTAATTAGACACATGTATTGTAGAAAGACTCATATCATATTTTGTAACACTAATATTCTTCCATTTCACCACAACATTGAAAGTAATTCATAAATTTTGATATAGTGGAATGTAGACACATAATTGCATTAATTCCCTTATATCTTCTATCAATAATTATCAACCCTACAATAGTGATACAAAGTAACATATATAGGGTTAAGGTAGGATCTTCCACTGATTTGCATGGAATCCCACTGACTCATCAAGGAAAAAATAGTTACAACCATAGAATAATGTGTCCCAGAAGAGACCAAAAGGGGGGAAGAACATAGAAAACATGACAACTTTCCCTTTTGGGACCACAAGAGGAATGAAAGTATCATCAACTAGAACCTTGAGGGGAACCAATTCCTAATTGCATTTGGTGCCTTATTGAATTATTAGTTCTTTCATAAAGATATTTACCTCTCTATCTAGTTTGGTAGGTTGATAGGTGGATCCCTAAACAAAACTTCAACTTGAGTCACCAATTTAGCATATATTCCTTAAGGTGGGCCTCAAAAGATACCTTCACTACATTTACCTAGCTAATATTGGTGGTTTGTTGTGTGACAAGCTCCAAAATAACCTAAGCCCCATCTTTGTTGGCCTTCATCATATTCCTATTCATGGATACCTTAACATGCTCGATGTGGACCCCAAATTCATTAGTGTTGAGGAGCATGTCATCAATATGCAAGAGCACAGTAATGTTGAACTCCTTTAATTAAGGATTTGATCCATGATTTTCTCCAAGGGTCTGATGATAGCTTGGATGTCTCTGATCTAATCTTCCAATGTAGTCTTCATGCTCCCTATGAATTTGTGGTATAAATTTCAAATAAATTGAAATTTTTTTTTGATTTATACAAGGTTTTAGTCTTTCCATAGCTTTTGTAGAGCACCATATTCAACCTAGAAGTGTGAAAAGATAAGTAACAAAGTTTTATAAATATTTAATAAATGTGTGGTTTAATTAAATCATTAATTTCTACATAAATTGTGGCCCTCACCTCCCTTGTTTATAAGTTTTAACCCAAAATAAAAAAATCTATGGTTTTTTTTACTAATTGAAATTTATATGTACCATATATAAGAAATTATATTTTATAAAAAAAATCAAAAAATATGACTCATATATCAATTAGTACATGTTAAATCTCAAGTTAACTTCTAGATGAGTTGGAGGTTATTATTTTGTTAAAAGATTATAATTTAGGAGGTTATGTGTTCAAAACCAAAAAAATCAAATTTTTAGTTTTGAATTTTGTCAAATTTTGTTTAATTTTAATTCCTTTTTTTTGGTTTTCATGCCAACTTCTCACGCATTCAAAACCTTAGTTGACCTATCAACCTTATTTTGACATTCAACCTAATGAATGTTTTTTCAAATATAGTCATGTAACTATCCTATCCCTAAGTTTTAATAGCTTTTAGATGTATTTATGTGGTCTTTTTTATGTTTTGAAATGTTATATTATAGTTTTACAACTTTATTAAAAATAGTGTCTAGGTGGTGTTTAGAATTTTCTAAAGAAGACAATGTAACTCTGTATAAAAGTGGAAGATGGACACCTCATAAAGGCCATTATAAACAAACAAAAGGAGAAATTGACTATTTCTTTGCTACTTTCTAGCCTACATCATCTTCTGACAAAGAACCCTCTTCTGATTTCAAATAGAGAAATTATTTTGCCAGATACAATGCCCATTACCAAGAAAATTTTGATGATCTCTATAGAGATGTTAAGATCATTACATGGTCACTTGATCTAGTCACTGTCTTGCAAAATTATGTCCATGAAATCAAAAAGTCTATTGATCACTTGTATCCAATTAGTGAGACTATCCAACACATTAGAATGGTCAATGATAACACTCTTACAGTGTCACAATGGTCATTGAATAATCTTCATAGCATTGGAGATCAGTTGACTAATTTTGAAACTAAGCTAAAAGAACTTGAAAATAGTCTTGACTGGTTATAAAAAATACAAAAAATAGAAGGTAGAAAGGAAAACACTGAAATATTATGAAGCCTCTACCAGTCAGTCTAGCATGTCTTTAGATTTTGGTCCTAGCCTTATCCTAGATACCTGTAAAAAATAAATAAAATTAAAACCAAAGGAGATATCTTTATTAACCATGATGATATAGTCTAACATTCCTATTAATCCATGGTTTCTTAATGTAGACAATATGTTAAATCCTTTTACAAAAATTACTACATGGTGAAATACTATGAAAACCCTTGGTACTGCTATAAATCTTGATGGCCATAGTAATGAAGTATTTTCTTCTAAATATTTTTTGGGCATAGCACTCAAATGGTGGAATGGTCTAGGTCTAACTCTACAAGAAACAAGAATTTTTTCCCAGCCAAATCCTATGCAGACTTTGTTCCAAGTTCTCATCAACAAGTTTGTCCCTCCTCAAGGAAATAAACATTTATAAAGTCATAAGTGATTAACCAAAATAAAACTTTGTGATCTAGCTCAATTTGAAGATTATGTTGTCAAGTATAGAAAGCTTGCTTATGAGGCTAAGGCTCAGAATGTTGATCTCACCAAGATGCAATTTTTAATTCTCTTCCATATAACCTAGCTAAATGTGTCACAAATTACATTGATATTAAGGGTCTCACTCTAGCTACCATGATTCTTACTGATGTTATTGACTTTGTCTAACAACAAATCATGAAATTCATAACCCAATCTCATGCCACTCAAAACCTGAATAAGCATCAATCCTCTTCTATAATCAAAAAATTTCTTGAAACTTATCCATTTGGTTGTAAACCATTGTCTGCAAGCACAAACACCAATGTCTTGCCTATAAACATTGTTCTTTCCCATAGCATCACACCCCTACTCCTCACCATAAATTTCTCTAGTGAATATGTTTTCCCTGTCCAGCATCTAAAATGGTCTATTACTATATTTACCATCAGCCTAGTCACATTATTCCCTAATATTCTTGCAAAAATAAGGCTAGCAAAGATGTTTACTCTACTAATGCAGCCACGTGGTAAGATTTAGTAGAAGAAAATGAATATTTGTATCAACAAGATGACATATTTGAACTAGTGCTTTAAGAAATAGAATATCCAGATGACATTGATGATGAAGATGAACTTGATCAATTGGCCAGTGAACTTAAAGAAGAACTGGTCACCATGATACAAAGGCCCTAGAAAGAGCAAGGAGAAAGTAGTTCCAGACCTCCTAAAAAATAGTCATCAAGAGGATGATCCCTAGTAAGAGGACACAATCATATATATCCAGGTAGAGGAAGACAACCTCATTTTAATTATATTCCTCATACCATGTAAAGGCTTGAACCAAAGCCATTATAATTTGATTAGACCTTCAAACCATTAGATAATTAGACAAAAAAATAAGTTTAGCTATTTATTACCAGATGAGAAACTAGCTAGTCCTTCTAAAATAACTACCATAGAACCAGTTGCTCCTTCTTTCCAAGTGGAACTCAATCAAAATGATTTCTTTTTTGATACTGATGGTTATGATGATTCTGAAGATGATTGTTTTGAAGATTTTCAGCCTTCTACAAAAGATAGATTAATAGCATGGTACAAAACACCTAGAAATCCTAACATAGAACTATGGGAAGAACTATTAGAAGAGGAAGAAGATTTATATGAAATTGAGAAGGTACAAGTCAAAGCACCAAAAAACCCCTCTTCATTATAGACTAGTATGTACCTATGTTCCTTAAGAAGATGAAGAAAAAGTAGTTTATATTACTCAACTTATCAATGAAGGTTTGCCTAATTTATATCCATAAAAATGAATGGTAAAAGGTATGATGCTCAAGTAGATACAAGTTCTTCACATTCTTTTGAAAAATATCCTATAATCAAAGATTGGGAATAACTTCCTCCTAATCAAATATATATATCCCTAGATTTCCAATGGAACTCCTTTATAAGTTCTCAATATAAACATTATGAACCTATAAATATCCAAGGTCATACTTTACTTTTTTATTTCTTTTAGTATGATAAAATGCCTATAGATATACTCCTTGGAGGATGCTTCATAGACATATATTATTCTTATGGATCTACACCTTAAGGTGTTATGTTCACTCTTTATGGTAAAAAAAATTAAAGCTCCTCGACATACCTATGCCTCTGAACAATTCCCTAGTACCATGAACCAACAACCTCTAGATTCTATGCATCAAAATATACTATAAATAAGAAAAAAGCTTTAAGATGAAATATGTTCTGATAATCCTCAGTTGTTCTAGACAAAGAAAATGCCTAAAATGGAAATTAGGATTAAAGAAGGGAAACACATGAAAATTGAGAAGAAAAATCCCATCTCAGCTACAGACTATCATGATATGGAAAAGGCTATTCAGGAACTGAAAGAAAAAAATTATTGGGCCTTCTACTTCACCATTTTATTGTTATGCTTTTATGGTGAACAAACATTCAGAGCAAAAATGGGGCAAGAAAAGAATGGTAATTAATTATAAGCCTTTGAATGTCATCACATAACCTTATCCCTATCCTATTCTAGATAAGTCATATTTGTTGCAAAAGGTTGCCTAGTGTAAATACTTTTCTCAATTTGGCTTTAAATCAAGTTTTTATCAAATTTAGGTAAAACTAGAAGATAGACATAAAACAATATTTAGTTATCCTTTTAGACATTTTCAATGGAACATGATGCCATTTGGTCTCATGAATGCACCAGCCTATTTCCAATCGCATATCGATAAAATATTTAAAGGAACATATGATTTTCTATGTGTATACATTGATGATATCTTTATTTTTAGTAAAAATCTTGAATAATATCTTAGTCATTTATCTTAGTTTTACAAGATTGTAAAGGAAGCAGATATAGTGATTTCTAATACTAAAATATAATTGTGTCAAAACAACTACAATTTCTTGGGACTTGTTAAAAATGGTGAATTATAATTCCAACCCCATATTACTAATAAATTCCTTCAGTTTCTAGATGTTCTTGATAAAAATAAACTCCAATCCTTCCTAAAAATGCTTAATTATGTTAATAGTTTTTATGCAGACTCTGGAAATGATAGAATAGTCCTTCAATAATTGCTCAAGAAAAATTAAAAAAAAGTATGAACTGAAGAACACAAGAAGGCCATCTAAGCCATAAAAAAGAGGTATCAAAATTTCATGTCCTTCATGTTCCATAATTTGATCAGTTCATATTATATATAGATGCATCAGATACTACATGGGGAGGTATTATTTGTTGTATAAAAGATGAAAAAGAATATGTCTATAAGTATGCCAGTGGAATATTTGTAGATGTGAAAAAATGGATATCCTTCAAAAAAAAATTATGCTATGAAGAAATGTCTTGAAAAATTTGCTCTTAAGCTTATGCATCTGCCTCATTTTGTTATTAGAACTTATTGTACCAGGTTCTTAACCTTCAAGAAAAAGGATCATGGTAGGAAGGATGGAAGAGGTAAATATGTATGATGGTAGGCTTATTTTAACCAATTTAATTACACTACAAAACACATTAAAGGAAAAAAAATGTTTTAGACTGGTTGAGTAGGAATCATGCTACTACTTTGATGCATCAACTATATCCTAGTTTTAATTTAATAGGGACTTATAATCAAAAAAATTAAGATCTTAATTTGTTGATCTAGGACCAAATTGATGAAATAAGTTATTCATCCTAGATATTTGTAATTTTTTCACAGTGCTTCCTCAGATTTATAGATGTCAAGAGTAGCAAATGTAGCATATGATCAACACCAACTAGGAGTAATCATTATTCTTCATCTAAATAGTGAATTACTTATGAGACATATATCTGATCTAATTAAAAGACCTAATTAGACATGGTGAGTCAAGATTTAGATGGAACATCATGAGTATCTTTACAGGTGGATAGCTCATTATGGTCCACATCTCATTAATGAATAGGAACAACATGATCAAGACACTATAATCCATACCATCATTCATCAAAATCTTCAGTGGAAATCTTACTTTTACATCATCCCATGTCATGAAGATAATAATGAAAGTATTGGAATACATGACATGTGTTATAGCTAAGATGATTATTTTGTCCAATAAGTAATGATGATATTTTCATTAAAGTAAAAATAATGTTGGACCCATCTCCACTAATGTTAGAATCATCATCATGCAGATCCAACAGCATCTCTCTTTAAGACATGTTGTGTATATAAATTTGAATATTGTGAGTTATAAAGTAGATGAACAGTAGACAACACCAAAGCAAATATTCTTGGTAGGACCCTACTCTCTACTATAAATAAGTCTTTTGGATTCATTTTATGCATTCTAAGTTAGAGTTTGAGTCTAAGTCTTAGGAGTCTAGAATCTTAAGTTTTTAAGAAGAAAGGTGTATGCTTTCCTCCAGCGTTTAATGTGATACTAAGGATCAAAAATCTTCATCTTATCTTTGTAAAATTTGTTGTATCTTTGTTTGATTTGAGTTAATATTGAAGCTGTATTCATTTGACCATCAGCCTTTACCACTATTTTTACAGACAAAGGTCCTGATAGAAATCTATGATTTTTGTGGTATCAGAGCCATACAGAAGTTTCTCTCATTCCCATTTTGAGTATACTATTGCTTTGATTTAACTTTATCCCATGATTGAGAAACCCTTTTTAATAACTTCTCTTTTGTTAAAACATTTACCTCTGCTCATTTATGGAATCCCCAATGAATCTTACAGGCCTAGTTACTCAATGCTAGAATTCTAGAAACCTAGCAATTCTACTCTAGGATATCAAATAATGAATGAAGCTGAAGTCAAAAGATATTTTGAGCTACCTCCTGTAGAAGTTAGAGGAGTCTTTGGATTATAAATACCAAAAATCAAAACCACTTAATCAACTCTTGTAAGTATGGTTGTAAATTATAAACCTCCTACTATAAAAGCAAATCAGATCTATAAATCTTTTGCTTTGAAAGAAATTTTTATTTTTGGCAAGCTTAAGTATAAGTCTACTTTTAAGACATTTTTTAAGCCAAGAATTAAAAATGTAGAATTAGCTTTAGAATAATATCTAGGGAAGAATGATCAAACTCATCTACTTCCTCTAATTCTTGCATCTAAGATTTACTATATTCATAGTCATCTAGATTTATAATTCATACATTTTGGGTTAATTATAATCAACATAAAACCTTTCGTCCCTACAAATATAAATCATGTGTCTTATGTAGCCTTATGTGATTGAAGATAGTTTGAATTTAAACATGCTTGTCAGTTGTCTATTTTAGTCCATCTAAATGAAGGTATTGCTAGTTATGAACTTTATCCTAATCTCTCAGTCAGTGTCAGAGATCAAGGATGTTCAAAAGTTAAGTGTGGTTCATTAGACTATAGGGATTTGTTTTCATATGTATATGGTTTAAATATGTTTGGTATTTTCTAGTATGTCTCCATCAATATTATTGTACTGTATTCCATGACCAACACCAGTAATCCTAAAGTATTTAAAAATCTACCCTATACTTGAAGATTGAATAGAACAATCTAGCTCCAAAAGGGACATGTAAATTCTATATAAATTCCTGATTCATGTAAGTTAGATTGGTTGAAGAATGTAGCTCCCAAAATACATAATAAAAAAAAGGAGATTCATCAAATAAATGGAAATAAAATCCAAATACTCCCAAGATCATTATCTATAAGATATCCTCCTAATTCTCTAAGACCAAGTATTTATAGCTATCCTAAAAGGTCAAATAGAAGTTATAGAAGGGGAAATCTAGTTGTTGAATTAGAAGAAGAGCGAGACTTACTATTTCTTTTCTTCCTCGAGAAGGAACTTTAAAATTTTATAAAGAAGACAATGTAACTCTATATAAAGGTGGAAGATGGCCACCTCATAAAGGCCATTATAAATAAATAGAAGGATAAATTGCCTATTTCTCTACTGCTTTCCAGCCTACATCTTCTTCTGACAAAGAACCCTCTTCTGATTTCAAATAGAGAAATTATCTTGCTAGAAATAATGCCCATTACTAGAAAAAAATTTGATGATCTCTGTAGAGATGTTAAGATCATTAGACAGTCACTTGATCAGGTCACTATTTTATAAAATTATGTCCATGAAATCAAAAAGTCTACTGATCACTTATATCTAATTAGTGAGACTGTCCAACACATCAGAACGATCAATGATAACACTCTTAGAATGTCACAACAGTCATTGAATAATATTCATAGCATTGGAGATCAGTTGACTACTTTTAAAACTAAGCTAAAAAAACTTGAAAATAGTCTTGATTGGTTAGAAAAATAGAAGGTAGAAAGGAAAACATTGAAAGATTATGAAGCCTTTACCAGTCAGTCTAACATGTCTTTATATTTTGGTCCTAGCCTTGTCCCAAATACCTCTACAAAATAAATCAAATTAAAACCAAAGGAGTTGTCTTCATTAACCATGATGATACGGTCTAACATTCCTATTAATCCATGGTTTCTTAATGTAGACAATATGTTAAATCCTTTGACAAAAAATACTACATGGTTCAACACTATGCAAACCCTTGGTACTGCTACAAATATTGATGGCTGTAACAATGCAGTATTTGCTTCTAAATATTTTTGGGGCATAGCACTCAAATGGTTGAATGGTCTAGGTCCAACTCTACAAGAAACAAGAATTCTTTCCCAACTAAATCTTATGCAGACTTTGTTCCAAGTTCTCATTAATGAGTTTGACCCTTAAGGAAATAAAGATTTAAAAAGTCACAAGTGGTTAGCCAAAATGAAACTTTGTGATCTAACTCAGTTTGAAGATTATGTTATCAAGTATAGAAAGCTTGTTTATGAGGCCAAGGCTAAGAATATCAATCTCACCAAGATGTAATTTTTAAATTCTCTTCCATATATATTAGCTGAATGTGTCATGGATTATATTGATATTAAGGGTCTCACTCTGGCTACCATGACTCTTACTGATGTTATTGACTTTTTATGACAACAAATCATGCAATTCATAACCTAATCTTGTGCCACTCATAAGCTAAATAAGCATCAAGCCTTTTTTACAATCAAAAAATTTATTGAAACTTACCCATTCATTGCAAACTATTTGTCTACAAGTATAAATGCTAGTGTCTAGCCTATAAATTCCATTTTTTCCCACAATGTCACACCCTTGCTTCTCACATGGTGAAGACATTTTCCCCATACAGCATCTAAAATAGTCTGTTACTATATTTTCCATCATCCTGGTCACATTGCTCTATAATGTTTTTGCAAAAATAAGGCCATCAAAGCTATCTACTCCACTAAAGTAGCCACATGGTGTGATTTAGTAGAAGAAAATAAAAATTTATATCAGTAAGATGACATATTTGAACCAGTACTTGAAGAAATAGAATATCCAAATGACATTGATGATGAAGATGAATTTGATCAATTAGCCAGTGAACTTGAAGAAGAAGAACTAGTCACCATGAAGCAAAGACCCTAGAAAAAGCAAATAAAAAGCAACTCTAGACCTCCTAGAAGATAGCCATCAAGAGGACGATCCCCAGTAAGAGGATGCAATGATAGATATCTAGGTAGAGGAAGACAACCTCATTCTAATTATATTCTTCCTACCATGCAAAGGCCTGAACTAAAGCCATTACAATTTGATCATACCTTCAAACCATCAGATAATTAGATAAAAATAATTTTAATTATTTATTACCAGATGAGCAACCAGCTAGTCCTTCTAAAATAGCTACCCTAGAACCAGTTGCTCTTTCTTTCTAAGTGAAACTCAATCAAAATGATTTCTTTTTTGATACTAATAGTTATGATGATTATGAAGATGATTTTTTCAAAGATTGATAGCCTTATACAAAAGATAGATTAATGGTATGGTATAAAACACTTGGAACTCCTAGAACTAAAATCCAATTGTGTCAAAATAGTTACAATTTCTTAGGACTTGTTAAAAATGGTGAATTGTAAGTCTAGCCCCATATTACTGAGAAAGTCCTTTAGTTTCTAGATGTTCTTGATAAAAATTAACTCCAAGCCTTCCTAGGAATACTTAATTATGTTAATAGTTTTTATGCAGACTCTAGAAATGATAGAATAGTCCTTCAAGAATTGCTCAAGAAAAACAAAACATATGTATGGACTGAAGAACACAAGAAGGCCATCCAAGCTATGAAAGAAAAAGTATCAAAACTTTTTGTCCTTCATGTTCCATAATCTGATCAGTTCATATTATATATAGATACATCAGATACTGTATGAGGAGGGATTCTTTGTTGTATAGAAGATAAACAAGAATATGTCTATGAGTATGCTAGTGGAATATTTGTAAAAGATGTGAAAAAATGGATATCCTCCAATAAATAATTTATGATATGAAGAAATGACTTGAAAAATTTTCTCTTAATTTTATGCATCTACCTCATTTTGTTATTAGAACTAATTGTACCAGGTTATTAACCTTCAAGGAAAAGGATCATGGCAGGAAAGATGGAAGAGGTAAATATGTATGATGGTAGGCTTATTTTAACCAATTTAATTACACTGTAGAACACATTAAAGGGAAAAATAATTATGTTTCAGACTAGTTGATTAGGAATCCTGTTATTACTTTGATGCATTAGTTATATCCTGATTTCAATTTAACAAGGACTTATAATCAAAAAACTAGATCTTAATTTGTTGATCTAGGAACAAATTCTTAGAGACGGCCTTCATCCTAGATATCTACAATTTTCTCACAGTGCTTCTTCAAATTTGTAGATGTCAAGAGCAACACATGTAATAGTTGATTGACACCAACAAGGAGCAATCACTATTCTTTGTCTAAATAGTGAATTACTTATGAGACAATTCTTTGATGTGATTAAAAGACCTAATTGGACATGGTGAGTCTAGATTCAGATGGAACATCATGAGTATCTTTACAGGTGGATAGTTCATTATGATCCACATCTCATCCATGAATAGGAATGACATGATCAAGACACTATAATCCATACCATCATTCGTCGAAAGCTTGAGTGGAAATCTCACTTTTGCATCATCTCACATCATGAAGATAATAATAAAGGAAGGTATTAGAATACATGACATGTGTTCCAGCTAAGATGTGTATTCCATCTAATTAGTAATGATGATTTTTTTAATGAAACAGAAGCAATGTTGGACCCATCTCCACTAATGTCATAATCATCATCATGAGAATCCCAAAACATCTCTCTTTAAGACATGATGTGTACATAAAGTCAAATATTGTGAGTTGTAAAGTAGATGAACAATAGACATAGCCAAAGCAAATATTCTTGGCAATACCCTACTCTCTACTATAAATAAGTCCTTTGGGTTCATTTTATGCATTCTAAGTTAGAGTTTGAGTATGAGTCTTAGGAGTCTAGAGTCTTAAACTCTTTCAACACCTAGTTTAGTAGAATTTTGTATCAATTTTTTATTTTGTTTTACATCTAATTAGATCCTTAATTTGATGTGCACTTTTGATTTTATTTTATTTTATAAAAATATTATAAAAAATCATTAAAAAGGTTATTTTTTATCAATCATTTTTACATTAGTGTATTTTTACGACATTTGTGACACCTTGATTTGTCACAATCTATCATAATTTGTTTGATTTGTCTAACATTATATTGAATAATTATTGTGTGTTTACACTTATAATCTATTTTTAATATTAAATAAATTTAAATTTACATAAAAAAATATTCATTTTAAAGTATTTTTTTACTATTATATTTTTAAAAAGTTATGGCTTCGCCTAATTTTGTTTTATGTAAATCATAAATGTTTAAAAGAAATAACTGTAATATTTATAAAATTCACATTAAATTAAAATTAATGATCTAAAATTTATGAAATATCATGGTTGGGATTAAAAAAACCCATCAAGATGACATGTTACCCCTAAACTTTCAAATATGTTTCAACATAAATCATAAAAAGTCATATCGATTATCTTGCAGAGTGTTAAGAATGAATTCTTACTCCACATTGGTAATCAAGAGTCTCCTACGATTCTTAGAAACTCTTTTAGTCCATGTACGAGGGTAATTATCTCTAAAAAATTATTAAATTGATTTTTGAATTATTTACTACACCAAAAAAATGTGATGAAAAGGTGGTTAATTTTTTTGATAAAATTAAAAATATTAAAGCTCAACTAGATGGTTGTAACTGCAATTTAATTTAAGATCATTTACTTTATTTTATTATTTATCTTATCATTCACAAAAAAATTCATAAATTTATTTTTAATCTAAACTCTACGTATCAAACTAAGTAAGATATCACTGACCTTACCACTTTGTTTACTTCACTGATTTAAGAACAAGCTGTGACTAATTTTTATTTTAAAAATAATTTCACTCAGACACTTCTCATTCTTAACCATGTTTTTTATAATAATAGAAGCTAGAAACCTAACCTTAATTCTATCAATGGTAAAAAGGGAATGAAAAATCTATTAATAAGAACTATAAAACCAAGTTTAATAGAAATTGTAACCTTTGTGGTAAGTTTTATCATAGAAAAGAAACCTACTATAAAATCAAAAATATAATTAATAATAAATATTATAAAAATAAAAAAGGGAAGAAATCTAATCAAACAAGTAGAAAAATTAAAACTTTAATCCGAATAACAATCAAGATTAGAATTCAAATATTATTGTTTTATATGTGTTTTATTTATTTCAAATAAAAATGAATGGATTTTAGATAGCAGTACATCACACCATATAATTTATTTATCTAATATTCTATGTAATTCTATAGATATTTAAAAATATTTTTTTAGAAGATAATTTATGTTTTAAAGTAACTAAACAAGGAAAGACAAAAAAAATAAATGTTATTATTAATGATATTTTCCGTGTACCTAAGCATAAAATAAATTTGTTATCTTGTTCACAATTTACTAATGATAATTTTATTTTAACATTACTTAAATATAAACCAATCTAGGTCTCTACTTGTTGAATGAGTTCAAAAGAATGGTTTATGCATTTTCTATCCTTCTTCTAAATTTTTTTCATCACATAATAAGAATGAATCTCAATTATGATATGAAATATTAGGTCATGTTAATTTTTAAAGTTTACATAATATGTGTGCTCATAATCTTGTTATTTTACTTCTTTATATACCTTGCCATTATGAAACATGTGAAGGTTCCTTATGTGGTAAGTAATATACTAACTCTTTTAACAAGAATCATGATGTGAATTCCTCACATCCTTTAGAACTAATTCATAGTGATGTTTTACACTCTTTAAAGTTATATATTTTAATGGTTCTTTATATATTATTATTTTTATTGATGATTATATTAGAATTATTTGATCGTATTTCATTAAAAATAAATCTAATGTGTTATCTAAATTCCAAGAATTTAAAGCTTTTATTAAAAATGCATCCAATTTTTTTATTAAAAGATTAAGATTTGATAATAGTGATGAATATATTAGTAAAGATATTGTTTTTAATAGTAATTTTGGTATTTAAAGGAAATTAAAAACTACCTATTCACCTCAAAAAAATGTTATTAATGAAAGAAAAAACCTCACCATTATTGAGATGGCTAGAACAATGTTACATTCTATAAATATTCCTCCTAGTTCTTAAGGGTTGAAGCTATAAATGTTGTTTGGCATATCTTTAATAAAATATCTACTTAATATTTACATTTTTTTACATAAAAATACATGTATGCTCATGACATTTCATTTCATTTGATAAAACTATTTTGTTGTTACTTTAAAGATACTAATTATTTTGATAGTGTCTCATCTCCATTGTATTTGTTTTTAAATGATTAGTATTGATTCTTGAAAAATATTTATTAAAAATATATTTTAATAGATATATTTATTTTAGATAAGAAATCAAAAAATATATATAGATATTATGATTATTTTCAATTCATATGAGTTAACATTAAAATACATTATATACATAACATCATGCTTAATTTGACAAGATGAATATATTTAATTATTGCATTTGGTAAGAAGATCAGGATCAATAAGTTTGGATCTTTTGTGTTTCAATTGTTTAGATACTCTCATTTAATTATTTATTCTAACATTCTTATATGATTCATTTGATAATAACACATGTTATGAAATACAAAGTGTAAATAGAATTTGTATTATTATCTATTCATCATTTATTTTACTAAGTATTTTATTCATACATCTCTAAAATTGTTCATTTTAATCTCATGTCTATTTGATTAGATGATAGCATATTATGCTAAAATTATCCATATTTGATGTATGAAGTTTATACCTCACTCTTTTGTTGAAGCATATGAAACTTGAAAATTTATTATAAGACTCAAATTATAAAATGAGTTGTTAATAAGATATATAATATTTGGTTAAACTTAGTATCATATTACTAGTAAATTATTAGATGTGCATTGCATGATAGATGGAAACATTCATATTATCAATATTGGAGATATTATATAATGAATTGCATACAATAATTTATATTTTTTCACTAACCTTGTAATCAAAGTAGTGAACTTTTTTGCCTAAAAGATTACTTGATTATTTTAAATGTGTTTTACCATAATCAGGAGGGATAGACCCATTGGTTATAGTGGTCACCTCCCTTCACTTTTTACTATAAAAAGAGTTTTACCCTTATTATTTATACACTAAACACATTCAAATATACTCAGGTGATTAAAGAGTTTTGTGAAGGATTTCAAATGAAGTGATAAGTAAAAGGTGTGTATTGCATAAATAAATGTTTCTCAGTAAATGAATATCACTTATGGATTTTTTACCTCTTGAAGTTTTTCTCACCTTATCTTGGTGTCATGTGTTCACTATTATCTATGTATGATTTTCTTATTCATGTCACTCTAGATTATATGTATGTCAATTTTTTATATATCTTTACATGAATTCTTTCATTTTACAATTATATGCTAAGTTTCACATAAGCTCAAACTTCAACCACACATGGAAGGGAGTCAAATGAAATATCATGTGCTCAATTCATACAATTTCATTCTAAATATAAAAACCTATAAGGTCATAGTTAACACAAATTTATAACTGATTTATGAAAGAATAATAAATACATAAATCAACTAGAATAACATTCAACTCATTCTTAATTAGACTTGTATTATAGAAAGAATCATATCATAGTATTTAACATTGATATTATGCCATTTCACCAGAACATTGGAAGGCATTCATAAATTTAGGTACAGTGGAATGTAGAAACATAGATGCATTAATTCCCTTGTATCTTCTATCCAAAATTGGAAACCTTAAAACAGTGTTACAAAGCAACATATATAGGAGTGAGATGGGATCTACCACCAATTTGCATGAAATCCTACTTTGAGTCGTCAAGGAAAAAATAGCTATAACCATATAATAATGTGTCTCAAAAGATATAAAAAGGGGGAAGAACATAGAAAACATGATGACTTTCCCTTTTGGGACCACATGATAAATGAAAGTATCATCAACTAAAACCTTGAGAGGGACCACTTATTAATTGCATCTAGTGCCTTGTTGAGTTGTTAGTGCCTGCATAAAGAGATTCACCTCCATATCTAGTTTGGCTAGGTCGACAAATGGATCCCTAAACAAAACTTCAACTTGAGTCACCAATTGAGTATATATGCCTTAGATGGGCCTCAAGAGATACATTCAATGCATTGACCTAGCTAATATTGGTGGTTTGTTGCATGACAAGATCCAAAATAACTTGTGCCCCATATTTGTTGGCCTTCACCACATTCCTCTTCATGGATGCCTTGGCATGCTTGATGTGGACCCTAAATTCATCAATGTTGAGTATCATGCCATCAATATGAAATAAAACACTAATTTTGACCTAGTTGAAGTAAGCAAGGACTTGGGCCACATTTTTCTCCAAAGGTCTGATGATAACTTGGATATCTTTGATCTAATCTTCCAATTTAGTCCTCATGCTCCATGTGAACGTCTGGTATAAATTATGGTCCATGAGGAGCATGATTTTGAGCTTAGAGAACATCCACTTTTTTATTATCAAAACCGTCTTTTTGTACTTGTTTTCAATTCTAATGATCTAGTCTAGGTATTGTTGTGATCTATAGAAAATCACATTGCCCTTTGAAAGGGCTCTGGTCACCTCTCCTAAGGCTATGAATAATTCTATAAGTGTTATTTACACCCTACCAATGAGTCCAAATAGGAATGAGCTCTCGACTTATTCCTTGATATCCTCCATGAGCTTTTCTATCAATGCATTTGTGACACATACCACAAAGATTGGATCCCCTACAATCTTTTATTCTTACATTTGATTCCTCTTCTTGGTGAGGGAAAAGAGGTCTTTCTATGTTCTCCACACAATAAGGTCCCCATCTTGAGTGAAGGTTTGGGTCATCACACTCTTCATCTTGCCAATATATTTTTCAAATTGGAGATGGATGTCTACATCCCCATGGCAGACCATCGTAAGCCTTTAGGATCACAAAGTTTCCATGGGACCACTCCATCCTTATCCTCCCATTATTCCCTAGGTGTTAAAGATGAGGAAATAGTTGAAGTCTATGTATAGGCATGGGTGGAGGTGTAAATAATGGAGGAGGGATATGAAATGGGATGGAATATGCAGGGGGAGCGTGGGTGAAAATAGAGTGGCTAGGGGAGTTATCTATGGAAATAAATGTGATCTTAGTTGGTTCTGAGTCATATATACTTAGGTACCGATTATCCCTAGGAGTTAGATGTTCATCATGAAAGAGGATATGAGTTGATTAAAGCTAATTCATTAGAAACTAGGTGTGAGAGAAAGGAAGGCCCAAGCTAGTGATGCAAGTGTAATAGGAGGTTGTGTTGATGGCCTGGGGCCAATTAGCTTTAGGGACTTAATAGGATTCTATTTAGGGCTTGCTTGTGGTGAAGCTAAACTTGGAGGAGTAGAATTGAAAGGTTCCTAAGGTGTAGAGAGATGCATGTTGTATACTTTGATAATACCAAAAGTTAGTGGGTTGTTTAGGGTTGTTTCACACATACAATTAAAGGAACTACAAGGAAACTTGGAGCAATGGGAGGGACCAAGGTTGTAGGGGCTATTAAAATTATGAGAGTAGGATTTAAATCACTAAAAGGGATGGTGCCAATCACATGGCCTAGCCTAGGGACCATTTTAAGAGTGGGAAAAGTTAGTGCATTATAAACTAGAAGGGCATGGAAGCTTGGAGCACCAAAGGTTTCAAGGATCAATATAACAAGGGACCCTTGGGGAGTGCTTAAAGAGGAAATTGTGGGGGAGTCACCACATGGGAAGGATGTAACTTGGTTTGAAATCCTATAGGATCTAAAATATTTTGCCTAGATATACCAGAGGTAGGAGTTGAAGGATCTAGGGATGCCAAAGGTTGGGCCCAAGGGGAGCTGCCTTAAGATTTGAAGCTACTAGAAAGGTGAAGAACAAGGACAATGTGAGATTAACTTACCTAAATAATCCTTTTAGGTGAATTGGAATCTAAATTTTATGGAGTCACTATTGGGATCCCTACAAGACTTATTCAAAAAGCCTCCTTATAATCCTCAGGACCTTCAAAGTAAGTTGTGAGGGAATAAGACTTTCCTCAAGTATGGACCCTAGTTGTGTTTATTATGCTCTATGTAGATGTGCAACTTATATTTTTGTAATTACCTCAACATAATTATAAGGGTTAGGTGTATGGCATCATCTAGGTGGCTCTCATGATGATAATTGACATTCTTTCTAGCTCGATAGAGTTCCACTTGAGCTTTCACCTTGTCTTGAGGATCCCACTACCTATCATCATATTTAGAGAGATTCAAGGAGTATTTGTGCATGGCCACAGTCTATAGGTTAGGGAAGGTCTTATACTCATAACACCCTATGATGATGTGGAGCAAAGGATAGGACTTTTGTCTTCTATTGAGGCAAAAACTAACTATGTCATTGATGAGTTAAAATGTAATCCCTTGCTCTATCAGCTACTCTAAGATGAGATAGGGTATATTAAAAGGAAGTCTTTGGACATATTTTACCTTAATGAATATGTATTATTAGTAGTACCATTAATTTTTGATGGTTAGGATGGAATCTTGAATCCCCTTTGATAGCCATATCATAGATTCTTCATTGATTGTTAGGTGCACAAGCGGTTGAAGTGATCACAAATGTCTCAAATGTGTTGCCTAAAGTAGTGGATGTACAATTTGGTGAATACCACATGGACTGAGGAACCTACAAGTATCAATGGGGGAAATTTAGTGATATTGAAGTCAAGGGTAGCATAGGTGGAATTAAACAAAAAAGACATAATGTAAAAATTACCCCTAGTGCAAACCCTAAGGACCTACTATAATATATTGAAATTGATTGTCCCCAAGAGCTGGGACATGCTTCCCTTCAAGTATGATGTTGAGTAGGGGAACCCAATATTTATTAACATGAATAATGTCACTTGCCTCATATATGTGGTCAAGTAACAGCATGCTCATCCACACTCCCTCTTTGAAAGTCATAATAGTGTAAGAATTATTGTTCTCCTTGTTAACCCAATGGTCAATGTCCTTGACCCAATCCTATAGGGTCGCATGGATGTTGTGGGTCTCAATACAAGTAATGGAAACTTCATTGTCATACATAATGTCATATAAGGTAGCTGTAATAATTATTGAATGTGACCCAAGATTTGTATGTAATTTGGATCCCTGTTTGGCAAATGGACAATGTCATTGGTGCACTTAGATGTCTGTAATGGATTGGTGAAGAGTTCACCAAACGTAAGACTTCTAGATTAGTTGTGTATTTATGAAACATTGAGGCTCAATGGGATATCAATTCACTTTAAAATTGACATCATCCTCCTCCAAATAGTTTTCATTGTTGGGCCTTTGAGTATCCTCAATTATCTTAAAGATTTTGTTCTACTTATTGAAGTGTGTAACTCCCTGTAAGAGCATAGGATCCTTAAACTCTTGTTCTAGATCAAAATCGAATGTGGACCCCACCATTATTAAATGTTTTTGTTTCATTATTCAATTATTTTATAGATATGCTCATAGATATTTGGTAATAGCTCATTAGAGGGCCCTAAATAATTTAAATTGCACAAAATAGATAATGGTGAGCCGAATTCAGATGGGACCTTATAGGGCTTTCAAATATTTATAAAATAATGACATTGATGGATCATGCTATGAAAATTATTGAGGTATGTTATTTTTGTTGGTGTTTTGGCATTGATGTTGTCATTCATGTCAAGGTCAAGATGAATGCCATTAATGTCAATGTCGAAATTGATGTCATGCATGGTGAAGTGATATATGACAAGGAGGTTTTATGACAAGAGAGAATTTGAAGGAAATGTATTGTCTCTCTATTGAGAGATAATTTAAAGGAAACCTGGTAATTATTTTGAGGTTGATGACATGTCAAGGTCAAGATCAAGATTTAAGGTAAGCATATTTTTAAGCACTATTCTTAAGGAGCATTATCATATCATGAGCATGTGTATGAAGATGGTGCTCTGGTAAGATGGATACACATAGGTATGAGTGTATGTTTAAGGATGTCTAATCATGCATATGAAGTGTTGAAACACTTAGGAAAGTTTCAAGGTAAACCTTCAAGGGTAAGGTCTTACGTCTAAGCATGCAACTAGACTAGTCCTAGACTTTTCTTGACCTAATGAGGAATCTAGAGGTGTTATCAAGATCTATGAAGGATGAAAATTAGTGATAGATCATGTGAGAGGATGTTTAACACTATGTAAACATGTGTATAAGGTATATAAGCTTTTAGAGGAGGTTTTTAGGTCAATTTTTGGCTTAGTCTTTGCATAAAGAGACCTAATGAGAAGGCACAAGCTTGGTAGCATGATGAGGTGAGCAGTCTAAGGCTTATTAGAATAATATTTTTAGTGTGTGAGCATCGTATTAGGTTATAAAACATGAGTATGAGGTGTTGAGATTAGTGCAAGAGGTTTTAAGCTTTGTTCAAGGTCTAATTATGATTGGTAGTTTAAGGCCTAATGTGCAAAGAGACCTAGTGTGGCATAATGAAGTGTCAAGTTTAGTTTCCAAAGTGTCAAAAATCATGAGAGAATTTTCATAGGTGTGAAAGGTTGTTTAAAGTTTTTTGACCAATTTTAAGGTCAAATTTTGAAGGAGAAAGCATGAAATGTGGTTTTGTGGTTTTTTATGTGCATAAAATGAGGTATTATAGACCTGAGAAATATTTTATTATGCTCATTGGCACGTGAAACCTTTGCATGAGATCCTAATAAGTTCATAAAATTTGGTTAAGGTTCTTATATCAAATTTCTTGGCATTGGTTTTAGAGTTAAGGATCAATCCTTTAAGAATGAAAACTAGTTTTTAGTGCCTTAAAACCCTAACTGTGACTTGATATGAAAGATCTTGATGTAAATGGATTATAATAGTTTGTATGACCTAATATGATGATTTTAGGTTGTATTAAACTCTCCCAAGTAACACTAAGTGGAGTTGGTCTGTCAGAAGAGTGAATAGAAGTTATAGTAAATCCCCTATTTCTTGGATTTTTGATGTAGCAGGGAAGGTTGACCATGTAAAAATATAAAAATGATTGACGGATGATGTGTGAGACTTTTATTTTTTATCCATTTAAATTTATTAGTAAGTTAAAAAATTTAAATACACTAAACTGGTTATGGAATTTGGCCTATCACTAAAAAGGTTTAATGAGGAAGATAGTGAGAAAACCAAGCAGAAGTGAGAATGAGATTAGGGATGTGTTTCCATAGATTAGGGATGGATAAAATTACATGGGGTTGTTATTAAATACATATAAAATATAAAAATATTAGATATAATATTTGGAGATGTGTTTGTATGGTAGAAAGTTGCTCTCAAACTGACTTGTCTAACATAGTGAGGTATGTGTACAGTGAAGCCATGAGATTGCTCTAAAACCATATTATTATTGAACTTTGTAATATATTTGTTTTAATATGTTCCAAGTATGATTTAGGATCATATAAACATATTTTAAGTTTATGAAAGTGAATCTACAGGTGTTTTAAGTTATTGTTTTCATGATTATGTTTTGGAACATTCAAGCAGTTTTTTGTATGTTAGTAAGATTGGTGTTCCTGAGTCATTATGCAAATATTTGAAGAATATAATGCACATAAATTTTTTATATATGTCTCAAAATTTCATTTTAATTTATTTATATTCATTATAAACTCCTATGGATGTGTGAAAATTAATAGTTTTTTGACTAGTTTTTTAGGCCTGTCTGTAGTTCTAAGTGAGCATATAGAAGTGGTCAGTTTGAGGACTTTTTTCCTATATAGTGATGTATAAATAAAATTATGATGACCCTAATGTCATAAAATTTATAATCATGTTATTTTTTTATGTTTTTATGTGTGAAATTTGAGTGTTTTCTTCAGATATTCAAAGCAGACTTTCTGATAGTGAGAAGGCTTAATTGTGAGTAGGCCTAATGGTATGGTTCAAGTAGTGAAATAAGTTAAATGGTGTTGGGAACATAAAGTGAGCTTAAAATAGGTCTAATTGAAGTGTTTATGATGTTTTTCATCCATTTTTGTATTATTAATATGTTTCAAGGTGGTCAAGGTGAAATGTGTGCTTTGAGAAGGCCTAATTGCATTAGGTCTCATTTAGGCCTAATGGTGGTTTTGGTCCTTATGAATGGTAATTGACCTATGTAGTGATTTTTCCCTTTTTAAATATGTTTTTTGATGTATTCTAATGGTGATATAATCATGGAGAGTTTTATATCTGACCAAGGTTGGTGAAAGCAAGATCCAAGTATTAAAAGGTCTAATTTGACTAGTTAGAATATTGAGGGAATGAACAAATAAAATAGAAGTTTAGAAACTAGGTAAAGCATTTGAGGACTATCAAATAGCTGTTTTGAATATTTCATGACTTTATGACAATAATTATATAGATGATGAGTAAGTTCACATGACCTAAATCTGCCAAGAAGAGGGCTAGTTGAGCGAAGAGGCCTAATAGGTTGTTTAAGTGAGATAGAAGAGTGTGAAGAGCAAAAGAAGGTGATCATCATCAATTGAGAGATAAATAAGTGTGTAAATTTAATAATAAGTTTTAGATAGATGATTTTATATTAATTTACCTAAGGTGTTGGTGTCTCCTTATAAGTTGGTACTTGCTAAAGGACTAGTTGAGTTCGTGCTTGACGAGTGAGGGGTTGGTGCTCCTTATGGGGTTGATGTCTCACTAAATCTTGATTTATTACTTACAAAACTATAGTCCAAAATATTATTTAGTGGGTTTTATTTATATTGAATGTTTTCTATATATATTGTGATTTCATATGTTATATGCTTATGTGGATGCTTGTTAATGCATTGGTTAATGTATGGATTTGAATGAATGCTTCATGAATGATAAGTGAAATTGAATGATTATTTTAAAGAAACTAATTCACCCCCTCCCTCTCAATATTTTAAATTATAAAATTTAGTATCATATCAATCCTTTAAAATAGACCTAATAGCCTAAAGGAGATCCTAAGCAAGTGAAGATGGCTAGTCAAGCACAAGGTGGTTTCTCTACAAGACTCCATTATTCAATAGATCTAATTATAATTTTTAGAGTGTTAGGAGGAGAACATATATGATGTCTCAAGGTAATGATATTTGAAAATCATTTTTGGATGGATATACTATATCCCCTATTCCTCTTACAGGTGCAATAGGTAAGAAAGCTAGTGACAATAATTTAAAATCAATGAATGGTATTGTTTATGACCTATCAGAGACAGTTTGTGAAGGTGATGCACTATATGTATGCCAAATAAATGTGGGACAAGTTGAATAATATCCATGAGGGAGACTCTAAGTTCAATTTGGTTAAATTTCAAACCCATAGAAGATAGTTTGAAATCCTAAGGATGAATGAAGATGAAAGTATTGCAGCCTACCTATTGAGGGTTGATGAAGTGGGAAACATCATAAGAGGCCTAGATGAAGAATTGAAAGAGTCTATTATTGTTCAAAAGGTATTGAGATCTCTAAATCTTAATTTTTATTCTAAAGTTTTTATTGTTGAAGAGATGCAAGATCTAGACAAGCTAGATATAGATGGACTTCATGGCACCTTAATAGCCTATGAGATAAGGACAAGTGAAGGAAGACATACAATGAAATAATCTAATTTCAAGGCCAAAAATAAGTCAAAGGAGAAGAAGACACAAGGTAATAAATTCAAAGACAATGATGATGATGAGTTGATAAGTAGGTTTGCAAGAAAATTGAAAACTAGTTCAAGTAAATACAAAGGTAAGTTAATCTAGAGGATTTTCACTCGCCATATGGTTCAAATGGAAAAATGTGAAAAATATAAATGTTGCAATGGAAAAGTATACATGTGACAAAAATATAAAGAGCTTATACAATTACTTTTTATATTTAAATTAGTTTATTATGTTACTAATGGATGTTGTGTTACAGATATGGGACCAAACTGACATTTACTCATATTACCCCATTATCAAATTTGCATATAATTTTGATAATATCACCAAAATATTCCTTTCCTCATATCCAAGATATTTCCATCAGGATAATATTTTATTAATAATATCCTATTATTAATGGTTTTTAAATTTATCATGGGATGTTTTAAAACCTTCAGTTAATGTCCTATTTTAATATGGTTTTAAAAACCATGAGATATATTTAGCTAATTAAATATCCTATTTATTATACCATTGGATATTATTTAAACTTTGTTCTCCACCTTTACATTTTCCCACATGGATATTTACATGGGATATTGTTTTTAAAAAGCTTTATCCTTGTCTCTTAATTGGCAACCTTTATAGCATACATGCTTTATCCCCTCCATGTGGATACCTACTTTAGTGTGGTTGATGGTTTTGGTGATCATGTTATTTATGGAAAGATATTTATTAAATCAAGCATGGCATTTCAACCTCCCATAAACTATGAGATTTTATTCAATTTAATTTGCATGTAAGCTTTTTTACAATAACCTAACCATACTTTGGGTAAATGAAGATTTGTTAGCCAACATTGGCTTGATACAATTTTTTTTATATATTAAAAAAAATTATATTCTAAAGACAGAGGTACATACAAAATATTATAGAAGTTGTGTATTTTTTTGTATAAAGAAGGAATTGTGAAAAATATTTGAAGCAAAGACATGTCATATAGGTGGAAGTATATTATGCTGGAGAACACAGGTTATTAAATTTAGAGGATTGACTGTGTTTATTTTTAAAGAGATAAAATTTTGGAATGGTCCAATTGAGGCCATTTTTTCTATTACAAAGTCTTGTAAGCCTATAAAATTTATAGAGAGAGTTATTTGCCCATTTTAGAGAAAGAAAGTACTTGAAGAGCTTCAAATAAATAGGAGGATATTTGTTGATTAGATTCAAAGTCTTCAATATCTAATTTTTAATTTTATTGCAGGTGATAAGGTTCATTTATCATTATTTTGAGTTGTATTATTGCTTTCAAATTGATTTTTAATGGATTAGATTGCTATTTAACAATTCTAGGGACGTAGTCAATTGATGAACCCCATAAAAAATCTCAGGTCTCTATTTTATTTTAGTTTTTCTAGTTTTACATCAGTGTATCAATTTAAAATTAATCATTGATATTTAGAAAATAATTATGAAAAATTAATTAAGAGATTATTTTAAGAGATGGACTTCTTTTTTCTAAGCTCTCGTAAGTTTAATACTTATAAGTTTTAATCCTATTATAATAAAGTGCACACGACACCATATTTATCATACTTGGATTATTTTCTCATATTTATTATTTTGCTAAGCTTTATATTTTTCTCCTTGATAATTTTTTAAGTTCTTGATGCATTGAAAAAGGAATTAACTCATGTTTAAAACTTGGAGATGTGCTCAAATGATTTTAAGCTTTGGAATTTGGTTATTGGAGTACCTTGTAGAGAAAAGTCAAGGGATAAGTTTATCATACTTGGATTATTTTCTTACGTTTAAGTTTTTAGAAAAACTTTATTTTTAAACCTTGATAATAGTATATGCAGATTATATGGGTCATGGTCAGTATATTTAGTTTGAGAAAATTTATATTTTAGTATATATTTTTTCATTTACATTGTACAAATAAAGGCTTATAAGATCTTTTTTAGGAATCATTTTTAATTTTAATAATTTTACAAACATTTTGTAGCTATGCATGATATTGCATATTTTATAAATCCCTCACTCATTTTGGGCATTTATTTGTAACTATCAAATATGGTTACAATTAGCGTGTATATTTATTACACTAACAAATTAGTTTGCAGTTGTATTTGGTGATCATTTTGTAGTGATTGGTAGATTCACTATTTTAGAGATGTGATATTTGTACAAACAGTTTAATTCTAACTATAATTTGGTATTGGATAGATATTTTTTTCATTGACATTTCAAAAATTTAGTATGATTTTTGAATCATTACCATGATATTTTGTAGTGATATTTTTTAGAGTGAATCATTTGTAGATTCAGTGGGTGACTTGACCTTTTGGGGACCAAAAGGGTCTTATTGGAGAGGTTTGATCCAAAGAATTTTCACTCGTCATATGATTCGATTGAAAAATTGTAGAAAATATAAATATCACAATGAAAAAGTCAACATGTGGTAAAAATATAAAGATTTAATACAATTAATTTTTATATTAAAATTATTTTATTATATTGTTAATGATTGTGTTACATATGTGGGACCAAACTGATATTTACCCACATTACCCCATTATCAAATTTGCTATATAATTTCACTAATGCCACCAAGAAATTTCTTTCCTCGTATCCACAATATTTCCATCGGGATAATCTTTTATTAATAATATCCTATTATTAAAGGATTTTTTTATTTACTATGAGATGTTTTAAAACCTTCAGTTAATGTCCTATTTTAATATGGTTTTAATAACCATGAGATATATTTAACCAATTAAATATCCTATTTATTATACCATTGGATATTATTTAAACTTGAATCCCCACGTTTACCTTTTCCCTCATAGAGATATAGATGGCATATTCTTTTTTAAAAACTTTATAACATACATGCTTTATCCCCCCCATGTGGATACCCACTTTAGTGTGGTTTACAATTTTTGTGACCATGTTATTTATGGAAAGATTTTTATTACATTAAACATGGTGTTTTAACATCCCATAAACTATGGGATTTTATTCAATTTAATTTTCATGTAAGTCTTTTTAGGAGAAGCTAATCATACTTTGGGTAAATGAATATTTTTCAACCAACATTGACTTAATGCAAATTTTTTTATATATTGATAATTTTTATATTCTAGAGATAGAGGTATGTACAGAATATTATAGAAATTATGTATTTTTTGTACAAAAAATAATTATGAAAAATATTTTAAGTAGTAGCATGCCATATAGGTAGAAGTTTATTATTCTGAAGAACATAGGTTATTAAATCCAGAGGATTGATTATGTTTATTTTTACATAGACAAAATTTTAAAGTACCCTAATTGAAGCCATTTTTTTCAATTACAAAGGCTTGTAAGCCTATAAAATTTTTAGAGAGATTTATTTGCCTATTTTGAAGAAATAAAGTACTTACAAAGCTTTAGATGAATAGGGAGATGTTTGTTGATCAAATTCAGAGTCTTTAATATCTAATTTTTAGTTCTATTGTAAGTGACAGGGTTCATTTATCATTATTGTGAGTTGTATTATTACTTAAAATTTTATTTTTAATAGATCAATTTGATATTTAGAATCATATAGACGTAGCCAATTGGTGAACCTCATAAACAATCTTTGGTCTCTATTTTATTTTGATTTTTCTAGTTTTACATTAGTATATCAGTTTAAAATTAATCATTGATATTTTAAAAATAATTATGAAAAATTAATTAAGAGATTATTTGAAGAGATAATATATATATATGTGTGTGTGTGTGTGTGTGTGTGTGTGTGTTTTAAATTGAACAATAGATTTATATGAATTTACAAAATACTCATAATCAGAATTATTGCAGACAATTTACATTCCAATTAAAAGTATTTTTTTAAATAAATTTTGTAAATTGACATATAATTAAAATACATTTTAAATAAAACAATATTTAATTAGGAGGGGGATAATTAATATTTACAGATCATAAGTTTCCCTTCAAATGCTTTAATTATGAAGAAATTAGACACTTTGCTAACAAGTGCCCTCATAAGCATAAGACAAAGGATGATGAAGGTCATAATGATGACAAGAAGTATTATAGGTCTAATAAGAGCAAAAAAAGCTTCAAAAAGTATGATGATAAGAATTTTTTAAAGAACAAAGAAAGCTTTTATACCAAGAAAGACTACAACTCATCTGATTAGAGTGAAAGAAGTGATTGTTGGAACACAACTAGATACTGTGAGGGGGGTGAATCAATATATTAATTAACTTAGTCTTTTTCAAAACATTTTAATGTAGATTAATACTATATGCAAATCAAATCAAATATGAAAATATCACACATACACAAATACACATGACATAATATATATCATGGAAAACCCAATATGAGAAAAACTACCATGAGAATAGTTGCTAGAAACTGTCATTCTAATCCAGTCCCATAATAAGGAACCTCACTGGTTACAATATTTAAGGACAACAATCCTAAAGAAACATCAATCCCCTGATTTAAGAGCTTCAACTCTAAGGAATCACCCATTCCCTAATCTGAACTCCCACTCAACTTATCTGATGGGACCAACCTATCATATTCTTCATGGAGCTACAACTTCATATTATAACATAGATTTATAAATGAATCCAATCTTTTTGTTCTCTATTATAAGTTTGATTTGTAACTATTTATACTATGCACATAATCTATTTGTGCCTTTCTTCTCTCTACCCCTTTATCTTTGTTTCTATATATGTCTCTATTCGACACACTTCATCTCTTTCTCACTCTGCTCCTGTATGTCTCTATATTTTTTGTTTGACACAATTCAATAGCTTCAGTAGCATTTCTTATATTTTAGATGACATATATATAATCAATTGATCTAGGGTTTTATATCTTTGATGTATTCACACTTGATTACTCACACATCAAGCTATGTTCTGAATTTGGTTCATTATTACTTGAACTGTAAGTTTCCCACATCTTGAATTCATGCATCACCATCATGATTCCTGGTCTCATTACTATCTATAGCATTTGTTGGACTCTATTTTTGATGCACATGCACATTTACATAGATTTGATTGGTTACATCAATCAATATTGTTATATATGTCATTATTCAAGGCTTTCTTGCATGTTCTTACATCTAACAGTTAGACTAATCATAACTTTAAATATCAATCTTTGATCTTACCTTTTGCACCACAATCAGATGGTCTTTATTCAAATCACTCAACTTTAAAATGTGTCTATTTGATCTTCCTAATCTGACCTCCTGCATGCCTTTAGATCTTCAAACTAGCATGATAATTATCTATGTCCTATCGTTAAAAATCAACCACTTTATCCCATTGATTCTACTCATTCTATCAAATCTCCTTTTCATGATCATCCACTCACCATCAAATCTTCTAACAATATCAATCATTAACTTTGACAATCTTATGCTCATTGGACCTCTGTCTGACAAGCCATCTGAATGTGACACTTATCACTAGAGCATTTACTTGGAGGACCCTTTGATAATTTGACTTCATAACTCTTTTTTTGATCTTCTACATATGATTAAGCCCTAGCCATTGATCAAGATCGAACACAATATAAAGTCTAAGACTTAGTAAATATTAAGTCCTTTGAATTGGTAATTGCTAGGTTAAAGGGGTTGGTTTTACAATGATGACAAAGGCTTAAGTTATAGCTTAAGCTATTGGGTCTAGGATATATCTAGTCAACATCAAAATAGAACATACTTGTTGACACCATGACTTAAACCCTTAGGGTTTTACTGAGAAACCCTAACAAGTCTGAGAGCAAATATAATTAAATTCTTAGCTCATTTCTCTTCATCTAAACCTATAGACCATATATTCAAAATGCTCATGAAAAACCCATGACATATCTTATATTTGTTTCCTTCATAAAATCATGACAACTTTGCAAGAACTTGTGCATATTTTGACTACATATGGAGACCATTTTAATATGCCTAGAAGCCTAACTTTGCACATGCATACCTCTTATTGCTCTTATTCACATGACCTAAAAATTAGTGCATAAGATCTTCTTACATAGGGGATTTATTCCATATTTTTATTTACTCCTAAAGCCTTTATATGTGTAAGATATGACATCATCAAAGTGATTGCTTAGTTTTATATTGCAACTTGAAAATTTGACAAAATGTTGGAAATCACTGTCAAAATGTCTAGGAGCTCAAATTTTCTCAAGTATATCTTTTATTGCACTACATCACGTGACCTAAAATTTAGCATGTAGAAATTAGATGTAAAAATGAATAAACCCATATGATCATTTTGCCCCCAGACCTTTATATGTGTGAACATTGACCTCATCAATATGCTTACTTGGCTCTGCTTTTACAAATTTGGCTAAGTATGAAAACTTAGTGATTTTTGTCTAATTAGCTAACTTTGCATCCCTATATATTCTACCATGCTTTAGTGCATGACTTAAAATCTGGTGCATAACTACTAGGGACTAATGTGATCATAACCATATGACCAGTTCCCCTAGACTCATCCACACATGATAATGATGATGTCAGCAAAAAGTTTTCTTAGATTTTCCTATCATAGATCCAAAATATATAGATAATTATTATGAAGAACTGGATGAATTCCACTCATATACACAAGCATTCCAATCATCCTTAAACTCTGATAGGATTCCTTGAATATCCTCTAATCACCATATTTAGCCCAGAGCATCAATGACATCCATAATGCCAATGATCTCCCTTTTGACATCAATGATAATCATATTTCCAATAATGATTATGAGAGTTACCATGAAAGTGTTGATCCTAATATCAATGAAGTTCTCTTCATGTCTGAGGAAGTAAGTTGTTTAAATCAAGAAGTGTCCATGTGGTTTGGAGGTACCATTGGTGATTCAGATGAAGAAGAAGAAGAAGAGGTGGACTTTGATGTTGCATTGATGAATGCTCTAGAAGAACTAAAGATAGTGAATAATAATAATAATAAGGTGATGAGGTCTCTTGTCAAATATTATGAAGAACAAATCATTTAGTTTGAAGAGAGATTGAGCAAAAACTCCAAGGAACAAGAAGAGATCATCAAGCAAGTGGAGACTCAAATTGAGACTATGACTATAATACTAAATACTAAAGAAAAAGAATGTGCCATATATGTAATTAAAGTGGATTCCTTGAGAACTGAGTTAGATCAAGATTCAAGTAAGATAAAATCCTTTGTAAACTTTCAAAAGAGTACCAATGATATAGACAACATCCTGAGTAGTCATAAAATTACTAATGATAAAATAGGTCTTGGTTTCAATGGAGACCAAAAGAATACTAATGTGATTAAGGAGAATTAGGTCTTAAAGGTTAAGGTCAATCAAAGAATGATGATACTATCAAAATGCAGACTAATCCCATCAGACATCCTAATTCTATAAAGTATGCTAATCCTTTCAATGGTTATTGTTATTCATGTAACCAATTTGGTCATAGAGCAAGGCATTATATAAGATGATCTAAAAATAAATATGCATAGAATTATGAGGATAGTCATCAGTCAAGAGATATGGGTAATGGTGTGTTTCCATAAAGAGGAATAGTGTGTTTCAATTATCAAAAGGTTGGTCATATTACAAAGTTTTTTAAGCATGGCTTCTCAAGTCAAAACAATAAGATTGAGGCCCCTAGAGTGAAAGAAAGTAGACAAAATAATGAATGAAAACCAAAGGTAGCTAAGGTGAATGATGATCAATATGCAATTCTAAGTGGACTACTTTCCATGGTGGAGCATAGTTCAGATGTAAAGAGTGCCAAGAATTATCCTTATTAGCTCAAATTATAAATGAAGGAGTCAAGACAAAAAGACCAAGTCATAATGTTGTTCAAATGAAGATTGAATAATTCAAGCCTAAGAGGATCATGAAGAAATTTTAGTCTAGTAAGGACATGGAGATCTGAGAATCTCTTAAGTTTATGTTTTTTTAGTACCCTAAAGAAGAAGTGACTCCACTAGGCTTCATGGAGGCACTCAGCTAGTGAGCAGATGCATGAAGGATGCTTGGTCTTAGAGGGAGATTTTTATTCTTTGTTTTAGATCCAAAGGTATATCAATAGTCTATTGGAGGTGTGATTACAATAAATGGGTTAAAAATAATTTGCATGATGACTTGATCAAACCAAGTCACATTCATGACAGTGTCTGAATATCTCTTAGAGATAAGGAGAACATGGTTGGGTACTTTTGTGAGTTGATTTCTTGTTTGGTTGATAAGAGGAAGATTGATATTATTTAGTAAGAAAGCATGTTTTAGGTCCAAGGATTAGATGGTAGTACTATCATAGATGACCCTTTGTCATTAATGTCAAAAGAGTAAAAAAACCAAATTGAGAGAAAGACTAATTTGGGAGGAGATCTAGCTTGGAGAGATAAGAATAATTTGCTTTGTTAGAGTGTTTGCCATCAATTAAAAAAGTGGAGATTTTTTAGGTATGTTCCTATTTTTGGTATTGTGGCATTGATTTTTCATTGATGTCAAGGTCAAGATGAATGTCATTAATGTCAAGGTCAAAATTGATGTCATGCATGGTGAAATGGTATGTGACAAGTAAGTTTTATGACAAGAGAAAATTTGAAGGCAACCTATTATCTCTCTATTGAGAGATAATTTGAAGGAAACTAGGTAATTATTTTAAGTTTGATGACATATTAAGGTCAAGATCAAGATTCAAGGTAAGAATACTTGTAAGCACTAGTCTTAAGGAGCATTGTCATATCATGAGCATGTGTATGAAGATGGTGGTTTAGTAATATGGATACACATAGGTACGAGTGGATATTTAAAGATGTATAAGCATTCATATGAAGTGTTAAAACACTCGATAAATTTTCAAGGTAAACCTTTAGGAGTAAGGTCTTAAGCCTAAGCATGTAACTAGACTAGTCCTAGACTCTACTTGACCTAATGAGGAATCTTGAGGTGTTATCAAGATCTATAAAATATGAAAATCAGTAGTAGAGCATGTGATAATATGTTTAACACTGTGTAAACATGTGTATTAGGTATATAAGCTTTTAGAGGAGGTTTTTAGGTTAGTTCTTGGCATAGTCTTTGCATGAAGAGACATAAAGAGAAGGCACAAGCTTGGTATCATGATGAGGTGAGTAGTCTAAGGCTTATGAGAAGAATATTGTTAGTGTGTGAGCATTCTATGAGGTTTTATAACATGATTACAAGGTTTTGAGAGTACTGAAAGAGGTTTCAAGGTGTGTTTAAGGTCTAAGTGTGACTAGTAGTTCAAGGCCTAATGTGCAAAGAGACTTAATGTGGCCTAATGATGGGTCAAGTTTAGTTTCCAAAGTGCCAAAGCTCATGATAGCATTGTTAGAGATTTTAAATGTTGTGTCAAGTGTGTTGACCAATTCTGAGGTTAAATTCTAAAGGAGAAAGCATAAAATGTGGTTTTGTGGTTTTTTATGTGCATAGAATGAGGTATTACATACCTAAAAAGGATTTTATTATGCTCGTTAGCATGTGAAACCTTTGAATGAGATCCTAATAATTTCATGAAATTTTTGTAAGGTTCATATCTCAAATTTCTAAGCATTGGTTTTGGAGTTGAGGGGCAATCCTTTATGAATGATTGCTAAGAATGGAAACTAGTTTTTAGTGCCTTAAAACCCTAATTGTGACCCAATATAAAGATATTATTAGAAATAGATTATAATAGTTTATATGACCTAATATTATGATTGTATGTTGTATTCAACTCTCCTAAATACCTCTAAGTGGAATTTTTTTGTTAGAAGAATGAATGGAAGCTATAGTAAATCTCTTATTTTTGAGATTTTTGATGTAACAGGTAGGGTTGACTAGGTCAAAGCATGAAAATGATGGGAGAATATTTTGGAGACTTTTATTTTGTGTCCATGTAATTTTTTGAAAAGGTTACAGACTTCAAATATGCTAAACCAGTCATGGAAGTTGTCATATCACTAAAAAGGCCTAGTGAGGAAGACAGTGAGAAAACTAAGCAAAAGTGGAAATGATATTAGGGATGTGTTATCATAGATTAGGGATGGATATAACTATATAGGATTGTTATTAAATACATGTAACACATATCCCTATTGTATATAATATTTTTAGATGTGTGTGTATGGTATAAAGTTTCTCTCAAACTAACTTGTCTAACATAGTGAGGTTTGTGTACAGTGAAGCCATGAAATTTGTCTATAATACCAATATTTCTATTGAATATTGTAATATTTTTTTAAAATATTTTATAAATATGCTTAAGGATCATATAAACCTATTGGAAGTTCACGAAAGTGAATCTACAGGTGTTTTAAGTCATTGTTTTCATGGTTGTGTTTTGAAGCATTTAGGTAGTTTTTTTATGTTTGTAAGATTAGTGTTCCTAAGTCATTATGCACAGAGTTGAAGAATATAATGCACATTAATTTTTTATAGAGGTCTCATATGTTTATTTAAATGTATCTATTATCATGATAAACTCCTATGAAGGTGTGAAAATTCAAAGGTTCTTGACTGGTTTTTTATGCTTGTCTATAATTTTGTATGAGCATATAGAAGTTGTCAGTTTGAGGTCTTTTACCCTGTATGGTGAAGTCTAAATAACATGGTGATGACCCTGAGGTCACAAAGGTTATATCCATGTGATTTTTTGATGTTTTTATATGAAAAATTTAGGTGTATGCTTTAGATATTCAAAGTAGACTTCTCGATAGTGAGAAGACCTAATTGTGAGTAAACCTAATGGTGTGGTTCAAGTAGTGAAATAAGCTAAATGGTGTTGAAGACCTAAGGTGAGATTAGTGGGGGTATAATTGAATTGTGTGTGTGAATTATTTCATCCATTTATAGAGGCTCAATATGTTCCAAGGTGGTCAAGGTAAAACATGTGTTTTGAGAAGCCCTAATTGCATTATGTCTCCTTTAGGCCTAATGGTGGTTTTGTTCCTTATGAGTGGTGACCAACCTATGTAGTGGTTGTTTCAATTTTGAAACATTTTTTCTAATCTATTCCAAGTATTATCCAAGCATATCAATTTTTATGTTCGAACAAGGTTGGTGAAAGCTAGAGTCAAGTATAAAAAGAAGGTTTAATAGGCCTAATTTGACTAGTTAGAATATTGAGGGAATGAGAAAATAAAATAGAAGTTTGGAAACCAAGTAGAGGGTTTGAATACCATCACAAAGTATGTTTAATATGTCATAAAGTTCTAATAGTGATTATACATATGATGAGCAAGTTCATATGACCTAAATTTGTCAAGAAGAGGGCTAGTTAAGAGAAGAGGCCTAATAGGTTGTTGAAGAGAGATAAGACAGTGTGAAGAGTAAAATAAGGTGATCATTATCAATTGAGTGAGAAATAGGTGTCCAAAGGTGATCATAGGTTCCAAGTGGATGAGTTGGTTTTGAGTTACCTAGGGGGTTGGTGCCTCCTTTCAAGTTGATGATTGATAAAGGACTAGTTAAGTTGGTGCTTGAATAATGAGGGGTTGGTGCTCCTTGTGGGGTTGGTGCCTCCCTAAATCTTGATTCATTACTTAGAAGACTATATTCTAAAATATTTTTTAATGGGTTTTATTTCCCTTGAGGTTTTTCCACATATCTCATGTGTTCATATGTTATATGTTTATGTGGATGTTTATTTATGCATTGGTTGATGTTTGTGTGTCAATGAATGCTTCATAAATGATAAGCAAAATTAAATGATTATTTTATGGGCACTAATTCACCCCCCCCCTCATTAGTTGTACTTCCAACATGAATTAATCCCTGAGTTTATGGCTCAATTTGGAATAGTTATTTTAGTCATTATGCTTAGATTTGATTTTTTCAAAATAAACCTTAATTGGATTAACTAGTAGTGATGCGACCTCTCTAGGTGTTGAATCACAAACTACTAAAATGGGCTAATAAATTTAGAGTGTGGTGGGCACATGATAAATTTTGGCCCTTGTGGTGATTTGGATACATTCATAGTCTATTAAGTTTCACATGTATTATGGTGTAAAGGAGTGTCAATGTAGATTTGACATAATGAGGATTTCCTAGATGTATGACAACTCTAGGTGTATGAGTACATATATGGTGATATCTGATTGGATTAGGGCTATTATAGCTCTAATTACTCCATATATATGAAGACATGTGGTAATTTATATTTGTATCAGGCCTCTGACAACTCTGACTATGTGGGTACACATGGAGATCTCTAATTGGATTGGGCCTCTTGGGATTTTGATAGCTCTAACAACTCTAGGTGTACAAGTACAAGTGTCGATATTTAATTGGATTGGGCCTTTTATGAATTTATCAACTCTAGGTTTTTAGGTACACACATAAATATCTGATTGGACTAAAAACTCTTGGACCAAAAAAATATTAAGTTGTTCAAAAAGTGTTTTGTAAACAAAGGGTTGCCTACATATCAAAAAAAGCCTTTGGGAGGGAACTAGCTAGATTGTGGCATTGAGACTCTGGGACCTACTTATTTTAGATATTTTATGAGAGTAAAAAATTAGCACCCAAAAATAAACTAAGTAAAAAAAACACCTTTAAATTACAGTGAGACTAGCCTTCTAAACACAAACAACTTCACAGAAGGTATTCAAATACAATCAAATCTTAACTATTGGGATATAATAAGCACCTAAGATATTGAAATCGGATGGGGTTCAATAAAGGGCCATAGTTATAGGATTTTAGTCTTGTAGAGGTCCCATTTTATTCTATGAAAAGGGATGTGTTGGTCACAACAAGTACAACGCTCTCATTCCTCTTTGAAATAACATTTTTCCTAACATGGCACTTGTCCCTTCAAACTAATGTTCTAATATTCTTGTTCTCTTCTTGTGATCCTCACCTTATTTTTCAACATCTTGTTTTCCTCCAGTTTCTCTTAGGCATTGGGTGAAAAAATTTAAATGGAAATTAACAATATATCTTCTTCTTCGACATCTAATGCAAAAGGTTCAAAAAACACAAGTTTTACACATTTACAACTGAATGTGTGTATAATGAAGTAACTCTAGTTTGCATGCATTGGTTCCTATCAAATCAATTTTAAATTATTTTCCTATAGACACATCCCAAATAAACCATTTATTCTCTGGTGAACTCAAACTTTTCATTTAGAAATAGTTTAATCATCTTCACCATGTGCAATAATTGACTCAAAATCATTAAATATTCAACATATGTCTCGCAAACACCAACATATGATCCAAATGAAAGTCAAAAAATAATATATGAATAGCTTATTACATCATTCATCAACCTCATGAATGTATCAAGTGCATTACAAAGACTAAAAAGAAGCATAGTCCATTCATACAAATCTTACCATGTCTTGAACGTTGTTTTCCACATGTCCTTTATTATCACTTGACAATTCTCATATTTCAAGTCATGTTTGGTGATTTATTTTTCATGCTCAAGAGTATATAGTAAGTTATCAATCCATTCAATCAAATACATATTATTGATTGTGATTTTATTGAAGACTCTATGGTAATACACTGCCTCCATGTCCTATCTTTCTTTGACATAAGGACAATACAAGAACCACACATAGATGCACTTAGATGGATGATTTTTTTATCCAAAAATGCTTTAAGTTGTTTATTTGATTCATTTTCCTCCAAAATTTAATTATCATAGAGACCTATATTGAGAAGAGTGAGATCCAATAGCAATTGGATCTCATTCTCTAATTCTCTTGGGGTGCATGCCTTTGGGCTCTTGAAATACTTGTTTTAATGTTTGAAACAAATCTTCCATTTTCCATTTTTATTTGTCAATGTACATGCTAGGAGAATACTTATACTCAACAATCTCATTATTAATTTTATCATTAAAATAACTAAAAAAATGTTCCTATTGAATTAATAAAGTTTTTTTGGTTGGTACTAACCAATGGGAACTTGGACTTTCCATATTTTTCACCATCCTTGACCAAGTGATACTTGTTGGCTCTCTTTAAGAAGATATTATCTCTTATACATATAATGGCTACCAAACAAACACATTACCACAAGAATAAAGGGGCACATCATCTATCTCAATCTTGGTAATGAAGTGTGCATTTATACCAAACTTAACATTGCATTGTTTGCTTACCCCCATTTCTAGTCTTTGTTTCACCCAACCTAAAAAATAAGGATGATGATTTTCATATGAATCCAAACCAATATTTGCTACTAACTCTTCAAAAAACATTTTTTATTTTGGACAAGAATTGAAGAGAGCAACAACCTTTGTCCCTTTAATCTAAATTTTGATATAAGATTTATGTTAATTCACCTCTACCCTTAGCCTCTTTACTACTCAAACATACCTCTCTTTGGATTGAATGCAATAAATCTTCATTTCAACATCAAAGCTACTCCTAATCTATTTCCCTTCTACCAATGTAGACATGGTCTTTCTCTTGGTGTGGTTTTTCAGATGTAATTGAACCAATATGATCATCTATATCACAATGTCCATGATTATTTTTAGAATATTTTTTCATTATGAGAATAGAGGTGATTCTGATGGCTCTCCATTTACTTTTACCATTTGGTTACAATGCACCATATTGTTTCTTAGAGGATGAGGAAGACGATGGACCTTCTTTTTTATCTATATTAAGATAGTGAAATTGTCCAATGCCTCATTAGTTGGCATAGGCTTGACCATCAATACTTTCCTTCGTAGATGTCTATAAATCCATCTAAATTAATTCATTAGCACATTAAGGCATTATATGCACAATCCTAATTGTATTGTTTTCCTATGGAATTGATAATATACTAATGAACATTTTGTCCTTGCCTTTTCCAATTAATCTCATATTCCTCTTCATATCAAATTGGATAAAACTTATTCTTGATTAGTTTCTTAAAATCCTCTCATTTAGTAGTTAGTGGCATTTTCTTTGAAACCAAATAATGAGCACAACTTTTCCACCAAGTGATTGTGTGACTAGAAATTTTTACATGGGTAAAAGAGATTTGTAGTTCTTCATTTAATTGATGTAAATTGAAATGTACCTCAAGTTGGGTAAGCCAATGGTTGATCTTTTCTTCATCCTCCTTTTCCTCATAGATTTGAATCTCCACCTTGGATTGTAATTTGAAAATTAGTTGAGTTGATGCATTATTTGGGATGTTATGGAGCTTATACTTCTCTTTGTCTTTGAGTGACTCTTCTTTTGCCTCTTTAGAATCTTGGGTGTCTCAAGTGCAATCCTTAACTTGTTAATGAGTGCCTCCATCCACTTCTCCATCTTGTCAGGCTTACACATCGATTAGGTGAAGATTATAACATTAGCATCCAACTTAATGAACCTCTCCTCATGAGAGTCTTTAAACTCTTGTGGTATGTTTTCCTCATCGTGTAGAGACATGTTTCTTCCCACTTATTGATTCCACCTCCTAGTGGATATCTCTTATTGTAAAAGAATCAATTCATCTTTGTTTTCTCTAGTTGACCTTGTCAAGAATAAACCTACAAAATTGATCATGGCACTAAATTCCACACAACAAAGAACCATTAGATAAATCTGATACCAATATTATCTATAATTAGGATAGTTATGCCATTACCTAACCCATTAACATATATCTTATTTTATAAATGACTAAATTTATTGATACATGTTGTAGTTTAAGTTTTATGCTTATAATTGAGTTGATACATAGAATTAAAGTGCCACATAAGTGTTGGAAATGATATCTAAAATTATAAATAAAATAATTAAACAATTAAAGTGATATGATTTATATTTGTGAATGCCTATTTACATAAGATAATCTTGTATTCATATACTAAAAACCTTATTCAAACATTCCATGTTTCTAACTCCCACCTACCAACTTTCCACTACTGATGTAATCGCAGATAGGAATTCAAATAAAAAACAGCCTTAGACCATGTAGTCTACTACTCAATAGTCAATAACTTGTCATACACACAGTCCACATGCATAAAGAAACACAACAAACATAACTTGATTCCTTTTAATGTATAAATTGTATTGCAATCAACAAAACACCTTTCTGCAATATTCAAAACACACAAACATGTAGTGTTATAATCTCAATCCATTTATGGACTTGGTTTAATCTTAGAGTTCTCTACTCAGACCTGTATGATTAGATCAATCCTATTATCACAGTGATTTAACGGCTTCAAGAACAACTTTGTACCTTCTAATCTCTAATTGTCACACCTCTTGAACATATGTCTTTCTCTAGATTGAACCTCTTTCACAAAATAAACTCGTCACTTTATAGAGGTGTTCCCCAAGAATTGTTACAGAAGTTTAACCATTTCAGTACTCACATGTGACATTTCTTCTTCCCTAGTGACTATTCAATTTTTGGTCGTTACAACAACCTGAGTATAAGTTCACATATGTCTGATTTGGTGTGTGCATGAATCAAGGCCTAAGTACATCATAGGGTGATGCACATTTCTCAAAGTTTGCACAAAATTCAAAGGTGGAATACTCCGCATTACATAGTTGTGATCAAATATATGACCTTATGTAAAATTTGATCCTCCTACCATTTTTCCCTTTGTGTGAAGATCAATATTCCAATTAGAGGTCATTTTACTAATGCACAGAAGCGATGATCTAAATTATCTATGCAGTGATGCATGAAACTTTTTGCACCTTTGTAGACAAAAGAGTTTGTGCATGGAGTCTGTGTGGTTGTGTGTGTCGCATAAATAAGTACATAGTCACAAAATCCCCTCTATCAAAATAATGGAAACCCAAGTATTGCATGCAAGATGTAGATTTATGAGGTTGTATATGTGTGTTAAGGTTTTCCCAAAAAAAATAAGAATACATAATTAACCATAATTTGTGTGTTACTAAAAGAAACTTGTAGTCTTATTAAGAATGTGAAAAATTATTGTGTCATACCACACAAATCCAAAATTGTGTAAACCAAGAAGATAAGCTCAAGGCTTGCATCTAACTTCATAGATGACTCCAAAAACATGTGCAAAACTATCAAACAACTATAATGTTGAGCATAAACATATTGACCCATATTTAAATCCTAATAGACTAGTCATGTATTCTAGATGTTTCCACGATGACCAATTATATATAATTTATGTTTGTAAGACACTATTGTTAGACATTTAAAATTTAAAAGATCACATCAAACATGTTATAGTGGTAGAGTTAGAGTGGATGTGATACAAACATCTTCATAGTGATGAAGTCGATGAATTTCAACTCTTGAAATGAAGGGGTTTACCATAGATAGTGTAAATGCCTCTAATTATAGGGTGGTAGTTGTTTAACCACCCCGGTGTATTCATAACTACCAATGTTTGCATGTGGTAGTTGCATAACCACCCTGGCAGTTTCAAAACCATCGGTCTACATACACTTGTGGTTTTGTCATGAGACAAAGCACAAGAATGGGAATGGTTTTAAACATTTCCAATCCTTAATGATGGTTCGTTTGATCTTCTTAGAAAACTTAAAAGTTGAAAAAGAATAAATACAAGTCTTATGCAAGGCAGAAGACATTATAAAACATAGTGAGAAGTATTAAAGTTGGATTCACACTGCAAGTTTCAAGTTTGAGTCTTTGTTCTTGTTGCCTTATTGTTTCCTAGTTGTAGATGGTTGGTTCAGTTGTGTTGGATTTAAAATAAGTGTTTGGTAGTTGTAGAGGAGTCTTATATACAAGTTATAAATAGAGTAGTATTGATAATTATTTCCATAAATGCAATATGGCAATATTTGGCACTACCTTATACATTTATTGCATTACATAGTGTAATGAGAGTGCAATTGCCCCACCCACTAGAGTCCACATTAGGTTTATCAAGGATAAATCTTGTGTTTATTTTGAGCTTTATTCATTCTTATGCTTCATGTTCATGTGCAATATGTTGTATATTTCATTTCTAACACTTGATTATCATTGTTTTAGAATGATAAATAGCCTCAAATAGTCATCTTCGAATCATTGTTAAACTAAGTGTCAAAGGATCCATGTTGGTGAAGCTCAAAGTGTAATATCCACCTAGTTCATAGATCAAATCGATATCAAAATTGGTTTAGTATTAGTCTTTTGTGTGGTTTTGTGTGTTTGTGACTATATTGCAAGTTTATGCCCATAATTAGAACTAGTAGTGCTAGTGGTCAAGGTATCCTAGTTCATTTTAAAGCAAATATTTCCATAATGAAGTGGAAACAAGAGACTAGAATTATGGCCCATGCTAATGAAGAAGATTAAAAAATAGTAAGAGAGTGATTTTGTAAGATTGAATGAGTATCTAGTGTTTCTCTTTCTATGAGAAAGTTTGACCAATATAAGTCTATCATGGTGATTCTCATGGAAAGCTTGGAGTTTTTACATAGATGCTGAAAACAAATTAGGAAGATGCTCCCAAGACTCATGATAATAATGAAGAGTATCCCCATGCCAACCAAGCTCCACCTCCATTCAAGGCTAAGGCTAAGATACAGATTTAGTCGTATGATGGGGACATGAATGCAGAGAGGATAGACCATTGGTTATCCCAACTTGAGGTATATTTCAATTTACATTAGATTAATGAAAGCCAAAAAATATATTTTTCAAGGTTAAAAAGCAATCATGATTTAACTTGGTTTGACAGCTATGTTCATACTTTAATTGTTAATAAAATTTGTTTTATTAAAAAGTGGGATGATTTTAAGATGTTAATCAATAAGAAATTCTATCCTATTTGTTATGAGCAAGAGAGGCCCATGTATTGGCAATATCTTAGGCAAAAGCAAGGCCAAAGCGTGTAACAAATCAAAGATGTTCCCCAAATGGGCCAAGATGTAATGGATCATGACATTTTGATGAATCATGTGGGTGGATTTAATAGAAATTATAGGAAACATGTCTTCTTGTCCAAGCCTACAGATATAGATGAATCTTGTTCTCAAACTCATAACTTGGATATGGATAAGAAGAAGGTTCCATCTATCTCTCAAATCACTTCCAAGCAATAAGGAAACTCCAAGAAAAAGGGTAAAGGTAAAGGGAAAGGTAAGCATGATGCTACTTCCACTTCTAAGAAGGATACTAAAATACATTGTCTGAAATGTGATGTTTATCATCATTCCAAGGATAAATGTTGTAATCTCCATCTGGAATTGCATCCATTCAAGAACAAGAAGAAGATGGTTATGCCCTCTCTCCAAGGTGAGATTATTGGTCATAGTTTCGATGAGGATGACACTTTGTGTTTTGCCTCTATCAATAGAGAGGTGTGTTTTGGTAGTAGTAGTAGTAGTGCTTAAGAGAGTGAAGTTTATAATTTTTTCCATATTAAAATTTAAATGAAGAAAATAAAATTGGATGCTCTTTCATATACTTGTTCACAAGCTAATTTGATAAGTAATGAGATGGTATAAAATTTGGGGTTTGAGACTTACAACCATCCAAGTCCATATTCTGTGGGTTAGGTGAATAAAGGTGTAGGCAACAAGGTAACTAAGCAATGTAAAGTTAATGTTTGGTATTAATGCACATTTCATTGATGAAGTTACAATGAATGTTATACCTCTTGATGTGTGTGGTGTAGTGTTTGGAAATCCTTACTTTTATATCCAGGATGTTATCTTTATGAAAAGATCCAACCAATACCATTTGGAGAAGGATGGCAAAAGCTACATCATTTCAATGTACAAAGGTAATTCTAGAATCTCTTTGGTAAGTGCCTCTAGAGTTAAGAAGCCCATTAATGCTAGTGGTAAGTTTGATTTTCTTCTTTTGAGATATATTCAAGATGAATAAGTGGCTGCAAAAAAGAATTATTATAGCATATTTACTAACAAAGAGCAGAAGCATATAAGGAGAGTTGGCATAGAAATTCAAGGACATCTATCATGAGTGTATGGGGTTGCTACTTGCTAGATCTATTGAGCACAAAATTAATTTGCCACCCAAAAATCCACTTCCAAATCTCAATTTATATACACTCATTAAAGGATTCCCATGAGGTAAAATAATAATTACAATCTTTGATTAAAATCAAGGTGTAATCCTTCCTAGTATTTCCCCTTGTGGTTTTCCTATTGTTTTAGTACCTGAGAAAGATGGTTTGTGGAGAATGTGTGCTTATTATAGAGCACTTAAAATATAACCATAAATAATATATACCCTCTTCCATGGATTGATCAACTTATTGATCAACTTTAGCATGCCAAGTATTTTTACTATGCTTGATTTGAAATCTAGTTATCACCAAGTGCAAATTAAGGAATAGGACAGTTAGAAAACAACATTTAAACAAGACAAGGTTTATATGAATAGTTGATTCTACATTTTGGGCTATTAATGCACTAGTTATGTTCATGTTGTTGATGAATGAAGTAATGAGGCTATTTATTTATTCCTTTGTCATTTTATATTTTGATGATATTATTATTTTAAAAGAACTTTTGATGAGCTTATTAATCAACTTAAACAAGTTTTGAAAGTTTTAAAGGAGAATAAGTTAGTGTTGAATGACAAGAAATGTGACTTTGGTCAACAATCATTTATATTCTTGGGGAATATGGTTGGATATGGGTAATTGAGCTTGATTCAAAGAAGTTAGAGGCCATCATGAATTAACCAAAGCCTTCCAATATGATTGAGACAAGGATTTTTGTGGGTACAATTCAATATTTGAAGAAGTTCATCAACAACTTATATTCCATAATCACACATTTGCATGTCATTATAGAAGGTGGTAAGACTTTTTAATTGGGGTAAGAAGCAACAAAGTGTATTTGATATGATCAAACATAATGTTAGACATGCTCTAGTTTTTTCTCTGTTTAACATGAAGCTTCCTTATAAGGTGGAAATCAATCCTTGTAACTATGATATGGAGGTTGGCCTACTTCAAGTAGGTAAGACGATATGTCACCATTAAAATTTATTTTATGGTACAATTCTGAATTATTATACATAAAAAAATGATTGTATGCTCTTGTTCAATTAGTCAAGAAATGGAAACACTATCTCATGGGTAAGGAAACTCTTGTCTATACAGATCATCAACCTCTCCAAATATATGATGTTAGAAACTATCTCATGTTTGCACCGAGTGTTGGAAAGACTACTAATGAAATCCATAAAATCAAATTTATATGGTCAAGAAGTTATTGTAATGTTTATTAGAATCCAAGATTTCAATTGATTGACTGACAAAATAGCAGCAACAAATGTAATCCTCAACATGCTTCCACATAGAAGACCAATATAATTACCAATGAAGGTGTTGTAAGTTATTTTGTACATCAAAATTTCCACCATAGGACAAGTGAGTTTTATTCAGAAATCTTTGGCAAGAAGGGCCCATAGGAATGCAAAGTGTATTGAAATAAAATAACCCATCTTGTAAATTATTATAATAAAAAGGTGTTTTGTTTATCATTAGAGATTTCTAAAAAGCTTCAATAATTAAACTAAATTGAACATTTATAATTATATAAATTTCATTAATACTAGGCTACACACTGAGTACCCGAGAAGGACTACTAAAAGGATCTACCACTTTTTTAGTGACACACCTCTTATACTTTATCACCAAAAGAAATTGTTGAATGTAAGATGCCCATTTAAAATGACATTATTCCTTAATCATAGATAGCTAGTTCAAGAATTAAAGTGGATAGTGATTAGTATGTATAATTAACTTATTTCCAAGAAGATAATGGAAATACTACTTGATCTTAATCGATCATAGGCAAGATCATTTATAGTGGTTGTGATCGTCTTATGTTAGTGAAATCCCTAGGTCATCAAGATCACATGTAGAATAGATGTGACCAATGTGGTAGCTTACATATAGGTTGTGGCAAGCCCTCCTAGTGATCAAGGTTAGAACTCGGAGGATGTTAAGAATCATGTGCATGCATTATGACCTAAGTGTCACCATATAAAAAAAAATACTTGAGTGATTTTGATAGTGTTTCAAAATTATAAGCCACTCAACAAAGTAGACGTCCAATTCCTATCACTTTTGTGCTGAAATTGTCAATATATGCAACATTCTACAAAAATGCATAATCTGGGCCAAAATCACTAAAACATGCTAAACAATTTGAATTTGTCACATACATGTGTTGATTTAAGCTAATATATCCCTGAATGGGGCAATGAATTTTATGTGATTATTATCTTTTCTCAAATCACTTCGAGCCAAATTACAAGCACACAAAATGACACTTTGGACCACTGAATTATTTTAATTCAGAAGCACACATTATGTACATGTGTTATTTCACGTCCATGATGCTCTAACTGGGATATTGTTTTGTACGCAACTGACACCTTCTTCTAATTATACTCCAATCAAATTATGATTTAGTATATTGATATTTTGACTATTTTGATTAAATGAACAACTAATTTCTAAAGAATTGCAAAAAAATAATTAAAACCACTTAAGAAAATTAAACCAAATCAAAAGCCTAAGTAAAAAATCTATGAAAGTTATTGAAAATCTATTAATTGGAAATTCATTCCTCAAATCTGCATCATCCTATGACATCATTAGTGGGGTGGCATCTATAAGCCATTAATGGAACAAATATTAATATTAAGCCTTTCCATGCCTCATTAATGTCTCATTTTTTTAAATATTTATGGCTTGTCCCTCTAAAATTAAATTGATCCATGGCTACACATCTTGATCTTAAACTAGACAGTCATGGTTGATTTTGATCATTTTTAGAAAGCTATAAATAAGTGAGCCATAGCCATCATTTTTAAGCTTCATTCATGCAAAACTTATTATGTAAAAATTGCAATAGACAAGCTTCATCTATTTACACAAATTGACAAATCTTATGAGCCTAAGCCATTAGTGCACTAAAAAATGATGGAGTAGCATGATACTCTTCATTGGCAAAGACTTGGAGCACCAAATCTAGGGAAAATCATGTTTTTTGGCCGCTTTTGGAAGGAAGGATGTTATTTGGAAGGTTTGATGGTATATTCCTTTTTTAAATAGCTCTTATATTTCCTTAGCAACACCCCTTGAGGAAGTAGGATTAACACATTGTGTCCATGCTTATTTTGGATTTTTCTCTACTAATACATGGATTAACTTGCTTTGTAATCATACTCTACATTTTGGCATGCCCAATGGGACCAAACATCCTATACAACCAAGGAGATTAGTATGAAACTCTTAGTTTAAATAATAGATGCTTAATAATCTTCAAAATTCAAGTTTTAACTTCATTTTTCACATATTTTTATTTTTTAAGTGTCACACGGTTTACACAGAGACCAGCATTGATTCTCTCATATCGATATTGATTCTTCTAGAACCAAAAGCAATCCCTATGTGAAGAACAAATCATGACATAAATGTGATTAACGTGAATTTATCTTGCTTTTTTATATTTTTATTTTATGTTTTAGGGCCTATTTGTTGTTTATTTAAACTATTTTCCTATAGGACCCAAAGGGATATTTAGTTTTTAATCTTTTTTTTTATTGACAATATTTTTGTGAAAGACTGTATTCTATGTTTTCTATGCTTTTACAAGAACCAATGTCAATTTCTATCGACTGACATTGATCCTTTTATAGATCAATCGATGTCAATCTCTGTGGACTGATATTGATCCCTACGTGGATTGACATTGATTTCTAAGATGGGAAAATAGGAAAACTAAGAGTTAAATCCAAAATCTTGTTTTCTGATTTACTTTTGAGCTTCTAAGTAGGCAAACCCTCTAAAAAATTATAGGTCCTAAGGTGGAAAAAAGTAAGGTTTGAAAGTGGTTAAATCTTGCACATTTTTTTTGGTGCCTAAAATGAACTTAGTTATTTTTATGCTTAGTTGTTTGTGAAGTTTTTGCAAGTTTTTCAACTAATGCCAAGGCACCAAATTTTCACAACACATCTCACTTTGGTGCAATAAAATAAACTCTCACACTTAGCTACATACTCCTAAGAGTTGTTTATGCTAAGCTTGCTTATTGAAAGTTGCTTGTTTTAGTAAAATGATTGATGTGTGTATGTTCTCCCCCATCCCATTTAGGGAACTTAGGTGACCAAAAGTGCTCATTATTTACCTAGATTTATTTTAGTCCAAAAGCATGAAAATTATATTGTTAATGACCTCCCCAAATCTGTATGAGTTGGGTGATCTAAATGCGACCCTAAAGTATTTTACTTATCTTTTATTTTCATGCATTTTGGCTTGTGAGCAAGAGTTCATAGCCTCTTCATGAGTTTTCTAGAGAAGCATTAACATGGGAATTCATCTCTTGACAAAATTTCAACTCCCTCCAGTACAGTGGGGTACATAAATTAAGGGTAACCCATTGGGATGCTTGTTTGAATGGTTAAACAAGATTCGTTAGTGTTACACCACCTCAAATCATAGGAGAAACTCGGACATCACACTACACTAAGAAATTGACATATGTAATGGTTGTGAAAAGGATAATACCTTTTCATAACAATCTAGTTTATGTGGATCTAATTAATGTAAATATATCTTATGTTAGTCACACTTAGGACCATCTAGATGCACAAAAATTTAGTTTTAGAACAACCCCACTTGTCATGGACATATTATTGATGCATGGCAAGTAGCCCAAGATTTGTTCCATGTCACCATGCAATCTCTTGAGAGAAGAGTGGGTGTAAAAACCCTACTTTGCATGTGTTTTTATTTCTAGATTAAAAATTAAAATCCTCTCAAGAGCATGTATATAGACAAAATTAGTTAGTATCATGCAACCTTGTTAGTTTTAGGACTTTAAACGTTACATTTAGGTGTGTTTTGTCATTTTATCCTTTACTTTATTTTTCTTATCAAGTGTAAAACTATTTGAAAACCAAAACACATCATAAAACTAAACACTTTTGTTATACATCATTCTGTTTGAACAAAGAGGTGTTATGCTAACCAAATTAAAATCACTTTTTGCCTTGTTTAAAACATCATTTAGAAAATTGTGTTTATATTTTCAAAACAACATTGTCATGATGTCCATTTAAGTCTAGACCATTTGCTTACTTTGTAAAATCTCAAAGTCCATTTTTTATCTAAATTCAAAATCTCACCTTTCTAAGTTATAGTCCAAGGTGACATTGATTTGTCATTCGTACTTGGTTTGAGTAAACTTGGGTACAATTTTTTATTTGGATTGAAGGTTTTTATCTAGACTCATCATCCTTTTTATTTTCATTTTGGACTTAGATTATCTTACATTAATTCATGCTCTAAGTTCTTGGACCAATCTACATCATATTACCATGTGGCAGTGTTGTGGTGTCCATTTAGTTTTAGATTTATACTTAAGAGTACTTATGTTAATTCATGTTTTGAGCTTCTTAGTTCACATTGTTATCTTCCTAATCAAAAATACCCTCTTATAATTTTTTAGTTGCAATTCATCATATTTGTATCTTGATTTTATAGTATTGATGTATCTTTGACCTAAGTTTGTTGTGCTAGCTTGCACTTTAGGTTCTAATGTTATCTTACCCTCTTCTAATTTGACGATTTTAACCCACCAAATTTGAATAAATTCATAGTCATTTATTTTAATTGTGTGGTACTACGCCACTTCTTTTATTATAGTCTCATCTTACCTTGCCATTTATTTGAAGAAATCCAAAACACACCTTTTAACATTTTTAAAACACATTTCACATCTTATGAAACAAGGAAAACAACCTTCCAGGCATGATGCAAGGGTATAATCGTAGTGGGGTTTATTACGGACTTAGTTATGAGAAAGAGCATTTTTATGATGGACAAGATAACTCCATTGTGTTTGAATTATCCCAACAACCGTAGGGTTTGAAGAATACTATTATGAACATCAATCCTTATAAGACAAAGATGAATCTCTCCTACTGTTGATAGAATCAGACGGTAGGTTACCATTAGATTTCCCCATAGAATAATTATACACACTGGTTAGAGTAGAAGAGCAACAGTGAGAATAATCCCTCGCTCATATTGTAAAATCCAATATTGCTTCTTCTTGTAAAGGAAAATAAACACTCATAGAGTCAGCACCCAATGATCAAGATCTTACTACCAAGATCAAGAAAATAAGTCAATGATATGCAGATCAGCTTATCATGGACTTGACTGACTCTTTGGCTTCAACTTCGATAAATAATAATGATTTTATAGAATAGGAAAATGTGATAGAACAAATGCAACATATTCTATTTGAGAGCACGTCAGTAATATATCTTAGCATCTCATCTAAACTAAACAAAATAGGAGAGGCTTCACAACATGCTTTCCCAGACATAGAACATACTTTTTTCAATCACCAAGAGGCTCTTGTTGCTTCACAGAACCAAGGGACAAAAAACTCAACACATATTGGGTGTATTATTCAAAACACTTTGGTAAGTTTCTCCTAAGCAATATGTACTTTGGTGAATTGACCACATACTCCTCAAAATCAAAAAAATAAGTACAATTCATAGTGGTAGATTTTTTGAAATGTTCATCAACCATATAAGAAATAGTAGATGGCATATTCAACTCAAGGAGTAAACCAAAACAAAATAACAGATCGTAGGGTTTATATCCCTAACAAAATAATGCAACAGGAATACATACCACCCCAATAAAATTATATTACACCTACAAATGCACCAAACATGTAGAAGTGAAATTTGATGAAAGAAATCATGTCATGATTGGAGATAGGAAACTAAGTCAAGAAATACAAGTTTGATGAGATATGTCCATATCCTTTCAACTTAAGTATTCTTCAAGTCCTCTTTCCACCTCATTCTGAGGCACCCAAATTTGATAAATATAAAGGGAAGGGTGACCCTTGAGAACATGTCCAAGTATTTTTGTATTGTGTCAGAGATAGCCTATAACAACATTTATTTACTTTGTTTATTTCCATGAAATTTGGTTGGACAAGGTTTACACTAGATCCTTAAGTTACATAAGGGAATGGTGGTAGATTGGAATGATTTATCTAAAAAAATTGTCAACCATTTCTCTTATAATATTGAACATGAGTTGATTGTGATCAACTTATGAAAATCCAAACAACAAGATGGGGAAAGCTTTCCAACAGATTTGCAGTGATAGAGAGCATTAGTTAGATGCTTTCAACACAATTTGTAAGATAAATAGTTGGCTGATATTTTTGCATAGAATCTACACCTTGAGGTGGCTCATAATATATAACTCACTTGTGCAAACATAATTGAGAAAATTATAAATGTGTGCAAATTGAGAGGGTGTTTATTACCAAATGTCTTATCAAGATTTACTCTCAGGTTCAAATGTTTAATCAGACCCAATCACCTGTTCAAGATGTTGCAGCAGAGAAACCTAAAGGGTTTAACAAAAACAAGAAAATGGTAGGGAATGGAGTGACTGAATATAGACATGTACAAATGGTGAAGCATCCACTAGATCCAAATGTGTAACTAAATCCACTTAATCCACAAAATATTTTATAAAGGACTCATCCAAGAAGGGCATTCAATAAATAGAGATTCTTTAGCAAACTAGGAGAACCCATTAAAGCCATGTTTTAAAAGCTCATAGCAACTAATCTGATTGTGTGGCCTATACCAAGACCATTTCTAGAAGATCAACCCAAACCTGATTGGTATCAGGTAGATGATTTTTGTAACTTCCATCATGTTATTTGCCATGGTTCTTATCGATGTGTTCAATTGAGACATCTCATTGAAGATTTGATTGAAAGTGGCAAAGTTGAAATAAAACTTTCCACACAAAACACTAATCAGTATATGGGCATTTACAAAGATCTATTTCCTAAGCAGAATCAACAACCAACAAAAAACAATCAAAACCAAGGACAAAATTAGCATCAACAAGCACAAGGCCAGAATCATAATCAGAATCATAATACCCATACTAATAATTTGGGTTACAACAACATGCCTTATGATTATAATAGCACTATGGGGCATATTTTTACAAACCATGTTACCACCATCACTATCAAAGCTCATGAACCTTCTTGTGCTTCTCAAATTATTGGACCCATCATTATAGGGTCAACACACTCCCCTTCAAGTAACATCACATTGAATACAAGCAATCCTATTGCACCTCAATTTTTGGGGGTTATTATCAAAGGACCCCCTTCTTCTAATTACAATGGCTCATTACTGACTCTAGATTGTACAAACGTAACTAGATGATCATGAGTCACCATCCAGGGCCCTTTTCCTTCTTTTAATTATAATGTCTCCTTACTGACTCAAAATTTTCCAACACAACCAGACACTCACGAGTCACCATCCAAGGCCCTTTGCCTTCTTTTAATTATAATGGCTCCTTGCCAACTCTATATTGCACAATCGTAATTATACACTCGCAAGTCACCCTTCAGGGCCTTTTACCCTCTTCAAACACTAGACCCAACATGAACATTATGCCTTCAAATCCAAAATTGAACACTATACCATCTAAGGCTAAATATTCTCATGTTTATGTTGAAAATATATATAGTATCTCAGACCAACTAAGTAAAACCCCTATGTAAATTTCTATCTTAGATCTTTTACATAGTCTCAAGTCCACATAGTTATTTTGAATGACTTCCTTCAATAATCCACTATTCCCCAAGACATTAACCCTAAATAATTTCAAACACTTGTAGGTCATTTATCTCCATCTGGAAAGTCACATTTGATCAAAGAGACATGTCCACTCTTGGTCCTAGCCATAACAACCCCTTGTATATTGAGGTCATCATTGAAAACCATAAAATCAAGTGGGTTCTTATAGACAATGGTTCAGGGTTAAACATAGTGTCCCTCAAGTTAGTATAGCGATTGGGTTATACTACAAAGGACATTCAACGAAAAATAATCACAATCACGGCATATGATAATGCCGAAAGGAAATCTTCTAGAACTATCTATTTGCCTATCATTATTGGATTCGTGTCCCAAAATACCTTATTATATATTGTAAATATTGAGTTTCCTTATAACATACATCTTGGTCATCCTTAGATCCATGAAGTATAGGCCATCCCATTTAATTTTCATTAATGCCTTAAGTTCCCCCATGATGGGAATGAAGTCACCAATCCTGTTGATATGCAACCCTACAAATATTACAAACACCTAGAGACTGAATTTCTTAATTATAACTATTGCCCTAGTTCTAAATTCATCACAAATAATAAAAAATAAATAGTTTTACATCTGCCCAAATCCAATTATGTCAACTCAAGTGACCTTTCTTCCACTTTCATTGATCCATTTATCGTAACCCTTGCACAACATGTCACTATAGAGGATGCAAGCATTTCCATGTACCATCTGAAAAATGCCTTCCATATTACTCAGTTGCCCAAGTCTCCTAAATATTTTGGTAAACCCAAACTTTCCCAAAGCCCTTGCAGACCCAGCATGATTTGTCAAAAGAAGAAAGATACATAAAAACCACCAATGGTATTCATACCTACTACTTCACCAAATCAAGATCAAGAAGCTTTCATTGAAGGAAACTAGTTATATTTTGATGACATCACTAATTATTTTCAAAATCTTAAATATCCTATCCCTAATTAGATTATGGATAAATTTGATTATACAAAAAAAGGCCTCGGGCCATGAGAGAAAGGAATCCTGGAACTATTATTAGCTAGTAAACCTAACATGAAACAAGGTATTGGATTTATACTCCCTGGGGGTGACCTCATGTATTTTGATATCGATTCTTCTAAATCAACTAGCAATGAGACTCCTAGAATTGTTTTCATGTCCCATTATAGTATTTACAAGGAGCTTGTTAACATAGATTTATTTGATTCAAAGTTCATTATGACTATCACATTCCATTGTTCCATTTACCTTTGCCATCCTAAACTCATTGATTGGGACCAGTAAAATTATATCATACCCCTCAATGAGTTTTAGAATGAGGAATCTATTTCTCAGTACATGGGCCTCAGAGATGGATTGCTAATTGGTGATCATAAACAAGGATTTGATTTCTCTTTTGACCCTTTTTCCTATTTTGAAGAGCAATCAAACTTTCTTGTTCATGAAAAAGACAAAACATTGAGATACTTGAGTGATAACCTCTTTGAGATACTTTTTGATCAGGGAAATAGTAAAGAAAAATACAATCCCTTGAGTGAAAACATGTTTTAGTTGCTCTAGGATGAGGAAGTTTTTTCATCTCCAAAGGATGCACAAGGTCCATCAAATCCTATCTCTATAGCTAGTAACAACATCACATCAAAACAATAAAAAGTTTTTGAGCAACTCACTCTTGACTTTCTAGAGATATTTTCTAGTTGGCCACTACCTAAACTAGTAGATTTAGATTCATCTCATTATCTAGATATTTGGGAAGAATAAGCAGAAGTAGAAGAAGAGGATTAGGAACAAATGTTTCCTGCTATTCTAGAATATCATTCTACATGTTATAGGTATAATCATTGAGGGGGGTGAATCAATTATGCTAGATAATCCAATTCTAGTTCCAAACTCTTAATCATTCAACACATACCATCATAAATCATACAAATTAACCATTGAAATGAATAAAGAAGATATATCAAGATCAAGCACATGACATATGTGGGAAACCCTCTAGGGGGATAAAACCCACTGAACCCTGCAAGATGGAATATAGTCCTATAATTATAAGATCTAATTTAGACCAGCACCAATTGATTAAGTAACACTCATCCCTTAATTTAGTGAAACATCAATCCCACAAGGAGTTATTGCCCCTGTCTAGCTGAGCACCCACAACAACTAGACCTTTAGCAAGCTTTATCCTTCAAGGAGGAACCAACCCCTAAGCAACTAAGCACCCAATCAAATACCTTGATTAGATCATCTTAAACATTTTTTTTGCTCTTCAACTGATGATTACCACCTTTATTTTCACTCTTCACCTTCACTCTTTCACCCAAATAGTCTTAAGGGCTCACTCTCTCAATCTACCTCTTCTATGCTCATTAGGTCCAATGAACTGTGTGTCCTCCTACATCAACTTGATCAGACAAACATGATTGATCATCTTCACTCTATGTTGGTCCTCAATGACATGTACCTTCTCTTTCAAAGGTTCTCTCCTTTGTTTTAATCCACACTTCCATAACTAGCACAATTAGGCCAACAATGCCTTGTATGTATACCACTCTCTTGGTATAACCCATTTTGGTCAAACAAGATGCTTACCATACTTGTTATACCTTTGAAATAGGTATTAATACATGTTACATGTAATAAACACACAATCCTTAGGTTGGCCAATACCTCATTAGCCCCAAACCACCATTGGGTCTTGGTGAGACTTAAAATAATTACTCCTTCCTATTCACACATTACATGTGAGACTACTTGGACCACCTTCATCCTTTACCAATGCATCAAACATATAAAACATGTCTCCAATAGACCATTTCTCTCTCCTTCATGTATTTATTCCACTTAAAACACTAACTCAACACTTGAACCTATCAATTAGGTCTCATTGATCTACAGGTCTTCATACACAGAAAACACAGTCTCAAACTTCTGAAATAAACACTCAAGTATTTCACATAGTCATATGATTAGATCACATGGGTGAACCCTTCAGAACCTTTGAAACATCTCCATGTGATTTAGACACTTCAATAAAATCTTTAAGCACTAAAAACAATTCTCTCAAAATGACCACTCAGGCTGGTCACACACAATCAAAATACAGTTATACTATTTTGACTCTCCACATCAAAATATAGTTACACATAGTCAAAAGTCTTATGAAAACATCTCATCTTCAAAACATTGTGACCTCCATGGCATACTTAACTTGACATCTATATAACTCTAAGACCTTCTATATGATATCAAAAATGTGACAACGCATTCTCCTCATACTCCGTATCAACCTGGTCTTCAGTATTTCAACATTTGATCAATGAATTTAAGCAACATAAATTGACAAGTTCTTATATTTAGGACCAAAAACCTTGAACACACTAGAATAGTATCAATAGGCCTTTTTATACAATTATATATTTTGACAACTCACCATCCTTGATTAGCACCTAGAGATCTTCATTTCAGGCCTACAGATCTTACACACATAGCTTCATTATTCACCACTTTGACCAACTAGACCATCCTTCAAACATTTGACCAAAACTTTGAATTTAGGATCACTGTCCCTGAATATATCTTCTAAATCATTCCATCACAACACTTTGGAGTAGATTCATAAAACTCATTTCTCCCCCTTAGCCAATCACATTTTCAAAATATTTTTCTTGTCCTGTAACATTAACCAAAGCTCAACTGACATCCACCATGCTTCCTCTTACTTGTCAAGTGTCTCCTTGAAGCCTAGATAAAGTCACCCTAACCGACAGTGTCATAGAACAATGTGAAACTAGGAGTTTCCCACAACTCCTCATATTCCTTCTCCTCCTTGGTCATCTAAAATTGATGGTTCTTCTTCTTTTTCTTAGACCTAAGACAAGAAACTTGTTCATCCACTACAATATTCTCTTTTTCTTTTAATAATGAATTGATAATATATGGAGACAACAAATATTCATGATATACATCATCACTAGACATTGACAACGGATGTTCTTCACATGAAACTTGTTCAACAATAATAAGATGTTTTCTTGTATCCATACACACCTCAAAACTAACCTCAATTAGCACCTTGGTCTTTTCCTTGAGCTTGACTTGAAATGACTTTTTATTCTCCTTTTGTATCTAGATAAATGACACATTCTCTTGGCATTCCTGAACCTTATTCAAATTTGATTCCTCTTTTGTTTTAGCAGTCAATCCATCTTGAGCTTTCAGCTCAACTAAATTAGTTTTCTTGGTCTTCACTTCCTTAGGATTCCATACCAAGGATTGACCTTTCTTGAGTACACTAGGTGTCCATGTACCTTATTATGAATTGAGAGCTTGCTTATACAATATATTTCAATATGACCAACTTGATGACATTTGAAACAAAGAACATCTTGTTTCTTAGGTTCATTATGCACAAGCTTGACTGTATTAGGTATTTATACCTGTGTTAGTATTTTTCCATGCATTATGGGGTGGAATCTAGTAATATGTCCCATGTCATGACAATTATATTAGATTACATTATCCATATATCTAGTTGACCAGTTGCTCTTCCTTCTATAGCTTCTTTCCTTATGACCAAAAAGCTTACAAGCAAAGCAGTGACCATGAAATGAACTTTCATACCTTATAACATTTGGTTCCCTGATAGGTCTTCTCATGTTACACTTGGTGCTTGCATCCTTCTTGTCTTGAGCTGACCTCTCTTTCTCTTTCTCAACCTTGTTTACCTTGATAATAAATTTTTCATGCTCATCCTTAAATGAATCTAGATTGGTTTTCAATTGAACACTCTCATCCTCTTTAGCTCTCATACTTGAACTTGCAGCCTCTAACTGAATTCTGAGATCTTGGATAGTCTCCTTATCCCTCTTACCTTATTTATCCATGTCATCCTTAAATATACATGCTTGATCTTCAATAATCTTTATATAATCAAGATTAAAATTCAACTCATCATGATCACCTTGATTTTAACTCAACTTAGCATTTGTCTCTTCTAAATGAGTTTTGAGATGTTTGCATTCTTCTTGCATGGTCAACTTGGCTTATTTGACTATTTTACTTAATCTCTCAAACGTAGTTTGAAGATGACTTATCATTTCTCTATGTTTCATGACATATTCTTTAAGCTTTTAAGGCCTCATCTCATGTTCATCATCCTTGGAATTAGAATTATTCTTCTCAGTCTCAATATGACTAATCTATTCTTCAAGACTTTTGACCATTGATCTCAACTCAATATTTTCTTTCCTCAATTGATTAGCCATGTTTGTACCTTGGATCACATTCAAGTGGTTAAACTTGAACATAAGGTCCTACTCTGATACCAATTGTTAGAGGTACAATCACTAAGAAGGGAGGTGAATCAATGATGCTATAAAATCTTGTTATTATTGAACAAGTTTCATGTGAAGAACATTAGTTGTCAATGTCTAGTGATGAGGTATGTCATGAATATTTGTTGTCTTCATGTATTTTCAATTAATTCTTAAAATAAAAGGAGAATATTATAGTGGATGAGCAAGTTGCTTCTCTTAAGTCTAAAAAAATGCATGTTTTTCTTTCTAAATGATCAAATGACACACTAAAACTTTACCAAGATATCTATGGATGCCTCACAACCTCTTCTTTATCCTTACTAATCTGCACATATGTCATATATTCTCCAAGTTATCAAAAACAACTTATTTGTCATTCATGCACTAGTACCTCATGCTCTCCTTGATATCAATGACGACCAAACATCAATGACCATGCTCAGCACTATACTCCTTGTATAAAACACTATTGAAGTGAACCTAGGGACTTATGATAATACCAAAATTGTTTTTCTTGGAGCCTCCCTCATCAACGAAGAGAGTGACCACATTGTCACCATTCTAAGGGATTTCATTGGTATCTTTACATGGGCTTACTCTGGCATGTTTGGCTTAGATCCTGACTTGGTTGTGCATCAACTTGTTATCCATCCAGATGTTAAGCCAATCAAACAAAAATTAAGATGCATCCATGTATCACTCTTTTGGTAAAAGCAAAATTGGAGAAACTATTAGGGGAAATCTTCATCAGAGCACTATATTATTCCAAATGGATATCAAATATAGTCCCAGTCAGTAAAAAGCCACAGGGTATACACCTTTGTACTAATTTTAGAGACATCAATAAGTCATGCCCCAAAGATAATTTTCCTCTTCCCAACATCAATATGATTATCAACTTTGATTTTGGGTACGAGATGTTATCCCTCATGGATGGATTCCTAGGATACAATCAAATCAAGATAGCTCAAGAAGACCAGCATAAAACTACATTCACCACACTATGGGGAACATTTTTTTATCAAGTCATGATATTTGGCTTAAATAACACTAGATCCATCTATCAGTGTGTTATGATTGTCATCTTCCATGACATTATGCACAATATTTATGAAGACTATGTTGATGGCATACTAGCTAAATCACAAACATGTGTTGGACATCCTAATATTCTATGAAGAATTTTTGAGAGGCTTCATGAGTACAAGGTCTGTTTGAATCCTAAGAAGTGTGCCTTTGGCATCACTTCAATAAAATTCTTAGGATTCATTGAGTCGTAAAGAGGGATCTAAGTAGAACATGCTAAGGTCAAGCCATTGTAGAAATGCCTCCACCTTCCAATCTCAAACAATTTCATAGTTTATAAGGAAAGATTCAATCTATTCATAGGTTCATTTCATAACTCGTAGACAAGTGCCACCCATTTACACACTTTTTTTCAATGGGATGCCAAATTTTAATCAACATTTGCAAAGATCATAACATACTTGGCCAACCCACCTATCTTGAGACTGCCAACACCTAGATAGACATTGCTTCTTTATATTTCAGCGATCAAACATGTATTGGAGGCACTATTGGCCCAACATGATGAATAAGGAAAAGAACATATGGTTAACTATTTAAGCCACAAACTTGTGGCTTATGAGCATAATTATATGCCTATTGAGAAGGCATATTTAGCAATGGTGTTTGCCTCCCAAAAGTTGCAACACTATATGTTGAATAACAAAACTATTATTATTGCTAAAGTGGACCCCCTCAAATAATTATTAACCAAAGTAACTCTCATAGGCTGCATGGCCAAAGTGGGTCATGTTTTTAATTGAATTTGATGTTGAGTACCAAAATCAAAAATCCATCAAGGGGCAAGTCATTATAGATCAACTTGTAGAAGTTCCTATTATAAACACTCAACCACTCAGATTTGATTTTCTAGATGATTCTATTATGACAATAGAAGTACTACATGAACCGGAGCAATAAAAATTATACTTTGATGGCTCCTTTACATCCCATGGATATGGGGCTGACATTTTGTTGATTACAACACATGGGGATCTGATTCTGAAGGTGTTTCATATTAATTTTCATTGTACCAACAATATGGCCGAATATGAAGCCTTTATTGTAGGACTTTGTCTTGCAGTGCAATGGGATATCTATCATTTAATGGTCTATGAGGATTCTCAATTGATTATCAATCAAACTACATATCAGTATCAGACTAGAGATGACAAACTTTTACCTTACAAGTATATTGTGGATAATATCAAGACTCACTTCAAATCCCTAAAATTCGAATAGGTACCATAGATCAATAACAAATATATCAATGCAATGGCAATAATTGGGTCTATAATATAAATTACTAGTAGTGTCAAAGAGTATTAGTTTCTCATTAAAAATATCCTACATCCTGCTCATGTACTACCATATTTAGAGAGGGTATGCACCATTGTTGGTCCCAATCCCCCAGCTGACCTGCCTTGATTTCAAGACATTTATAATTATTTCCACATCCAAGTCTTTTCGCCTAACCTTTCCAATAATCATCAAAAACTTTTCCTTCATCGAATATCCCGTTATACCCTCCTTGGAAACACACTTTATCATAAATTCCATGGTGTAACACTACTTTGTTGTTTATTTTTACAAGAATCCAAGTTAGTGCTTAAGGAGGTTTATGAAGGAATGTGTGGGGCCCACACCAATGGTGTATTCTTAGCCAAAAAGCTCATCAGAATAGGTTACTATTGGCCCAAGATGGAAATAGATGCTTATAATTATGTTAGGAACTATGTTGCTTGCTAATAGATGGTAATTTCATACACGTACCTTCCTTGCCCCTATAGTCGATTACTACACCATGGTCATATTTTACATGGGTCCTCGATCTATTCGAAAAGAATAATCCAACATCTTCTAATTTCCATAAACATATTCTCACTGCTACCTAGTATTTTACTAAGTGGATCGAGGCCATTCCTCTCATATCACCAAGAAGTAGATTTCCAAGTTCATACATTATCATATCATCTATCGATATGGTATCCTAACCCGTATTATAACTGATAATGGTAGATCATTTGTAAACCAAGACATTAAGGCTCTTTGTGCAAAATTCAAAATCAAGCACATGAAATCCACACCATATAACCTGTAAGGCAATGGTCAAGCTAAGGCATCGAATAAAACTATTGTTGTAAACTTAAAGAAGATTGTCAATTACGTTGGCCATAATTGGCACCTGCAAATTTTTCCTACCCTTTGAGCTTATCACACTAGTCATCGAAACCCAATAGGAGCCACTCCATAGTCCCTTGTTTATGGCATAGAAGATATTATCCTGATTGAGATCGAGTTGCCTTCACTATGAGTATCCTTGGATAATATTGAAGATGATGAAGATTATAAAGTTTTCAGGTTGCAAGAGCTAGAACTCCTTGATGGCAAGCATTTGATAACCCTAGATAATTTGTAATCTTATCAGAATAGATTGTGTAGAAGCTATAACAAGTGTATTCTCCCTTAAGAATTTGAAATTGGTGATTTGGTCTTGAAATAGAATTAGAAGAACACTAATGTTGAATGCAAGAAGAGTAAGTTCCAACTAAATTGGTTGGGCCCATATATCATCACAACAAATTATGGATCGGGGGTATACCGACTGGATACTCTAGATGGTGAAGAATTCCCAAAGCCCATAAACATTGTACATCTCAAGTGGTTCTATGCTTGATAACCTTTTGAACCATTATCTACAAGACCTCTATTTAGGGACAACTTGCAATGAAGTCATGTTATACCACTATTATATCCTGGACCATTTTTATTCTATCTCGACCTACCCTATACCGTTCTAACGTGAACAATATTGTTTTACTACTCTGGACCATTGTAACCCTAGACCATTGGCACTTTGGGTCATTTATATTTCACTAGACTCTTTTTTATCCCACTCTGAACCATCTTATCTTAGACCATATTTATTTTGTCTCATTTTACACTAGACTATTCTACTTCAAACAATATTTTTTTCATACCCTGGACCGTTGTAACCTAGATAGTTATATTATTTAACCAATTATGATTCTAATTATGACTCATAGGAATTTTGGACACACTCAGCCCCAGTTCTACAAAGCAATTTAGTTTGAACATTATTTTGCAACTTCCTCTTATAGACAAGTGAACATGGATGCATCAACATGTGGTTTTTGCCTATTGAATGGTTCTTTAGATCTAACACTATATATTGTTTTATTATTATTTTATTGTTGTTTGGTAGACATTGTTTCCTTAACATGATCATAGAGGTCGTTGCAACTAGATTTAGCTATTATTAGAACTTCTACTCGTAGACATGCATCTCCTTGATTAGTTGGTTCCCTATGCCATTACTTATATTCATGATTTTTGTTATATCCAGTTTCACTATTGTTTGAACTCTTACCTATGGCAGTGCATCTCCTCAATTAGGTAGATCCCTGGGCCTTTTGTTAATATTTTGTTTTTGTTTCTTATCTCAAAAACATAAAATTATTAGAAATTGATAAACAAATAAATAAAAACATTGCCTTGCACTATTGTTTATTCTAATCCCACTCTCTTGCCATTTTACAAGCACTCATTTGAATGTTCTCACCATTTTGTGATATCATTTCCTTATTTTCTCTACAACATCAATAATATCTTTTTATCACCACTTTTCTTCTATCTTATTTCTTAGGAAAACTACATTTGACTTGAAGTTCATGTTGGATCTCGCATCCATAGAACTATGTAGGCTGTGTCCAATTGTCTCGTACATCTGGAGTCATTTCAGCCACCCCTTTCTTTTCTTCTTTTTCTCCCTATTTTGTTATGTGTTGTTTTCCTACCACTTGGGGGAAAATTTGTATCATTTATTCTTGTTTCATTATGTTAGTATCTTTATTTATTGGATTATGGGTTACCCTGTCACAGAGCATAACACCTCTATTGCACTTACACGAACCATTCAACTTTTTATTTGCTTGCACTAACATTGTGACTAACTCTTGTCTGTGTGTGTTTATTTTATTTTTATTGTGCTTTGTTGTCTCTCCATTTATTTTTTTAAGAATCTATTGCTCATTTGTTTGTATTTTTTGTGTTTTTTTGTCTTTGAGATGTTATTTTATTTATCTATTGTTTTGTAATTTGTTCATTTTTATTATTTATTCTTGGTGTTTTATTATTTTGGTTTTTTGTGTTACTGTTTTGTCTTGTATTGTATTGTATTGTTATTTTGAGCTCAAACACATTCTATAGCCACTTTTAGTCTAGTTTTTAGTTAGACTTAATTTTTTTAGAGTTATATTTAGCTTATTCTTTTATTTTGTTTTCTAGGTACATCTTGTTAATACACATAGAACTTGAATATCCATATCTTGTTTTCATGTTGTTTATCAAGTTGTTCATGTTTTTATTTTATACATTCTTATTCCTACATAAATCCCAATTGTTCATATCTTGATTTTAAGTTATGTTACATTTTTGTATTTTTTATTTTTATCTTGTTGTTTTTGTTCAAATGTAAATAGTTTTAACTTTGGTATTGGTAGTTTTTATCATTATCCTTAGTTATAAATATTCACATTTAAACTACCCAATCGTAATCAAAATACAATGTCAGTATAAATCATTCATGATTATGATGCATAATTTCATTTTACTAAAGTAAACACCAAGTATTCCAATCTAAAAGTCAATAAAGCTCCAAAGATAATTTTCAAATGCACCATACCTAATACGAGACTCTATGCAAGACATGCATCTATTGACATACACTAGGATTCTAATTGACTATTTCTATGATTAGTTTAGGATGTACATCTCCTAAATTAAATAGCATCTAGTGAAGGCACTATCCTACATATCTGCAACCTAACATGATTTCACAATTGAACATTGGTTTGTCTTTCTTCTATTCTTCTTTCCTCATTACATTTTCTCCTACTTTTGGGAGAAATACATTGGCCTAAGGTCCATCTGGACTATGTAGGTAGATCTTGGATACATGACATATCTTGGGTCAGCTCAGTCATCCTCATTCTTCCAATCATCTTTTTCATCACTTTGTGCATCCTCATATGCCTGGTCTTTTTTGGCTTCTTCAGTCATTAAACCCTCACATTTGCATTTTTGCCCGCTCATATTTAAACTATGCATTAAGTTATATATTTGAGCTATGCTTGCCAATTTTCCCTACTGGGGCACATTATTTAGACCAATAATTTATCCAATCAGTCCCACTGAAGAAAAATTAATTATCTACAGTCAAAATCAGCCCTACTAGGGTAAAAACAATTTATCAACCAATCAGATCCACTTTATTAAGGCATATTATTATTTCATTTCCCTCCTTTATCTATAACAATGCTCTCATTTTTCATATAATTCCAAGATCTGTAGCTTTTACCCTCATTGTGGAAATTTTTAAGTGTACAACTTATCTCGAGATCGATCATTACCCAAGCTTGCAACTTTTGCCCTATTTTGGGTACATTAAAGTGTGTCACTTCTATTTTGGGTTTGCATTCTTCCCACTTCACCCTAGTTTTGGGCCTATTATATTATATTCTATTTTTTATCATTGGGAATCAATGCATATAAGCATTAACTCATACACATCTACTCTCATCCATGGGTTAATTTTACTCTTTCTCTCTTTTTCGAGAGTCCATCCCTCTATTTCATCCTTGCATGCCCTCTTAAGGAGTCATCATGGGCCATTTATTCAATCATTACCTTCTAACTTCTTCTTAACAACTCTTTCATGCTTTGAAAAAATGTCACTTTGACTAAATGTCTCACCACACCATCTCAAATAGGGGAAAAATGTAAACACCCAATTCCTATCACTATTGTTTTCAAATTTTCAATCTAAGCAACATTCTATGAAAATACATGATCTAATCCAAAATCACTAAAATATGTTAAACAGTTTGAACTTGTCATTTATAGGTGCCAATTTAGGTTAATGTATCCCTGAATGGGGCAATGCATTTTATGTGATTATTATCTTTTCTAAAATCACTTCGAGTCAAACTACAACCATGCAAAATAACACTTTGAACCACTGAATTATTTTTTATTTGAAAGCACACATTATGTGTATGTATTATTTTGCATCCATAAGGCTCTAACTGGGGTATTGTTCCATATGCAACTGACACCTTCTTCTAATTATACTCCACTCAAATTACGACTTCGTAAATTGACATTTCAACCAATTTAATTAAATGAACAACCAATTTTCAAAGAATGGTATAAAATTAATTAAAATCACTTCAGCAAATTAAACCAAATCAAGAGCCTAAGTGAAAAATCCATAAAAGTTATTGAAAATCTATTAATTGAACATTCATTCCTCAAATTTGCATCACCCTATGACATCATCAATGGGGTGGCATCCATAAGCCATTAATAGAATAAATATTAGGATTAAGCCTTTCCATGCCTCATTAATGCCCCACTTCTTCAAATATTTATGGCTTGTCTCTCCAAAATTGAATTGATCCATGGCCACACGTCTTGATCTTAGGATGGACAGGCATGGTTAATACTGAACATTTTTAGAAAGTTATAAATAAGTGAGCCAAGACCATAATTTTTAAGCTTCATTCATGCAAACTTATTATGCAAAAATTATGATGTACAAACTTCACCTATTTGCACAAATTGACAAACCTTGTGAGCCTACGCCATTGGTGCACTACAAAATGATGAAGGAGATGCTACTCTTCATTGACAAAGACTTAAAGTACCAAATCGCAGGAAAATTATGCTTATTGGCCACTCTTGGAAGGATGGATGCTATTTGAAAGGTTTTATGGTATATTCCTTTTTTAAATAGCTCTTAGATTTCCTTAGCAACACCCTTTGAGATTGTAGGCTTAGCACGTTGTATCCTCTATGCTTATTTTGGGTTCTTCTCTACTAATGCATGGACTAACATACTTTGTAATCCTACACTACAAACATCATCCATGCTTAAGTATCACACCTAGAGTTATATTGGGAAGTGTCGAGTCTCAAGCTCAAATGGTTTTTGTAGCTTGGGAAGAGAAAGTAATGGATAAAACCAATGCTTGAATGGTCTTTGGATTCCAATTAAGATTATTTTCATTAGTGAGTTGATGAAGAGGGTGGGAAACATACTTTTAGTTATGAATTAACTTTATTTATAAGTTTATATGCCATAGAAAACACTTCACATTTGTAATGATGGATTGAGTGGACCAATCCTGAAAGACCTTTAAGTTATCAAGATTCATATGTATTGCATGCTCATTAAAGAGGAACCCTAAGTACTCAATTGAGGTTTTACCAAAGGACCTCATCTTATCTTGGAGATGATATTGATGAATAAGATCCAAAACTATCTGTAAATAGAACAAAATGTTCTCCCACAACTAGTTACAAACTAAGATGCCATCTAGATAAACAAAAATAAAAAATTGCTAAGATGAGGTTAGGAAATATCATTGATGATGAAAATGAATGTGTCAATTGCATTGATGAGGATAAATGACATGACTAATCACTCTTAAGAGTCCAAAATTGGTATTGAAATCCATCTTCCAATCATCGTGGAGCTCCATTCAAACTTGGTAAAATCCTAGAAGTCGTAGTGAAGTACTTGGCACCCTAAAATTGGTCCAAAATATCATTGGTCCTAAGAAGTGGGTAGTAGATCTTCACAATGATTTTGTTGAGAGCATAATAATTTATGGGTAGCAACTTCTCATTGTGTTAATGAAAAGGAGAAGTGTTATGTTGGGTATTTCCCTATTTGATAAAATGGGTGCATTATCTTGATATTCTCAATGGGTGTAGTGTGTAGGTTGGTCAATTTAAAAACTATCAACCTAACACAAGATCAATAGAATGTTGAATGGGCCTCAAAAGATGAATTCCTTTTGACTGCTCAAAACATCAGATTATACATCATCAATAAGAGATTTTTTTCCTTCAAGTGGAAGGTTATCAGCATTATTTTCCATTTCATCTTGAATGATACAAGGATCAATAAGTTTATGTAGATTGACATGCTTAATTGTAAGCCAAATAGAGAGAAAGTGAATAATAATAGAGTTTATATACTTCATTGTCTTTATGCAATCATTAGGTCTTATGGAAGCCACCAAAGACATGGTTGCATAAGAGAATCATGTATGTGGACGATAAAAATCTATACAACTAAGATAATACAATAACATAAATGAAAGGGAAAAAAGATAATACCCTAGAGAAACCCAATGTGGCAAAACTATAGCAACTTGGAGTTGTGCCTCTTTATGTCACCTACAAAATCAGAAAGATAACAAGACAATTTCTCACTTTGGAACATCTTAGAACACTAAATAACTATGACAACAATTCTAAATTGTTCTCTCAAGCTTGATCTACCTTTCAACTCACTCAAACAACCTTCATACACTTCACACACTCATTTCAAATGCAAGCAGCAACTCTATATGATTTCATAAGAGTCCATTGGGAATATTTATGCTTCCAATAGATAACTAAAACAACATAGAGGATCTGAACCATTTTTTCATCTCATTAGTCAGAAGGTAGAACACCACACCATCCATTTTGGGCAATTGATATCCATGTTAATCCAATGTAAGAAAATTTTATTGTGCTTGAATTTTTAGGGAAAAAATTAGTCCTCAAATTTACCTGCTAAATTTTGTCAAAGGCGAAAAATTCAACAAGAATTGAATCTACCTCGTAAACCTATTTGTCAAAAATGGACAAATTTAACTATGTTCAAATTTATACAAAAAAATTTTCAGTCATCAAATTTGCCTACTAAATTTTTCTGAGTAAAATTCAATAGGTGTTAAATCTACCTCAAAAACCACTTCCTTACCTTCTTAACAACATAATCAATGTGAAAGTGTATCATGATTACAAGGTGGATGAAAATTTCCTAGTGTTAATTTGAGTTTAAAAAAAAAGGAATTATGTTTCTTATTGGCCATGACTCAAGTCTATGAAATATTCTCTTATGTTATGTGTTTCATACCTATTTAACATATGTGATTTGAATACTAGGAGGTATTCAATGGAAAACACTCTAAATGAGGATCTATATGTGCTATGTATGTTTGTATAAATAATATTAACCAATATTCCTAATATAGAAGATAATAAAACTAAAACATAATTTTTATTAAGTTTTTTGAATCCAATCATAAAATATAGATAAGATTACCAACCATGATTGACAATTGGTAAAAGTTTGTAAGCTACTTTCTATAAGTATGCATCTTATCTAGCATTACTAAAATACCATTTCCATATAAGGAATAATGGTATTTTGGTGTCCCTTAAACCACCAAATAAAATTTCTTGTGCAATGATCTTGAAGGTTAATTTACTTGCAAAGCAGTGGTCACTACAAAATTAAAGGCTCTTATCTACTCCCAGAGTTGTTTTAGGGTGTATGTTTTAGTATATTCTGATTGTTAACATTTTACTATGGTTTCGAAAAAATTATTCATTCTTTATATTCTTAGCATAACCCCTATATTAGGAACATGGCTCTCCAACATTTAGCACCCCCATGGTGTCATTAATAATAAATATGCTAAAGCAGGGTTTAATAAAACCCAACTCTAATTTTCTTTTAATATTCACCATACATATGTACATATTCTCACTAACAAGCATTTGGTACCTATATAATATTACCTATGTGCAATTAAATTCACATCATAGTTCTCAAATTGTCTAAGGGAGGCCCTATCCTACAAACACAAATTTTGATCATCAACTTTTAGAAACCCTATAAATGAACCCCATTCTCTAAGGTAAGTCATTTATGCATTCAATTGTATCTAGGGTTGGATCAAGGATGGGGGATAGAATCCCTTGAAAAACAAGGGCAAGGGAGGAATCTCTCGACAAAGATAAGAGAGGGGCTCAACTAACAAAGGAAGGAGTGGAGGATAACGTTCTCCCTCTCCTGAAGAAGGGGTTGAAGTACCGAAGACATGGTTGAATAAAAAAATTATTTCAATGTGATCAAGACATGGATTGTAGGTAAACACAAATACAAGGATGCAAATTACCTCATAAACAATGGGTGACTCACATAACCCTTTGTAAAGAGACAAAGTAAGTTTGATCAGCCTGATCTCTCTTGTATAAAAAATAGGGAAGAATTACTCTCTTAGAGAGCTAAGAACTTTTACAAAATAGGAATGAATGGTCTAATTCCATATTTACATTTGAAAATACAATAACATAAGGTATTATTAACTCTTCCCAAAACTGAAACATAAAACACACAAAATCATTATAACCACCATCCCAGTACCTACAAACTTACCCCAAACACTCTTGGGTTACATAATGGAAAAAAAATCGATCTTCCATCTCTGCATAATTCTCAAAATTTCACAATGGGAACTCTAGGATATCACACTAATTTTGCTAACAAGTTTCAGGAATCTCAAATTTTCAAAACAGAGTCAAAACATCTAATAAATTATGTGAATCTACTTATTAAATAGGTGGTTTATTCACATAAAAGTGAGCCAACTAAGGCCATTCAAGGAAACTCTATCATTTCCAATTTTGATCACATGGACTTCAATATCAAATTACTATAGTCCCAAAAGTTATGAAACATGGCCAAAACATTTTGTATGCAAAGTTGTGAATAAGATGAATAAACGGCATTCTCCTCATGGAGCCAAGGGTTATATAATCTATGAATTCATGTATGAAAATCATTAACTTGGAAAAGTATGGAAACCTGCAAAATTGAGAACTTGTGACATAGTATATGTTCTTTCCTTGCATTCAAATGATCAATAAAATAAGACTAGTTTTGGGGATAACATACTTGTGCTCAAAAAACCAACACTTGAAGTGAAAATCCATTATTCTATCCATACCAACATTTCAAGGTGTGTGTTCTTTACCCATGACCACCCTCAGAGTAGGTGAAGGGGGTTTTATCAACTCTAAATGCTTTACACATTGTACTCTATAAATTAACCCAACCAATCACATTATATCACTGCCCATTACAAACTTTTCACACACAACACTTCCATACCTCATGGTTACAAAGTTCAGGGAGAAGGGAAAGGAAGTTAGGTGCAAGAAAACTCATTAAAATTAAGGATTACTCATGGTCATGAAGAGCTAAGGTAGGTAAACAAGAAGCATTTGAAATTCATAATCAATCAAGAGGATTGGTTCAACCATTTTATAAGTATGTGTAAGATATTCCAGCCCATTGGGTAAACCAAGTGGGTTGTAACAAAACACTTCCTTTCCCAATCATTTAATATTTTTATTGCATTCATAAATTTAACACATAAACATAAAATTTTCCCACCTTCTATGCATTAAAACCATGGAGTTGTTGGACTTTCCCCCCTCTCCATACCTAGCATAAATTAGAACACCCTAATAAGGAAACAAGCATTGTTAGCAAGGACTTTTACCCCTGTCCTATAGCTATCAACCATTAATACTTGGGTTTGAACTTTTCCCCCTCTTTTGTTTTTCTCATCCCACCCCACTCATATGAAATGATGGCATCCATAAAATGACATAAGAGAAAAAGAGATCAATAACAATATACAAAATAACATAACAGATTATACCTCTAATAAAGTAGATGTTATACAAGTTTGGGAGCTGTAGGAAAGGATAGAGGCAATCTCATCTTGTTGTCAACCAATGGGATAAGTAAAAGCCTCTTTTTTTCAAACCAAACACCACAAATCCTTTGTTTTGAGCTTTTCCACTATCACCTCTTCTATATGGTGATTTTACAACTTTCAACCCACTCCCCTCCCTCTCTATTGTGCATAAAAATTGAATGAATCAATAACGTTTGTTTTCATTTTCTTTGTATTATCTTTCCCAACTATATTAGTCCTTTGATAAATTAGATCATGAGCTACCATACTCACACCATGCCAAATTAACTAGTCAACCCTAAAGGCTAAATTTTCACTATATTAGAAGTAGGTCATGTTGGTAATGATTGGAAAGAAATTTATACAAGGAATCCATTTCCAAAGTAATTTTTACATCAATTTGAATTTTGACCCCGACTCATCCTTTGTTGGTTTGACTCAATTACCCCCATGGAGTCGTGCACTCCCTCTATCAACCCTGTATCATCTTGGTATGGATCATATGATCTATACTTAAACCAAACGACATCATCATACCTCAAATATAACATGGCATAAATAAAATCTCAAATATTCAAATGATAATTTAAATATGTTAAATCATCGCACATCATTAACTAATCAAAACAAACCCAATTGATAAAATGCCACATCATAATTAATACCACACACAAAATGTCAGTAGGTCTTTGAGTAATTCTAAGTCATGGTATGCCTCAACATTCTTAAAAGTATGAAAATGCCATTATACAACCTAATATAATCAAAAGATATGTCTTACTATGCATAAGGAGGAAAATTGATAATATTATAGTCCATTAATGCACTAGGTGTGTCCACAAAATGGGTGCCACGTAGTGGGACTACAACCTTTATGTCCAAAGACAAATTCTCCTAAACTTCATAGTTATATTGATTTTAGGCCAAGGAATGAGTGCATCTATTTGTTGATTTCAATCAAACAACATCCATGACATTTTTAAGACTCTTAAAAATAATTTAGACATTCTTAATGTCATCCCACCTACCATTTTTAGCTTGATGTTTAAGATAAGCACAAAAGGAGTAGCATCCTTAGATTGTGACTTTAAAATATTTTTGGGAATTAATTGGTACACGATAAAAAAACATAGAGGAGAGTCTTGCTATATGAATCTTAAATAGATATATATAATGGAAAACATACACATAGACACAAATTTCACCTAAGAAAACCCTTTTGGGTAAAAAACTCAGCACAATAACCTTCTGGATTATAACATACACTGAACCGTCTTACAATGCTAAGCCAAAATTCTAGGTTTCAAAAACTTCAAACATCACTCTATTGTATACTATAATGAACACACTTGACCATGTGTATTTATCATTCAACAACCTTTATCATGCATGAATTTATCAAATGATTCACTGCATATTATTCTTTATGATGCAGGGGCATCATCAAGTTCAAAGTAAAGTTGGTTTAGGAATTCAGGTCATGTTGTGGTCAATAAGAAGACTATTTATGCTTCAATGTATCTTATAATGGTTATAATTAAGTTTGGAAGATCTTGTAAGGAATATTAGAAAATAATTAAGTTAGTAGGAGTTCAAATCTTGTTCAAATAAGTTTTCCTGCCAAAAGTTTATATTTGAAAATTCAAACTTGTTTAGAGGTTTTTGGCACCTTTTCTCATCTTTGTGAGCATTATAAAGGAATTGTCCTATTTTTAGGGGTCCCTTAAAGTCTAGGAAATATCTTTAAGGTCTTATCCATCTTATCTCATCATAATTCAAGCTTAAAATCAAGTAAAATCAAGTTCTACAAGGATGAGTTAGATAGTTGTACGTTGAGAAGGAAGATAAGACCAATTGAGAGTTTTTTGGGTATGAAACTAAGATAAGACAAGGTTTATACATTAGGTAGGCATGGATATACATTGAACCACCAAAAAGGAGGAAGATAACACATAAAATCAAGAGGATAAGCTCAGTTAGGAGGTGTGGTGGTGATGGTCTGCAAGGTCTGTAATAATTGTAGGGGCCTAGAAGTATATTTTATCAAGCATAAGTGAATGAAAGAAGGCTTATTTTTATTTGTGATGCATGCTTAGACATATTAAATATGTAAGTAAATTTTTTTTAATGTTTTTTTTCATATATTTATGATGGCTCTAAGGGTTGTAGAGGTCTAAAACAAAGTATGTGGTAACCTAGTCAAGATAAAAGGTATTTTATTATGCTTTCAAAGAATGTTCGAGGATGAAATTTAGTTTTCAATATATAATATGATAGTGAGATGAAAAATAATCTAAAATGAATCATGAAGAGGTATTACAATTTGAATAGAGGTGTTTAATCAAACTTGTAAGTCTACTTATACAATCCTGACTGTGATAGTCAAAAAGAAATGCAATTTCTTCCACTTTACGGGTTGATCAAACATGGAAAGGAAATAGTAAAGGAGGGAGGTACAAAAGTGTTGTTTCAATATAAAAGAGTCCAATAAACTATATAAATTTTTAATTTTTACTTCCTATGTACTCTCAGGTCTTGTAACAGGGCTTTAACCCTAACTTAGGGTTTAGAGAGTAAAAACTCACATATCTTTTGAATGTTTTGGCCAAAACTCACCAAAATATTTAGAAGGGTTAAATAAGGTGTTTTATAAATGATCCAAGTGGTCTTAGTCTTTAAATATAACTAGAGAAGGATATATTAAGGTTTTGCAAGTCTACAAACCTATAAACAAGCCTAAAATAGATATTAAGGTTTTAGCTCTATGCATATGCACTATCTTATAAAAGATCCATAAAAAAAAAATTAAAATCACTAGGGAGTTAGTAGAGAACATATATAAGGTTTTAAAATTAATTTATATAGTCAAAGTCATATATAGGAAGAGATAATTTTGTTTTTTAGTTTGCATGTCCAAGAAAAATACTTAGTGAAAAATATGTTTTCATCCTTCTTACTAGAGTCAAACTCTCAGAAAGATATAAGTTTATTTCCTAGGTGAGAAACCCTCATTAAGTATTAACTAATCCCTTTGAATTCATGAGTGTCATTTTTGAATCCTTCATTGGGTGCAGAAACCAATAAAAGAATAAGTTGCAAAGCATGTGTAGAAGATCCTGATTTTGCATAGTTGGATTTTTCTTTTGGATTTTTAGATTTTTGGATTTTTTGTTTTTCTTTTGGATTTTGGATTTTTATTTTCAATTATGAAAAATAAGCTAAATAGCAAAGCATGTGTAGTAAACCTTAAAAAGAAGAGAAAAAAGTTGGATTTTTCTTTTGAATGAAGACAAGCAATCAAGAGAAGAGTAAATTAATGAATAAATTCACAATGAAATATAATAAGAATTATAAGACCTTAGGGGTCCCACTAGGCATGCCAAAATTTTATAGTATTTTTTTTTTAATTTAATTATCTACTAAAAATTTTAAAAAATGCAGGTCTATGAAGAATACCCAGAGATGAGAAGATAGTTGTGCATCACTTGAATCCAACAAATGAGAGAGCTTATTTTTGGCTTGGAAGAATAACTTGCATACAGTGAGACAACTTGGAAAAAATAGATTTATAGATAAATAGGTGAGTTGCCTAGTTCAAAATCAGTCCTAGGAAGTTATGAACTTCCTCAAGTAGATGTCAGCTCACTGTTTTTACAATTAAGTAGATAAATAAACACTAAAATTATAAAAGATAAAGATGTGACATAAATGCAATAACATAATTATGAATTAATCTTCAATTAAGCTATCAATGTAAGCAAAGTGTTCAACTAAGAGAGAGTAAACAATGGCAAAAAGTGATAACTCCAAGGATATATCACTCTAATTGATGAAAAAGGGTTGAGAGATGATGGGAAGATCAATAATATTAATCACGTCATGCACAATTTTGGGTAGAGTCATCTACAAGTGAATTCCATGTTTAAAAAGGTAGAAGATTAAATCAAAATGTATTTAAGACAAAGTTTTAAAATTGAATGGTTTGGATTAAAAAAATAAATTGCAGAGATCGATGTAGATCCTACAAAATCAATGATGATTCAGATGAATTGATGATGATTTATATGAATTAGTAATGATTTTGTTAAAATTGCACCAAACTGAAAATAGAAAGCTAAAAGGTGATAGACAATATTCATAAAGGAAAATAGGGATGTTTGTTGTGTTCTAAGCATGGGATGAGTAGAAAAAGACAATGATGCAATAAGAAATGAAATAACTATAATAAAATACTTACCTTGAACCAATTACAAGCAGAATGTATTTCTCTCGTAGGTGCAAGCAATTTTTTGAATTGTGATAGCAGATGTGTACTAGGTATAGCATAATTTTTATTGAATGGTAGAACCTGATCTTATTATAAAGCTTAGTTCCTAATAGGGAGGGTATGGGAGGGCATTCGGTCTTCATGGGTGCATTGTAAAATATTGTAATTTTATAGTAAGTTTGGACCATTCACTATTAGGTCACATATCTAACAATATAAATTATGTTGGTACATTTTTACCTTAATATGTAACCCTCCTTTGATATGAGAGCATTGTATTTATGATAACACACCATGTGTAAGTGAAAAAGATATTATAGTGGATGTATTTCAGGTTTTACTCTTCATTTGTTGAATTGAATAAGAGAAGAACTAGTTGTTTTTGTGTGGATATAGCTCATATAGGGTGAACCACGTTAAATCTGTGTCTCTATTGTATTGTATTTTCTACATTTTATTTCTATATTTATTTCATTAATATTTTTCTGCATACTATATTCTTAATAACTAGTATCAAGGTCAAAGGTTTACTTGGCAGATAAACTCACATGAAAAAAGAGTTCCTGGTTCGAGTGGAAGCAATGGTAGAAGAAGGCAAGTTTAAAGTCGAGAAGTTCAATAGTTAAAACTACCAGTGATGAAAGATGAAAATGGAAGATTATCTATATCAGAAGGATCTTTTCCTACCATTGAAAAGAATAGCAAAAAAGTTGGCAACTATGAAGGATGATTGGGAGGTTCTTGACAAAAAGGCACTAGGATCAATACGTCTATGGCTGGCAGCGTTAGTGGCCTTCAATATTGGAAAAGAAAAGACAACAGTGGATGTGATAAAGTCATTGAATAGATTGTATGAAAAACCTTCAGCCTCGAACAAGGTGTTTCTTATAAAGCATTTATTTAATCTAAAAATGTTAGAAGGTGGATCTATTGTTGATCATTTAAATAAATTTAACACAGTCATTAATCAATTAAGCTTTGTAAAAGTAAATTTTGATGATAAGGTTAGAGATCTTTTGATTATATGTTCATTATCAAAAAGATGGAATAGTTTGGTCGTGGTTGTCAATAATTTTGTCTCTGGTTCAAATATTTTAAATTTCGATGATGTTATTGATGTTATTTTTAGTGAATAAATATGATGGAAAAGCATAGGTGAGACATCAGGTAATACTTTGACTATGGAGAATAGGAGAAGATAAAAGGAAAAAAAAAAGGGGCCCAAAGAATCGTGGGAAGTCTAAGAAGAGAATATCCAAATCTAGAGGAACGTTAGTGTGCTAGATTTGCAGAAAAAAATGACACCTAAAGAAAGATTTTTGGTTTCGAAAAGGAAAATAAGGAGATGGATAACAAGATAAAAATTAAGAAGCAAATGTAGCAGGTGATGTGTTACAAGATGCTTTAATACTTTATTTAAATAATATTACTGATTCTTGGGTTTTAGATTCAAGGCCTTCATTTCATGCTACACCCCCTAAGAAATATTTTCAAGACTATGTTCAAGATGATTTTGGGTAGGTTTATTTGGGTGATGGTGAACCTTGCAAAATTGTAAGAAAGGGTAAGTTATATATAAAATTATAGATTAAAAATAAATGGTTATTGAAAGAGGTGAGACATGTTCCTAAGTTCAGAAAAAATCTAATTTTAGTAGGGCAATTGGGAAGTGAGGGCTGCACAGTTACATTTGTATAAAATTCATGGAAGGTCACTAAAGGATCACTAGTAATAGCAAAAGGAGAGAAGGTAGGTACATTATATTTATCTAATGGTAATGTTAACTCTTCTATTGATTTAACTTATACAAAAGTGGATACAAAATTATGGCACTACAGACTTGGGCATATGAGTGACAATGAGATGCACGTTTTCCACTCAAAAAATTTGTTACCAGATTTGAAGAAGGTGGATTTAGATTTCTGTGAGCACTATGTGTATGGAAAATAGAAGAGAGTTAGATTTTTCAAAGTTGAGAAGACAAAGAAGGATAAGAAGTTAGATTTTGTGCATACAGATGTATGGAGACCAACTCAGGTATCATCCCTTGGTGGCTCTTCTTATTATGTTACTTTAATGATGATGCAACTAGAAAAAATTGGGTTTATTACATACTAAAAAAATATGTTTTTTTATAGTTTCAAGAAATGAAAAGATTTGGTTGATAATGAGATAGGAAATAAGTTGAAGTGTGTCAGATCAGAAAATGAAAGTGAATACTACAATAAATAATTTGATAATAATTGTTCATCCCATGGGATTCGTAGAGAGAAGATGGTTCCAAGAACACCACAACAAAATGGTGTGTCAAAAAGGATGAATAGGACAATCATGGAGCATGCAAGAAGCATGAGATTGCATGCAGATTTACCCTTATAGTTTTGGGCAGATGTTGTGGATACGGTTGTTTACTTAATAAATAAAAGGCCTTTAAGTCCTTTGGATGGTGATATTCGATAATAAATATGGATAGGGAAAAAGGTAGACTATTCCTTTTTAAATACTTTCAGTTGTGAAGCATCTGACCATATTGATAAATAAAATAGAACTAAGCTTGAAGCAAAATTCAAGAAATGTACTTTTATTGGATATAGAATTAATGATTTTAGTTATTATTTATAGGATTTTGAAAATTGCAAAATCATTGAGAGTAGAGATGTGATCTTTAATGAGAAGGTCATGTATAGAGATCAGTTACAAGAAAAGAAACAAGAAAAGCCAAATACATAATATGCAATACTTGATGAAATTATTGAAAATTAAATTTTAAAAATGCCAAAAAAATAGAATGTGCAACAAATACAACAACCACCTCAAACTCTTGGAAGTGTAGTTAGAATATCTACCAAAGTAAGAAGACTCCCTAAATGATACTCTCCTTCACTTTATTATTTATTATTAACTAATGGTGATGAGCTAGAAAGCTATGAAGAAGCAATACAAGTAGAAACCAAAAAGAAGTGGGAGTAAGGCATGAAATAGGAGATGGACTCCTTGGTACATAATTAAACTTGAGATTTGGTTTAGTTTCCTACAAGTAAAAGAGTAGTATAGAATAAATGGGTTTATATATTGAAGGAAGAAGATAGAAGCAAAAAGAAGTACAAAGCCAGACATGTTGCAAAGGGGTTTCCATAAAAGAAAGGTATAGATTTTAATGAAATATTTTTTTTAGTTGTTAAAATGACTTCCATAAGAATTGTTTTAAGTTTGGTAGTTGTAGAAGATTTGCACCTTGAACAGTTAGACATGAAGACTGCATTTCTTCATGGTGACTTGGAAGAGAAAATATATATGGAGCAGTCATAGGGATATGAAGTCAAAGGTAAGGAGAAAATGGTGTGTAGATTGAAGAAGAGTTTGTATGGCCTAAATCAATCTCCAAGGCATTGGTATTTAAAATTTGACATATTTATAACATAACAAGGTTATAGTAGATATCATTCTGACCACTATGTTTATTTTAAGAGATTAGATAATGGTGGCTAAATTATGTAGTTATTGTATTTAGATGACATGCTTGTTTCAAGGTATAACGTACATGATATAAGTGAACTCAAAAGAAAACTATCATATTCATTTGGAATGAAGGATTTGGGTGATGCAAAGAAAATCCTTGGTATGAGAATAACAAGAGATGGAAAAAATAAAAAATTGACATTGTCTCAAGAAGAGTACATCAAGAAAGTGTTAGTCAGGTTTAATATGCAAGATGCAAAACTAGTGAGTATACCTTTGGGAGAGCACTTCATATTAAGTAATGAATAGTGTCCTAAAACATAAGAAGAAATCAAATACATGTTCAAAGTGCCTTATGCTTTAGTAGTTGCAAATTTAATGTAAGGTATGTTATGCACGAGACTAGACATAGTGTATGCAGTGGGAGTTGTCAGTAGGTTTATGAATAATTCAAGAAAAGAGCACTAAGATGTAGTCAAGTGGATTCTCAGGTACTTGAGAGGGATCACTGATAGACAGTTATGCTATGAAGGGTTAGATGTTACCTTACAAAGATATGTTGATGCAGACATGACTGGTGATTTAGATCGTAAGAGGAGCACCACATATTATGTATTCACTATTGGTGACATAGCAGTTATCTAGATTTTAAAATTGCAAAAGATAGTTGCTTTATCAACTACAGAGATAGAATATGTTGCGGCTACAAAATCAAGCAAGGAGATGATATAGATTCAACGGTTCCAGGAAGAGTTGAGGTAGAAATAGAAATATTGCAGGTTTTATAGTGATAGTTAGAGTGTGATTCATTTAGCAAATAACTCATCATTCCATTCAAGAACCAAACATATACAACTCATGTATCGCTTCATTAGTTTAGTTTTGGAGGATGGTCAACTAAAATTGGAAAAGATCCGTATGAGTCAGAATCTTGTAGATATGCTAACAAAGACAATCACAACTAAGACGCTGGAGAGTTGTTCAGCTTCAATAAGTCTTCCAGGATAACAAGGAAGATGAGAAACATGTCAGGGTCAAATTTCAAAGAAAATTCCAAGGAAGAGTTATAGTGGTGGAGTTGTAGTAATCAGTCTCCAAGTGGGAGATTGTTGGATGGTGGACCATAATCTTATTATAATGCCCAATTGCAAAAAATGGGGGTGTGGGAGGGAAATCCCCCCCCCATTAGGATCACCATGGGTGCATTGTAAAATATTATAATTTCATAATAAATTTAGATCGTTCACTATTAGGTCACAGATCTAATGGTAGAAATTATGTTGGTGCATTTTTACCCTAATATGTAACCCTCCTTTGATATAAGGGCATTGTAATTACGACAACACACCATGTGTGAGTGACGAGGATATATCACTGGATGTATTATAGGTTTTTTGATTCATTTATTGGACTGAATAAGAGAAGAATTGGTTATTTTTATGTGGACGTAGCCTATATAGGGTGAACCATGTTATATCTATCTCTATTGTGTTGTGTTTTCCGCATTTTATTTCCATCTTTATTTCATTAATATTGCTATACATACTATATTCCTAACAATTTTGACTGTGTGGTGTTAACATTCACCTTAATTCTTGAGGAAATCCAAGCAGCATTTTGAGATTCAGAATTTGTGGACCCAAAACCAAAAAATCACCTGCGTATATATAGATCGTCACTAATCGGTAGGATCAATGCCGATCACGGGAGAATCATCATCTATTTGCACTTTTTAGTAGTAGTTTGGTTTCATCCGCTTTAGTTTGTTACACCTATGGGTAATTTAGGATTATAAGTGGTGAGTTTGTTAAGAACAAGTTTATATGTGGGTAGGTTGTTAGGGGATTAAGATTTTATGGGTTGTAATTAGATTTAGGTGGTTACAGAGGTAAAACGGTAATTTGTAAAAACAAATTACTGAGTACCTAACGGTAAATAAGTTACACTTTAGAATAAGGGTATTTAGGATAATATAATAATAAGGGCCCTACAACACCAAATAATTTGTATATGACATACGAAATTGTAGTGTCTACATTTTTGCCTTTTTGTGGAGCGATATGTAATAGGTGTCATGAGACAAAAACTGAGAGAGGTATAATGCCCCAAATTTATGTGAGGAGGTACCCCCTCAAACTAAGGCCAGATTAGGATGAGGAGCGGATGATGGGTTTGAAAGATTGCGTAATGGATAGGATGGATAGATAATAAATGAGCACTAAGAGTGTGGATGTATAACATAAAGTATATAGTTTTGCACTGACAAGGTGTGAGATAGTACAAAAAGAGATTCCCTAAGACAAATCACGTAATAAAATGTCATAGCTATGAATAAGTGGTCTTAAATGAAAGCTAATCAAGAGAATAAGTGATAAGGTTTGGCTGACTAAAGCATTCGGTGTGCTATACGGTGTGTGCATGACCTATTGACATTTATTCGTAAGAGGAAATGCACTCTCGAGACCTACAAAGGGTAAATGC